>MU826864.1:0-629907 GCA_029204205.1 Desmophyllum pertusum
TTGTAATGGGAGTTTGTAACCCAGAAACTAAACTAGCGTTTGTAATCGGGGAGTTTGTAAACCTCAGTAACTACTGGATTGTAATGGGGAGATTGTCACCCAGTAACTACTGGATTGTAATGGGGAGATTGTCACCCAGTAACTACTGGATTGTAATGGAGAGATTGTAACCCAGTAACTACTGGATTGTAAAGAGGAGTTTGTAACCAAGTAACTACTGGATTGTAATGGGGCGTTTGTAACCCAGTAACTACTGGATTGTAATGGGGCGTTTGTAACCCAGTAACTACTGGATTGTAACGGGGCGTTTGTAACCCAGTAACTACTGGATTGTAATGGGGCGTTTGTAACCCAGTAACTACTTGATTGTAATGGGGAGTTTGTAACCCAGTAACTACTGGATTGTAATGGGGCGTTTGTAACCCAGCAACTACTGGATTATAATGGGGCGTTTGTAACCCAGTAACTACTGGATTGTAATGGGAAGTTTGTAACCCAGTAACTACTGGATTGTAATGAGGCGTTTGTAACCCAGTAACTACTAGATTGTAATGGGGCGTTGGTAACTCAGTAACTACTGGATTGTAATGGAGAGTTTGTAACCCAGTAACTACTGGATTGTAATGGGTGTTTGTAACCCAGTAACTACTGGATTGTAATAGGAAGTTTGTAACCAGTAACTACGGGATTGTAATGGAGAGATTGTCACCCAGTAACTACTGGATTGTAATGGAGAGATTGTAACCCAGTAACTACTGGATTGTAAAGGGGAGTTTGTAACCAGGTAACTACTGGATTGTAATGGGGCGTTTGTAACCCAGTAACTACTGGATTGTAATGGGGCGTTTGTAACCCAGTAACTACTGGATTGTAATGGGGCGTTTGTAACCCAGTAACTACTGGATTGTAATGGGGCGTTTGTAACCCAGTAACTACTGGATTGAAATGAGGCGTTTATAACCCAGTAACTACTGGATTATAATGGAGAGTTTGTAACCCAGTAACTACTGGATTGTAATGGGGCGTTTGTAACCCAGTTACTACTGGATTGTAATGGGGAGTTTGTAATCCAGTAACTACTGGATTGTAATGGGGCGTTTGTAACCCAGTAACTACTGGATTGTAATGGGAAGTTTGTAACCCAGTAACTACTGGATTGTAATGGGCGTTTTGTAACCCAGTAACTACTGGATTGTAATTGGCGTTTGTAACCCAGTAACTACTGGATTGTAATGGGGCGTTTGTAACCCAGTAACTACTGGATTGTAATGGGGAGTTTGTAACCCAGTAACTACTGGATTGTAATGAGGAGTTTGTTAACCCAGTAACTACTGGATTTGTAATGGGGCGTTTGTAACCCAGTAACTACTGGATTGCAATGGGGAGTTTGTAACCCAGTAACTACTGGATTGTAATGGAGAGTTTGTAACCCAGTAACTACTGGATTGTAATAGGGAGTTTGTAACCCAGTAACTCCGGGATTGTAATGGGGAGATTGTCACCCAGTAACTACTGGATTGTAATGGAGAGATTGTAACCCAGTAACTACTGGATTGTAAAGAGGAGTTTGTAACCAAGTAACTACTGGATTGTAATGGGGCGTTTGTAACCCAGTAACTACTGGATTGTAATGGGGCGTTTGTAACCCAGTAACTACTGGATTGTAACGGGCGTTTGTAACCCAGTAACTACTGGATTGTAATGGGGCGTTTGTAACTCAGTAAACTACTGGATTGTAATGGGGAGTTCGTAACCCAGTAACTACTGGATTGTAATGGGGCGTTTGTAACCCAGTAACTACTGGATTGTAATGGGGCGTTTGTAACCCAGTAACTACTGGATTATAATGGGGCGTTTGTAACCCAGTAACTACTGGATTGTAATGGGCGTTTGTAACCCAGTAACTACGGGATTGTATGGGGCGTTTGTAACCCAGTAACTACTGATTGTAATGGGGCGTTTGTAACCCAGTAACTACTGGATTGTAATGAGGCGTTTGTAACCCAGTAACTACTGGATTGTAATGGGAGTTTGTAACTCAGTAACTACTGGATTGTAATGTGGAGTTTGTAACCCAGTAACTACTGGATTGTAATGGAAGTTTGTAACCCAGTAACTACTGGATTGTAAAGCAATGGGCGTTTGTAACCCAGTAACTACTGGATTGTAATGGGGCGTTTGGTAACCCAGTAACTACTGGATTGTAATGGGGAGTTTGTAACCCAGTAACTACTGGATTGTAATGGAGAGTTTGTATAACCCAGTAACTACTGGATTGTAATGGGGAGTTTGTAACCCAGTAAACTACTGGATTGTAATGCGAGAGATTGTAACCCAGTAACTACTGGGATTGTAATGGAGAGTTTGTAACAAGTAAACTACTGGATTGTAATGGCGCGTTTGTAACCCAGTAACTACTGGATTGTAATAGAAGCGTTTGTAACCCAGTAACTACTGGATTGTAACGGGGCGTTTGTAACCCAGTAACTACTGGATTGTAATGAGCGCGTTTGTAACCCAATAACTACTGGATTGTAATGGGTAGTTTGTAACCCAGTAACTACTGGATTGTAATGGGGCGTTTGTAACCCAGTAACTACTGGATTGTAATGGGGCGTTTGTAACCCAGTAACTACTGGATTATAATGGGGCGTTTGTAACCCAGTAACTACTGGATTGTAATGGGGCGTTTGTAACCCAGCAACTAACTGGATTGTAATGGGGCGTTTGTAACCCAGTAACTACTGGATTGTAATGGAAAGTTTGTAACCCAGTAACTACTGGATTGTAATGAGGAGTTTGTAACCCAGTAACTACTGGATTGTAATGGGGCGTTTGTAACCCAGTAATTACTGGATAGTAATGGGGCGTTTGAAACCCAGTTAACTACTGGATTGTAATGGGGAGTTTGTAACCCAGTAACTACTGGATTGTAATGGGGCGTTTGTAACCCAGTAACTACTGGATTGTAATGGGGCGTTTGTAACCCAGTAACTACTGGATTGCAATGGGGAGTTTGTAACCCAGTAACTACTGGATTGTAATAGGGAGTTTTGTAACCCAGTAACTACCGGATTGTACTGGGGAGTTTGTCACCCAGTAACTACTGGATTGTAATGGAGAGATTGTAACCCAGTAACTACTGGATTGTAATGTAGAGTTTGTAACCCAGTAACTACTGGATTGTAATGGAGCGTTTGTAACCCAGTAACTACTGGATTGTAATGGGAGTTTGTAACCCAGTAACTACTGGATTGTAACGGGGAGTTTGTAACCCAGTAACTACTGGATTGTAATGGGGCGTTTGTAACCCAGTAACTACTGGATTGTAATGGGGCGTTGTAACCCAGTAACTACTGGATTGTAATTGGGGCGTTTTGTAACCCAGTAACTACTGGATTGTAATGGGGCGTTTGTAACCCAGTAACTACTGGATTATAATGGGGCGTTTGTAACCAGTAACTACTGGATTGTAATGGGGCGTTTGTAACCCAGTAACTACTGGATTGTAATGGGGCGTTTGTAACCAGGTAACTACTGGATTGTAATGGGGCGTTTGTAACCCAGTAACTACTGGATTGTAATGAGGCGTTTGTAACCCAGTAACTACTAGATTGTAATGGGGCGTTGGTAACTCAGTAACTACTGGATTGTAATGGAGAGTTTGTAACCCAGTAACTACTGGATTGTAATGGGTGTTTGTAACCCAGTAACTACTGGATTGTAATAGGGAGTTTGTAACCAGTAACTACCGGATTGTAATGGGGAGATTGTCACCCAGTAACTACTGGATTGAAATGGAGAGATTGTAACCCAGTAACTACTGGATTGTAAAGGGGAGTTTGTAACCAAGTAACTACTGGATTGTACTCGGGCGTTTGTAACCCAGTTACTACTGGATTGTAATGGGGAGTTTGTAACCCAGTTAACTACTGGATTGTAATGGGGCGTTTGTAACCCAGCAACTACTGGATTGTAATGGGGCGTTTGTAACCCAGTAACTACTGGATTGTAATGGGGAGTTTGTAACCCAGTAACTACTGGATTGTAATGAGGCGTTTGTAACCCAGTAACTACTGGATTGTAATGGGGCGTTGGTAACCCAGTAACTACTGGATTGTAATGGAGAGTTTGTAACCCAGTAACTACTGGATTGTAATGGGGCGTTTGTAACCCAGTAACTGCTGGATTGTAATGGGGCGTTTGTAACCCAGTAACTACTGGATTGTAATGGGGCGTTTGTAACCCAGTAACTACTGGATTGTAATGGGCGTTTGTAACCCAGTAACTACTGGATTGTAATGGGGAGTTTGTAACCCAGTAAACTACTGGATTGTAATGGGGCGTTTTGTAACCCAGTAACTACTGGATTGTAATGGGGAGTTTGTAACCCAGTAACTACTGGATTGTAAATGGGCGTTTTGTAACCCAGTAACTACTGGATTGTAATGGGGCGTTTGTAACCCAGTAACTACTGGATTATAATGGGGCGTTTGTATCCCAGTAACTACTGGATTGTAATGGGGCGTTTGTAACCCAGTAACTACTGGATTGTAAATGGGGCGTTTGTAACCCAGTAACTACTGGATTGTAATGGGGCGTTTGTAACCCAGTAACTACTGGATTGTAATGGGGCGTTTGTAACCCAGTTAACTACTGGATTGTAAATGGGGCGTTTGTAACCCAGTAACTACTGGATTGTAATGGGGCGTTTGTAACCCAGTAACTACTGGATTGTAATGGGGCGTATGTAACCCAGTAAACTACTGGATTGTAATGGGGCGTTTGTAACCCAGTAACTACTGGATTGTAATGGGCGTTTGTAACCAGTAACTACTGGATTGTAATGGGAGTTTGTAACCCAGTAACTACTGGATTGTAATGGGGCGTTTTGTAACCCAGTTACTACTGGATTGTAATGGGGAGTTTGTAACCCAGTAACTACTGGATTGTAATGGGGCGTTTGTAACCCAGTAAACTACTGGATTGTAATGGGGAAGTTATGTAACCCAGTAACTACTGGATTGTAATGGAGCGTTTTGTAACCCAGTAACTACTGGATTGTAACGGGGCGTTTGTAACCCAGTAACTACTGGATTGTAATGGGGCGTTGTAACCCAGTTACTACTGGATTGTAATGGGGAGTTTGTAACCCAGTAAACTACTGGATTGTAATGGGGCGTTGTAACCCAGTAACTACTGGATTGTAATGGGGCGTTTGTAACCCAGTAACTACTGGATTGTAATGCCCGTTTGTAACCCAGTAACTACTGGATTGTAATGGGGAGTTTGTAACCCAGTAACTAATGGATTGTAATGGGAGTTTGTAACCCAGTAACTACTGGATTGTAATGGGGCGTTTGTAACCCAGTAACTACTGGATTGTAATGGGCGTTTGTACCCCAGTAACTACTGGATTGTAATGGGGAGTTTGTAACCCAGTAACTACTGGATTGTAATGGGGCGTTTGTAACCCAGTAACTACTGGATTGTAATGGGGAGTCTTGTAACCCAGTAACTACTGGATTGTAATATGGAGAGATTTGTAACACCAGTAACTACTGGATTGTAATGGGGCGTTTGTAACCCAGTAACTACTGGATTGTAATGGGGCGTTTGTAGCCCAGTAACTACTGGATTGTAATGGAGCGTTTGTAACCACAGTAACTACTGGATTGTAATATGGGGCGTTTGTAACCCAGTAACTACTGGATTGTAATGGGGCGTTTGTAACCCAGTAACGACTGGATTTGTAATGGGGCGTTTGTAGCCCAGTAACTACTGGATTGTAATGGGGCGTTTGTAACACAGTAACTACTGGATTGTAATGGGGCGTTTGTAACCCAGTAAACTACTGGATTGTAATGGGGAGTTTGTAACCCAGTAACTACTGATTGTAATGGCGAGTTTGTAACCCAGTAACTACTGGATTGTAATGGAGCGTTTGTAACCCAGTAACTACTGGATTGTAATGGGGAGTTTGTACCCAGTAACTACTGGATTGTAATGGGGCGTTTGTAACCCAGTAACTACTGGATTGTAATGGGGAGTTTGTAACCCAGTAACTACTGGATTGTAATGGGCGTTTGTAACCCAGTAACTACTGGATTGTAATGGGGCGTTTGTAACCCAGCAACTACTGGATTGTAATGGGGCGTTTGTAACCCAGTAACTACTGGATTGTAATGGGGCGTTTGTAACCCAGTAACTACTGGATTGTAATGGGGCGTTTGTAACCCAGTAACTACTGGATTGTAATGGGGCGTTTGTAACCCAGTAACTACTGGATTGTAATGGGGCGTTTGTAACCCAGTTACTACTGGATTGTAATGGGGAGTTTGTAACCCAGTAACTACTGGATTGTAATGGGGCGTTTGTAACCCAGTAACTACTGGATTGTAATGGGGCGTTTGTAACCCAGTAACTACTGGATTGTAATGGGAAGTTTGTAACCCAGTAACTACTGGATTGTAATGAGGCGTTTGTAACCCAGTAACTACTGGATTGTAATGGGGGCGTTTGTACCCCAGTAACTACTGGATTGTAATGGAGAGTTTGTAACCCAGTAACTACTGGATTGTAATGGGTGTTTGTAACCCAGTAACTACTGGATTGTAATAGGAGTTTGTAACCAGTAACTACGGGATTGTAATGGGGAGATTGTAACCCAGTAACTACTGGATTGTAATGGAGAGATTGTAACCCAGTAACTACTGGATTGTAAAGGGGAGTTTGTAACCAAGTAACTACTGGATTGTAATGGGGCGTTTGTAACCCAGTTACTACTGGATTGTAATGGGGAGTTTGTAACCCAGTAACTACTGGATTGTAATGGGGCGTTTGTAACCCAGTAACTACTGGATTGTAATGGGGAGTTTGTAACCCAGTAACTACTGGATTGTAATGGCGTTTGTAAACAGTACCTACTGGATTGTAATTGGGCGTTTGTAACCCAGTAACTACTCGATTGTAATGGGGCGTTTGTAACCCAGTAACTACTGGATTGTAATGGGCGAGTTTGTAACCCAGTAACTACTGGATTGTAATGGGGCGTTTGTAACCCAGTAACTACTGGATTGTAATGGCGAGTTTGTAACCCAGTAACTACTGGATTGTAATGCGGGGGTTTGTAATACAGTAACTACTGGATTGTAATGGGGCGTTTGTAACCCAGTAAACTACTGGATTGTAATGGGGCGTTTGTAACCCAGTAACTACTGGATTGTAATGGGGCGTTTGTAACCCAGTAACTACTGGATTGTAATGGAGCGTTTGTAACCCAGTAACTACTGGGATTGTAATGGGGAGTTTGTAACCCAGTAACTACTGGATTGTTATGGGGCGTTTGTAACCCAGTAACTACTGGATTGTAATGGGGCGTTTGTAACCCAGTAACTATCGGATTGTAATGGGGAGTTTGTAACCCAGTAACTACAGGATTGTAATGGGGAGTTTGTAACCCAGTAACTACTGGATTGTAATGGGGCGTTTGTAACCCAGTAACTACTGAATTGTAATGGGGCGTTTGTAACCCAGTAACTACTGGATTGTAATAGAGCGTTTGTAACACAGTAACTACTGGATTGTAATGGGGCGTTTGTAACCCAGTAACTACTGGATTGTAATGGGGCGTTTGTAACCCAGTAACTACTGGATTGTAATGAGCGTTTGTAACCCAGTAACTGCTGGATTGTAAAGGGGAGTTTGTTACACAGTAACTACTGGATTGTAATGGGGAGTTTGTAACCCAGTAACTACTGGATTGTAATATTGGAGCGATTGTAACCCAGTAACTACTGGATTGTAAAGGGGAGTTTGTAACAAGTAACTACTGGATAATAATGGGGCGTTTGTAACCCAGTAAACTACTGGATTGTAATGGGGAGTTTGTAACCCAGTAACTACTTGATTGTAATGGAATGTTTGTAACCCAGTAACTACTGGATTTTAATGGGGCGTTTGTAACCCAGTAACTACTGGATTGCAATGAGGCGTTTGTAACCCAGTAACTACTGGATTGTAATGGAGAGTTTTGTAACCCAGTAACTACTGGATTTTAATGGGGCGTTTGTAACCCAGTAACTATTGGATTGTAATTGGGAGTTTGTAACCCAGTAACTACTGGATTGTAATGGGCGTTTGTAACCCAGTAACTACTAGATTGTAATGGGGCGTTTGTAACCCAGTAACTACTGGATTGTAATGGGGCGTTTGTAACCCAGTAACTACGAGATTGTAATGGGGCGTTTGTAACCCAGTAACTACTGGATTGTAATGGGGCGTTTGTAACCCAGAAACTACTGGATTGTAATAGAGCGTTTGTAACCCAGTAACTGCTGGATTGTAAGGGGAGTTTGTACACAGTAACTACTGGATTGTAATGGGGAGTTTGTAACCCAGTAACTACTGGATTGTAATATTGGAGCGATTGTAACCCAGTAACTACTGGATTGTAATGGGGCGTTTGTAACCCAGTAACTACTGGATTGTAATGCAGCGTTTGTAACCCAGTTGTTACTGGATTGTAATGGAGCGTTTTTAACCCAGTAACTACTGGATTGTAATATTGGAGCGATTGTAACCCAGTAACTACTGGATTGTAATGGGGCGTTTGTAACCCAGTAACTGCTGGATTGTAATGGGGCGTTTGTAGCCCAGTAACTACTGGATTATAATGGGGGTTTGTAATACAGTAACTACTGGATTGTAATGTGGCGTTTGTAACCCAGTAACTACTGGATTGTAATGGAAAGTTTGTAACCTAGTAACTACTGGATTTTAATGGGGCGTTTGAAACCCAGTTACTACTGGATTGTAATGGAGTGTTTATAACCCAGTAACTGCTGGATTGTAATGGGGAGTTTGTAACCCAGTAACTACTGGATTTTAATGGGGCGTTTGTAACCCAGTAACTATCGGATTTTAATGGGGAGTTTGTAACCCAGTAACTACAGGATTGTAATGCGGCGTTTGTAAGCCAGTAACTACTGGATTGTAATGGGGCGTTTGTAACCCAGTAACTACTGGATTGTAATGGAGCGTTTGTAACCCAGTAACTACTGGATTGTAATAGAGCGTTTGGAACCCAGTAACTACTAGATTGTAATGGAGCGTTTGTAACCCAGTAACTGCTGGATTGTAATGGGGAGTTTGTACCCAGTAACTACTGGATTGTAATGGGGCGTTTTTAACCCAGTAACTACTGGATTGTAATGGGTCATTTGTAACCCAGTAACTTCTGGATTGTAATGGGGGGTTTGTAACCCAGTAACTACTGGATTGTAATGGGGAGGTTTTAACCCAGCAACTACTGGATTGTAATATTGGAGCGATTGTAACCCAGTAACTGCTGGATTGTAATGGGGAGTTTGTACCCAGTAACTACTGGATTGTTATGGGGCGTTTGTAACCCAGTAACTGCTGGATTTTATGGGGCGTTTGTAACCCAGTAACTATCGGATTGTAATGGGGAGTTTGTAACCCAGTAATTACAGGATTGTAATGCGGCGTTTGTAACCGAGTAACTACTGGATTGTAATGGGGCGTTTGTAACCCAGTAACTACTGGATTGTAATGGAGCGTTTCACCCAGTAACTACTGGATTGTAATGGGGCGTTTGTAACCCAGTAACTACTGGATTGTAATGGGGCGTTTGTAACCCAGTGACTACTGGATTGTAATGGGGCGTTTGTAACCCAGTAACTAATGTATTGTAATGGGGCGTTTGTAACCCAGTAACTACTGGATTGTAATGAGGAGTTTGTAACCCAGTAACAACTGGATTGTACTGGGGCGTTTGTAAACCAGTAACTAGTGGATTGTAATGGGGCGTTTGTAACCCAGTAACTACTGGATTGTAATGGGGCGTTTTTAACCCAGTAACTACTGGATTGTAATGGAGAGTTTGTAACCCATTAACTACTGGATTGTAATGGGGAGTTTGTAACCCAGTAACTACTGGATTGTAATAGGGAGTTTGTAACCCAGTAACTACTGGATTGAAATGGGGCGTTTGTAACCCAGTAACTACTGGATTGTAATAGAGAGTTTGTAACCCAGTAACTACTGGATTGTAAAGGGGAGTTTGTAACCCAGTAACTACTGGATAATAATGGGGCGTTTGTAACCCAGTAACTATGGATTGTAATGGGGAGTTTGTAACCCAGTAACTATTGGATTGTAATGGAGCGTTTGTAACCCAGTAACTACTGGATTTTAATGGGGCGTTTGTAACCCAGTAACTACTGGATTGCAATGAGGCGTTGTAACCCAGTAACTACTGGATTGTAATGGAGAGTTTGTAACACAGTAACTACTGGATTTTAATGGGGCGTTTGTAACCCAGTAACTATTGGATTGTAATGGGGAGTTTGTAACCCAGTAACTACTTGATTGTAATGGGGAGTTTGTAACCCAGTAACTACTGGATTGTAATGGGGCGTTTGTAACCCAGTAACTACTGGATTGTAATGGGGCGTTTGTAACCCAGTAACTACTGGATTGTAATAGAGCGTTTGTAACCCAGTAACTACTGGATTGTAATGGGGCGTTTGTAACCCAGTAACTACTGGATTGTAATGGGGAGTTTGTACACAGTAACTGCTGGATTGTAATATAAGAGCGATTGTAACCCAGTAACTACTTGATTGTAATGGGGCGTTTGTAACCCAGTAACTACTCGATTGTAATGCAGCGTTTGTAACCCAGTAACTACTGGATTGTAATGGAGCGTTTGTAACCCAGTAACTACTGGATTGTAATAGGGAGTTTGTAACCCAGTACCTACTGGATTGTAATGGGGCGTTTGTAACCCAGTAACTACTGGATTGTAATAGCGAGTTTGTAACCCAGTAACTACTGTATTGTAAAGGGGAGTTTGTAACCAAGTAACTACTGGATTGTAATGGGGCGTTTGTAACCCAGTAACTACTGGATTGTAATGGGGAGTTTGTAACCCAGTAACTACTGGATTGTAATGGAGCGTTTGTAACCCAGTAACTACTGGATTGTAATGGGGCGTTTGTAACCCAGTAACTACTGGATTGTAATGAGGCGTTTGTAACCCAGTAACTACTGGATTGTAATGGAGAGTTTGTAACACAGTAACTACTGGATTTTAATGGGGCGTTTGTAACCCAGTAACTATTGGATTGTAATTGGGAGTTTGTAACCCAGTAACTACTGGATTGTAATGGGGCGTTTGTAACCCAGTAACTACTGGATTGTAATGGGGCGTTTGTAACCCAGTAACTACTGGATTGTAATAGAGCGTTTGTAACCCAGTAACTACTGGATTGTAATGGGGTGTTTGTAACCCAGTAACTACTGGATTGTAATGGGGAGTTTGTACACAGTAACTACTGGATTGTAATGGGGAGTTTTTAACCCAGTAACTACTGGATTGTAATATTGGAGCGATTGTAACCCAGTAACTACTGGATTGTAATGGGGCGTTTGTAACCCAGTAACTACTGGATTGTAATGCAGCGTTTGTAACCCAGTAGTTACTGGATTGTAATGGAGCGTTTGTAACCCAGTAACTACTGGATTGTAATTGGAGCGATTGTAACCCAGTAACTACTGGATTGTAATAGGGAGTTTGTAACCCAGTAACTACTGGATTGAAATGGGGCGTTTGTAACCCAGTAACTACTGGATTGTAATAGAGAGTTTGTAACCCAGTAACTACTGGATTGTAAAGGGGAGTTTGTAACCAAGTAACTACTGGATAATAATGGGGCGTTTTGTAACCCAGTAACTACTGGATTGTAATGGGGAGTTTGTAACCCAGTAACTACTGGATTGTAATGGGGCGTTTGTAACCCAGTAACTACTGGATTTTAATGGGCGTTTGTAACCCAGTAACTACTGGATTGTAATGGGGAGTTTGTAACCCAGTAACTACTGGATTGTAATGCGGCGTTTGTAACCCAGTAACTACTGGATTGTAATGGGGCGTTTGTAACCCAGTAACTACTGGATTGTAATGGGGCGTTTGTAACCCAGTAACTGCTGGATTGTAATGGGGAGTTTGTAACCCAGTAACTACTGGATTGTAATGGGGCGTTTGTAACCCAGTAACTACTGGATTGTAATGGGTCGTTTGTAACCCAGTAACTTCTGGATTGTAATGGGGGGTTTGTAACCCAGTAACTACTGGATTGTAATGGGGAGGTTTTAACCCAGCAACTACTGGATTGTAATATTGGAGCGATTGTAACCCAGTAACTACTGGATTGTAATGGGGCGTTTGTAGCCCAGTAACTACTGGATTGTAATGCAGCGTTTGTAACCCAATAGTTACTGGATTGTAATGGAGCGTTTGTAACCCAGTAACTACTGGATTGTAATATTGGAGCGATTGTAACCCAGTAACTACTGGATTGTAATGGGGCGTTTGTAACCAAGTAGCTACTGGATTGTAATGGGGCGTTTGTAGCCCAGTAACTACTGGATTATAATGGGGGTTTGTAATACAGTAACTACTGGATTGTAATGTGGCGTTTGTAACCCAGTAACTACTGGATTGTAATGCAGCGTTTGTAACCCAGTTGTTACTGGATTGTAATGGAGCGTTTGTAACCCAGTAACTACTGGATTGTAATGGGAGCGATTGTAACCCAGTAACTACTGGATTTTAATGGGGCGTTTGTAACCAAGTAACTGCTGGATTGTAATGGGGTGTTTGTAGCCCAGTAACTACTGGATTATAATGCGGGGGTTTGTAATACAGTAACTACTGGATTGTAATGTGGCGTTTGTAACCCAGTAACTACTGGATTGTAATGGAAAGTTTGTAACCTAGTAACTACTGGATTTTAATGGGGCGTTTGTAACCAGTTACTACTGGATTGTAATGGAGCGTTTGTAACCCAGTAACTGCTGGATTGAAATGGGGAGTTTGTACCCAGTAACTACTGGATTGTTATGGGGCGTTTGTAACCCAGTAACTACTGGATTTTAATGGGGCGTTTGTAACACCCAGTAACTATCGGATTGTAATGGGGAGTTTGTAACCCAGTAACTACAGGATTGTAATGCGGCGTTTGTAACCCAGTAACTACTGGATTGTAATGGGGCGTTTGTAACCCAGTAACTACTGGATTGTAATGGGGCGTTTGTAACCCAGTAACTACTGGATTGTAATAGAGCGTTTGTAACACAGTAACTACTAGATTGTAATGGGGCGTTTGTAACCCAGTAACTACTGGATTGTAATGGGGCGTTTGTAACCCAGTAACTACTGGATTGTAATAGAGCGTTTGTAACCCAGTAACTGCTGGATTGTAATGGGGAGTTTTTAACCCAGTAACTACTGGATTGTAATATTGGAGCGATTGTAACCCAGTAACTACTGGATTGTAAAGGGGAGTTTGTAACCAAGTAACTACTGGATAATAATGGGGCGTTTGTAACCCAGTAACTATTGGATTGTAATGGGGAGTTTGTAACCCAGTAACTACTTGATTGTAATGGAATGTTTGTAACCCAGTAACTACTGGATTTTAATGGGGCGTTTGTAACCCAGTAACTACTGGATTGCAATGAGGCGTTTGTAACCCAGTAACTACTGGATTGTAATGGAGAGTTTGTAACACAGTAACTACTGGATTTTAATGGGGCGTTTGTAACCCAGTAACTATTGGATTGTAATTGGGAGTTTGTAACCCAGTAACTACTGGATTGCAATGCAGCGTTTATAACCCAGTAAATACTGGCTTGTATTGTGGCGTTTGTTACCCAGTAACTACTGGATTGTAATGCAGCCTTTGTAACCCAGTAACTACTGGATTGTAATGCAGCGTTTGTAACCCAGTAAATACAAAGAGGTTATTCAACGGAAAGTTGTGTAATACGGCTGGGTATTTTGACGAGTCAGTTTTTATTTTTTCGAGCCTTTAGGCGAGAAAAAATAAACACTGACGAGTAAAAATGCCCAGCCGTATTACACAACTTTCCGCTGAATAAATTGTTTATTATACGACAAATATCTTTCCTAAAATATAGGCTTTCAACAGTGTTTTCCGTAGCGCGCGCGGTCAGAGGGACTAAGACCCGTTGAATACGGTCTCATATTTGCTCTCGTCTTTGTGCGTATTCGCACTCTAAAATGCTATGTCGTATAATAATGGCTTGTATTGGGGCGTTTGTAACCCAGTAACTACTGGATTGCAATGCAGCGTTTATAACCCAGTAAATACTGGCTTGTATTGGGGCGTTTGTAACCCACTTGCCCCGTGGCAATTCAGTCAGTACCGTGATGATTCAGTTCAACGCCTGCGTAGTCTGGATGGGAAAACGTGTCTATTGATGTCCGGGTTTACACTGTAGCATTTGGAAATCGGATGAAACACTGTCTCAAGTGTCTGATATATTTTCCGATTCGAAACATAGCCTGGGAGATCAGGCTTTTTGGCGAGCAAAGTTAGGTCAGCGATTGGAATGATAAAGATCAGACTTGCGCAACCCTCTGAAATCCCCTTCCGCTCCAGTCAGGCAAACATGTACCTTCAGATAGACAGGAATAAGGCACGTTCTATGTATACCTAGTATACGTCATCACAGCAGAAAATACTAGTACTGATTGACAGACATTTTTGAGTCACGGACGGCAATCGGAATGCAAATGTTCTTATTTTCTTGTTTTGGTGCGCTAACACCACCTTCACTAATGAGCTGTGTATTAACCCTTTCACTCCCAGAGTCAAACCCTGAGCCAATAAATGTGGCTGTACCTTTTGAGTCTTTGGATGAAACCCTAGTGTGTGACCATTCAAATGAAAGCTATTGAGCAGTACTTTCATGTGGAGCTGTTTTTGACAATTTGCAAAATGAAATATATTTTTTCTCAGTTTTGAACTTAGCACTCTTGGGAGTGAAAGGGTTAAAAGCTTTACAACTTGACGTTATGCACGAAAAGTCGATAATACGCTCCAAAGAAAACAACATTCGACTTCTGGTTGTCGTCCGTTGGTTAAAAAAACGTATGTGCTGATTGTGAAAGCTGCAAAGAGCCCAAACCATCCAGAAAACAGAACAAAATCCAAATAATTTGATTCGTGGAAGTTTGCTGTTTGCTGCGTTCAAGTTGTAAATGCTAAAACGAGGCTTTCCACACGGAACTCATTAGTGGAGGTGAAAGCGCGCCAAAAACAAGATCATTGGCCTTCCGGTTGCCGTCCGTTGCCCAAAAACGTCTGTGCTCAAAATCTTAGTTCTCTAATGTCACGTCTAGTCCGACCATTAGAGAGCTTAAACACAGACGTTTTTGAGCAACGGACGGCAACCGGAAGGCGAATATTCTAGTTTTTGGCGCGCTTTCACCCCCACCAATGAGTTGGAAAACCCATGTTTTAGCATTTGCAGCTTGACGTTACGCACGAAAAGTCGATGATACGAGCCAAGACAGAGAACATTCGAGTTCCGGTTGCCGTCCGTGGCTCAAAACGTCTGTGCTTAAGCTCCCTATTGTTCGACAAGGTTAAGTTTGTTCCTTCATTTCTTATACGCTGCTGACGTAAACCGTTACAGTTTGATACACTTGACTGACGATCTTATAAAACACCTCCCTCCTCCCTCTCTCCACCAACACCTGTCCTGTTTAAGCAAAACTAGTTCATGCAGCAATAGCCGAACCTTACTAATGAGTAGAAATGAGCTAGGTGGTAAGGGGGGGGGGGGGGGGGGTGGGGGTTACTTGACCCATCTTTGGGTATATGGGTGCCGCTGAGGGTTTGAAACCCTGACCCTGTTTAGGACAAAAAAATCTAAAAAACCCTAACATACCTACCCTGTGCAGGACAACATCCTCTACTTTAGGACCCTGTTTAGGACAAAGAAAAATCTCTTGTTTTGCCCATTTAAAAGTGTTTTAGTGGCAATTGCAATTTAGCGAATGACCTTGACTGATACACGCTAAAGACCGACAAACGTCTCCGATCTCGGATAGCTAAATACTGTATAAACCATATTTTTACTACTACAATCGTGCAACCATACCCTGTTTAGGGCAGGTTCAGGCCCTGTTTAGGACAGACTCGCATAAAATTATATACCCTGTTCAGGGCAGAGAGGCCAAAAACCATACCCTGTCCACCGGCACGTCCCCGTATAGGCCACATAATGGAGTACCCCCCGGGCGTCGAAGCCAGCTTTCTTTATTGTTTTGCCGCGGCGTGTATTAAGTCATGTTTACTAAGGACTGTAGACTCAACAGACTTAGGTTTCCTCCCAGTTCTCCTACTTCATGCACGTACAACAAGTATGACAGAGACAGCCACGCCAAATTATAGTTAACCCTTTTACACCAAATAGTGCTAAGTTCAAAATTGAGAACTGAAAAAAATCTTGAACTTTTGTTAAGCAAAATTGTCAAAAACAAACAGCACCACTTAAAGGGACACTGTCCCGGCGTATTTGCTCAAAACTGTTATAAATGCATGAAATGGCCCCTATATCTATGAAATAAGAACTATTAAACTCTAACTAAATGAGAAAAAGCAATTTCTTCAAGAAATTCCATACTGCAACAAAATGTTTGCAAAATTTCAAAGATTTCCGAGCCAAATTTGAAACTTTGAAAAATTGACATCCTGACGTTTTTTTCAAAAATCCATATTGCAATCCATTTCCATCCTCGCTGTCGTTTGTCATCCTCACTTCCTAATGGGTTCCTGTCATTTGTCGAGTGCTATTCTACAGAATAAAATCATTTGAATGGTCACACACTAGGATTTCATCTACAGCTCAAAAAAGTACACATGGCGCAACCCCATTGTCTCTCGACTACATGCTACTATACACGAACCGTATGAGGAAAACTGCAGCATTTCACGTTCTCCTCGCTTCACGCCGTTTACCATTTCTTAATTAGAGCCATAGCACATCATAAACAGTACCAAATGGACTGTGGAAGTATAAATGATAACTAATGCAATTATTTTAAGCGCACTTTCTATCACGTATAGCTTCTGTATAATGCGCTTTACAATCGGCCACAGTTTTAAAAAACCCACTTAAGGATTTAATTCATCACATACTGTCAAACAACAGTTCTAGAACCTCCTTTATAACTTACAGTAATGCTCAACAGTCCGAAACGTGTTGTTTGTCAGACTTACAAGATCATGTTTTGCAAAACATACTAAACAAACACAGCAATGTGTTACAGCTGGCTGACCACTTCAGACTCCATTATTTGGACTTACACTAGACAATTTTTTCTCCACTGAAGAAATTGTCGATTGCACGAAAAATTGCCTAGTTTTTTAACACACCGTTAAATGAACATGTCTTGCAACGTTTTCGTATTATTTTACACGAAGAAACGAGTTTCGTGCAAATTAAAAAGTCTATGAACGTGCTGGAATAAATTAAACCCACTCGTTGTTTTATGGGGTTAAAATCGAGCATAAATTTACACTAAATCATGTTCCAGTCACGTATTTTGATAACGGGCGTGCATATATTGATCTATATCAAATTAATAGTGAACGAATTAATCGTTTCAATACGCATGCACGAGACTATTAAGCGGATGAACGGTTCAGTTTAATTTCACTTTGTACTGAAGAAGCACGTTTCATACAAGGTAAGCTAAAATAACGACGTATTTTGGTTTATTCTTCGCTAGCTCTAATATGAAAAGTTATTTTTAAAAATAAGTAAGTAAATTCTTTATTTAACCACGATTAAAAAAATCAGCAGAGCTGGTGGAGTCGTGTATAAAATTATTGTTGAAGGTTGAGCTGAATTTCATTTTGTACTCAAGAGGAACGCTATTATGGTTAGCTGAAAATAACAACTATTTTTGTTTGTCAGTCTTCGGTAGTTCTAACTGATGAAAAGTTATTTTTATAGCATAATTGTGATTCGCATGAACGAAATATGTCCACAAAACAGCATAAAATGTATGCATCAAGCGCCTTCAGTTAAATTTGGATGAAGTAGGTTGAGTTATTTTCACTTTGTTCCGTTTATTTGTTATTTTTGTTATCTATATCTTAGGCGAAGCCAAATAAAATAAAATAAAATAAAATAAAAATTTTTATTAAAATAAAATAAAAAATAAAATAAAAAGAACGTTTAAAAAGGTAAGCTAAAAGAGCGGCTATGTTGTTACATCGCTAGCTGTAATAGGAAAAGTTATTTTTAATTCAAGAATAATTGTGATTCGCATGAATAATAACTATATCGGCTACGAATAAAATGAGCTACAGACGCCTTCGGGCCGGAGTGATTCAAGTGGACAACAGGCAGAGTTTAATTGTACTGTAGAAGAACGTTTACAAAGGTTTGCTGAAAATAAACACTATTTTATTTTATTATTCTTCGCTATCTCTAATATAAATTTTTTTTTTTTAATATAAAAAATATTTTTACCTGCAAGATTCGTAGAATCAAGGCAAGCAAAATAAGCACAATAAGCTCATATGCACACATATCAATTACGGACACTGTGTTGGATAGGATAACTGACCTAATCCTGGTTTATTATTCATAAACTTTTAATTTCATTTTGCTGAATACAACATAGTGGTTTTACGAATCGTCTGTCAAACGTCACCATCCGCGTATAATAATAAAAAAAACACTGAAAATTGTCATAAATTTTCCAAGTAAATAAAAGAAATTTAAAAATCATTTTAATATAATTCATAAAGAAAATACAAAATAAATGAATATTTAATGAGTGTCTTTATATTTGATAAAGATACGGCTGAACTTTTAGCTCAATTTTCAAGATTAGGATCAGATTTAATAGATTTAGAGGAAAGTTTTGAAGTCGTTTAAAAAACTCGCAGAACGTGTTTTATCAGGTCTAAAAATACTCGGCTTTGCCTTGACCCTGCTGCTAGTTTTTTTAAACTATACTTAAAATTTCAATTATGTATGAGGTGTAAAGCAATATGACTGATCATATCTTCATCAGGATTACAAGTGCTCCTTTTAAAATTCTCGAAAGTGATGGCTCTTAGCACACTCGGCTATTTTTCTACGAATTGGAGTGCGAGCAGCTTAGGTGTCCAATATCACAGTGTCTAATGACAAGATATCCAATAACAAAATTCGCGTGCCATGGGCTTGATTGGGTTCCTTTTTGTCACTGAATATTCCTCATTTATATCCTACAAATGACTTTTTTTCGTCATAGACGTCATCGATTATTAGTAAGCTTCGCTTTGTCTGATTTCTTCCTCGATATACCAGATAGAAAACGTTTTCCGTGTTTCCATAGAGTTATGGGGAAGTTATGGTAACACAAGTGAAGTTTGTGAGAACGAGAAATGCTGTGGAAACACGAGCCGCAGGCGAGAGTTTCCACAGCAATTTCGAGTTCTCCCAAACTTTCACGAGTGTTACCAGTAACTTCTTTTGTTTTTATGAAATAAAAGCACGAAGCAATTTTCTATATTTCCATAGAGTTATGGTAAATGGTTTTGAGTCAATCAGAGCGCGCGTACTATCTTGTTTATTTCAAAATTGATTTTAAAATTGGTGAGAGAACTTCGTGTCGTCCAAGGCGTCCACACGTCGGTCCGCTGGGAGTTAATAGAGAGCTTAAGCACAGACGTTTTTTGAGCCACGGACGGCAACCGGAACTCGAATGTTCTCTGTCTTGGCGCGTATCATCGACTTTTCGTTCGTAACGTCAAGTTGCAAATGCTAAAACATGGGTTTTCCAACTCATTGGTGGGGGTGAAAGCGCGCCAAAAACTAGAACATTCGCCTTCCGGTTGCCGTCCGTTGCTCAGTAATTTCTTAATCAAAATAAAGCCATTTTGAATAATCGAAGAGTCTCGTTACTTCCATACTCGACCGAGTCAGGTTTGTTGGAAAGTGAAACTTAATTACTTTATATATTTAAACCATTTTTAATTACATATGAATAAATTACGGTGTTGTGGTTTGTAACCCGATCATATATCCTGCAGTCGCAAAGATGGCAAATGAAACTGATTGCAGTACGCTGGCAGAAGAGCCTTCTGCAGTAAAAGCTGTCAAGATTCTATCTTACAGCTTAGTTCTGATTGTCTCACTTCTTGGCAACTCCGCCATTATTACAATTACTGCTCGAAACAAGGGCACACACACATCTGTCAACTACCTCATTGCAAACATGGCGGCATCGGACTTGCTAATCTCAATCCTTGCTGTTCCAAAAAAGATCTGCGAGATCGTGCTTGGTCAAGGAACATGGTTAATAGACGGGATCGCGGGATTGATTTTGTGTAAGCTGGTTTTCTTCTTCAGCGACATTTCAACGGCTGTTTCCATTCAGAGTCTGGTAGTTATTTCCATTGAAAGATACAGAGCAATAGTTTATCCATTCCGCCCTGCAATCATTACACCCAAGAGATGCAAAGTTATCATTCCAGTAATATGGCTTTTATCTATGGCTTTACATGGCATATATTTCTACGCCGTTCGTCTCGAGTCCTATAATAACACGACCATGTGCGTGCCTAACTGGGCGCCAGCGTTCGACAATCCGCGTCAAACACAAGAACAATACGTTACGGTGATGTTAGTGTTAGTCATCCTCGTACCTTTCTCTATTATAACCTTTGCGTATTCACGAATTATTTGGAGTTTGAGAAAGGAAGAGGGCACCAGACGTTTCGATTCGTCCTCGAGAATAGTCTCACGTCGGAGACAAGCAGAAAACATCAAAGTTTTCAAGAACATATGTGTCATAGTAGTCGCATTGGCATGTTGTGTTTTGCCACTTTACATTTTTGCAACTCTGTTTTATTTTCTATGGAAATGGAATCCACCATGCAACATGTACAAGTTTGGTTTCTTCGCACATTTTGCCTTGTACTCAAACGCTGCCATATCGCCTGTGATTTGTTTAGTGTGCTTTGATAGATATCGCCAAGGACTGAAATATATTTTAAAACAACTTTATTTCTGGCACAAAGACAACGCTGGAATAATATTAAATCACGAGGAAGTAGAATTGAACCAATTGCAAGCTCCTCTGTAATCATCGAACGACGAACAAGTTCACAGTTAAACTGGTAATGTTAAATCTGGGTGATATTCCTCAAGTGATATTCCCAGTTTTTAAAATTTGCGTTTCACGTTCGCAGGTTCAGTTTTCGTCTCAAATAAATAAATTGCTAAATTAAATAAAACTGATTGTTTTGAACAGACTAGAAATATTTTTGAACGCCAACATAATTATTTTGATGTTTAACAGCTTGGCCGACCGAGATCTTCCACGGCAAACAGAGCGGCCTTGTGAAAAAATATTTGAAGGATAATAACTACAATAGCCTCCATTTGGCTTCAAAAATATGCTCGGATATTTGTCCGCGGACATTATCTGTTCCGAGAAGCGAACAGTTTTTCGAGAGCGAAGCTCGAGGAAAACTGTGAGCTCCGAGGAACAGATAATGTCCGCGGACAAATATCCGAGCATATTTTTGAAGCCAAATGGAGGCTATTGTTTATATATATGGCACACAAAAACGAACATGTAAATATATGTTTTTATGTTATATGTTATTTCTTCGTCGGTTGTCCGCACGACGGCAACGGCAACGGCAACGGCAACGGCAACGGCAACGGCAACGGCAACGGCAACGGCAACGGCAACGGCAACG
Source organism: Desmophyllum pertusum (assembly GCA_029204205.1). Lineage (NCBI taxonomy): Eukaryota > Metazoa > Cnidaria > Anthozoa > Scleractinia > Caryophylliidae > Desmophyllum > Desmophyllum pertusum. The sequence goes on from MU826864.1 coordinate 21,612, forward strand.
GCAACGGCAACGGCAACGGCAACGGCAACGGCAACGAGAACATCGATAAAAAAAGGTTTAATGAGCCGCAGCACCGCAATGGCTCTGCACGTGCGTTATACGGTTTGGTACATTTCTTAGCCGTCCTCTGCCGCAAAACAACAACGTGAAATCACCAAATTTCGGGTTTTCGGAGAAGGTGGATCGGTGAATTTTTCCAGTTTCTCTTTGGATTTGAACGCTGCCTTTGCATATTCAGCTGAGGATAGTTTTGACACCGATATTAAAAAATACTGAATGGAACTAGAGATTCGCGAGATTCTGAAGCAAAATATAAATTCATTTTTTATTGACGTCGTCCTCGGCCTTGCGGTCGCGGCTGCTTCAACTCCCTAATGTAGAATTAATATCCACATTGATTATTGAGGATAGAAAACAATGGTATTGATGGTCAGACTACATGCTATATCTGCGGAAAATCAATTTCTTGATTATGGTTTTTGGAGACGAAAAATATTCAATTTGCAATCGCTAGGAGCCACGTAGATGGAAACGGCGGCCTTTAAAGGGAATTGTAAAATGACAATAAAACATGTCTGTAATTTTAACGTTCATTGCCAATTATATATGGATTTGAATATTTAGAAATTGTTCATTGCTCCTTGTTTTTTCGTCAGCCTTAGGGCATTCGCTGAATGATCTAGAATTCTCCTACAATCTTCATTTTCGTTGAACCACGAAAGTAACAATTGAAGGTAACTCGAAAGTACAGTGGAGTTGTTGAGAAATCGAGGTTGAAATTGGGATTCTATCTCAAGAGTAAAATTGAAAGTTGTACCGTACAGGTTTGCATATGCTTAGTTACAATATGCTAATTAATAACAGGTGTCTACATTAAAAATTTACAGCAAAATAAATATCTAAATCTACTTCATCGATACTGATCTCTTGGAAGAAAATTGTTTGACTGAGCTTGATCTTCCGTTTAAGATAAGTTCCGAGATATTGTACAAGTTGTGGTAAATAAAATGATGTCCGTTGAACGTTTTGGACGACGATCACAATCACCAAACAAGCGCAAATGTTGTTAAAAGTTCTTGAGAAGTGAATTGTTGTTATAGAGTGCACATGGTTTCTGAGATCATAAACTGAAGCTATTTTAACAGATTTTAAACTCCTTCCTTTCGCTAAGCAAATCCACTGCTCGTCTTGTAATAAACAGTGGGGTACCGATATACGAGTTAAATTGATTTTACACTCGTATTCAAAAGGAAAATAATTTCCTTGGTCCGTCCGTGGCTTCTCGGCCTTCAGTAATGAACGAATTCAGATAAAGTTCACTTTTTGCTGAATAGAAACATTTATATTAAAGTAATCCGATTGAAATATTTATAGGCATTCCTTTCAACTTCTTAAGTAACTGCGAAGATATCTCATTCTCTTTCGGTCTTTTTACCACAGTTCACATATATGAATTATTTCATATATTCATCATCGCCCATGAATTAAATTTTAATTGCATCTCTCGTAGTTTGGCGCCAAAAAAACGCGGCTGGTGCACACCTCCACACTCGTTTCCAGTATGTTTCACACTTGCGGCTGTGTCAGAAAATTATTGGAAAACAATCGAAAACAGATAAAAATTGATGGTCACATCAACAAGTTCATGCCAGAAGGAATCATTGAAGTATACCGTATTTCTTCCTCTATTATGCCTCTCGGGGACTTATTAATTGTTTCACCGATAGGGGCTTCAATAAAAACCGCTTATAAGCCGAAATTTTTTTCGGCTTCCTTTAGCAATTATTCAGTATTTATTGCAATTACAATTTCAAACCATAGAAAAAACATATAAAATTACTAGGAAGCCGCAATGAAGTGCGGATGGTCAAAATTGAACTGCCCAGGAGCTGAATTCGTTAGAACGGAGTTCAAATTTTGGCTCCATACGAGGAAGAATAGCGTGACATAGCTTCGTGCAATAAATGACATATTTTGTTTAAACAAACCTTGAGTGTCATTACTATCACTTTGTACCTTCAGAGAGACAGGAATAAGGCACGCTCAGCAGCCTCGTACCCAGACGTCTCTCTTATTTCCAAGAAAATGGGCGCGCAAAGGAAGGAGGGAAGGCGAAAGGTCGTGCCTCGTCTTTCCCCTTCCCATGGCAAGCATGTCCAATACTCACTACTTGTTCAAGTCGTGAAAGTCGTGAAAGGTAATATTCAACCCGTACGAGTCGTACAAGTCGTGGCCATTTGTACGATTGGTTCAAGTAGTGAATGTGATGCTTTTCATGGAAATAACATGAAGTGTCATTTTTAATATGGGTTAAAACTGCATCTCATTAATGAAGGCACCCAGTCAACTCGTACGAGTCGTACGACTCGTACCACTGGTGAAATTGCATCTCATTATTGAAGGAAGGGGCCTAGTCAACTCGTACGAGTCGTACGACTCGTACAACTGGTGAAATTGCATCTCATTAAGCAAAAAACATGACACAAATTTATGAATATTTATCGTTCTAAAGCGTGCAAGAGAAATGCTCGATTCCACAAATAACGTGCCAAACACAGGCCAAAATGCGTACTAGCGCACGACAAACAAAACATGACATGAATATTCCTACTAATTGGGGACACTAACAAAAGCATTGAAATAAAAGAAAATCTTAAATATCTTATATTTGGTGGCTCCTGAAATAGCCTTTTTTATTATTTATTTATTTACCTGCAGAGTGCAATGTCAATCTCAATGAGATCGACCTACAGGAATTTTTTGCGCTGTCTTGCTGAGGGTTCACTGTTCCGAGGAAGCCCGTCCAGGAAAAACAGCTTCTTCAGTGGTCTAGATCGTAGTAGAACCACGTATGTCTTTTTGTGTCGGCGTTGTTTATGATGAAGTCAATTTGCCGGGCTCTCTTTTCTGCAGTAGCCGGTGCTGCCACTATTATCCATCTGGCGAATAAGGCTGGTGGTGAACACCCGTTGCCCAACATGAACAACAACTTGACGTTATGGACGAATAGTCGATAATCAGCGCTCCAAAGATCAAGAAGAGAACATTCGACTTCCGGTTGTCGTCTGTGGTTCAAAAACGTCTGTGCTTAAGATAACTGATTGTGAAAGCGGCAAAGAACCCAAAACCATCCGGAAAACGGAAAACCAATCCAAATAATTTGAATGCTAAAACGAGGCTTTCCACACGGAACCAGGAGTAATGGGCTTCTGACGGAACTCATTATTAAGGCTGCCGCACACTTGAGGAAAGTGCTCAGCAAAATTCCTCGCGAGGCAGTTAGCTCAGCCATTTCCTCCCGTGCGCGATGGAGTTTTCGTGAGTTTTCCGCCTGGCGAGGCCGTGAGAAAAATATCTGTCGTGTTTGATATTTTTTGCCTCGCGATACAAATTCCTCATCGTGTGCGAGCGTCGCGAGGATCCGGCTGAGCCAAATTAATCGATTAGCCAATAAAAAACGGCCTCCTGAATGCACGCGCAAATGACGAATTTTCTGCGCGCGCAACCTGAATGGTACTTAAAACTATGCGCACACGAGATGATAGCTCAGCTAACTGCCTCGCGAGGAATTTTGCTGAGCACTTTCCTCAAGTGTGCGGCAGCCTTTACGGATAATCCGTCGTGAGAGCTGTAGGTCATTGGCTCGCAACAGAGTGAATTTTGTTTATATATGTAATAATAACGTAAAATAACATGCGACCCCAGTTTCAAAAACTTTTTGCGGTTTACCAAATTTTCGCCAATCTTTAAAGAAGCCGAAGTGATATCTCGGAGGCGACCACATTTTGGCAAAGAAACCAATTCCGTTTTTTAAACTGACTGTCATTTAACGTAAGCCTGTGTTATGTCTTGATAATTATGGCGGGAAAATAACTTTTGAGCTACGGTAGTCTAAACAAAACACTGACAAAATTCCCTCAGTTTGACCTAGTTAGCAAGCGGTCCATCTGACTCTTTTCATAATTATTTTGACGGAAACGGAGAACATGTACGTCAATATTTATACGCCGCGAATGTCTATTTTACTGGCAGCAATTTGGAGAACAGCTGGCCTCAAGTTCAAGAACATTTCCCGAGTCGATTGCAATTGAAGCCAAAAGTCAGAAAATATTTGAATTCTCTAGTGCAACCGGCCCGGCTATTTTGACATCAAATACATTTAATAACCGACATTATTCAAGGTATGTCAGGGCGAAAGGCAGTGAAGGAAAAAGGCTTCGAAAGCCATCTGCAAAACTCAGACAACAATTCAGTAATATCTGCACCGCAAACAGATCATTGCATTATCTAAATCGCATGCGCGATTGATGAGCCTCCATACGGACACAGCGGCAAAATGAGTGCGCGTGCGCCAACCTGCTCACTCATTTCCATACAAACATAATGGCGGCAATTCAAATTCCCGGAATTTGTTTTCATTTCGCGTGGATAAGGCCGTCACGGAACAGATAAGGTTTTTACCTTGAAAACAATTCCGAGAGAGACTCTTCTTTCACATATCTTTTTTAGCAAACTAATTATCTTTTCCACAATAGTGAATTTATCGCTCGAAGTCGAGCGATCGTAAGTGAAACACGAAAACATAGCTCAAAGAGTTCATGTTTCACTTACGATCGCTCGACTTCGAGCGATAAATTCACTATTGTGGAAAAGATAATTAGTTTGCTAAAAAAGATATGTGAAAGAAGAGTCTCTCTCGGAATTGTTTTCAAGGTAAAAACCTTATCTGTTCCGTGACGGCCTTATCCACGCGAAATGAAAACAAATTCCGGGAATTTTGAATTGCCGCCATTATGTTTGTATGGAAATGAGTGAGCAGGTTGGCGCACGCGCACTCATTTTGCCGCTGTGTCCTCCATACGTACTATATATATCCTTGAGTCAACCCTTTCCCGTTTCATTTTATTTTTAGAATTGATCTCCCGCGAAATTATCTTGTTTACGCTCACCGCTGACGTCCCCCCACTGAGACCAAAAAAATAAAAAAATGGCGGCCAAATGGGGGAATCCACTCTTGGTTCATTCGTCCGTTTTCCTTTACAATTTTACGTCCGTTCCTATTCTTACAATCGAGGGAAACTGGTTGTCAGCTGACTGGAAGTTAATAAACAACTTGATTGAACTGAAAGCGAAGAAAGAAAGAACTGACGAGTTTCGTACAAACTAAAAAGTCTATCAACGTGGTGAAATAAAACCACTCTTTGATTTAGCGTTTAAAATCGAGCATAAATTTACACTAAATCATGTTCTAGTCCCGTATTTTGACAACGGGCGTGCATATATTGACCTATATCAAAATAAATAATAAATGAATCGTTTCAATACGCACGCTAGGCTCAGTTTTCCAGCCGTGGGTGTTTCGCGCGGGCGCACCGAAACACCCACCGGCTGGAAACTGAGCCTATGGTTCAGTTTAATTTCACTTTGTACTGAAGAAGCACGTTTCATAAGGTAAGTTAAAATAACGACGTATTTGGTTTATTCTTCGCTAGCTCTAATATGAAAAGTTATTTTTAAAAATAATAATTATATTCCCATGAAATAAAAAAAACCGGAATAATTGTGATTCGCATGAGTAATATATGACCACGACACTGCATAATAAATGACCTACAGATGCCTTCTGTTGCGAGTGATTCCAATGGACAACAGGCCGAGTTTAATTGCACTTCACTTGTACTGTAGAAGAACGTTTACAAAGGTTTGCTGAAAATAAACACTATTTTTGATTTATTCTTCGCTAGCTCTAATATGAAAAATTATTTTTCAAAGAATAATTGTATTCGCATGACTGAATTGTTGCCAATGAAACTGACGTACGCAATGCCATGTTTTACTACATGCAAATAAGGCGCGCGCCTTTAGGCAAATGGATGAAACGGTTGAGTTTAATTTCACATTTACTGGAGAAGAACGTTTATAAAGGTAAGCCGAAATAACAATTATTGGAGACTATATAGTTTTAATTATTGTTGTTCGCTTACCTCTAATAGTTAGGCCCATATCTCTCATTAAGGCCCAAGTTATAAACTGGTCGCACTGATAAAGGTGCAATTAATTTATACGCCGCGTCGAATGTAAAATCAAGTCCTAAAAATCTCGCTGAAATCGCTCGCGCTTTGAATCAACGCAATGCCCATACAAATAGCAAAGTAGAACAGGTTGCTTTCATAGTTTATGTAGTCGAATCAAGTAATTACCAGAGCGATTTCTGCGGCTTGAATGAGTGGCTCGATGCGACTGAAATAGCTTGTTGAGGAGGAACGGAAGCGTGCCGTTATTTTCCATCTCCATAGTAAATAGTAAATTATCTGCTGATGTTTTGTCAGGCATAATTGTGATTCACATGAAAGAAATATGCCTCGAACGGCTGCACAAAATACTTTCAATAAACGGCGTGTGTGAAGTGAATGGCTTCAGATCGAGTCTAATTGTTCACGAAACTGCGGCATAACTTATATTACTTTGCGAATCAAAAAACAGGTACCCGATGGGTACATGTGTACTGTCTGGAAAGTTGGACTTTGCAATGTAGAAATCCACCTTTTGCTCTCAAAACGCAGTATTTATTGCTTAATAGAAGTTAATTACTACGATGTGTAAATACTAGAAATCAAACCACAAGTAAATGAGGTCAAACCTTGCTCACATTTATTGCTTCTGATGAACGGTTGGACCACTGAACGCTTACAGTCAAAATACTAAGTACAATTCAAAAATCAAAGCAAAATTGGATTAATCAAAGCATTGGTCATTATTTTATATTTAGGCAGAACGCGCTGAGTATTTTGACTGTAATATTCGTATTCTCACGGTTGAACTGCAACTAGCTTGCAATCGAGGCTCATGCGGAGGACTGATCATTAAAAATATTTGCATTTGAAAAGATTCCCCCGCATGAGCCTCGATTGCAAGCTTTCTTTTTCTTTTTTTTTTGAGTAAGTAAAGACTTTATTGAGCATTATGATTACTTATACAACTGTATACAATTTGATGCTCTACTTACAATACCTTACATTACATACAATACGATACTTACACTACTTACAATACGATACTTACACTTGTCTACTTACAATACGGTACTTACACTACTTACAATACGGTACTCACACTACTTATAACTGACGATACTTGCACTGCTTATAATACGGTAATTACGCTGCTTTATAATATTACAATACTTGTACTACTTATAATACGATACTTACACTACTTACAATACGATACTTACACTACTTATAATAAGATACTTGCATTGCTTACAATACGGTACTTATACGCTACTTATCATACGATACTTGCACTGCTCACAATACAGTACTTACACACTGCTTACAAATGCTAATTTATACTTACATAACAATACTTACACTACTTCCAAAAGCGATTTCGCTGCTTATATCGCGATTACTGCACTACATTGTTGTTACTAACTCTATGTTTAACTCAAACCAGTAGATATATTGTTAATGAAAATAGATAAATTTAAATTAAATATAGCGAAAATATATCCTCGATTGCAAGCTAGTTCCAGTTCAACCGTGAGAATACGAATATTGTCTATTGGTAAGAGAACTCTTCATGTCGTCCAATTCGGTCTGCAATCAGTACGAGTGATTAAAACCCGGATTCCTGCTGTGTGCTAATCGCTCAGACCTATATTACCATTATTAATCAACATAAAGCCATTTTTAAGAATCGAGTCACGTTTAATGGAAACTGAAACTTTATATATTTAAAGGAGAACGGAAGGCTACAGAGTATAATTTTCGTAATAACTAGAATTGTAGAAATAACTAGTAGAAACTATAATTTCGAAGAAACGAGCGAAAAAAATACATATTTCACTGCAAATACGACCGAAATCTAACAGCATTCGCCGGAATTGAATGTCCGCCATTTTGTGTGCTTTCTCTTCCGGTTACTTCCAAATAAGGATACACGGTCACCATGTCGTGACGTCAATGCGCTCTTTGCTCGATCGATCGCATTTGCAGTCACTTCTGAGAATTATTTTATCAGATACCGTTCGGTTATACATCCATAAATACGGCTGAGTTTGAACCGTATTCGTTCGAGCCCATGTGAGATCTCTCGGATTCCGACGGAGAGCATACTGAAGCAGCTGAAAGCCAGGACGAGATCGCACAAGGAGGAAACACCACATGGTGTACTTGTGAACATATCGAATCGAAAACTGGAAAATTCAGCAAGAAAGAGAGTGTGTGTACTGCCAGGAGATCGACGAAGCTATGACAAAGTAGCAGGTGAATATTGTTAATTAAAAGGATAATAAACATACTGATTTAGAAACGATTCATTTGTCTTGTTTGATTTTATTTTGTATTGCTCTGTTGTTATTGTTTACTAGTATACGTGTCTGTAAACCCTGACATGTACACTTACACTCGGTTACGAATTTTGCAATGCTATGTTTTCATTATTTGGCTCAGATCTGGAGGAGGATCCCCCTCTTAGCTGTATAACTCAGCATCCTAGTTTCGAAATGATCTGTTTGCAAACAGAAGTGTTGGCGAGGACTCGAATAAGAGTGCCGTGGGACTGTATAAAATAATATGTAGGTACCACGACGGAAACATTTATGATCGTTTTTATCCTTTAATGCTGGGATAATATAGATTATGTACTGTGTAATTATAGCCGTCCCTGTATTTTGCAACTGATTTCCACAGATTTCTCGATGAGTTTAGTCAGGTTTAGTAAATTCATTACTAAAAAAATTTGCGGCAAATTTTCTCTCTTTATCTGAGCAAGCCATTTATTTAAAAGGGCTTTATCTTTTAATGGCAGACGATGTTAACTTATTCCTTTCCTATATTAGAGTCCTTGGGAGTTCTATTCGAACAGCCCACAACAACTAATGAACCATGATTTTCTATCTCAACGGGAGTATTTTGAGTTTTGACGCATTTGCGAGTGAGCGCAATGACGTCATGCTTAGCGCCCATGCCTTCAAAATGGCGGACAAAATGGCGGACGTACATCGTGTCATTGTTGCGAGCCTTTTACAGTCCATAACAAGTTTACCAATGGATTATAGGGACAAATATTACAAATTTTAGTTAAGATACATCATTTACTTTATTTAAAAAGTGGTTACAAAACTTCGTTTTTCACCTTCCGTTCTCCTTTAAACTATTTGTAATTACATGTGAATAAATTAAGGTGTTGAGGTTTGTAACTCACGTATCCTTCTTGAGTCAAATTTTAAACTTCAGTTGTTTTCGGATCATCTCTCTGCAGTCCCAAAATAAAGATGGCAAATGGAACTATTTGCAGTACGCTGGCAGAAGAGCCTTCTGCAGTAAAAGCTGTCAAGATTCTGGCTTACAGCTTAGTTCTGATCGTCTCACTTCTTGCCAACTCCGCCATTATTACAATTACTGCTCGAAACAAGGGCACACACATATCTGTCAACTACCTCATTGCAAACATGGCTGCATCGGACTTGCTAATCTCGATCCTTGCTGTTCCAAAAAAGATCTGCGAGATCGTGCTTGGTCAAGGAACATGGTTAATAGACGGGATCGCGGGATTGATTTTGTGTAAGCTGGTTTTCTTCTTCAGCGACATTTCAACGGCTGTTTCCATTCAGAGTCTGGTAGTTATTTCCATTGAAAGATACAGAGCAATAGTTTATCCATTCCGCCCTGCAATCATTACACCCAAGAGATGCAAAGTTATCATTCCAGTAATATGGCTTTTATCTATGGCTTTACATGGCATATATTTCTACGCCGTTCGTCTCGAGTCCTATAATAACACGACCATGTGCGTGCCTAACTGGGCGCCAGCGTTCGACAATCCGCGTCAAACACAAGAACAATACGTTACGGTGATGTTAGTGTTAGTCATCCTCGTACCTTTCTCTATTATAACCTTTGCGTATTCACGAATTATTTGGAGTTTGAGAAAGGAAGAGGGCACCAGATGTTTCGATTCGTCCTCGAGAATAGTCTCACGTCGGAGACAAGCAGAAAACATCAAAGTTTTCAAGAACATATGTGTCATAGTAGTCGCATTGGCATGTTGTGTTTTGCCACTTTACATTTTTGCAACTCTGTTTTATTTTCTATGGAAATGGAATCCACCATGCAACATGTACAAGTTTGGTTTCTTCGCACATTTTGCCTTGTACTCAAACGCTGCCATATCGCCTGTGATTTGTTTGGTGTGCTTTGATAGATACCGCCAGGGACTGAAAGATATTTTAAAACCACTTTATTTCTGGCACAAAGACAACGCTGGGATATTATTAAATCACGAGGAAGTAGAATTGAACCAATTGCAAGATCCTCTGTAATCATGGGTGGCAACGAACAAGTTCACAGTTAAAGTGGCATGAAGTGGTCATGTTAAATCGACTTACAGCTCCCTCTGATTTCCTGAATTTCCAGTTCAAATAGACTTGTATCCTATCAGTTATACAACCATAATTATATGACACACAAAAACGAACATGTAAATATATGTTTTTATGTTATATGTTATTTCTTCGTTGGTTAGCCCACGACGGCAACGGCAACGGCAACGGCAACGGCAACGGCAACGACAACGGCAACGGCAACGGCAACGGCAACGGCAACGGCAACGGCAACGGCAACGGCAACGGCAACGGCAACGGCAACGGCAACGGCAACGGCAACGGCAACGGCAACGGCAACGGCAACGGCAACGGCAACGGCAACGGCAACGGCAACGGCAACGGCAACGGCAACGGCAACGGCAACGGCAACGAGAACATCGATAAAAAAAGGTTTAATGAGCCGCAACACAATGGCTCTGCACGTGCGTTATACGGTTTGGTCCATTTCTTAGCCGACCTCTGTCGCAAAACAGCAACGTAAAATGACCAAATTTTGGGTTTTCGGGGAACGTGAACCACAGCGATAAGTTTCTCTTGGCTTTGCATATTCAGCTGAGGATAGTACTGGCATCGATAGACAAACTGAATGGATTTAGAGACTCGCGAGATTCTGAAGCAAAATATAAATTCATTTTTTATTGACGTCGTCCTCGGCCTTGCCGTCGCGGCCGCTTCAACTCACTAATGTAGAATTAATATCCGCATTGATTATTGAGGATAGAAACAAGGGTTACCGTATTGAAGGTCGAACTACATGTTATATCTGCGAAAAATCAATATAATTTCTTGAGTATGGTTTTTGGAAACGAAAAATATTCAATTTGCAGCTGGGTGCTGTTATCAAACTTCCGCAATCGCTAGGAAGTAACTGAAAGTAACTCGAAAGTACAGTGGAATCGAACCTCCAAGGGAAACGAAAATTGGTTCAAGACATTACATCTAGAGTTCGAAATATCGGGGGTAAAATTACAGCCGGTGAAAAAAATCCAAGGGAAACGACTTTTGGTTCGAGTTATCAGGATTTTTTAGAAATCGAGGGTGAATTCGGGATTCCACTGTATGCTACTGTTCGTCAAGAGTAAAATTGAAAGTTGCACACTCAACACAAGTTTGTTTATGTTTACAATATGCTAATTAATAACAGGTGCTTACATCTTTTGGAAGACCTTGGAAGAAAATTGATTGACTGAGTTTGATCTTCCGTTTAAGATAAGTTCCGAGATATTGTATTAATAGTCAATCTGTAGTCGAAACAGGCATATAAACAGTCAACTTTTTGGACGAGGATCACAATCACCAAACAAACGCAATGAATTGTGAATTGTTGTTATAGAGTGTTTTCTGAGATCATAAAGTTCATTTTTTGCTGAATAGAAAGAAGATTGAAATATTTTTAAGCATTCCTTTCAACTTCTTAAGTTGAAAAATAACTGCGAAGATATTTCATTCTCTTTCATTCTTTTTACCACAGTTCACAGATATGAATTATTTCATATATTCATCATCGCCCATGAATTAAATTTTAATTGCATCGCTCGTAGTTTCCCGCCAAAAACACGCGGCTGGTGCACACACTCCACACTCGTTTCCAGTATGTTTTATCACTTCCGGCTGTGTTAGAAAATTATTGGAAAACAATCGAAAGCAGATAAAAATTGAAGGTCACATCGACAAGTTCATGCCAGAAGGAATCATTGAGGTATACCGTATTTCTTCCTCTATTATGCCTCCCAGGGACTTATTAATTGTTTCACCGATAGGGGCTTCAATAAAAACCGCTTATAAGCCGAAATTTTTTTCGGCATTTAGTATTTATTGCAATTACACTGCTTGACCACTTGGTCACTTCTCATTATAATGGTTTCAAACCATAGAAAAACATAAAACAAATACTAGGAAGCCGCAATGTTAAAGTGCGGATGGTCGAAATTGGACAAGATTGAAACGGATTGCAAAAAGATTAAAGTGATAAACGACGGCCCGACGTTTTTCAAGTTTAAGTTCATTTGTATGAAACAATTTAAATAATACTTAGAAATCATCTGTGTTTGTTATGTAAGTGAGATCTTTAAATTAATATTTCATTCACATGTTTAAGTTTAGAGCTCGTAAAAAAAAAAAAAAGGAAGAGTAGCAAAAAATAGCGTGACATAGCCCCTTTAAGTTTTCGTGCAATAAATGACATATTTTGTTTAATAAACAAACCGTGAGTGTCATTATTATCAGTTATTCGGATATTACGATTGTGGCCGCCATTCAGGCAGGCAGCACGCGATGCGAAAACTCACAATTCACATTGACTGGCCGATAGGGCTTATTAATTAGGAGGTTAAGCAATGACGACGGTGACGCCATGGAAAACGTCACTTAAAAAGCGAATTCACGTTCCTATAAACTATTTCGCGATTATACCACACGTTCAATTGATCTAATGTGGACAAACTGCCCAGGAGCTGAATTCGTTGGAACGGAGTTCAAATTAGGCTCGATTTCCGCCGCTCAATTGATTTCTCCACAGTCCCAAAGATGGCAAATGGAACTATTTGCAGTACGCTGCAAGAAGAGCCTTCCGCAATAAAAGCTGTCAAGATTGTGGCTTACAGCTTAGTTATGATTGTCTCACTTCTTGGCAACTCCGCCATTATAAAGATTACAGCTCGAAACAGGGGCACACATTTATCTGTCAACTACCTCATTGCAAACATGGCGGTATCGGACTTGCTAATCTCGATCCTTGCTGTTCCAAGAAAGATCTGCGAGATCCTGCTTGGTCCTGGAACTTGGTTAATAGATGGGATCACGGGATTGATTTTGTGTAAGCTTGTTTTTTTCTTCAGCGACATTTCGACGGCTGTTTCCATTCAGAGTCTGGTAGTCATTTCCATTGAAAGATACAGAGCAATAGTTTATCCATTCCGCCCTGTAATCATTACACCCAAGCGCTGCAAAGTTATCATTCCAGTAATATGGATTTTATCTATGGCTCTACATGGCATATATTTCTACGCCGTTCGTCTGGAGTCCTATAATAACACGACTATGTGCGTGGCTAGCTGGGCGCCAACGTTCGACCATCGTAAAGCACAAGAGCAATACCTTACGGTGATTTCAGTGTTAGTCATCCTAGTACCTTTCTCTATTATAACCTTTGCGTATTCGCGAATTATTTGGAGTTTGAGAAAGGAAGAGGGCACCAGACGTTCCAATTCGTCCTCGAGAACAGTTTCACGCCTGAGACGTCAAGCAGAAAACATCAAAGTTTTCAAGAACATTTGTGCCATAGTACTCGCATTTGCATGTTGTGTTTTGCCAATTTACATTTTTGCAACTCTGTTTTATTTTCTGTGGAAATGGCATCCACCATGCAACATGTACAAGTTTGGTTTCTTCGCACATTTTGCCTTGTACTCAAACGCTGCCATATCACCTGCGATTTGTTTGGTCTGTTTTGATAGATACCGGCAGGGTCTGAAAGATCTTTTAAAACCACTTTATTTCTGGCACAAAGACAACGCTGGGATAATATTGAATCACGAGTTGCAAGCTCCTACGGGCACCAACGAACAAGTTCACAGTTAAAGTGGACATGGACTTATAGCTCCCCTAATTTCCTGAATTTCCAGTTCAAATAGACTTGTATCCGGTCAGTTACATATATGACACACAAAAACGAACATGTAAATATATATTTTTTATGTTATATGTTATTTCTTCGTTGGTTATCCCCACGATGGCAACGGCAACGAGAACGTCGCTAAACAAAAGGAATTTAATGAGCAGTACAATGGCTCTGCACGTGCGTTATACGGTTTGGTACATTTCTTAGCCGTCCTCTGCAAAACAACAAGTGAACGTAAAATGACCAAATTTTGGGCTTTCGGAGAACATGAAGCACAACTTTAAATTTTAAGAGTAAAATTGAAAGTTGTACTGCACAAGTTTGCATATGCTTACAATATGCTAATTTATAACAGGTGCCTACATTAAAAATTTACAGCAAAATAAATATCTAAATCGACTTCATCGATACTGATCTCTTGGAAGAAAATTGTTTGACTGAGCTTGATCTTCCGTTTAAGATAAGTTCCGAGATATTGTATACAAATTCTGGTAAATATAATGATGTCGGCGTTCAACGTTTTGGACGAGGATCACAATCACCAAACAAGCGAAAAAATTTGTTAAAAGTTCTTGATAAGTGAATTGTTGTTATAGAGTAGTTTCTGAGATCATAAAAGCTATTTTAACAGATTTAAAGTCCTTCCTGTCGCTAAGTTATGCAAATCCATTGTCGCGTCTTGTAATAAACAGTGGGGTACCGATATGGCGAGTTAAATTGATTTTACACTCGTATTCAAAAGGCAAATAATTTCCCTGGTCCGTCCTTGGCTTTCTCGGCCTTCAGTAACTTGAAGTTAATGAACGAATTCAGATAAAGTTCACTTTTAGCTGAATAGAAACATTTATATCAAAGCTAAGTTAAATGCGATTGAAAGTGTCATTATTATCAGTTATTCGGAGATTACGATTGTGGCAGCACGCGATGCGAAAACCCACAATCCCGGGGGGGGGGGGGGGGGTACTCCCCAAATTTTTGGTGGGGGTGTGCGGCCCGCTTCTTGAAACCCTTACCCTATTTCAGACCAAAAGATGTGATTTTTGATACCCTATTTCAGACCTGACCCAAAAATCGATACCCTATTTCAGACCTATAAAATTAGTACACGTGTCTAATACATGACTTCAGCTACCCAGGAATGGGTTCCATTTGCACAAACATTTGAAAAGGGCTTCAAATTCCCCGATGTTAATGGCAAAAAAACAGTTTCGTCTAAAAGCCAAACCAAATTCCAGGCCAGAGTGCGCAAAACATACCCTATTTCAGACCAAAATGGTCAACATCTATACCCTATTTCAGACCAAAACGGCTCAAAAACCATACCCTTTGGGGCGGCACATACCTATATAGCTTATATAAGGGAGTACCCCCCCCCCCCCTCCCCCCACCCCGGGCCCACAATTCACATTGACTGGCCGATAGGGCTTATAAATACCAACACGTTCAATCTATCTAATGTGGACGAACTGCCCAGGAGCTGAATTCGTGCCGCTCTCTCGAGTCCGGCCTTCGTTGGGCTCATTTTCCCGAACAGCGGCTGGTAATCGAACCTAAGTTCAAGTCCACTGATAGAGAAAGGAAAATTCACCGTCGTGTGTTCACGTTCTCCATAAAACCGTGGTCATTTGACATTGTTGTTTTGCAGAGAACGGCAAAGAAATGGACCAAATTCAAAACGCACGCGCAGAGCAATTGTTCTACTAATTTTTAAGCATATATATTGTTTTGTGACGTTCTCGTCTATGTCTCGTTGCCGTCGCCGTTGTGGTTGCTTAGTAGACGGAGGGAGGCTTAATAAATGGAGGGGACAGGGAGGGAGCTTTTTAGAGGAAATACAATAACCTTAGGTGTTAACTCTGCTAGAGGCTAAAATTTGTCGATAACAATATTCAGATTTTCACGTACTATGGTAGCAGTATTGTTAAAAAAGGCAATCGGTTTTTCAATCAGGAATTTATTGTATTTGTAAACAGATCGACTCGTGGCGCTAAAAAGTCCCTATTCTATTTGTTTCCAGTTGAATATCCTACAAAACGGTACCGGGATAACTCTAACAGTGGTCAGATTTTAATACCCTAAGTGGTCATGGCAAACCACAAATCTTAACCCCTAAAAGATACGAAGATCACACCCGTCCCTTTTATATAGAGTGCGGCCCGGAAGAGTGAACCAGAGGTCTCTAACTATAGACCTCTGACTGAACCAATCTCTTCGATCTTTTTGAGGATTTCCTCGAGCCCTCCATCTTTTGCAAGGGATTTCGTTGTTATCGTCACAGGGTCTGGCATTATAGAAGCTGGCTCCCGGGTGGAGTCTTTTCGTAGCTCGTCGATCGCCTTGGCCAAGATGTTTCGCTTACCAAGGGTGATGTCGAGTTTTGCCACGCCTGACTCTATCAGCAAGATTAGTAAGGCGCCATTTGTGTCCAGATCCTGTGCAGGCAGGGTTTCTACCGTAGGCTTCTTCAGTCCGTTTGCCGTGCACCAGGTGCTGAACTCGCCATATTTAACTCCCAAGAGTGCTAAGTTCAAACCTGAGGAAAAAATCTAGAATTTCATTTTGCAATGTTGTCCAAAACAAACATCACCACATGAAAGTACTGCTCAATAGCTTTCATTTGAATGGTCACACGCACGCCAGGGTTTCATCCACAGACTTAAAAGTTACAACCACATTAATTGACTCAAGGTTTGACTCTGGGAGTGAAAGGGTTAACAAAAAATTACTTCGCCGCTGAAGACTCTCGCTTTCTGGTTGTCGCACGTGCTATATCTACATCTATGGCAATACGCCTGTGGCTTGCGGTTGGCTCTATTTCCGCCGCTCTCTCGTGTGCTCCTCCCCTGGGGGAGGAGCGTGGGCTCATTTATCCGAACAGCGGATGGTAATCGGGCCAAGGCTTGGGGTCGGTCGCGGTATTTTGTGGGCGTAGTTACAATTTTTAAAATCATGACAGTCTATTGCACACAAACTCGCACCTGTTACTGATTTCATGCAGATTACAACCAGACGACAGACAATCAATTAATTTTATCTCCGTCAAATACAGACATGGTCAGATTTCTTCAATTAGATGTAAGATAAGAAACCATGACCTCTTGTGGTCGACGTAAGCTAAAATAAGAGAGGATGAAACCTATCTTCTATAAACAGAATGTAGCCAAAGCAAACTAAATAAGCTAACAAAGCAGAACATGTTTTTTCTAGACAGATAAATACTACAAGGTCACTAGGTTCGGAATCATTTCGGGGAATATCGGCGGATTTTCTTTTCGATTCCAATGCCGGAGGGGAATATCTGCTGTTAAGGTACTTGATTGAGTACATGTATATTATGTAGTGGGATACTGACATTTTCGAATCAAATTACTGTTTTACACTCCTATCCATGCAGATGGTTTCACATTCCCTTCTGTCAGTGGCTTTCAATTGTCAGCCATCAATGAAAAAGACTTGAACGGCCGGATTCACACAGTTAAATTTCACTCTTTGCCGAAGATAAATCGAACATTTATAACAGTAAGTCAAACCAACATGGTTAAAATAAGAAACCTTTTTATTTTAATACTCTTTACTAGCCTGCGAGTTCATGGGTCAAGAGGTAAATTAATAATTCGAAATTATTAATTCCACTGAAAGAATCACGTACACGGGTCAAAAATCATGTATCCGTATCCGCAAAATAAAGCAGTTTAGAAAAGCATCCTTTGTTTGTTGCGCAATTTGTTGCCATGCTTTGTATGCATGGTCCAATTTCGGAAATTAGTGCCTAAAGGTCCTAAAGTAATTGCGAAACAGAAGGATACAATCTCAATCTGGGAAGTATACTGTGAATTCGTATTCAACTGATTTCTCCACAGTCGCAAAGATGGCAAATGGAACTATTTGCAGTACGCTGGCAGAAGAGCCTTCTGCAGTAAAAACTGTCAAGATTCTGGCTTACAGCTTAGTTCTGATTGTCTCACTTCTTGGCAACTCCGCCATTATTACAATTACTGCTCGAAACAAGGGCACACACACATCTGTCAACTACCTCATTGCAAACATGGCGGCATCGGACTTGCTAATCTCGATCCTTGCTGTTCCAAAAAAGATCTGCGAGATTCTGCTTGGTCCTGGAACTTGGTTAATAGATGGCATCCCGGGATTGATTTTGTGTAAGCTGGTTTTCTTCTTCACCGACATTTCGACGGCTATTTCCATTCAGAGTCTGGTAGTTATTTCCATTGAAAGATACAGAGCAATAGTTCATCCATTCCGCACTGCAATCATTACACCTAAGCGCTGCAAAGTTATCATTCCAGTAATATGGCTTTTATCTATGGCTTTACATGGCATATATTTCTACGCCGTTCGTCTCGAGTCCTATAATAACACGACCATGTGCGTACCAAACTGGGCGCCAGCGTTCGACAATCGTCAAACACAAGAACAATACCTTACGGTGATGTTAGTGTTAGTCATCCTCGTACCTTTCTCTATTATAACCTTTGCGTATTCACGAATTATTTGGAGTTTGAGAAAAGAAGGAGGAACCAGACGTTCCGATTCGTCCTCGAGAATAGTCTCACGTCGGAGACAAGCAGAAAACATCAAAGTTTTCAAGAACATATGTGCCATAGTAGTCGCATTGGCATGTTGTGTTTTGCCACTTTACATTTTTACGACTCTGTTTTATTTTCTATGGAAATGGCATCCACCATGCAACATGTACAAGTTTGGTTTCTTCGCACATTTTGCCTTGTACTCAAACGCTGCCATATCGCCTGTGATTTGTTTGGTGTGCTTTGATAAATACCGCCAAGGACTGAAAGATATTTTAAAACCACTTTATTTCTGGCATAAAGACAACGCTGGGATATTATTAAATCACGAGGAAGTAGAATTGAACCAATTGCAAGATCCTCTGTAATCATGGGTGACAACGAACAAGTTCACAGTTAAAGTGGCATGAAGTGGTCATGTTAAATCGACTTACAGCTCCCTCTGATTTCCTGAATTTCCAGTTCAAATAGACTTGTATCCTATCAGTTATACAACCATAATTATATGACACACAAAAACGAACATGTAAATATATGTTTTTATGTTATATGTTATTTCTTCGTTGGTTATCCCACGACGGCAACGGCAACGGCAACGGCAACGGCAACGGCAACGAGAACATCGATAAAAAAGGTTTAATGAGCCGCAGCACAATGGCTCTGCACGTGCGTTATACGGTTTGGTACATTTCTTAGCCGTCCTCTGTAAAACAACAACGTGAAATGACCAAATTTTGGGTTTTCGGAGAACGTGAACCAGAGCGATGAATTTTTTTCAGTTTCTCTTGGCTTTACATATTCAGCTGAGGATAGTACTGGCATCCATAGACAAACTGAATGGAACTAGAGACTCGCGAGATTCTGAAGCAAAATATAAATTCATTTTTTATCGACGTCGCCCTCGGCCTTGCCGTCGCGGCTGCTTCAACTCCCTAATGTAGAATTAATATCCACATTGATTATTGAGGATAGAAACAAGGGATTTGAAGGTCGAACTACATGTTATATCTGAGGGAAAATCAATTTCTTGATTATGGTTTTTGGAGACGAAAAATATTCAATTTGCAGCTGGGTGCTGTTATCAAACTTCCGCAATCGCTAGGAGCCACATAAATGGAAACGGCGGCCTTTAAAGGGAATTTTCAAATGACAATAAAACATCTCTGCGATTTTAATTTAGCCTCAAATCGTTCATTGTCAATAGGCCAATTTCGATATATTAAAATTCTAACTTGGCTACGAGGCTTAGGGGAATAAAACAAAAGAAATGATTTATTCATCCCTCAACCTCGATGTGATTTCTTTTCGATTTCTTTTGTTTTATTCCCCTAAGCCTCGGAGCCAAGTTAGAATTTTAATATATCGAAATTGGTCTATTATATATGGATTGGGATATTTAGAAATTGTTCATTGCTCCTTGTTTTTGTCGTCAGTTAGGAAGCATTCGCTGAAGGATCTAGAATTCTCCTACAATCTTCATTTTCGTTGAACCGCGAAAGTAATTGAAGGTAACTCGAAAGTACAGTGGAATCTCGATTTCTCGAACCTCCAAGGGAAACGAAAATTGGTTCGAGAAATCAGGAGTTTGAAATATCGGGGTAAAATTACAGGCAAAAAATCCAAGGGAAACGACTTTTGGTTCGAGTTATCAAGATTTTGAGAAATCGAGGGTGAAATAGGGATTCCACTGAAAGCTACTCTACCTCATGAGTAAAATTTAAAGTTGCACAACACCAGTTTGCTTATGCTTACAATATGCTAATTAATAACACAGCAAAGTGAATATCTAAATCGACTTCATCGATACTGATCTCTTGGAAGAAAATTGTTTGACTGAGCTTGATCTTCCGTTTAAGATAAGTTACAGGATATTTTACAAGTTGAGGTATTGATATAATGGTGTCCGTTGAACAGAGAATACAACAAGTACATTTCCTATGAAAGATTGTCCGAAAATGTATTAATAAACGATCAGAAATAATAATTGTAATCATTGACATATCAGAATCAATAGCCGAGGGTAATATTAGCATCACCTTGAGTTTCGCGCAAAAAAACCGCGCGTGTGCTGAACACACTGAAACTCGTTTCATTCCAGTCTGTTTCATGACTTGTGGCCGTGTCAGTCAACCATGATCTTTAATTAATAGTACTGCATGAAGTCGAAACTGACATATAAACAGTCAACTTTTGTACTTTTTAGACGAGGTTCACAATCACCAAACAAACGCAAATTATGTTAGTATTTCCCTATCTTTCCTTCCTTGTGAATTGTTGTTATACATGTAGAGTGGTTTCTGCGGACAGAGATCATAAAAGCTATTTTAAAAGTTATGCAAATCCAGTAATTCCTCTTGTAGTAAACAGTGGGATGCTGATACGTCGAGTCCAATTGATTTTACACAGTCGTATTCAAAAGGCAAATAATTTCCCTGGTCCGTCCTTGGCTTTCTCGGCTTTCAGTAACTTGAAGTTAATGAACGAATTCAGATAAAGTTCACTTTTTGCTGAATAGAAACACTTTATTATTAAAGGTCTTAAAGTAAGCCGATTGAAATATATTTTTCCGTTTTTCAAGGCATTCCTTAGTTTTAATTCTTAAGTTGAAAAATAACTACGAAGATCTCATTCTCTTTCATTCTTTCCACCACAGTTCATGCATCGCTCGTAGTTTCGCGCCAAAAAAACGCGAAACGAGTGTAGAGGCACACCTCCACACTCGTTTCCATTCTCTTTCATTCTTTCCACCACGGTTCACAGATATGAATTATTTCATATATTCATCATCTCCATGAATTAAATTTTAATTGCATCTCTCGTAGTTTGGCGCCAAAAAACGCCGCTGGTACACACACTCCACACTCGTTTCCATTATGTTTCACACTTGCGGCTGTGTCAGAAAATTATTGAAAAAACAATCGAAAACAGATAAAAATGAAGGTCACATCGACAAGTTCATGCCAGAAGGAATCATTGAGGTATACCGTATTTCTTCCTTCTATTATGCCTCCTGGGGATTATTAATTGTTTCACCGATAGGGGCTTCAATAAAAACCGCTTATAAGCGCTTCCTTTAGCAATTAATATTTATTGCAATTACACAGCTTGACCGGCCTTGGTCACTTCTCATTATAATGGTTTCAAACCATAGAAAAACCTTAAAAAATACTAGGAAGCCGCAATGAAGTGGGGATGGTCGAAATTGGACAAGATTGAAACGGATTGCAAAAAGATTCAATTGAAAAACGACGGCCCGACGTTTTTCAAGTTTAAGTTCATTTGTATGAAACAATTTAAATAATGCTTAGAAATATCTGTGTTTTGTTATGTAAGTGAGATCTTTAAATTAATATTTCATTCACATGTTTGAGTTTAGAGCTCGTAAAAAAAAATACAAGGAAGAATAGCAAAAATAGCGTGACATAGCCCCTTTAAGCTTTCGTGCAATAAATGACATATTTTGTTTAATAAACAAACCTTGAGTGTCATTATTATCAGTTATCGGAGATTACGATTGTGGCCGCCATTACAGGCAGCACGCGATGCGAAACCCACAATTCACATTGACTGGCCGATAGGGCTTATAAATACCAACACGTTCAATTTATCTAATGTGGACGAACTGCCCAGGAGCTGAATTCGTGTCGCTCTCTCGAGTCCGGCCTTCGTCTGGGCTCATTTTATATAGACCTCTGACTGAACCAATCTCCTTCGATCTTTTTGAGGATTTCCTCGAGCCCTCCATCTTTGCAAGGGATTTCGTGGTTATCGTCACAGGGTCTGGCATTACAGAAGCTGGCTCCCTGGATTCTTTTCGCAGCTCGTCGATCGCCTTGGCCAAGATGTTTCGCTGACCAAGCGCCTGATGTCGAGTTTTGCCACGCCTGACTCTATCAGCAAGACTAGTAAGGCGCCATCTGTGTCCAGATCCTGTGCAGGCTGGGTTTCTACCGTAGGCTTCTTCAGTCCATTTTCCATGTACCAGGTGCTGAACTCGCCATATTTAACTCTTTCACTCCCAAGAGTGCTAAGTTCAAACCTGAGGAAAAAATCTAGAATTTCATTTTGAAATATGGTCCAAAAACAAACATCACCACATCATCAAAGTACTGCTCCAATAGCTTTCACTTGAATGGTCACAAACTAGGGTTTCATCCACAGACTTAAAAGTTACAACCACATTTATTGACTCAAGGTTTGACTCTGGGAGTGAAAGGGTTAACAAAAAATTACTTCGCCGCTGAAGACTCTCGCTTTCTGTTGTTGCACGTGCTATATCTACATCTATGGCAATACGCCTGTGGCTTGCGGTAGGCTCTATTTCCGCCGCTCTCTCGTGTGCTCCTCCCCTGGGAGGAGCGTGGGCTCATTTATCAGAACCGACAGCGGATGGTAATCGGGCCAAGGCTTGCTGTCCGGTCGCGGTATTTATGCTGGGCGTACTTACAATTTTACAATCATGACAGTCTATTGCACACAAACTCACACCTGTTGCTGATTTCATGCAGATTACAACCAGACGACCGACCATCAATTATTTTATTATCTCTGTCAAATACAGGACATGGTCAGATTTCTTCAATTAGATGTAAGATAAGAAACCATGACCTCTTGTGGTCGACGTAAGCTAAAATAAGAGAGGATGAAACCGATCTTCTATAAACAGAATGTAGCCAAAGCAAACTAAATAAGCTAACAAAGCAGAACATGTTTTTTCTAGACAAATAAATACTACAAGGTCAGTAGGTTCGGAATCATTTCGGGGAATATCGGCGGATTTTCTTTTCGATTCCAATGCCCGGAGGGGAATATCTGCTGTAAGGTACTTCGGATTGAGTATATTATCGGATGCTGACATTTTCGAATCAAATTACTGTTTTACACACGTATCCAAATTAAGTTCACATTCCCGTCTATTGCTTTCCAATTGTCAGCCATCAATGAAAAAGACTTCAACGGCCGGATTCACGCAGTTAAATTTCACTTTTTGCCGAATATAAATCGAACATTTATAACAGTAAGTCAAACCAACATGGTTTTTAAAATAAGAAACATTTGTATTTTAATACTCTCCCGAGTCCATGGTGTCAAGAGGTAAATGAATAATTCGAAATAATTAATTCCACTGATAGAATCTCGTACACGGGTCAAAAATCATGATCCGTATCAAAATAAAGCAGTTTAGAAAAGCATTGTTTGTTGCGTTAATTGTTGTCATGCTTTGCATGCATGGAAACTACTGTCTATAGTAGGGATTGCGAAACGTTGGATACAATCTCAATCTGGAAAGTATATTGTGAACTCGTATTCCAACTGATTTCTCCACAGTCCCAAAGATGGCAAATGGAACTATTTGCAGTACGCTGGTTGTGGAGAGCCTTTCTGCGGTAAATAAAAACTGTCAAGATGACTCTGGCTTACAGCTTAGTTCTGATTGTCTCACTTCTTGGCAACCTCCGCCATTATTACAAGTACTGCTCGGAACAAGGGCACACAACACATCTGTCAACTACCTCATGCAAACATGGCGGCATCGGACTTGCTAATCTCGATCCTTGCTGTTCCAAAAAAGATCTGCGAGATTCTGCTTGGTCCTGGAACTGGTTAATAGATGGGATCCCGGATTGATTTTGTGTAAGCTGGTTTTCTTCTTCACCGACATTTCGACGGCTATATCCATTCAGAGTCTGGTAGTTATTTTCCATTGAAAGATACAGAGCAATAGTTCATCCATTCCGCACTGCAATCATTACAAGCCAGCGCTGCAAAGTTATCATTCCAGTAATATGGCTTTATCTATGACTCTACATGGCATATATTTCTACGCCGTTCGTCTGGAGTCCTATAATAACACGACCATGTGCGTACCTAACTGGGCGCCAGCGTTCGACAATCCGCGTCAAACACAAGAACAATACGTTACGGTGATGTTAGTTGTAGTGATCCTCGTACCTTTTTCTATTATAACCTTTGCGTATCACGAATTATTTGGAGTTTGAGAACAGAAGGAGGTACCAGACGTTCCAATTCGTCCTCGAAATAGTCTCATGTCGGAGACAAGCAGAAAACATCAAAGTTTTCAAGAACATATGTGCCATAGTAGTCGCATTTGCATGTTGTGTTTTGCCACTTTACATTTTTGCAACTCTGTTTTAATTTTCTATGGAATGGAATCCACCATGCAACATGTACAAGTTTGGTTTCTTCGCACATTTTGCCTTGTACTCAAACGCTGCCATATCACCTGTGATTTGTTTGGTGTGCTTTGATAGATATCGCCAAGGACTGAAATATATTTTAAAACAACTTTATTTCTGGCACAAAGACAACGCCGGGATAATTTTAAACCACGAGGAAGTAGAATTGAACAATAATTTATAATCATGGGCGCCATCGAAGAAGGGACGGAAGTAGTTCACTAATTAATTCTTGGTTGGCAACTGACATCATCGCCGTCATGTTGGTGACCATTAATAAAAGATTTCTAATTAGCCGTCAGGTTAGCCGATTAGCCTGATTAGCCGTTTTGTTTGTCATCGAACATGGCCGCCCGCCAGGGTCTTTGTCATTTGAATCTCTGGGAATGGTTGGAAACTAACAATAGTAAGTAGTCAATTAACTAAAGGCCCGATCAAACAATCACAATATTTGTCACAACATTTGTTGTGACATGTTGTGACCATGCCCGGTCAAACGGCCACAACAACCTCTCAATATTTCAAGAACAAAGGAAATGTTGTGAAGATGTTGAGACAAAGTTTTTAAAAAAGAATTCAAACTCGTCACAACACTAGGGGTGGTCAAACGGTCTCAACATCGGCTCACAACAATGATGTTGTGAGAGAGAATGTTGTGCCAAATGTTGTGACCGTTTGATCGGGCCTTAAGGGGGGATTCTACCTGAATTTCAATGAAATTTTAAGAGGTTTAAAGAAGGGATAGAAGGAAAAAAACAATTTTGGAACACCAACAGACAGTTGATACCCACGCGGGTGCTCTTGCGTGGTTATCAACTGTTGTCAATGTCAATCTACTAATTTTTAACTTCAAATTCTAATTTTAAAACTACATTAAATCTTCAATATTTCTTATTTCCCTAAATTTTACAACTCCTTTGAGAAAAACTATTTCCTCCCCAAAATACCCAAAAATCACCCAAAAATTTACAAAACACCCCATAACATAGATTCATGGGATGAGCTAAGAGTTTTTGGATTGCTTGAAACGCGAATGAGATATTTCCATTAAACCCATGTTAAGTGGCGGAAAAATGGCATTCAGGTGGACCCCCGCCTTAAGGCGGGATTCTACCTGAATGCCATTTTTCCGCCACTTAACATGGGTTTAATGGAAATATCTCGTTCGCGTTTCAAGCAATCCAAAAACTCTCCACTCATCCCATGAATCTATGTTATGGGGTGTTTTGTAAATTTTTGGGTGATTTTTGGGTATTTTGGGGAGGAAATAGTTTTTCTCAAAGGAGTTGTAAAATTTAGGGAAATAAGAAATATTGAAGATTTAATGTAGTTTTAAAATTAGAATTTGAAGTTAAAAATTAGTAGATTGACAATTGACGACAGTTGATAACCACGCAAGAGCACCCGCGTGGGTATCAACTGTCTGTTGGTGTTCCAAAATTTTTTTTTTTCCTTCTATCCCTTCTTTAAACCTCTTAAAATTTCATTGAAATTCAGGTAGAATCCCCCCTTAAGGACATGTATTTATCAGAATATACTAGATTTAAACCGAAAATACATAGCCAACTTGATTCATAAGAAATCAAATCAAGTGAAAATGCGCTGATTTCACTATAGTTATAAACATAGAAAAATGCGAAAAAAAAATTCGCAAAAATGTGCCCCCATCTCTGCTCCCCCTACCCCCTCACGGGCTGTAGGATTGCGGAGCAGAGTCTCTGCAGAGTTCCCACCCATACCGGTCCTCCCGCATGGTTGCTCATAAACACTTGTTGTGTTGATTTAAATATATATATGTCCCGTCTTGGAATTTCCCTCCCATGTGGGAGGCGTAAAGTACGCTACGCGTACTTTAGCCTCGTTTTGGCGTAAATCGTGTTTTCTCTTTAGAGCTTTGCAAAATTACGGAATTGACCCTGATTTCTTGAAATTATGCGATACTCGTGAAATGCATGTCGAAATTTAGCATTATTTTCGAATTATTTTGGTTTCTCACTTTAAAAGCCGCTTAAGCAGTTGTCGATCAGTTAAATTACTCATAGTAGTCGTAAACGAAATGCTCGTGTGTAAAACCAGCTGTCGACAACTAACGAGTTTTAATTTCCTGCAGCCTTCGAGAAGAAAAACTTTGCTTGCTGTATGATTATCGATAACTCCATATTTGGCCACAAGAGCCATTTGGCAACAACGTAACTGGAGCCAATCGGTGACGTCCATACTGTCATCGCCGGAATTTGTTTTCTGTACATTGATCAATATGAAACCTGTTAGCCTCGGCAATTTGATTGGCTTGATTTAAGCTTATTATTTTTATTGATAATTGTGCCAAGGAAGTATAATTTTGAAATGTTGGAAATGATATTCCCGAATATATATATACATTTAAGTTGAGAAAACCATTTTTCAATTGCAAGTGCAGCCCAGTGTTATAACCAGAATGTATTAGAACATCAAAACGAAATAAAATTTCAGAAATCCTAGTACCAATAGATTTTAAAAAAGCGGACTCTTTGTACCATAAGTTCCATAAGTACCTCTTAAAAGAGTTATTAAAAGACCTTCTTTTATTCAATGTTTAGAAGTTCTAGCTACAAACGTGGTCAAAACTGTTGAGACACTTTACCAAATTTCAAACAATTTGAGTACTACAGCCTATTTGTTCAACCCCCCTCCCCAATTTCAATGTTGTCGCGTTGTGAAAACGATGTTAAATCGAAGCAGGATGAATTGGCAGCCCCATGAAACAACATTGAGCAGGGGGAGAGGGGGGTAAAAATATTTCTACCCGCTCGTTGGCTAAGTGACCTGTGAAAAGTGTGTGATATTCATTTGTCTCAACTAGTTTTGACCACGATTTTAGTAGTATTCGACAACAAGATACAATTCAAGGTATAAGAGTGTTTTAAAGAAGCTAAATTTAACCTAATTGTTGATTTTAGTTTGTCTCGTGTTGATAATGTGATCGACCGCGGCTGTCAAGTTGCAAGTGAGGGTCAGCCCACACATGTCACACGTATCTTGACTAGGATCCAAATTCCATTTCCCGTTTTGTCTCAGTGGTTTGACATCAAACAATAGTTCCCACGGAGTTTTGATTGACTGGTATGACTGCGACCTTGGCTGATACCTTATGGTTTTACTCTCGTTTATATTCGTTCCTTGTTGTGTTGCTTATTATGTTCGTGTTATCTATGTCAGGGGCACCCAACGACGGTTTTCCCCAAAATGCTTTAAAACACTATTTTAGGCTGTCTGGTGTGCTTTTAAAGATCTAAATGAATTCTAAGCTGCGATGATATAAAATTTATATCTGTTCGGTCATTCTAGGGGAATTTATTAGGGCTTTTTTAGTCATTTCCCGAAAACCTTAGCTCTTCCTTGCTGATTTTTCCTTTCCGAAAATCCTAGCTGACCATTTTTCCTTTCCGAAAATCCTAGCTGACCTTTTTTGTACCAAAACGAAATTTGTATCTCTCCGAAAATAAATAAGGCATTAATTTTCCCATATTAAGAAAGTTCGAGACGATATTTCCAAAAGAAAACTGCAAACTTTAATCCGAATATCTGAGGCGATTATAGGCCTTCCGAACTGAGATATTTCACCGAAACGATCCGTTGGGTGCCCCTGTAGTATGCTTTGGCTTGTAGGGTTTGTTTCTTCCTGCAAACATGTCTGTAATTTTGTACATACTTCCGCAATTTAGCGTAATTCGATGCCACCTTCGATATCTCGAACCCCCGACTTCTCGAACCAATTTTCGTTTCCCGTGGAGGTTCGAGAAATCGAAGTTCCACTGCAACTACGTGCACTCCAACTTGAAAAGTAATATAAATAGAAGTTGGGCTAGCAGAGGAGGAAGCTGTTGTCGCTGAATAAAGAAGTTGTTCAAAGATCAGAGTCCTGTCCTCTCGCGGGCGAAAACCTTCCAACAAAAGTAAGAATGCATCAGAAGAGGTGAGGACTTTGTCTTTTTGCAGATGATATGACATGCTCCTTAAAGGAGCTACGTCACGGATGGCGCATCTTGAAAAAATTAGCCATTTTTTTTTCAAGTTCGTCGTTCGCAATCCGTCTTAATCTTCCTTAGTCTTAACCGTCCTTGTTCATTTTCGGTTATTATTACTTCCTTGGTGTTGTTCTACCTTAATAAACTTTTACTTTGAGGTTTCCTTCAATTCGAAAGTAATTTTTTGTTCATCAGAATAATGACTTAAAATATCGCGACATAGCTCCTTAAGAAACTAATCTTTATATCATATGTGCACCTCAGAGCCACAATCTAGAAACATTTTCAACATTTTCAGGCAAGTAGACGCAGAAAAAAAAACATAATTATTCTGCTTCGGAAACAACAATTATTCCAATCACTTCCTCATGAATTGAGGACATCAATAAATAAAATTATTATGGCTGTACACTTTGCCTTCAATGAGATGGCAATGTCGGGCCAATCCTTCGTAAAACAAACGTTACATATGTGAAAATAGAGAGGGCTCACTCTTACATAGGGAAAAGACGTTAATTGTCACTAAATCTTTTGCTATTTCGAAATTGATAGACTTTTCTGGAATCATGAAAGCTATTTTGACTATTTTCTTGTCATTTTTTATGCAAATCTCATCTGTACCATTAACATTAATTTTTAAACGGTAGGACTGATGGAAGTCAAAATAATTTCACACCACTCATCCTATTCAAATGAGTTTCCTGTGGCTTTCTCATTCTATAGTGAAGTGGATGGACGTTCAACTTTGGCTGACAAGGAACGTAATATAACGACAGCCTATTTTGATGTATCAACAGTTCAATATAATTGCGTTTCACGGATGAACTGGTATTACAATGAACCACACCACTTAAACTGATTATCATAGCCGATCAAAATAAAGCCATTTTCAAAAGTCGAAGACTTGCTCCTTGCCCTGACGATGATAAAGGGAAAATCTTGATCACGTTTTACGGAAAATAAAATTAAACGGTCAATTCACATTTCACGGAAACTGAAAATGGCCATTTCATGTCGTGCTTCAAGAAAAAAGAGAGAGAGAGAGAGAGAAAGAGGAATTGTCTCCAGTTCCGCTACATCCAAAGCACTGCTCTCTGCAGTGTTCGTCCACTCCTGGCTAGTTCTATAGATCTACCGCCATTCGTCACCCCAGCACTGAGCTTTCCCGCTCAATTTAAGTAACACGGTGTGGATAGCAAACAGATCTGAGATGAAAGCTCCGAGACGAGAATTCCCACTAACAACCGTTTGTAATTCCTTATGTACATTGTTACTGTAATCTTGAAAAAAGTGTGAATAAAACAATTGAAATTGAATGGGGAACCATGTCCGGACACATCACGAGACCACGGACCAGTCTCTTGCAAAATTATAAAAGGCATAAAACAAAATCACATTTCCCGCGAATTAAAGGGACACTGTCCTGATTTTAGCATGATTTTGGGAAGCTCAGAAACATATCTAGATCATAGGAAGTTGATCAATAATGGTTTGATTCTGTAGAATAGCACTCGACAAATGACAGGAACCCATTAGGAAGTTAGGATGACAAACGACAGCGTGGATGGAATGGATTGCAATATGGATTTTTGAAAAAACGTCAGGATGTCAGTTTTTCAAAGTTTCAAATTTGGCTCGGAAATCTTTGAAATTTTGCAAAAATTTTGTTGCAGTATGGAATTTCTTGAAGAAATTGCTTTTTATCATTTAGTTAGAGTTTATTAATAATAATAATAATAATAATCTTTATTTATATAGCGCCGTTTCTACTAAAAAACCAACAGCGCTTAACAAAACTACTTATTATAAACAAATTATTAAGTTCTTATTTCATAGATTTAGGGACCATTTCATGCATTTATAACAGTTTTGAGCAAATACGCCGGGACAGTGTCCCTTTAAGTGCTCAATTCTCATTTCAAGGAAACAATTTATGGAAAATCATGGCTCACACACAACTACTAGGCAAATCATGCTTCACGAGAAAATACAGTCATTTCACATTTCAATTAACAAAAGAGGCAATCGACGGCTAACCAAAATACCATATTTTTCGTGAACTGTGAATTGTTAATTGTCAATTTATTTAATTTACCTTTACCACCCTCTGGCCTTTAGTTTCTCTGGTTTCCTGCGTGCGTATTTTAATAATGAAATTAACAGTGGGATACCATCTGAATACATTACTTTGAACACCTACTCAAATGATTTCTCAATACCATCGATCAGTGCATGGCAATAAGGAAGTTCGCAGTTGGTGGGTTTTTTTTAATTGACTTGGCTACCTCCAACTTTCAGCGTTTCCTGTGATAATGAACCATCGAGTTTTTGTAACCAAAAAGCAATCTAAGTTTTCACTCAAAACATGGCAATATTTCACCTAGAAGGTAACTCGAAGATAACTAAAGAGTAAATCGAAAGTTGTAGAGTACAAGCCTGTCTGAGTGCATGTACATGTTTATGCTTACAATATATGATTTCATCCATATAAATTAAATTACTTATCATTGTGCTATGAATTACGGACAGGTGATTCTTAAAAGCTTGCATTAAATTAAATGCACAGCAAAATAAGTACCTTATTCTCACTTATTTTCGCGAGTATTATTAATAAAGCCGATATTTTTCGTAAAATTTTAAAGCCTTTGAGCCCTTTTTGCTGTGAAATCGCGAAAATAAAGCCTCGCGAAATACGGATCTGTCGATTTCGCGAAATTAAGTACGCGCGAAAATAAGTGAGAATAAGGTAATGGTAATAGGACTGCGCGGAGTCCAATTCGGTCTGTAATCATACGAGTAAATCTGCGCGGGAGTCCGATTTGTTTAATCACGAGTATGATTATGATTATGAAGTTCTGTTACCAATTAATCATAACTATAACAAAATTCGAGGAAAAACTTTACTAAGCTTACTAATAATTACTAAGCTTAATTTATCATTCCTCGCGAAGCGAGGCCGAAGGCCTCGCGTAGCGGGGTTTATAATTCTGTCCCCAAAGAGCTCACGCGAAAGAAATTCTCGTGTGGCCTTTACGATCATATTTATTTGTTTGTGGAAATCGTGGTTGACAGTAATGACGTCACACGGCGCGCTCGTGGCCTAATGGCTTAAGGCGCTAACTTTTAAATCTGATCTTCGGGATTGAGGGCGAAAGTTCAAATCCTACATGGTCCTTCTTCTTTTCTTTTTTTTTTTTTTCGGTTCGAATCCAGGCCGTTCTTTTTTAACCCCCTTAATAACATTGACTTCGACGTAATCTTAGTACACGTAAATGTAGAAACAGGAACGGCTGCTGAAGAATAACAATTTTTACTCCAAGTTTGTTTATCGAACGAATTTATATACGGGTCATTTGTGAAAAAAAAAACCCGGCTTTATTAAATATGTTATCAACAACAGGAAAAGGAAAGACGACTCAGGAATTTCTCAAAGTACGATCAACATATGGCTTAGTTTTCATTGTAGACGTGAAGACTTGTGTCTGAAAATAATTCGCCGATCCGATATTGCGAAGAAGATTTTACCTACAAAAGCGAGGCGGTTTCAGATCATTCGGACGGAAAAGTGGGGAAAACAGAACAAGAGCGCTACAATTTATTACAGATATCGGGAGACGAGCGAACTCCAATCGAAACCAAATCCGGTGGCATAGCAAAAACACGGCGTTCGTCCGGCGATTCTCAGAAACCTTGCAGCGATTCTTGGAAACCTTGCAGATCAAATCGCAGGCGTGCCCGTTACTAGGCAACAAAAGCTTCGCGAGGACCTGCGAGTCACGTATTACTAGTATATATATATATATATATATATATATATATAAGGAGGACATGGCTAGACGCTCGTACTATCTAGACATGTTTTTGCGATTCTACAAGGCGACGCGAAGGAGGATCGTGCTGTTTTCCGGACAGTTTTTGTCATTACACTTACAGTATTGGAATAGAAGAGTACAAGAAAAAAGGTAAGTGTCTGGGATTTTTCTCCAATATCTTCGTCAGATAACTAGAAAGCATACAAGATTCAAAATTAACACTGGAAACAGAAGCGACTACGGCCCAATTCTCAGACGCATCAAATGTAGTAATTCAAGTCTCCAAAAACCCGCTTTAAATCAGCGCAATTAATGCCCACACCGTAGCAAAGTAGAACACGTTGCTTCCATGGTGTATTGCGAATGAAGTAATACCAGCGAGATTTCCACGACTTGAATTATATATAAATTGGGCCTAAAGCTTCAAGCCATGTGCATGCCATGTCAAACCAGAACAATGAACCAAGCAAATTTATTTAAATCAAGCAATGGAAAATACAATAAGCCATATAATGGAAAGCTCGGCATGGTTGATGATTGCATATTCTGTGACAAATTTCATGAAAGAAAGAAGAAAAAGTGTCCTGTATGTGGCTGAGTCACGTAGAGATGTAATAAGAAGAATCGTGTAGCGGCCAAATGTCAAAGCCAAGGAAATGAAACCAGGACTAAGAAGCCGACCATCGGATGAAGGTGCACGCACTTGAATCCAGTTCATCGTCAGAATATGCCATTTCACAGTAGCACTTTCCTCAGAGAATCATACATTACGTGAAGTTAATATTGGTCCCGACTACGACAAACTTAAGATTCTCCATTCTTGAGCAAGATTTATGGAGCTATGGAGATAGCTGCGAAAATAGTACTAATCGGAAGATAGACTCTGGTGCACCATCTAATGTTCTTCTGGGAAATATACCTTAGAAGATTCAGCAGCGAAAAGCAGCTAACAACGTACAACAAGGAAAGGATGCCCGCAGTAGGATAGCAGCGTACATGCGCAGCCCTATAAGACTCAAAAAATTCAAAAAAAAAAATTGATCCCCTCCAGAATTACGAAGCTGGTGTCCTATAGAAAATAGATCACGGAACCTTCCAAATGGGTCAATCACAGCCAAGACAGAGTCTGCATCGATTCCAGATCGCTGAACGAAGCCCTAGCTAGAAATAAGATACTACATGTATTCAACCGTGGTGGATGATATCCTTCCATGCAGAGCCGAGAAGGCCTCGGCCAGAGTGTCTACAAAGACAGATCTAAATGATGGCGTTTTCAGATCGAGTTACACTGAGTAGACGATAAATCAAGTCGCCTCGCTACATTTAAAACACCATGCCATTGCATGGAGCCGACATAGCGGTCTAAGGAAGGCTTGTAAGGTGCAGCTTACTTTGTTAGCACAGGCCAGGGAAACACAAAGGAAGCAGTGGCGGATCCAGGGGGAGGGGAGGGAGGGACAGTGTCCCTTTAAGTGCTCAATTCTCATTTCAAGGAAACAATTTATGGAAAATCATGGCTCGCACACAACTACTCGGCAAATCATGCTTCACGAGAAAATACAGTCATTTCACATTTCAATTAACAAAAGAGGCAATCGACGGCTAACCAAAATACCATATTTTTCGTGAACTGTGAATTGTTAATTGTCAATTATTTAATTTACCTTTAGCACCCTCTGCCCTTTTAGTTTCTCTGGTTTCCTGCGTGCGTATTTTAATAACAGTGGGATACCATCTGAATACATTATTTTGAACACCTACTCAAATGATTTCTCAATACCATCGATCAGTGCATGGCAATAAGGAAGTTCGCAGTTGGTGGGTTTTTTTAATTGACTTGGCTACCCCCAACTTTCAGCGTTTCCTGTGATAATGAACCATCGAGTTTTTGTAACCAAAAAGCAATCAAAGTTTTCACTCAAAACATGGCAATATTTCACCTAGAAGGTAACTCGAAGATAACTGAAGAGTAAATCGAAAAAGCCTGCTGAGTGCATCTTTATGCTTACATTATATGATTTCATCCATATAAATTAAATTACTTATCATTGTGCTATGAATTACGGACAGCTGATTCTTAAAAGCTTGCATTAAATTAAATGCACAGCAAAATAAGTACCTTATTCTCACTTATTTTCGCGAGCATTATTAATAAAGTCGATATTTTCGTAAAATTTTAAAGTCTTTGAGCCCTTTTTGCTGTGAAATCGCGAAAATAAAGCCTCGCGAAATACGGATCTGTCTATTTCGTGAAATTAAGTACGCGCGAAAATAAGTGAAAATAAGGTAATGGAAATAGGACTGCGTGGAGTCCAATTCGGTCTGTAATTAATCATACGAGTAAATCGGATGACCGCGCAGCGGTAGTGCGATTTGTTTAATCACGAGTATGCCGTTACAGACTGAATTGGACGACATAAAAGACGCGAAGACGTGAAGACGCGAAGACGCGAAGACGCAAAAGATATCGTGCTGTTTTCCGGACAGTTTTTGTCATTACACTTACAGTATTGGAATAGTAGAGTACAAGAAAAAAGGTAAGTGTCTGGGATTTTTCTCCAATATCTTCGTCAGATAACTAGAAAGCATACAAGATTCAAAATTAACACTGGAAACAGAAGCGACTACGGCCCAATTCTCAGTCGCATCAAATGTAGTAATTCAAGTCTCCAAAAACCCGCTTTAAATCAGCGCAATTAATGCTCACACCGTAGCAAAGTAGAACATGTTGCTTCCATGGTGTATTGCGAATGAAGTAATACCAGCGAGATTTCCACGACTTGAATTTATAAATTGGGCCTAAAGCTTCAAGCCATGTGCATGCCATGTCAAACCAGAACAATGAACCAAGCAAATTTATTTAAATCAAGCAATGGAAAATACAATAAGCCATATAATGGAAAGCTCGGCATGGTTGATGATTGCATATTCTGTGACAAATTTCATGAAAGAAAGAAGAAAAAGTGTCCTGTATGTGGCTGAGTCAGGTAGAGATGTAATAAGAAGAATCGTGTAGCGGCCAAATGTCAAAGCCAAGGAAATGAAGCCAGGACTAAGAAGCCGACCATCGGATGAAGGTGCACGCACTTGAATCCAGTTCATCGTCAGAATATGGCCATTTCACAGTAGCACTTTCCTCAGAGAATCATACATTACGAGAAGTTAATATTGGTCCCGACAACGACAAAGGTTCTCCATTCCGAGCAAGATTTATGGAGCTATGGAGATAGCTGCGAAAATAGCGTGCATGCGCAGCCCTAAGACTAAAAAAAGTCAAAAAAAGAAATTGATCCCCTCCAGAATTACGAAGCTGGTGTCCTATAGAAAATAGATCACGGAACCTTCCAAATGGGTCAATCACAGCCAAGTCAAACGGCCAAGACAGAGTCTGCATCGATTCCAGATTGCTGAACGAAGACATAGCTAGAAATAAGATACTACATGTATTCAACCGTGGTGGATGATATCCTTCCATGCAGAGCCGAGAAGGCCTCGGCCAGAGTGTCTACAAAGACAGATCTAAATGATGGCGTTTTTCAGATCGAGTTACACTGAGTAGACGATAAATCAAGTCGCCTCGCTACATTTAAAACACCATGCCATTGCATGGAGCCGACATAGCGGTCTAAGGAAGGCTTGTAAGGTGCAGCTTACTTTGTTAGCACAGGCCAGGGAAACACAAAGGAAGCAGTGGCGGATCCAGGGGAGGGGAGGGAGGGACAGTGTCCCTTTAAGTGCTCAATTCTCATTTCAAGGAAACAATTTATGGAAAATCATGGCTCACACACAACTACTCGGCAAATCATGCTTCACGAGAAAATACAGTCATTTCACATTTCAATTAACAAAAGAGCAATCGACGGCTAACCAAAATACCATATTTTTCGTGAACTGTGAATTGTTAATTGTCAATTTATTTAATTTACCTTTAGCACCCTCTGCCCTTTTAGTTTCTCTGGTTTCCTGCGTGCGTATTTTAATAACAGTGGGATACCATCTGAATACATTATTTTGAACACCTACTCAAATGATTTCTCAATACCATCGATCAGTGCATGGCAATAAGGAAGTTCGCAGTTGGTGGGTTTTTTAATTGACTTGGCTACCCCCAACTTTCAGCGTTTCCTGTGATAATGAACCATCGAGTTTTTGTAACCAAAAAGCAATCAAAGTTTTCACTCAAAACATGGCAATATTTCACCTAGAAGGTAACTCGAAGATAACTGAA
Source organism: Desmophyllum pertusum (assembly GCA_029204205.1). Lineage (NCBI taxonomy): Eukaryota > Metazoa > Cnidaria > Anthozoa > Scleractinia > Caryophylliidae > Desmophyllum > Desmophyllum pertusum. Next base: position 58,409 of record MU826864.1, read on the forward strand.
GAGTAATCGAAAAGCCTGCTGAGTGCATCTTTATGCTTACATTATATGATTTCATCCATATAAATTAAATTACTTATCATTGTGCTATGAATTACGGACAGCTGATTCTTAAAAGCTTGCATTAAATTAAATGCACCAGCAAAATAAGTACCTTATTCTCACTTATTTTCGCGAGTATTATTAATAAAGCCGATATTTTCGTAAAATTTTAAAGCCTTTGAGCCCTTTTTGCTGTGAAATCGCGAAAAATAAAGCCTCGCGAAATACGGATCTGTCTATTTCGTGAAATTAAGTACGCGCGAAAATAAGTGAGAATAAGATAATGGAAATAGGACTGCGTGGAGTCCAATTCGGTCTGTAATTAATCATACGAGTGAATCGGATGACCGCGCAGCGGTAGTGCGATTTGTTTAATCACGAGCATGCCGTTACAGACTGAATTGGACGACATAAAAGACGCGAAGACGCAAAAGATATCGTGCTGTTTTCGGACAGTTTTTGTCATTACACTTACAGTATTGGAATAGAAGAGTACAAGAAAAAAAGGTAAGTGTCTGGGATTTTTCTCCAATATTTTCGTCAGATAACTAGAAAGCATACAAGAATCGAAATTAACACTGGAAACAGAAGCGACTACGGCCCAATTATGATACGTCGCATCTCAGTCGCATCAAATGTAATTCAAGTTTCCAAAAACTCGCTTAAATCAGCGCAATTAATGCCCACACCGTAGCAAAGTAGAACACGTGCTTCCATGGTGTATTGCGAATGAAGTAATACCAGCGAGATTTCCACGACTTGAATTATATATAAATTGGGCCTAAAGCTTCAAGCCGTGTGCTATGTCAAACCAGAACAAGGAACCAAGCAAATTTATTTAAATCAAGTAATGGAAAATACAATAAGCCATATAATGGAAAGCTCGGCATGGTCGATCTTGCATATTCTGTGACAAATTTCATGAAAGAAAAGTGTCCTGCATATGGCTGACTCAGCTAGAGATGTAATAAGAAGAATCGTGTAGCGGCCAAATGTCAAAGCCAAGGAAAGGGAACCAGGACTAAGAAGCCGACCATCGGATGAAGGTGCACGCACTTGAATCCAGTTCATCGTCAGAATATGACCATTTCACAGTAGCACTTTCCTCAGAGAATCATACATTACGAGAAGTAATATTGGTCCCCGACTACGACAAAGGTTCTCCATTCCGAGCAAGATTTATGGAGCTATGGAGATAGCTGCGAAAATAGCGTGCATGCGCAGCCCTAAGACTAAAAAAGTCAAAAAAGAAATTGATCCCTCCAGAATTACGAAGCTGGTGTCCTATAGAAAATAGATCACGGAACCTTCCAAATGGGTCAATCACAGCCAATACAGAGTCTGCATCGATTCCAGATCGCTGAACGAAGCCCTAGCTAGAAATAAGACACTATTCAACCGTGGTGGATGATATCCTTCCATGCAGAGCCGAGAAGGCCAGGCTATCGTCATCTTCATTATTCTATTTAAGGCATAGCCCTAAACCTATGCTCGCGTCAACGAACATGCGTAGTGAACGCTACATGTAGGTACCATGCTCTCCCAAAAAATATTTGATGTGAGGAGAATTTGACAGGCTATTGGCGAATGTTTTATAACACTTTCAATATTTTCAAAATAAAATCACCTGGCAACTATGGCTTTACAGTAATAATAATAATGTAATAATAAGTGGGCATTTACTTCTAGCCTTTTGGCCAATTCTTGGGAAAACCTTAGTAGCCTTTTTAAATTATGATGCACGTAATTACTTAATTACTTAATTAGGGAAGAAAGACTGATAAAATATAACAATATTTATCTAGGAGGCTCCCGTCACCTAGGTGGTTTTTAGGGAGGTCCTACAAAGTGGAGACCAATTTCTCTCATTAATGTTGACCGGCAAAATAGCTTCTAAAGCTCGGCCTAACGAGTCCATCCTACCTCATATTACATGTATAACCAGAATGTATTAGAATTAATTTCAGTAATCCTAGTACCTATTAAAAGAGCTATTAAAAGACCTTCTTTTATTCAATGTTTAGAAGTTCTAGCAGTAGTATTCGACAACAAGATACAATTCAAGGTATCAGAGTGTTTTAAAAAAGCTAAATTTAGTCGTAACCTAATTGTTGATTTTAGGTTGTCTCGTGTTGATCTTGTGATCGACCGCGCGGTTGTCAAGTTGTCAGGGTCAGCCCACACATGTCAAACATATCTTGACTAGGATCCAAATTCTATTTCCCGTTTTGTCTCAGTGGTTTGACATCAAACAATAGTTCCCACGGAGTTTTTGATTGACTGGTATGACTGCGACCTTGGCTGATACCTTATGGTTTTACTCTCGTTTAGATTCGTTCCTTGTTGTGTTGCTTATTATGTTCGTGTTATCTATGTACTAGTATGTTTCTTCTGCAAACATATCTGTAATTTTGTACATACTTCCGCAATTTAGCGTAATTCGATGCCACCTTCGATATCTCGAACCCCCGATTCTCGAACCAATTTTCGTTTCCCCGTGCACTCCAACTTGAAAAGTAATGGAAATAGAAGTTGGACTAGCAGAGGAGGAAGCTGTTGTCGCTGAATAAAGAAGTTGTTCAAAGATCAGAGTCCAGTCCTCTCGCGGGCGAAAACCTTCCAACAAAAGTAAGAATGCATCAGAAGAGGTGAAACTTTGTCTTTTTGCAGATGATATGACATGCTCCTTAAAGGAGTTACGTCACAGATGGCACATCTTGAAAAAATTAGCCATTTTTTTTTCAAGTTCGTCGTTCGCAATCCGTCTTAATCTTCCTTAGTCTTAACCATACTTGTTCATTTTCGGTTATTATTACTTCTTTGGTGTTGTTCTACCTTAATAAACTTTTACTTTGAGGTTTCCTTCAATTCGAAAGTAATTTTTTGTTCATCAGAATAATGACTTAAAATATCGCGACATAGCTCCTTAAGAAACTAATCTTTATATCATATGTGCACCTCAGAGCCACAATCTAGAAACATTTTCAACATTTTCAGGTCTAAAAGTAGGCTCGATTACGAAGACCGGACTCGAGAGAGCGGCGGAAATCGAGCCTAGTCTAAAAGTAGACGCAAAAAAACATAATTATTCTGCTTCGGAAACAACAATTATTCCAATCACTTCCTCATAAATTGAGGACATCAATAAATAAAATTATTATCGCTGTACACTTTGCCTTCAATGAGATGGCAATGTCGAGGCAATCCTTCGTAAAACAAACGCTACATATGTGAAAATAGAGAGGGCTCACTCTTACATAGGGAAAAGACGTTAATTGTCACTGAATCTTTTGTTATTCCGAAATTGATAGACTTTTCTGGAATTATAAAGCTATTTTGACTATTTTCTTGTCATTTTTTATGCAAATATCATCTGTACCATTAACATTAATTTTTAAACGGTAGGACATGGAAGTCAGATTAATTTCACACCACTCATCCTATTCAAATGAGTTTCCTGTGGCTTTCTCGTTCTTTAGTGAAGATGATGGACGGATTCAGTTAAAGTACGTAAGTACGGTCAACTTTGGCTGACAAGGAACGTAATATAACGACAGCCTATTTTGATGTATCAACAGTTCAATCAGTATAATTTCGTTTCACGGATGAACTGGTATTACAATGAACCACGCCACTTAAACTGATTATCATAGCCGATCAAAATAAAGCCATTTTAAAAAGTCGAAGACTTGTTCCTTGCCCTGACGATGATAAAGGGAAAATCTTGATCACGTTTTACGGAAAATAAAATTAAACGGTCAATTCACATTTCACGGAAACTGAAAATGGCCATTTCATGCCGTACTTCAAGAAAAAGAGAGAGAGAGAAAGAGGAATTGTCTTCAGTTCCGCTAGACTCTTTTTTTCTTATAAGAACCTTTTTTATAAGATCGTTGAGGCTGAGATTGACCAAAATTTTAAGAACATGCTAAGAACATAGCCAGGTTGAGACTTAGCTAAGAACATTTTTATTCACTTGTTTCTTGCATCGAGCTCTGAGTATAATATTCCAATTTTCAAAGTAATAACATCATGCAGGAGCATCATGTAACATTTCAAATATCTCAGTGAATAAGCAGTTCAAATGAGCTCAAAATACTTGAATGTACATTTTTATAGTAACAACATCATTTTCTATCACATAACATGTATATACATTTTCTCTGTTTAAGAACATGTTAAGAACGTTTTCAGGCTGAAATCGCCAAAAAAATAAGAACATTCGGTCTCAGCTCAGCCTCAGCTCGAAAATTAGACATTCTTATATAAAAAAAAGGAGTGTACATCCAAAGCACGGCTCTCTGTAGTGTTCGTCCATTCCTGGCTAGTTCTATAGATCTACCGCCATTCGTCACCCCAGCACTGAGCTTTCCCGCTCAATTTAAGTAACACGGTGTGGATAGCAAACAGATCTGAGATGAAAGCTCTGAGACGAGAATGGGGAACCATGACTGGACACATCACGAGACCACGGACCAGTCTCTTGCAAAATTATAAAAGGCATAAAACAAAATTACATTTCCCGCGAATTAAGTGCTCAATTCTCATTTCAAGGAAACAATTTATGGAAAATCATAGCTCGCACACAACTACTCGGCAAATCATGCTTCACGAGAAAATACAGTCATTTCACATTTCAATTAACAAAAGAGGCAATCGACGGCTAACCAAAATACCATATTTTTCGTGAACTGGGAATTGTTAATTGTCAATTTATTTAATTTACCTTTACCACCCTCTACCCTTAGTTTCTCTGGTTTCCTGCATGCGTATTTTAATAATGAAATTAACAGTGGGATACCATCTGAATACATTACTTTGAACACCTACTCAAATGATTTCTCAATACCATCGATCAGTGCATGGCAATAAGGAAGTTCGCAGTTGGTGGGGTTTTTTAATTGACTTGGCTACCTCCAACTTTCAGCGTTTCCTGTGATAATGAACCATCGAGTTTTTGTAACCAAAAAGCAATCAAAGTTTTCACTCAAAACATGGCAATATTTCACCTAGAAGGTAACTCGAAGATAACTAAAGAGTAAATCGAAAGTTGTAGAGTACAAGCCTGTCTGAGTGCATGTACATGTTTATGCTTACAATATATGATTTCATCCATATAAATTAAATTACTTATCATTGTGCTATGAATTACGGACAGGTGATTCTTAAAAGCTTGCATTAAATTAAATGCACAGCAAAATAAGTACCTTATTCTCACTTATTTTCGCGAGTATTATTAATAAAGCCGATATTTTCGTAAAATTTTAAAGCCTTTGAGCCCTTTTTGCTGTGAAATCGCGAAAATAAAGCCTCGCGAAATACGGATCTGTCGATTTCGCGAAATTAAGTACGCGCGAAAATAAGTGAGAATAAGGTAATGGTAATAGGACTGCGCGGAGTCCAATTCGGTCTGTAATCATACGAGTAAATCTGCGCGGGAGTCCGATTTGTTTAATCACGAGTATGATTACAGACTGAATTGGACGACATGAAGTTCTGTTACCAATTAATCATAACTATAACAAAATTCGAGGAAAAACTTTACTAAGCTTACTAATAATTACTAAGCTTAATTTATCATATATATATATAAGGAGGACATGGCTAGACGCTCGTACTATCTAGACATGTTTTTGCGATTCTAGAAGGCGACGCGAAGGAGGATCGTGCTGTTTTCCGGACAGTTTTTGTCATTACACTTACAGTATTGGAATAGAAGAGTACAAGAAAAAAGGTAAGTGTCTGGGATTTTTCTCCAATATCTTCGTCAGTTAACTAGAAAGCATACAAGATTCAAAATTAACACTGGAAACAGAAGCGACTACGGCCCAATTCTCAGTCGCATCAAATGTAGTAATTCAAGTCTCCAAAAACCCGCTTTAAATCAGCGCAATTAATGCTCACACCGTAGCAAAGTAGAACACGTTGCTTCCATGGTGTATTGCGAATGAAGTAATACCAGCGAGATTTCCACGACTTGAATTATATATAAATTGGGCCTAAAGCTTTAAGCCATGTTCATGCTATGTCAAACCAGAACAATGAACCAAGCAAATTTATTTAAATCAAGCAATGGAAAATACAATAAGCCATATAATGGAAAGCTCGGCATGGTTGATGATTGCATATTCTGTGGCAAATTTCATGAAAGAAAGAAGAAAAAGTGTCCTGTATGTGGCTGAGTCAGGTAGAGATGTAATAAGAAGAATCGTGTAGCGGCCAAATGTCAAAGCCAAGGAAATGAAACCAGGACTAAGAAGCCGACCATCGGATGAAGGTGCACGCACTTGAATCCAGTTCATCGTCAGAATAGCACTTTCCTCAGAGCACTTTCCTCAGAGAATCATACATTACGAGAAGTTAATATTGGTCCCGACTACGACAAACTTAAGATTCTCCATTCACGAGCAAGATTTATGTTGCTATGGAGATAGCTGCGAAAATAGTAATAATCGGAAGATAGACTCTGGTGCACCATCTAATGTTCTTTAGACTGCAAAACAGTCGTTATTTTTCCGCTCAATAAGGCGCTTCACGCCGTAAGCGTGATCCTCGCGCGCGAAGCGCGCAAGCCTCGCACGCCCGCAGGGCGGGTGAGGCGAGAAAATAACGACTGTCGGCATTCCATACAACGAATTCGTTCTGACCGGGGGTTCAAATAATATCGCTGAGGTGTTAAAAATACTTGACAGCTCCAACCACATTTTTTGTTTGTCCAAGTTCGCTCTTCAGTGTTGATGTCAACGAGAGTCTTGAGGTCCTTGAGGATTAATTTTGGTTCTATATTGCCTGAAAAATGTAGGAAGTGTTCTGTTTGAAGAGAAATCGGTCGGATGAATCAAACAACACTGAAGAAACCCGCCTCGCGAAGAGGGAAAAATAATAAGAGTACACGTAGCGAGCGCGCCAGACAATGGCAGATTTGTATCGCAATTAATATTTGGACATTTTAAAACTAAATGGATATCCACAGAAAACATACTTGCCGAGCCCCAAAGAATTGGATAAAAACGTTGCAGCCTTTGACCGAGGTTATCAAAGTCGATCTGTCGCTTCAATTTGAAGAAGGAACTATCTTTTCGTTGAGAGTTTGCTCGCCGTGTGCCCTCTGCTCTGTGTTCGCAAATTTTAAAAGAGAAATTAAATAAGAGCAATCAAACTTTTACCATCGCTACTGATCACGACGCCGCAACTTGAGAGGAGGACGGTTTGAGATTGAAACGAAGGAGTAAATATCCCCGGTAAATTTCCGACATCTCCATAAAAGTGCATTATTTCCCGAACAGCAGCCATTAAAGGAAGCTTAAGCTCGTCGTTCTCTGACATTAGGCTCCTAGGACAAGGAAAATTTTCTGCCAGATCTTCCCGGAACAGAACGCGTTCCACAACGGAACAGACCCTGCAGACCCATTTTAGACCCGCCGAAACTTCAGTTGTCGTAAATTATGCAAATTCCACGAAGAGCTCGTTTTACGTGAAATTGACACGGCTTCGAATATCTCTGATGAGGTGCGATGAACATTTTGTTGACAGGTAGCGTCAAAATTCAACCAATGGGAATTTCCCGTTCCTGGAGCAACGGGAAATTCGAACGAATTCGTTGTATGGAAAGCCGACAGTCGTATTTTTCAGCGTCTCTCCCCAGTCCTACTCTCCGTTTCACACTCGCTCCAGACCTTTCATTCGAAGACCGCGCGCGTATGAATCGTAACGCGAAAAATACGACTGTTTTGCAGTCTAAATGTTCTTCTGGGAAATATACCTTAGAAGATTCAGCAGCGAAAAGCAGCTAACAACGTACAACAAGGAAAGGATGCCCGCAGTAGGATAGCAGCGTACATGCGCAGCCCTATAAGACTCAAAAAATTCAAAAAATAAATTGATCCCCTCCAGAATTACGAAGCTGGTGTCCTATATACATACATACATACATACATACTTTATTGAAAATAGAAAATAGATCACGGAACCTTCCAAATGGGTCAATCACAGCCAAGTCAAAAGCCCAAGACAGAGTCTGCATCGATCCCAGACCGCTGAACGAAGACATAGCTAGAAATAAGATAGTACATGTATTCACCCGTGGTGGATGACATCCTTCCATGCAGAGCTAGAGAAGGCCTCGGCCCGAGTGTCTAAAGCAGATCTAAATGATGGCTTTTTCAGATCGAGTTACAGTAGACAATAAATCAAGTCGCCTCGCTACATTTAAAACACCATGCCATTGCATGGAGCCGACATAGCGGTCTAAGGAAGGCTTGTAAGGTGCAGCTTACTTTGTTAGCACAGGCCAGGGAAACACAAAGGAAGCAGTGGCGGATCCAGGGGGAGGGGAGGGAGGGGGGTCCGGACCCCTGAGGGGTTTTTTGTTCTCCATTATCCATAGCAAACCCATCTCCAGGATCCACCAAAATGCACTTTTCAGAGCCTGAAATCTCAAAATGTTCTGGGAGAGGCCCCCAAACACCCCCTATACGCCTTTACTACTGACGTCTACTTCCAAAAATTCTCCTTCAATCTACTTCACATTTTAGGGGAAAACCCTTGGACCCCCTATCAAAAAATCCTAGATCCGCCCCTGCTGGCGGAGGAACATCAAATTAAACAAGCAGATGCGATGAAGTATCATTTATCAGTTGACATCTAATGAGCAAGGATAGAGTCAAACCGGATCACAATGTTACAAGACGTTTGGCACGAATTTATTAGAAAACAGAAATCGTGCTGTATCGTGTCAAGAAGTAATCGAGAAAAGTTAATGACGCGATCTATTTTACCTTGAGACTTCTCGTCTCCATCTTAACATTTACCTTGGCTAATTTGATGAAGTACTTCCCGTGAAACAATTTAAGAAAATCATTAGTAAAAGTTTTCCCCTAAATCCAAGTTTAATGTTTCCTTCGAATAACAAATTTATCTTATGCTTCGGGCTTCATGTCAAACTGGGCGCTGTCTAATGCTTATAGTTCTTGGGCACAGCTAAATATTGAAGTGTGATTTAATAGTTGTCCGAATTAAAAACAGGTATATGTCAATGATTGTCTGATTTAATGATTTTAAGTATAAGTAAAATTAAAACGCAAAAATTGGTTAGCAACTGAAATTATATGTTAACGATATATAAACATATATAAACATATTAGTAGTTAAGGAAGTCTTCCTTAAGTTATGTACATCTATTTAGCTAAGCAGAAACACATCTAAGCGACCATGTAAAACTAGAAATTTAGAAGACGGTATACCATAAGAGAAGCGATGTAAGAAGAAAGTAAACCACCAGAAGAGTAAACATTGAGAAGAATCGAACAACCAAACATTATGATGTGAAGCAAAGGAGCTGAAAGTAAGCTCTTTTATTTTTTTCTGAGAGCGCGAGCGGGCGGAACTCTCGAATCCTGCAATCTGATTGGTTCCGAGAGCGGGCAAGATTTTCCCATCTTGCCCACGGTCAAAAATATCAAATGACTTTGCCGCCAGGCATGCGCTGCCCAAGCGAAGACGTTTCAATTTCAGCAACGTGCGAAGCCAGCGAAGGTCGATGCGAAGAAGCTTTAACCGAATTTTTCACATGATATTGCTCTCTTATCGTTGTCAAGTGAATGGAGAACTACGCAGTGGAATTAAAGAGCTTGCATTTCTTCAAAAAGGCGAGTGTTCATTTGATTTTAACCGACATAATTTGAGTTTGTTGTTGTTTTGGAAATCACTTTCACGCTCTCTAGACTTGCGATTTTAAATTACATATGTCTGTGTTTAGACTCAGTTCCTTTAATAGTTTTAGTAATTTTCTTTTCGTTTCTCTTTTTCCGAAACAGCCCTTCAATAACTTTCATTCAAGAAAGAACTTAGTGATTACCGGTGGCCCAGAATATAATTCTCGGCTCGTATAAATCAGTTGTGTCGGTACATGTACGTTGAAACTGAATGCATGAATACAGTTTGTCGATCAAGGTTTCGCATAAAATGAAAATTGTAAATGGCCACCGAATGGCAAGAATTAGATTAACATGGCAATGAAATTGTAGAAAACTGAGGAAACAGTTTGCTCGGAAAATGCTTTCATGATACTACGCAAGAGAATGGAAGATTGTTCTAAAATTTTGCCGGTTGCGCCGGACTTTGAATGGTTTTTATGCTAAATTTGAAATAGCTTCTCGTTTCAGGTGCTTTTAGCGGTGAAATTCCGAGTCTCCATCGTCTGTTCTTCACATCTACCTTTCTGTAACTCTGGTGTAAAAATTAATCGTCTGAGTTTCTTGTTATTTGGGTTAAGTTTTATTTCTTCGGTAGTTTTATTAGTGACCTTGCGATCAGCTAAAGGAATACGCGCGCGCGTGAAATACAGATTTAGCAAAACGAGATTTCAAGATTTCTAGCATTACCAAACCCCGAGTAGCAAAAAAATAAATACGTTATTTGCCGGCCTTGGTCTGTCCGTATTGAGAAAAACTGTGCCCTCGGTCTTGAGTAGGGCCCTCGGCCTACCGGCCTCGTGCCGTACTCAAGACCTCTGGCACAGTTTTTCTCAATACGGACCTCCCGGCCGGCAAATAACATATATATATTTAATAAATGTTGTAATCATCAAGATCTGGGCTTTCGAAATCCCCACAACATTGGTAACGTGAATTAAACCCTCTAACAACAAGAAGATTTAAGCTACAGTGCCGTGACATGGAGACACCAACCAATGGTATGCAATGTACCCATCTAGGTTCCTCAAGGATCTGTCACAGATATTCCAGCCCCTGCGGAAGCTGACTCATAAAGGATTAGATTGGCATGCATGGACACAAGAACAGGAAGATGTCTTCCAATCCCTCAAAACAGCCGTTACACCTGCACTAGTCCCCCGGGGGGGTACTCCCTGAAATTTTTGGTGGGGGTGTGCGGCCTGCTTCTTGAAACCCTTACCCTATTTCAGACCAAAATATGTGTTTTCCATACCCTATTTCAGACCTGACCCAAAAATCGATACCCTATTTCAGACCTATAAAATTAGTACACGTGTCTAATACATGACTTCAGCTACCCAGGAATGGGTTCCATTTGCGAAAACATTTGAAAAGGGCTTCAAATTCCCCGATGTTAATGGAAATAACAGTTTCGTCTAAATGCCAAACCAAATTCCAGACCAGAGTGCGCAAAACATACCCTATTTCAGACCAAAATGGTCAAAATCTATACCCTATTTCAGACCAAAACGGCTCAAAAACCATACCCTTTGGGGCGACACATACCTATATAGCTTATATAAGGGATTAGCCCCCCCCCCCCCCCCCCCCCCCCCCTACCCCGGGACCAGTCCTCACGTTCAAACAGAAGGGCAAGGTGACCCATCACAAAATTGTCTGGGATTTGTTGCACCTCAAAACGACCAGCCCGTAACTTATAATTATGCAAGCCGTGACGCTTCCTCCAGTAAATCGTAGCAGAACAACGGCGTCAACGGTATTCGCAGATAGCAAAGGAACTGCTTGAGCAGATGTTCGGATTGTAACACAATTATCAATGCACTTCATGGAAGACGAGAGAAACTGTGGCCCAATCACAAGCTTCTTGTGTCCATGCATGCATACACAAGAAGCCGCTTGTCTCAGCCGACAAAGCGACTTCAAGGACTACAGTCTTACGTCCACTTGACTTGAGATAAAAAGCCGGCGTTTTTAAAAAAGTATTTAGCTAACAAAAACTTTGACAGGTATAGAGCAGAAGAAGAAACTGAGACCATCCATGGAATAGAGTTCAGTCTTCATATTTGCGAACCTCAATGAAAGGAAATCCAAGAAGGAACAGCTTGAGAGGCCAATCCCAAAGAACTAAAGTAAACAATTATCAGTGGATATCCAGAAAACAAACAAGGTACTCCTTTCTCCCTCCACCCATACTGCGCCATTAGAGACGATAGAGTTTTCAGCCCAATACGGACTAGTCTTCAAAGGAGTGAGGTGTCAAATTCCTTTTCGTATACACCAAAATGTTAGCAGCATTGGACACACACTGAGATTCAGAGTTGCATGGTGAGAGAGTGACGTGCACAGAGACCATGTATTGGCTTGGAATAAATACTGACCTCATAGACTACATCTCAAAAGGTGAGATCTGTTCACGCTACCATGCAGAATAGCCAAGCAAAAGAACGCATCTGCCACGAGATTGCTGATTGACTATGGCAAATGTTTGGAGCGGATATCGATGCGTTCACACTAAACAGTAAGCATTTCTCGTATGTGGTTGATTACTTCTCAAAGCGTGACAAACTGGAGAGCAAGGAATTACCAAAAAACTCGCACAGTTTTATGTCCCTGGCATCCAACCCAATTAATCAAAATAAACCAATTGAATGCAATGGTCACACTACACATCTCCGCGGTTTGGCCAGAACCTTACGCATGCGCACAGCCAAATTACCCGTGGAATTTTTTGCAGCCATGGACAGCTGTTTCGTCCTAGTTAGGACTCATCAGCATGGCATAGCACACTCCAGAGGCGAACCCGAAGGTTGCTTTAAACCCAGCCCCAATGCAAAGCAAATGGGAGCTGTGGCTGGGACTGTCCTACAGTCTAATCAGTGGCATGCAACGTGCATTTCAACCCAATGATTTGGAGAGTTGCAGCCAGTTAAGAAAGTGAATGCAAGCAGGAGATGCATTTATCTTAAACTTATCTTATCTTATTAGTTATCTTTATATCATTTAGTCTGTGATAACTTCAAACGAGGGCAACTGCGACTGAGTTATTTGATGCTTTGTTGATGATAACATTTCTTTCTAGCAATTCTGTTTTCACCATCTGTTTCCTCTGACTGATGAGAATCACGTGTATACTATGAAGACAAGCCAAAAAAAAAGCTGGTGCGGTTATAAACGGCTCGTCTCGGCATTAAAAAGTCCAAATAGTACAGCAATAACGTGATATGATCCTTTCGAAAAATACTCCAAGCAAAAGGCAGTGAGAAAACTAATACCGAAGATAGTCCAAATGAATGGCCCGAACCGTGCGCCTGAGTTCAGTTTTTTCATGATAACATTTCTTCTAGTATTTCTGTTTCAGCTCTGTTTTAAGTTCATGTTTTTCATGTTTCTAAACTTGACAAATAGCAAGCCGAGGCACGCTTCGTTTGGAGTGTAATGAGTCTGTATTGCCTTAATTTCGGGATCGAAGGTCAACCGCCTTCAGGCTTTGTGGTAGCCCCCTACGCAGACTTTCTTTGGGCTCGTCACGCACGAGCCCAATGAAAGTCTGCGTAGGAGGCTAGCTTTGTGGGTGTTACCAAATAAAATGCTCAATTATTCAGCTATTTCGACAATGTTTGGAATAAATTAGAATATCGGAATTTTCTTTTACAAACTCAGTGCCTGATTAATTGAAATTGTTGCCGTATTCTGACAGTGGCGAGACAAGTAATTTACCTCGGCCTTCTGTTCGTAGAATTTCACCGGTGGTTGAACGGATTCAGTCAAATTTAAGGACACGGTCAGTTATAAGAGTAAGTTAAGATAACAAATTTATTTAAGCAACAGAAAGATGGAATCTAAATCCGGCAATTATCAGTTGAAATTCATATACAAATGATTTCTCCACAGTCCCAAAGATGGCAAATGGAACAGATTGCAGGACGCTGGTCGAAGATTCTTCTGCAATTAAAGCTGTCAAGATTCTGGCTTACAGCTTAATTCTGATCATTTCACTTCTTGGAAACTCCGCCATTATTACAATTACTGCTCGGAATAAGGGCACACGTACAACTGTCAACTACCTTATTGCAAACATGGCGACATCAGACTTGCTGATCTCGACCTTTGCTGTTCCAACCAAACTCTGCGAGATCGTCCGTGGTCCTCGTTCGTGGTTAATAGACGGGATCGTGGGCTTGATTTTGTGTAAGCTTGTTTATTTCTTCCAGGACATTTCAACAGCTGTTTCCATTCAGAGTCTGGTAGTTATTTCCATTGAAAGATACAAAGCAATAGTTTATCCATTCCGCCCTGCATTCATTACACCCAAGCGCTGCAAAGTTATCATTCCATTAATATGGCTTTCATCTATGGCTCTACATGGCATATATTTCTACTCCGCTCGTCTCGTTTCTCATAATAACACGACAATGTGCGTATTTATCTGGACGCCATTGTTTGACAATCGTAAAACACCAGAACAATTCGTGACAGTGGTGCTGGTGATTATCATCCTTGTGCCTTTCTGTGTTATAACCTTTACATATTCAAGAATTATTTGGAGTTTGAGAAAGGATGGAGTCGCCAAGGGTGTCTCGTCAACTCTTGTACGTCGAAGACAAGCAGAAAACATCAAAGTTTTCAAGAACATCTGCGCTATAGTAATCGCATTTGCATGTTGTGTTCTGCCAACTTACGTTTACGCAATCTTGTTCTATTTTGTATGGAAGCGGAAGATGCCATGCAATATGGACCAATTTGCTTTCGTCACGCGTTTTGTGTTGTATTCAAACGCTGCCATATCGCCTGTGATTTGTTTGGCGTTTATTGAGAGCTACAGACAGGGCCTAAGAAATGTTTTAAGACCACTGTGCCACCTCTGGTACAAAGATAACGGGATGATACTGAGCGACGAGGAAGTAGAATTGACAACGTTTAACCTTCCCTGTAACGACATCAGAAACCCCAGAGAAGATCGAGGAAAACGGTGACCAATCTTCAAATGGAATAAATCTTAAAATAAATACATCTTGATTTTACATGCCACGACATATTAATTTTTCATTTCAATTACCGAGGTCATTTTCATACCGAGGAAGCCATGTTCTAATGAACGACCCTCGGGGCATTCTTTTGTAAGAAAACAATACGAGCTGTTAGCGTTTTCAAAAGTTCAATTGCATCATAGTTAATAGAGGGAAATGGTTATGAAGCCCGGCAACAAAGAGGTCTTTTACGTCTAGAACATAAGAAAAGTAGTAAGTGTCCCAATCAATGTGAATTGTGGGTGTTCGCATCGCGTGCTGCCTGTAACGTTTATTTTAACCTGCGATCAGGCCAATTTTTCGCGCTCCTTACATTCTCTTTACGGATGTCACGCTAAAAATGGGCCTGATCAGAGGTCTATAACTAGAGGTTTCCATCTAGCATTGCGCGCGGCCCATCAGATTAGGAGTTAGGCTATTTTTAGACACTTTTCGCGCGAAACCAGCAGCCAATCACGCACCATGCCTGACAAATATGGTCATTGAACGCGCTAGCTCGACAATTTTTGTTCAAGACGGTTTGTTCGTCGATTGAAAAGATGGCTAAAATCACTAAGTAAAAAGCCTTGGCCCTTCTAAATCAAACAAAAGTTAATTCTACTAAATAATGCACGAAGTTTGGAACGAAATATTTAATGGGAAATGCCTGTAAAATGTACAACTAATGCGACTGAAAGAGCACTAAAGGCAGCCTGAAATTAATTTACGGGAAGACCGCGGACACAATTAATTCGTCCAAAGAATGAAAACCTGTTTACAACACAAGTTTAAGCTTAGTCTATTCAGTATTGTTACCTTGTATTTCGACGAGGCTTGTCAATTCCAGCTGAATTAAGTTTTAAAATCAGCACAATAAATATCCATGGATCAGTTAAGCCGTTATAAGCTTATAACTTGAGCTTACGGCAGTTCGTCAAGCGTTCGTGACACTGAGTCAATCATTCAAAGATCACTTCACAGTGAAATTCTCTTTCTTTCCATCCATGTAGACATTGAGGGTTTCCTTTGTTCTTTTACTTCAATGAACTTGATTTCAAGCTCAGTTCGTTAATTCTGTAGTCGCGCAAGTTTCGCCCGCCGTATAAACAAGTGAAACCTTCGGCTGCGTATAGCTGTCCGTTCAACTTGTAAAATGAATATAATGTTCAGCTCCACAATTATTTCGAAACTTCCCATGTTAAGCTAAACCATCTGCACAATTTTCCAGAATATACGAAACTTTGGAGAGATTGAACGAAGATTAATCCGCGGAGAAACCTTTGTCTTTTCATTCAACTTTCGACAACTTGCCAACTGGACACCGCGCCAAGTTTTGCCGCCGAATTCATACAAATCATGCTTCATTTAGATTGAACTGAAAAATCACTCAGTCGATTTATAGTTTTACAAAAAGTATACCGAATTTTGACCTAAATTTAGTGAAGTATTTAAACAATTATTACATTCTGCTGTGACGCTTTTCGCTTTTCCTTGGCCGGCAAAGTTTCTGCCTTTGCGTAGCGCTCGCATATTAAAAATGGTTCAACGTGATTGGCTGCTGGTTTCGCGCGAAAAATGTCTAAAAATAGCCTAATTCCTAATCTGATGGGCCAAGACCCAATACCAGAGATGGAAACCTCTAGTTATAGACCTCTGGCCTGATACAATTCTTCTACAGATTGTCGGATCACGTCCAGATTTTGGACGTGATCTAATGAATCTGATTGGCTGATTCAACAAACTGGAGGTCCGCCGGAAGTAAAAGCAACTGCGCGTTTCGTGGAGAGTCAAGCGAAATCCGCCATGTTGGAAAGAGGCATTTCTTGTGTTCTTGTTCAACTTTTTTCATCAATTAAAAGGTCGATGAAATCAACCTTTTCAGGATTTCTTTTTCGGTTTTTGAGTATTTTGGGAAGTTAACAAGGCTTACACGGTTACGAGGTTACGTTGGATTTTCAGTCCACGAACGACTGGAAGACTTTGAATTTCCGAAGAATACAGCTAAGCTTGTATGTCAGCTATTTATATAATACCTATACATGTAGCTGTCTGTTATTTGGTTTTGGGTGTTTTACATGTACATGACAGCCTCTGTATTTGACCCTTGTTTCGTGGATGAAAACCGCTACTTAGGACAAAGGACAGTAAGCAGTACGAGAATATTGTATATTTTAATGAAGTGAATTAAGCTTATTTGTTTCTGCGTGTTTAATATACTTAGTAGTATTCAAAGACATAAGCTTGCTTATGTAAAATTTTTCATTGAATGTATATAAGCTTATTAAGCTTTTGAAACGTACAGTGCAGAACGACTTATATAGCAAAATTGGATAGAAAAAATCGATATTTCTACAATAATAAAGTAAAGGATATATCAAGTTGCACAAAGTTATGGCTATACTGCCTTGAAAAATCCTTATTTGTTGACAGTGGTGTTGTATAAATTGTATAAATCGAATTATTAAACGACCTGAAATTTATCAAAACGTGGTTGCTGGACTTTTCACTGACTATATTAATAAGACCACTGATCAGATGAAAATTAATGAATCACTGAGACAAATCCCTCTCTATTACCCCTTATATATAGGTGGATATCAGGAGGAATTTTTGTTGAGAAACATCCCCTATCACTGGGTCAAGATTAACTAAGTTTACAATTCCCCTGGTTGTCCCGGGGTCTACCCCAGGGGCAAGCTGATGACATGTGCAATTTGCTTTCATTTCTTTTCCACAAAACATTTTTTTGACCATAATAAGACAGTCTTCTGCATCAACAATACTCATGTAGCAACCTCCTGCCTACCTACCTGAGAAATTAAGAATTCTCTGACCAGATATTAAATTCTCCGAATTTTCCCTGATACCATGAAAAAAAAATTGCTGGCTTTTTCCCGACCTGAAGCAACCATGCAAGAGTAGCTCTACAACTGCATATTAAGTTATTTTTGTTTTAAATCATTATCGATGATAGAGAAACAGTGTAGTGGTAAGTTTCTACAAATAGCATTATTTACCCCCAGAAAGTGGGCATTGAAAATGACGGAAAATTAACATTTTGTCGTGGGTATGAATTGTAAATTGTTTGTTCTGCAAAAAATAATTGAGTGCCCGCGGACTTTTCAGTACCAAAAGATTCACAAAGGACGAAATATTCATTTGCAACTTCAAATTTGATCAAAATATGAATACCAGTTTGATTTTATTTTAGCCAAAGATGTCTCATTTTCAGTTTTTTAAAAAGGCGGTTCCCCTCCTTACAAAGGAGGTGGAGCGGAAGGATGATATTATACCAGGATGTCAGCAGAATTTTAACCAGTCTTTTGCATTTTGAGATAATTAGTTAACAAAATCTCAGTTTTCAGGGTTAAAAATACCTCAAAAAATATATTTTTGGGCATGAACTCCCCCCCCCCCCCCCCCCCCACCCCCTGATCCCAAGTCTAGGTTAGTGCAGGAAGTGAAACAAATATCATCATGAATGTTTCCACCCCAAGGACTAACTACGCACAAAGTATGAAGGAAAGTTTATTTTGACCATTTCCAATTTGGCTCCATCCTTTCTCTTTAAAATATGTTTAAAATGCTTTCCATGATTGCTTTACAAATTATCTATCGCAAAATCCGGGCGCAAAATAGTTTGTTCAATCAGTACAAGTCAATGATCTAACAATAAAATCACATCAATCTATTTATTAGTTGCTAAAGAAAATGAAGCACATGCCATCGCGTTGTAGTCGATCTCAACAGCCACAGAGTAGGTTCGATCGATCGAAGATAAGCTTACTATTCCTTCGCTTGCCGTGCTGTTTACTCACATAATATCTAATAGGCCTTCCTTCTTTCAATGGCAAGATCTCCCATGTAGATATAAATACCGGGAAAATTGAAAGATTTGATTTCAAACGTTTCCCTAGAAACATTCACAACAAAAATGGCGTCCAAAGCTGTTTCGTTCCACGCGTGGAATTCCGGCGTTCGCGCGAGTGTCGCGTATCGGAAGTAATTTTGATTGGCTATTTAGAAGTTTATGTCAATCAATGTCAATTCATCACGAAAAGGGGGCGGAAGGCATCTCGTTGAGGAATTGTATCAGGCGTATTTTCAGCGCGACCACGTAAAAACGAAGAGTAAAAGAGAGCGCGGAAAAATTCGCCTGATACTCAGGTTACGTTTATTTTGGCGGCCACAATCGTAATCGGATATTGATAACTCGTTATTAATCAAATCTCCGAATAACTGATAATAAATAGGCGACCATTAAATAGAGAAAACAAGATGACATTCACGAGTGTTTCAACAAAATATGTCATTTATTGCACGAAAGCTTAAAGGGGCTATGTCACGATATTTTTTGCTATTCTTCCTTAATTGTATTATTTTTTTACGTGAATAAAATATTAATTCAAAGATAGAATCTCACTAACATAACAAACACAGATGATTTCTAAGAATTATTCCTCGCGAAGCGAGTCCGAAGGCCTCGCGTAGCGGGGTTTATAATTCTGTCCCCCAAGAGCTCACGCGAGAGCAATTCTCGTGTGGACTTTACGATCATGTTTGTGAAATCGTGGTTGACAGTAATGACGTCACACGGCGCGCTCGTGGCCTAATGGCTTAAGGCGCTAACTTTTAAATCTGATCTTCGGGATTGAGGGCGAAAGTTCAAATCCTACTATGGTCCTTCTTTTTTTTTTTTTTCGGTTCGAATCCAGGCCGTTTTTTTTTTAACCCCCTTTTCTTTGCTTAATAACATTGATTTCGACGTAATCTTTGTACACATAAATGTAGAAACAGGAACGGCTGCTGAAGAATAACAATTTTTACTCCAAGTTTGTTTATCGAACGAATTTATATACGCCGGTCATTTGTGAAAAAAAACCCGGCTTTATTAAATCCGTTATCAACAACAGGAAAAGGAAAGACGACTCAGGAATGTCTCAAAGTGCGATCAACATATGACTTAGTTTTCATTGTAGACGCGAAGACTTGTGTCTGAAAATAATTCGCCGATCCGATATTGCGAAGAAGATTTTACCTACAAAAGCGAGGTGGTTTCAGATCATTCGGACGGAAAAGTGGGAAAACAGTACAAGAGCGCTACAATTTATTACAGATATCGAGAGACGAGCGAACTCCAATCGAAACCAAAATCCGGTAGCATAGCAAAAACACGGCGTTCGTCCGGCGATTCTCAGAAACCTTGCAGCGATTCTTGGAAACCTTGCAGATCAAATCGCAGGCGTGCCCGTTACTAGGCAACAAAAGCTTCGCG
The DNA here is from genome assembly GCA_029204205.1 of Desmophyllum pertusum. Classification (NCBI taxonomy): domain Eukaryota; kingdom Metazoa; phylum Cnidaria; class Anthozoa; order Scleractinia; family Caryophylliidae; genus Desmophyllum; species Desmophyllum pertusum. Next base: position 78,424 of record MU826864.1, read on the forward strand.
AGGGCCTGCGAGTCACGTATTACTAGTTTAAATTGTTTCATACAAATGAACTTAAACTTGAAAAACGTCGGGCCGTCGTTTTTCAATTTAATCTTTCTGCAACCCGTTTCAATCTTGTCCAATTTCGACCATCCGCACTTCATTGCGGCTTTCTAGTATTTGTTTTATGTTTTTCTATGGTTTGAAACCATTGTTAGTGGTTTTTATTTAAGCCCCTTTGTGAAACAATTAATAAGTCCCAGGGAGGCTTAACAGAGGTATACGGAAATACGGTATACCTCAATGATTCCTTCTGGCATGAACTTGTCGATATGACCTTCAATTTTTATCTGTTTTCGATTGTTTTTCAATCATTTTTTAACACAGCCGCAGGTGTGAAACGGACTGGAAACGAGTGTGGAGATGGCAGCCGCGTTTTTAGTGCATGGCGCGAAACTACGAGCGATCGATGCAATTAAAATTTAATTCATGGGCGATGATGAATATCAAATAATTGATATCTGTGAACTGTGGTGGAAAGAATGAAAGAGAATGAGATATCTTCGCGGTTATTTTTCAACTTAAGAAGTTGAAAGGAATGCCTAAAAATATTTCAATCGGATTACTTTTAATATAAATGTTTCTATTTAGTAAAAAGTGAGCTTTATCTGAATTCGTTCATTAACTTCAAGTTACTGAAGGTCGAGAAAGCCAAGGACGGACCAGGGAAATTATTTTCCTTTTGAATACGAGTGTAAAATCAATGTAACTCGCCATATCGGTACCCCAATGTTTATTACAAGACGAGCAGTGGATTTGCATAACTTAGCGACAGGAAGGACTTAATCTGTTAAAATAGCTTTTATGATCCCAGAAACCACTCACTCTATAACAACAATTCACTTATCAATAACTTTTAACAAAATTTTGCGCTTGTTTGGTGATTGTGATCTTCGTCCAAAACGTTCAACGGACATCATTATATTTACCACAACTTGTACAATATCTCGGAACTTATCTTAAACGGAAGATCAACCTCAGTCAAACAATTTTCTTCCAAGAGATCAGTATCAATGAAGTCGATTTAGATCTTTCTTTTGCTGTAAATTTTTAATGTTGGCACCTGTTATTAATTAGCATATTGTAAGCATATCACTGCAAACTTGTGCGGTACAACTTTCAATTTTACTCTTGAGGTAAAGTAGAATCCCACTTTCACCCTCGATTTCTCAAAAACTCCACTGTACTTTCGAGCTACCTTCAGTTACTTTCGCGGTTCAACGAAAATGAAGATTTTCTGAGAATTCTAGATCATTCAGTGAATGAGTGCCTCACTGACAAAAAAACAAGGAGCAGTGAACAATTTCTAAATATCCCAATCCATATATAATTGGCAATGAACGTTTGAGGCATAATTAAAATTACAGACATGTTTTATTGTCATTTGAAAAATTCCCTTTAAAGGCCGCCGTTTTCATCTGTATGTGGTCACTAAGCGATACCCAGCTGCAAATTGAATATTTTTCGTCTCCAAAAACCATAATCAAGAAATTATATTGATTTTCATTAGATATATTAAACATGTAGTCAGACCTTCAATACCCTTATTTCTATCCTCAATAATCAATGCGAATATTAATTCTACATTAGGGAGCTGAAGCAGCCGCGACAGCAAGGCTGAGGACGACGTCAATTAAAAAATGGATTTATATTTTGCTTCAAAATCTCGCGAGTCTCTAGTTCCATTCAGTATTTTTATCGGTGTCAGAACTATGCTCAGTTGAATTAATGCAAAGCCAAGAGAAACTTAAAAAAATTCATCGCTGTGGTTCACGTTCTCCGAAAACCCAAAATTCGGTCATTTTACGTTGTTGTTTTCCAGAGGACGGCTAAGAAATGTACCAAACCGTATAACGCACGTTCAGAGCCATGGTGCTGCGGCTCATTAAACCTTTTGTTTAGCGACGTTCTCGTTGACCGTCAGCCGTCGTGGGGACAACCAACGAAGAAATAACATATAACATAGAAACATATATTTACATGTTCGTTTTTGTGTGTCTTATACATGTATGTTTGTAACTGACCGGATACAACTCTATTTGAACTGAAAATTCAGGAAATTAGGGGGAGTTATAAGTCGATTTAACATGTCCACTTTAACTGTGAACTTGTTCGTTGGCGCCCATGATTACAGAGGAGCTTGCAATTGGTTCAATTCTAATTCCTCGTGGTTTAAAATTATCCCAGCGTTGTCTTTGTGCCAGAAATAAAGTGGTTTTAAAATATCTTTCAGTCCTTGGCGATATCTATCAAAGCAGACCAAACAAATCACAGGCGATATGGCAGCGTTTGAGTACAAGGCAAAATGTGCGAAGAAACCAAACTTGTACATGTTGCATGGTGGATGCCATTTCCATAGAAAATAAAACAGAGTCGTAAATATGTAAATTGGCAAAACACAACATACAAATGCAAGTACTATAGCACAAATGTTCTTGAAAACTTTGATGTTTTCGGCTTGTCTCAGACGTGAAACTGTTCTCGAGGACGAATTGGAACGTCTGGTGCCCTCTTCCTTTCTCAAACTCCAAATAATTCGCGAATACGCAAAGGTTATAACAGAGAAAGGTACTAGGATGACTAACACTGAAATCACCGTAAGGTATTGTTCTTGTGCTTTACGATGGTCGAACGCCGGCGCCCAGCTAGCCACGCACATAGTCGTGTTATCATAGGACTCCAGACGAACGGCGTAGAAATATATGCCATGTAGAGCCATAGAGAAAAGCCATATTACTGGAATGATAACTTTGCAGCGCTTGGGTGTAATGATTACAGGGCGGAATGGATAAACTATTGCTCTGTATCTTTCAATGGAAATAACTACCAGACTCTGAATGGAAACAGCCGTTGAAATGTCGCTGAAGAAAAAAACAAGCTTACACAAAATCAATCCCGTGATCCCGTCTATTAACCACGTTCCTTCACCAAGCAGGATCTCGCAGATCTTTTTTGGAACAGCAAGGATTGAGATTAGCAAGTCCGATGCCGCCATGTTTGCAATAAAGTAGTTGACAGATGTACGTATGTGCTTGTTTCGAGCAGTAATTGTAATAATGGCGGAGTTGCCAAGAAGTGAGACAATCAGAACTAAGCTGTAAGCCAGAATCTTGACAGCTTTTACCGCGGAAGAATCGTCTGTCAGCGTACTGCAATTAGTTCCATTTGCCATCTTTGGAACTGACGTCGGGAGCGAGAAATAATTTGAATATGAGTTTCAAAATAATTGCCGGATTTATATTCTATCCTTATGTTACTAAAATTAAATTGGTACAGTAAATCAGAAATGGTTGTTATTTTAACCCAACCGCGTTCTTCCGCTTCAGCAAAATGTGCAACTTTACTGAATCCGTTCAACTACTGGTGAGATCGTTTGACAGGAGGAGGGTTAAAAAACTGTCAGTATCCAACTGTTTTTAAAAATTAATTAATTAATTATCTTAATTGACCACTCTCCAAAGTGGCTTTTCAGGACCAACATAAATAAACACAGAAACAAATATTGCAAATTATTATTATTAAATAAACACAACATGGTTGAGACGGTTAAGAATCCTAACAAGCAATCAAGCACTTAAAACTGATTCTCGTTTTGAGGTCCCATGTCAGTTATGAGTCAAATGAGTCTATGAGTTATGATACTGTGAGTCAATGAGTCTATGAGTCCAATTTTAAATTAAGTACAGGGGCACCCAACGAATCTGTTCCTCACTTTATATTTTTATTTTATTATACTTTATTCATATTTTGGTCTGTTTTTTCTCCTGGAAATTTTCACTGAATAATTACTATTTTTGCACTGGCTGACTTGAGTAGATCGGAAAGAGACTGGATCGAGAAAAAAACCGGACGTATACAAAACAATAAACAGCAAAATCATATTAACACAAGCTTCGAATCGGATTTAATTAATTCCCAAGCCCCTATTGGTTACTTGTTATTATTTTAAATTGCTGGCTGGGAAACAGACATTTTTATCCAGCTGGCTGGGAATTTCCCTATATGTGTCATGCTGGGAAAGGGGAACAGATATATTTTCCCAGAAACGCAGAAGAACACCTGGAAATGCTTTTATATCATTTATTTTCATTTATCTGGGTAAAATAATGCATTTTACCACAAAATATTCGTTGGGTGCCCCTGTAAGTAACTACAAAATCAAATGAGGTCCCATGTTTTATGAGGAAGTCTAATTACGTTGTCTAGTTACGAATTCCCGGTATACGCCCTTCCGGGAATTTAGCGTTAGATCGGCATAGGTCACGCTTTCAAACGGTTAAATATGACCCTACTATGTAAAGATAATCAGTGGTATTATATCGCTGATGAAATCTTAAAGGGGCTACGTCATGGATGGCGCGTCTTAATCTTCTCCATCCTCAACCATCCTTGTTCCTGTTTGGTTTATTATCACCTCTTTGGTGTTTGTCTACCTTAGTAAACAATTATTTTGAGGCTTTCTTCAATTTAAAGGTGATTTTGCACTTCGCAAAAATGACTTAAAATATTCTGACATAGATCCTTTAAGACTCAGACGAAACGCGTAGGACAAATAAAACAATTCACGCTGTAATAGTCTTGTGCTGCTCACTGGATCACCACAAAAAAAAAAAAATAAACATGATTAAGTCAGTTAAGAATCCCAACTGGGGCCTAAAATTGCCTTAAATCGCACAAAATCGCCTTAAATCGCGCAAAATCGCCTTAAGTCGTCCGAAAAAGGCTTTTGCACATTACAATAACTTTGTAATTTTGATGACGTCAGATGAAAACCACCAATTGATCCGGATTAAATAATTGATTGATTGATTGATTGATTGATTGATTGATTGATTGATTGATTGATTGATTGATTGATTGATTGATTGATTGATTGATTGATTGATTGATTGATTGATTGACTGATTTGTTGATAATATACAAATTATACCACTTCCATTGTTTTGGGGCCTACAAAAAAGAAGTGATATGTTAAGATTTCCATTTTAGTAGGTACTTTTGGATTTTACATGTCAGGAGCGTAGCCAGCCGTTTTTTTTCCTTTAAGCCCGAGACAGTCAGTGAAGCGAGCGCCGAAGGCGCATACCTCTACGGGGGTCTGGGGGCAGCCCCTCCAGAAAAGTTCGGTAGTCTAGCTGGTTATCACTGAGTGGCATAAACTTAGCAACAGCAGTGTCAGTTTTAGACAGCAAAACAGTCGTTTTTTCTCTACACTCGCTCCAGACCTTTCGTTCAAAGACCGCGCGTATTTGTTTGACAGACCAACGCAAAAAATACGACTGTTTTGCAGTCTATGTCAGTTTCCGTCACCAAAATATATCGTTTTAAAAATTTCAGAGAAATCATAAATTCGTTCCCTCTTGGTTGGTACGTCGCCTACGTTTTCTGGAAGCGCGGTTCCCGGAACAAAACATTCGATTTCAGCGTCACACAAACTTATCTGATAATTTCATGCAGTTTAACGACTAAACGAGGCATTTATTTTCTCTCTCTTCGATACTTTTATCTCACATGCAATGTGTAACACGGCCCTAGACTTTCCCAAAGTAGTCTACGAGCAGTCATTCATTTCTCAGGGATAGTCGAGTGGGAGAGCATGCAAGCGCGCGCGAACATAACCTCGAGTGATTTTCGCGCGCGCTCGCGTGCTCTCCCACTCGACTATGAATGAGAAAAATAGGTACCCGATGGGTACATGTGTACTGGTTGGAAGGCCCGGGGGGACTCCCATATGCCGGGGGGACTCCCATATGAAAGAGGCGGGGATGCTGGTCGGAAATTTTGAATTAAACCCCTAAAGGACACCAATCTGGGCGTGGCTCAAACTTTGTTTGACCCCTAAAATATACCATTCTAAACGAGAGCAAAAGGCCCTTTCAGGCGGGCCATGATGTAAAAGGGGTTGTTATACAGTAAAACCCCGGGGGGAGGGGATACTCCCATATTTAAGCTATGTAGGTATGTCCCGCGGAAAGGGTATGGTTTTTGAGGTGTTCAGTCCTTAAAATAGGGTATACTTTTTGGCATTGTGATCCTTAGATAGGGTTCCTGTAAATTGTATTAGCTAAATAGTAGTGCACCACACCATTTCGAACACTGTTTTATAGCATTCACGCCAACAGTCGTAACTCTTTTAAAATAAAACAACATGAGTATTAAATTTAAAGTTTACAGACCACATATATGATATGAATCTAAAACGTTACTGAAATTTGCCGGGTGCATAGTCCCCCCATCCCATCCCCCCAAAGCTAAACATGTAAATATAAGCAACTTTATTTCAACACGTTTGATATAAAAGGCAGCTGCCATCAGCAGTTTCATTTCTATTCATCGAAACTTTCCGCGGATGAAAAAATAGATTCGCCATGCGAACTTAATTGTGGAGGCTTATAATTGATTTTGGTTCTGTTGTTTTTTCTACATGATAAACACCCATACTTTACTTTCAAAACTGTGTTCGATCCAAGGATGCTGGACTACTAGAAAGCATGACATGCGTACAAGAAGAATCTTTCAAGCTTGAGTTTTCCACTTATTCTTAATCGTGCCATTTCCTTCTTAGCATCTACACATGTAGATGAACAACAATTTTGTCTTCTTCATTTGTTTCACAAATTTGCTCAGGGTTAAACGCTAGCGTGATGTTATTCCTTTATATAAGTTTCAAATGTCCTTGACCCTTCATTTCCAGTATTTCTGGAATGTAATGAATTTGTAGCAACTAACAGAGTCCTTGGCATTAGTGTACTGGCTATAAATAGCCAGTACACCGTACACAAAAATGACGGACTGCTCGTAATCTATTCCCAAAGTCGTTCGTATCTCGTTTCCTGTCTTAGAGTTGGCCAAACCCTGAGGTCGACTCTACAAGTACCCGTGACCTTTCGTCAAAAATGGAAACTCAGTGTAGATCTTTCACGAAGGAAATTGGCAATTGAATTTACAAGTTGTTTAAAAAAAACCAACAATCAATATTCCGGCAATATTAATCTACCAGCATACGGTAATTGGATTTTAATGATTTTAATATATCCGTGAGAGGAAATAACATTTCTTGCAACAGTTATTATCAACAGCCGGCCGCCCACAATGTAACACTGAAAATGCAAAAATTCAAAATCCTTCATGTCCGCCAACGCCGGCTGCAATATTTCAAATCTTATACTAGAGAGCCAATATTAGAGGGAATTAAACTTTATATCTTGCAATATAACGTAGTTTTGCTCTGAGACAGAATACGAAAACGAACTGGTCAACTGATTACTTACTAGGCTGATATGAAGCATCACTGCCTGTGATGACTCGAAGACCTAAAACATGTTGCAGTTACAAACAGCTCATCTCGAAATCAAAAATTAAAAATAGGACAGTAATGGTATAATATTAGCCTTTGGAATACACAAGAAGCAAAATAAGGTGTGACAGGAAAACGATAAATGAAACTCGAACCGAGAGAGTCGTCACGGTAACTTATTATCAATCCTCTTGTGTCCAAAATCCATCTTCCATTTCCCGTAGGTCAGTTTTTGGTAGCCAGTCCTGCTTTCCAGAAATCGCCTCTCAAAGACGACATCCATACTAAAAAGAGCCCGTTTTGTCTTATTTTCAAGTGCAAAAGGCAGGCTCTTATACTATGTAAAACGACTTCATTTTCGGCTAAAATTGCAGATACACCATTTCTCTTCAAAAGCCCGCCGGTCAAAGTATAAGTTAGGGCATAAAAAGGTTAGAAAAGCGAGTTTTACCAACGCTACTCGGACAATTTTGGTCCTTTCTTCTCTTATTCTGGGCCTTTCAAAGCGCACAAGCATTCAAATTCACCGCCTCGGTGATCATGAATAATTAATGATGTCCCGTCATTCTGCGCGATGATAAAATTCCTTCTTTATCAAACTTCAAACGAGCAAGGCAATAAGTTCTTTCAATTCTCGATAACAGCTAATCCTAAAGTTCTGTTTTCATCATCAGTTTCCTCGTTTTCAAATTGCTGGAGAGAGCAAAAATATTTGCCCTTTGGGCCAAAGTCAAGTTTACTTGGGCGTTAAACACGAAAAAGTTGTTTTGACAAGTTTCGGAATCAATTCGAATATCGGAATTTTCTTTTTAAAATGCCGGTGGGTCAAATATATATCTTTAAAAGTATTGACACTATGAGTCAAATTAATTTTACGTGACTTTATGTTCCTTCCGTGCGGGCTTTTTCGGCTTCAGTGAAGTAGATGAACGGCCGTTTCAGTTAAACTTCACTTTTTGCTGAAGAGTAATCGAACTCTGATAACAGTAAGTTATAATATAAACAACATTTTTATGTATTCTTAATAATTACAAGTGGTCATGTGAGTCAAGAGGGGCACTTACTAATGACATTCCAGCTGATCATAATAAAAGGCAGTTTTCAAAAGTCGAAGCCTCAGGGGTTGGTTGATACAAAACATACTAAAAGAAGGAAGGGTAAGAAAACCGGGGCACCCAACGGATCGTTTCGGTGAAATATCTGTTCGGAAGGCCTATAATCGCCTCAGATATTCGGATTAAAGTTTGGAGTTTACTTTAGGGAAATATCATCTCGGACTTTCTTAATATAGGAAAATTAATGCCTATTATTTTCGGAGAGATAAAAATGTCGTTTTGGGTACAAAAATAGGTCAGCTAGAATTTTCGGAAAGGCAAATTCAGCTCATAAATTCGGGTAATAAGATTTCAATCCCTAAATTTTTCTGAAGTTTGAAAGTTCAGCTAACGCATCCGAACATATACATTTTTCTTAGCGTTTAATAATAAGCCATTAAACTGCCCCAAAAGTACAGTTATAACGTTAAAACGACGTTTCAACACCTACAGGAAAATTTTGTCGTTGGGTGGCCCTGAGAATTGCTTCTGTAAATAATTTAAAATTAAATTAACAATGAGATAAAAGGGTCGTAGAAGAGGAGTATGATCTGAATCAATTGCTTTTTCATTCGCAAATTATTTCTCCACAGACCAAAGATGGCAAATGAAACTGATTGCAGGACGCTGGTAGACGATTCTTCTGCAATTAAAGCTGTCAAGATTGTGGCTTACAGCTTAATTCTGATTGTTTCACTTCTTGCGAACTTCGTCATTATTATAATTACTGCTCGAAACAAGGGAACACACACATCTGTCAACTACCTCATTGCAAACATGGCGACATCGGACTTGCTGGTCTCGACCTTTGCTGTTCCAACCAAACTCTGCGAGATCGTCCTTGGTCCTGGAACGTGGTTAATTGACGGGATCGCTGGCTTGATTTTGTGTAAGCTTGTTTATTTCTTCCAGGACATTTCAACAGCTGTTTCCATTCAGAGTCTGGTAGTTATTTCCATTGAAAGATACAGAGCAATAGTTTATCCATTCCGCCCTGCATTCATTACACCCAAGCGCTGCAAAGTTATCATTCCATTAATATGGCTTTCATCTATGGCTCTACATGGCATATATTTCTACTCCGCTCGACTCGTTTCGTATAATAACACGACAATGTGCGTATTTATCTGGACGCCATTGTTTGACAATCGTAAAACACCAGAACGATTCGTCACAGTGGTGTTAGTGCTTCTCGTCCTTGTGCCTATCTGTATTATAACCTTTACATATTCAAGAATTATTTGGAGTTTGAGAACTGAAAAAGTGGTGGCTTTATCTCAGAGACAAGCCGAAAACATCAAAGTCTTCAAGAACATCTTTGCTATAGTGATCGCATTTGCATGTTGTGTTCTGCCAATGTGTGGTTCCAGAAAATATCCATACCCCCCCACGGAAGACAACTGGAAATTCCGAGGGGGTGGGGGGGTTAAAGGCCCAGGAATTCCGAAGGAGAGGGGGGGTTCACGCAGAGCTTGTTTTCCAGAGGGTTCCCTTCTGAACAAACACAACAAATTCGTAAGAAATACTTACGTACTTTGTCTCTATTTTCGAGGAATAAAACCAAGCCAAATCAAACATTCTGGCCATTGAAATAAACCCAAACATCTTGTTCTTTCATGTATCTTTTATTTTCTGAGTTTACCGCCTCTCTAAATGAGAAAAAATGTCTCTTGAAGTTGCAAGCACGAACTGAACCGAACGGGATCAAAATGGCCGACAAAACTCCTTCCCAGTCCCCTGGCCATTGTTTCTTGGAAAAGCCAGGCTGCTCAGCTTTGTTACGAACACGAACGATTTTCGAATTTTCCTTCGTCGTGCAAGCGCAAAGTGTCTTGAAAACAAAACATAATCAGACTTCAAGACAAGTAAGTTAAATTTTTGATTGGAAAGAAAGATATTCTTTCTTTCTTTGGATTAAATTTGTGATTCACGTTCATTGTTTGTTCTTTCTGTAAACTCTGTTAGCCGTGTGCGTGTTGATGAAAGCGATCGGATTGTAACGTATATTTTGCGTAACTGAGTCTTCATTTCTTAGGTACAAAACCTTTGGAATTTCCGAGGGGGTAGGGATCCATGTTTAAAATACTGGAAATTCCTGGGGGAGGGGGGGTCATCAAAGACCCCCTTGGAACGGAAATTCCTGAGGGGTGGGGGGTGAAAACCAAATGTCTTCCGTGGGGGGGGTATGGATATTTTCTGGAACCACACAATCTACATTTACGCAACCTTGTTCTATTTTGTGTGGAAGTGGAAGATGCCATGCAATATGGACCAATTTGGCTTCTTTGCACATTTTGCCGTGTACTCAAACACTGCCATATCGCCTGTGATTTGCTTAATGGGTATTAACAGCTACCGCCAAGGACTTAAAAATGTTTTAAGGCGACTGAAGTTCTGGTATAAAAAGGTAACAGGATTGTATTTAAACCACGAGGATGTTGAATTGGCCAACTTGTAAACTTCCATGCAATGATATCAGGGTAGCCATTGAAGATTCAGGGGCACCCATCGACGGTTTTCTCCCAAATGCTTTAAAACACTATTTTAAGCTGTCTGGTGTGCTTTTAAAGATCTACAAATGAATTCTAAGCTGCGCTATAAAATTTATATCTGTTCGGTCATTCTATAGGGGAACTTTAGACTTCACGAATTTATTAGGGCTTTTTTAGTCATTTCCCGAAAACCTCAGCTCTTCCTTGCTGATTTTTCCTTTCCGAAAATCCTAGCTGACCTTTTTTTGTACCCAGAACGAAATTTTTATCTCTACAAAAATAATAGGCATTAATTTTCCCATATTAAGAAAATTTCCCTAAAGTAAACTCCAAACTTTAATCCGAATATCTGAGGCGATTATAGGCCTGGCTTCCGAACAGATATTTCACCGAAACGATCCGTTGGGTGCCCCTGAACTGAGATAACGACAGACATATCTGCAAAAAGAGACAACTGTAAAACAACACTGCCGAAGTCACAAAATGTTTATTGTAATTACCGTATTTAACGATGATTCGGCCAGATGTTGGGCTTAAGGTGACTCCCTAGAGTATTTACCAATGACCTATACTAACTGACATGAGTTAGAAAGGAAACCACAGTTATTTTGTCTTTGATGTTTCGTTCCCGATATTTACCAGTAAGGAAACTGATATAATTACAGTTATTTATAGGTTGTTACTTTTTTCGTAGAGGCCGTTGCCATGGCAACATAGCATCTAAAGAATGGCACATTTTTGCTATATTCTATCTTTATTTCTTTTTTTTTTTTTAGTTTCCTTCGGTGAAATTTCTTTAAATTTTGCCATCGTATGAAACTGAGTTTGCCTGACATTTTGGAGGGGAAAAACCTTGTGGTTTTTCAGACGATTTTGCCAATATTACCCCATTTGTTATTTTAAACAATAAAACTTACTTGCTCTGACAAATTTCTTCAAGAAACGGTCATGTGATAGGTAGCGTTTCTGTCTTGAATTGTGCGAATTTTCAAAAAAATTTACCGAAGGAAATGCGAGAAAATCCACGGTTAATTTTGACTTTTTTGGCCATGCTGACGTCATAAAAAATAAAAACACGCGCGGTTCGAGGATTTTCCTTTGAGCGCGCGCAGATTACTAAAGCTTTCGTCAACAGCGCGCGCTCGGTCATAAAACTATAGGGAGTCACCTTAATGACATAAAACGGGGCCACTTCAGTTTGAAACCTAAAATGACCAACAAGCCTTTTCGTAGTTCAAAAGGCAACTGGTCCCTATTTTTAAAGATCGCATTTCTTACTGGGGCTGGGCTGGGTAGATAGGCCTAGCAATGGACGCCATGTCCTATTGTCTGTTTACCCGCCTTTTGGCGAATTAAGTAAATAAAATAAAAATGAAAATAAATAGTGATTTACTACGTTTATACTGAGCCGAAACCGATCGGTGTCACAAATCAGACTCCGTTTCCCCCCCCCCCGGGCCTCAAGTCAAGGATGGTGTCGTTCGTAATCCGTCTCTCATGTCTTCCCCAATCATAACCATCATTGTTCCTTTTTGGTTTATTATCACCAGTTTGGCATTTTTCTATCTTAAAATAAAATAAACAAAATAATAAATGGGAATTTTTATCTTACTGAACAGCATTATTTCCTTTGGTTTTAACTGAAGTAATTTTGTCCATCGGATTGTAGCTCCTTTATAAGCCGGTGTGGTGGATTTTTAAGGATTGAACTTACTACCAGTCCCATGGATAGGGCGGAGTTTCACTATAATATACATTGACCAAGCAAGCATGCAAGCTTGGTTAAATGAAAATATGTATTAATTAGTACAATAGCGGTCCGAATGCGGTCCTGCTGTGTCATGTTTTGTATTTTGGTTTGAAAGAAAACTTTATCTTGTATAATCAGGTTTATAGACTGTCCAGCCAATCAGAACGCTAGTACTAAATACAATATAAACCAAGTATTCTAAAAGTCCAATCCAGTTCCAAAATTTCGTTATATATTTCCGAGTTGCTTTTTGCCTCTATCTCAAAACGAGTCTTGGTGCAAAACCTTTCACAAGAAAATGTGCATGAAAATGGACGTGTGAGTAAAACTCGTTTTCATATTGAAGTTTTGCACCAGCACTCGTTTTGAAACGGAGGCAAATGGCCACAGAGACGATTATCATTTAAGCAGTCCATTCACAAACTACAGGCAATTAAAGATTTGTTCATATAACTATCATGCATTGCACACGAAATACATACATTTTTTTTTTAATTATGATAATAAGGCCTGGGCTTATGTTTGTCCAAAATGACCAAAATTTTAACTGATTGCTGAGAATGAGATCTGTCAAAATTAACTGATAGCTGAGAAATGATCAAAATTTTAACTGATATCTGAGAATCCAGCACCCCTATCAGGACCCCTTTATTATCGGGGAGGGGGGCTATTTTGCGTCTGAGATTGGGAGAAGTGGGGTTTATCGGAGTTTTAGGTATCTCAACTTTAATCTACACAGTTTACGGACATAATGGCAAGTTGAAAGCAACACACCTCCCAATACAATTCAAACAACGCTAACAACAGCTGAAATGAAAAAATCAACAAAGGAACTTAGCATTAATTTAGTATGTTCTTTTTTCAATTAGTGAATTCAAATGAATTATTTGCATAACGCCAGTTTCAGGATTCCTTTTCGAAATCAATCAAGCAATGCAACGGTCGATATAGACACCAGCTTTCAAAATAACCTCTGTATGAGTAAGTTAACATGCATTGTTGAACACAAATTCAATGTGGCCTCAGGGAAAATATAAAGCTAAGTCTCATTGTCTCGCAAAGAGCACGCAAGATCTTTTTGTTTTTATGCATCCATGCCTTTTGTGTGTTCATTTGTGGTCTGTTTTGACACTGAGATTTGACTGAACTACTTCTTCTGTGTTCTTCAGTACTTTTATACTAAAGTTAAGTCATCTGAAGATCTACATATCGACACACAATGAGTACCGATAACCCAGGTAAGTGCGAAAGGCCTACTGATTGTTATCACAATATGAACAAGATGATATTGATACAAGCTACCTGTTTTACATAAACAGAATATTTGACTTAACAATTCGCTTCATGCCGCTAGTTTACTTAACGTTAATTTAATTTTAGAGACCGGCTTTATCACGACAAAGTAGAGTCGAACCTTGCGTAATCGGACACCCTGGGGACCAGAAAAAGTGTCCGCTTAAGCAAAATTACCCAAAGTCGTTTATGATGCCCGTTTTGCCTCGTTTTAGCTTGGTTTCGATACGTTAGACAAATTCACAGCAAAAGGGTCCACAATCAAAATATTTCAACCTCTCCAACCTCTCCATCCAAGAGTGGTGTCCGCTTATGGGAGGTCAAAAATTTAGTGTTTGTATGTAGCTGGGAACATGAACAAATGTCCGCCTACAGGAGGTGTCCGTTAGCGTAGGTTCGACTGTAGCATCAGATTTATTCCACGGAGAATGCGGACACGAGAAACTCGGTTTGTCCTACACGCAGACTTCATGGGAGAAATTTATTAACATACCTGAACTAAATGATTTGAGTTGTACTCACAGCTGCAACTAATGAAAGCTGAAGAGATAAGGCCGGGGGGGGGGGGGTTCTCCCCGAAATTAAGGGAGCGGTAGGTATGCATGCATGCATTTACCGTACGTACGGCTCTCAAAACCCATACCCTATTTCATGCCATTTGATTCTACATGCTCTTCTATATGCCTGCAATAGCCGAGAATCTAACCTATATATCATACAGTTGAACCTCTCTACTAGACAACGGCCACTCAAGGACGTTAACCGGCCGTTGTAGAGAGGTGGCTGTTATTCAACAACAAGAAAGGCAGTGTCAAATTTCGACCGCAACTCTAAAGTTGCTTGCCATGTCCACAATTTCAACCATCACATGGGTTTTAAAAACGTTAACGTTGTTAGACGTGAGGCCAATTACCACGAGCGACTCTTTCTTGAAGCTTGGCACTCTTCCAGAGGGCTACAGATGCATCGCACGAGCGTGAACGATTCACATAATAACGTGTTTTTGGTCACGCGCACAAGCCTCGCGCTACGTTTATTCAAATAGCGTGTAACAACGTACGTTCCCATTTTCATTACTGATGAAGGCTTAAGCACTAGCCGAAACGTCTATACAACAATGAAAAGAGTCAGTGACAAAGCCTTTCAATTTAATATGTCAACTCCTGACTACTCGTATTCAATTTTTAAAGATTATAACTGTATGGATAGAGAGGTTGATTTTTGTGGTCGTTCGACTATACCAGTAAAAACCATGCCTAGCTATTTCAGATTACAACAGCTCCAAAACTACATCCTAAGCTAGCTTTTAGGGCACACATGGCAATATAGCCCCCCCCCCCCCCCCCCCCCAGGCGCATGCATACTTTAGCTACAATTGTAATTCAGACACTGGAGCTGTTTAGTTAATTCAATGAGTGGGAAAACATGAAAGAGCTACAAGTAGCTATACGAATGGACTCACAGATAATTTCCTTATTCGCTTCATCAGTAATTACTAAACGTGTAAACTTGTGCGGTCTAAATATTGGTTTGCGACAACCCTTTGCCTGATGTTTACAAAATGGATTCGCCACCACAATTGCATAAAGACAGGAAAATCAATGAACCGATATGAGGTAATAAGGCTATGGAACTTGATGGAGATTTCAATTATAATAATTTACTCACGTTTTTACAGACTCAAAGGCATTTGTAAAAGCAACGAAGCAATATTACGTATACCAGATGATATGATATCACGTTATTGCCTCTCGACCAATCAGAAAGCTTGTTAAATCAACTTGATAGCTTGGATGCTTCAGATACTAAGCATATAGGCTTTGCACTTTTTCATTTACTGTATGTCGCTCTAGTTACAAAACCAGGCGCTTTCTGGGAAAATGAAGTGAGTGAAAATTTCGACGAGCTATATCTATCGGCTGTAAGTAATGGTTCTTTTAATACAAATTTTTTATTATTATTATTTTATTTTTTGTAGGAATTATTATGCTTGTTTCTGATTACAGTGCAATACTGGTAGTAACTCTCTCGGTTCCTTACTTATTTGGTTCGTTTTAACCGATGTTCGTTCACTGTTCGTTATATATACGTGTTAATTTCAAACCATGTATTTACTGGTGAAATGGTTTCACAAGGTTTGTTCGTACCGGGAGGTTTTTAGCTGTTTTGGTTGCGTTACATACTCTATCTATACTAGCTCTGGCTCGTAGAAGTGGAAATATTGTATGGCCATTAAATCCGCCCAAAGCTATGTCCGTTCACGTTATTAGCTTTGCATTTCAAAGTTTATCAGTTCCGTTTCGAGTGAGTCCTAGAACGTGCATCTCCTGTGTACGAGATATCCGGCAAAGAAAGAGTGCCTTAGGGCCTCTACAGACTAGAGAGATAGTTGTCGACAACTATTTTAATAGTTGTCGATCATAAAAAGTTGTCGATAACAAAAAAGCCAGTGTGCGAAGCTAGTTATCGATAACTAAGGGCCTTACTGAGTTATCGATAACTAGCTTCACACACTGGCTTTTTTTTATCGACAACTTTTTATGATCGACAACTAAATAGTTATCGATAACAATTGGACTAGTCTGTGGAGGCCCTCAGGGCCTCCACAGACTAGAGAGATAGTTGTCGACAACTATTTAATTGTCGATCATAAAAAGTTGTCGATAACAAAAAGCCAGTGTGTGAAGCTAGTTGTCAATAACTAAGGGCATTAGTTATCGATAACTAGCTTCACACACTGGCTTTTTGGCATTAGTTATTGACAACTAGCTTCACACACTAAATAGTTATCGACAACTATCTCTCTAGTCTGTGGAGGCCCTTGGTGTGGCCCTTTCAGTATTTCATACACATTTGTATGTACACTGTATATGAAAGCGCAAAACTCAAGTTTGCTACATGCCTTGAACGCAGTAGAACAACAACAACAACAACAAACTTTATTCTACCCCAGAGCCTACAATAAATATTTACAATTTTGAATCAAAAAATAATAGGGGAACTGGCTACCCGAAATAACCTTAAATCGTTAGATTAGATTAACTCTTCAAGCCTTAAACATCAACATGCAAATTACATGTATCGTTACTGGTTTGACAATTCGTTTCTTATAGTAAAGGGTGGAATAATTGTTTATATTTTATTTTAATATATTCTTTTTTTTTTCATTTATATGTTTTATATTTATATATTTATCTACGTATTTATTTATTTATTTATTTTGTTTATTTACTTCCTATTTTGCTAGCACCGTTTATAATTTAATTCAGGTTAAACTTTATAGATAGCTTTATAACTAGTCCATGCTACGGCCAAGCCAAGGAATACGAGGGCGACAAGGAATTTTAACAGCCCTTATTCATATTTACGTCCGCAGACAAGACGATATTTTCTCATTAACAGTTCTGCATTTTAAAGCAAGATTTTAAATGATGCTTTTTTTTATGTAAATCTATTTTATTTGTACCAAAAAAAAAGAGAAAATTTACAACACGGTCAAGACACCCTTTGGGCCTGAAAAGGTATCCGCTTATGAGAGGTTAAAAGTGTAATGTTTGTATGTAGCTGGGATCAATATTGTCCTGACACGGTATATTTCAAGCGCAAGATTGCTCTAAAATAAATAACTCATTTACGGCTTCGCCGCGCAAATTTTAATAGGAGGGTCTGAATGAAACTACGTTGTGTGTAAACTAACAAACGGCTGATGTTTTAACTGACAATTTGTTTCAACTTTTAACAAATTACAAGTGAGCAGCACTCGCACACACAAATCTTACTGACGAATTTTTCCAAAAACAAACTTTACACCTTTATTATCTTTTGTAGGATTTGACGTCATGCATGCTATTTCTTTGTTGTCACTCTTAGGGGAACCTGTCTGATTCTTATTAAAATATGTAAACGTCAGGTATAAACTCAAGTTCCGACTATAAACGTAC
Source organism: Desmophyllum pertusum (assembly GCA_029204205.1). Classification (NCBI taxonomy): domain Eukaryota; kingdom Metazoa; phylum Cnidaria; class Anthozoa; order Scleractinia; family Caryophylliidae; genus Desmophyllum; species Desmophyllum pertusum. The sequence continues at coordinate 96,330 of MU826864.1, forward strand.
AAGCTGTCAAACTCTCTGATCGATAATTAAGTCTGCAGATAGAACTTTAATTTATCAGACGAAATCAGTTAGAGAAATGAATTCGTTTGTCAAAAAAAAAACTGAGGAAAGTTTAACAAAAGTTTAAATTGATTACGAGACCATGAACGTGATGTACTTTTAACTCTCTAAATATTAACATTGCAATGGCCGCGTCCGCCTTGCGTCACCAAAACCGGATTACAAATCAATGCGCTTGACGTTATATTAATCACGCTATTTTCAGTCGGATTATGTCAAGTTTCGCTGAAAACGCCTAATACTCGAATTTCATGCTACAGAAAACCTGACATGTTGCGCGGAATTTCGTCTTTTATTTTTGTTTAAGTCTCTGAACAGTACGAAGTTGGGTTACATCTTATTATCTTTATGTCGATAGGTTGTTGCTGTTCATCGTGATAAGATAAGATACAATAATAATAATAATGTGTATTTAATCGTTTGTCTCACGATATAGTCTCTTATAACAGGATGCCGGGCGACGGGAGAATCACGACGTTTCGACTCAATTTTATTGCCCGATGAAGACTAGCAGTAAGCAGTCCAAACATCGCTATCGCGGGCATCCGAAATGGCTACATATCGTAAGACATACGATAATGCACTTTAGTACTATCTCAACTTAGCAACAAGCCCCTGTCTTCGTGTCTCAGTCCGCGGAAAACGGAAAACGATCCTTAAAGGAGCAATGTCACGATATTTTAAGTCATTTTTGCGAAGTGCAAAATCACTATTAAATTGAAGAGGCCTCGAAATAGTTGTTTACTAAGGTAGAAAAACACCAAAGAGGTGATAATAAACCAAACTGGAACAAGGATGGTTTAGGATGGACAAGATTAAGACGGATTGCGAACGGCGAACTTGAAAAAATTGCCAATTTTTTCAAGATGCGCCATCCGTGACGTATGGTGTAAAGTAATTCCGTGCTTGACACTTTGTTATTTCAATAAGAGAGCATCAGTGTCAAAACCTATTGTAAAAGTCGAGTGTAGAATTCTGAGAACATGAATGACTTCTACATGTACGTCAGAGATCCCACAATTACGTGACCTAAATATTTGGCATTGTGGTTAAGCCGGAAGCCTTAGTGGGCTCAATACTGCTGATATATTCAGTTGCCATTCACCCGGCACAAAATTTTCGCAACTTGCCGAAGTTAACAGACCTTAACACATAGGTTCAGTGATCGATTGGGAGATAAAGCGGCGTTGACGTTTCGATTGTCAGTTATACTTCAAAACCACGGTTTAGCCCAATAGTGAGGTAAGTCGGGATTAAGGGGGATATCAGGGGCACCCAACGGATCGTTTCGGTGGAATATCTGTTCGGAAGGCCTATAATCGCCTAGGATATTCGGTTAGGGAAATGTCATCTCGAACTTTCTTAATATGGAAAAATTTTAAATGCCTTTTGTTTTCGGAGAGATAAAAGTGTCGTTTTGGGTACAAAAATAGGTCAGCTAGGATTTTCGGAAAGGCAAATTCAGCTCATAAATTCGGGTAAAATATTTCAATCCCTAAAATTTTCTGAAGTTTGAAAGTTCAGCTAACGTATCCGAACAGATACATTTTTCTTAGCGTTTAAAAATAAGCCATTAAACTGCACAAAAAGCACAATTATAACGTAAAAACGACACCAACAGGAAAATGTTGTCGTTGGGTGCCCCTGGAATATATAGAGGATATTACACGGCGGCTTGAAGATATGAATTTTATTTTCGAGTGGTAAAAACAATATTTTACGAACGAGCGCCGAGTGAGTAAAATATTGTTTTTACCACGAGAAAATAAAATTCATATCTTCAAGCCACCGTGTAATTTTCTTTTTATTATATAGACAAAAGACAAAAGCATACTGAACTTTATCGCGAACTCTTGCAGCTCGGTGGCTGGACTTTTCGAATTTCTCTCCTTTCGTCTTCACTTGCAAGGAACTCCTTGAATAATTTTAAGTCATATGAAGTTTTCTTCTTCGTGTTAACATTTTCCTACTCCTCAGTGAACGATTTCACGTCGGCTTCAGTGAATTTCACGAATCTATCGCTCGCCATTTTTCAACCGGAGCCAAGTTGGCAGCTTTGCACAAAAAGCCATGCAAAAGCGGGAAATGACGTCATCGATATCCTCACTGGTGAGGATATGGAAAATACGCCACTCGGGTCCCGGATGTAGTTTCGTATGAATTTTACGAGTGGTCTATTTTCCAGTAAAACACTCGTGTCTATATAATAAACCTGAATACGATGTTTTTCATGCATTTTCAAAGTACTATTCTCACATTTATCTCTTTGAGGTTTCATGAAATTGAAAATGCCATCATAGGTTCACAGTGAAAGGTCCAATGGACTTTTTTGAGGATTTTTACAATTTTTGTGAAGTAGGAGAAAGGATGGGGAATAGTGGATTTTTTATTAATTGGGGAAAATGAAGATTTAATGGTGATTTAAAATTTTAATTTTCTAGTTAGTAATTGATAGATGGACACCCAAATAGACTAGCCCAACGCGAAGGTGCTCTCGTGTTGGGGGCCGTGAACTGTCTGGTGATTCCCAATATGCCAAAATTAGAAAACTACAGAAGAGAACATGTATGCTCTAGATCGAGGATAAATGAAAGAATTTAACTTTGTCTTTTGCGTTGTTTCCAAAATATATTACTATACCCATATTTCAGCGAACAAATAATATTGTTAGTAAAAATCTACTGGTATATTAATGCAAATGCAGCAATCTAATTGGCTGAGCTACTCGTATACTATCAATACATTAGTATACAAGTAGCTGGAGGTCGTCGACAAAATGGCAGTTTCTTCTCGTTTTTCCTCATCAACGTACTATCCGACATCATAGAAATCTCGAGCTCGTAATCCTGTTAATTGCTTCCTGTTACGAGACTCTGTATTTGAACTTTCTCTCTCCCTCTCTCTCTCTCTCTCTCTTTCTCTCTTCCTAAATTGAAGGCCTGAAGGGCCGGAAAAAGTTTCGGGCCCCCTCCTTATAAACAGGTCTGGATAGGCCACTGAATATAGTTCTTCTTTATTGCGGCACCAGCAGCAAACTACCTTTGATTAAAAACTATTATGCGCATAGCTAAATACTGTTATTATCATGAGACATATTTGGGTAGGTACTAGACTTGCCACAAGTCGACTTCTTTAAGCGACGAAGTCGCGAAAGCGAGCGACGAAGTCGCGAAAGCGAGCGACGAAGTCGCGAAAGCGAGCGACGAAGTCGCGAAAGCGAGCGACGAAGTCGCGAAAGCGAGCGACGAAGTCGCGAAAGCGAGCGACGAAGTCGCGAAAGCGAGCGACGAAGTCGCGAGACGAGCGGCGAACGCCGCGAGAAGTCTGGCAAAATTACCAAAACGCGAAAAACGGACTTTGAGAAAGTCTAGGTAGGTACTTAAAAGGCTTCAGCCGGATCTCATGGAGAGTTGAGCGGACTTGAGCCAAGGTCGAGAAGAATACTCAATTACAAAAAAAAATTGGAAAGACAAACGGGTGATACAAATAAGAGCCTAGAAAAGACACGTGGGCTGACCTTGACTCAGCACTGGCTGACGACCTTCGATCACAAAATCGGCACGAGACGTCTAACTAATGTCAACAATGCGCAAATTTAGCTTCTTAACAACATGTACATTAGTCAACCGCTCTCTAAGACGGATACCGTCGTGACCGACACAAACTGTCCGTCTTAGAGAAGTGTCCGCCTTTTAGAGAGTCGAAGTACCCTGACACCAGTAATCCTGAGATAGAAAAACAGAAGGTACGTACAGTAAATACACATCGGTTCAGGTCGCGGTTTTTACAAGTTGCAAACTGGAACGAGTTATAAAATAGGAAGATGCAAGCCCGGGGGGGTACTTTTTTGAGTACCCCCCCCCCCCCCCCCGGGGATGCAAGATGAAATTCTGGTATCGACATTGAAGCAAAGTTAGTCATCGCCTTGAGGATTCCAAGCTTTCCCGACAATCCTCTCTAAAGGATTACTAATACAAATATCGCTTCCGCAAATCGTATTTACTGTCATATTCAACGACCTTCAACGTCTATTCTTCGCTTTGAAGTAGTTCTTTAGGTGTCTGTTGACTGCTTCAAAGTGTCCGTTGTTCGTTTTAGAGAGCCGGGTGTCCGTCTAAAGGAGAGTTAGGTACAGAAAAATGACCGAAAAACGGCAAGGACCAACTCCAGGTGTCCGTCTTATAGAGGTTTCCGTTAAGAGGGAGTTAACCGTATCAAGGTCCAAAACTCCTGATACGTGCAAGAAAAACATGACCTGCTGGCTCTGTGATAGTCATAGCTGTGTTTAGAATAAACCCTGGTGTGTTTTTTCCTGTAGAAATGACCACACGGATCGATGAAAAACATAAATAAATATATATTTTAAAAACATTTGAAAAATGTTTACAAACAACGTAATTCGCTACTTACATGTAGCCTGTTCTAGCCAGAAAAGCGAGTCGAAAAAAGAAGATAGGACTCGGGAGAGGCTACTCGCTACTTTGCACTAACATATCATTTTAAGAAGTGCTTGGTTCGAGGAGTCTTTATATTACAGTCAACTCTCTCAACGGACACCTCTATAAGACGCGGGACAACTGGTCTTGGTCGCTGCGCGCCGTTTCAGTCATGTTACTGTATCTAAACTCTCTATAAGCCGGACACCTCTCTAAGACGGACAGTTGGTGCCGGTCCCGATGGTGTCCGTCTTAGAGAGAGTTGACTGAACTGATGTTGAGATTCATCGTAAATAAACTAGTAATACGTGACTCGCAGGTCCTCGCGAAGCTTTTGTTGCCTAGTAACGGGCACGCTGCGATTTGATCTGCAAGGTTTCCAAGAATCGCTGCAAGGTTTCTGAGAATCGCCGGACGAACGCCGTGTTTTTGCTATGCCACCGGGTTTTGGTTTCGATTGAAGTTCGCTCGTCTCCCGACATCTGTAATAAATTGTAGCGCTCTTGTACTGTTTTCCCCACTTTTCCGTCCGAATGATCTGAAACCACCTCGCTTTTGTAGGTAAAATCTTCTTCGCAATATCGGATCGGCGAATTATTTTCAGACACAAGTCTTCACGTCTACAATGAAAACTAAGCCATATGTTGATCGTACTTTGAGACATTCCTGAGTCGTCTTTCCTTTTCCTGTTGTTGATAACGGATTTAATAAAGCCGGGTTTTTTTTTTCACAAATGACCCGTATATAAATTTGTTCGATAAACAAACTTGGAGTAAAAATTGTTATTCTTCAGCAGCCGTTCCTGTTTCTACATTTACGTGTACAAAGATTACGTCGAAGTCAATGTTATTAAGCAAAGAAAATGGGGTTAAAAAAAAGAACGGCCTGGATTCGAACCGAAAAAAAAAAATTAAAAAGGACCATTTAGGATTTGATCTCTCGCCCTCAATCCCGAAGATCAGATTTAAAAGTTAGCGCCTTAAGCCATTAGGCCACGAGCGCGCCGTGTGACGTCATGCCATCCCCCAACTCCACAAACATTTATGATCGTAAAGGCCACACGAGAATTGCTCTCGCGTGAGCTCTTGGGGGACAGAATTATAAACCCCGCTACGCGAGGCCTTCGGCCTCGCTTCGCGAGGAACTAGTAATACGTGACTCGCAGGTCCTCGCGAAGCTTTTGTTGCCTAGTAACGGGCACGCTGCGATTTGATCTGCAAGGTTTCCAAGAATCGGTGCAAGGTTTCTGAGAATCGCCGGACGAACGCCGTGTTTTTGCTATGCCACGGGGTTTTGGTTTCGATTGGAGTTCGCTCGTCTCCCGACATCTGTAATAAATTGTAGCGCTCTTGTACTGTTTTCCCCACTTTTCCGTCCGAATGATCTGAAACCACCTCGCTTTTGTAGGTAAAATCTTCTTCGCAATATCGGATCGGCGAATTATTTTCAGACACAAGTCTTCACGTCTACAATGAAAACTAAGCCATATGTTGATCGTACTTTGAGACATTCCTGAGTCGTCTTTCCTTTTCCTGTTGTTGATAACGGATTTAATAAAGCCGGGTTTTTTTCACAAATGACCCGTATATAAATTCGTTCGATAAACTTGAAACTTGGAGTAAAAATTGTTATTCTTCAGCAGCCGTTCCTGTTTCTACATTTACGTGTACAAAGATTACGTCGAAGTCAATGTTATTAAAAGAACGGCCTGGATTCGAACCGAAAAAAAAGAAAAAAAAACATTTTGGATTTGAACTCACGCCCTCACTCCCGAAGATCAGATTTAAAAGTTAGCGCCTTAAGCCATTAGGCCACGAGCGCGCCGTGTGACGTCATGACATCCCCCAACTCCACAAACATTTATGATCGTAAAGGCCACACGAGAATTGCTCTCGCGTGAGCTCTTGGGGACAGAATTATAAACCCCGCTACGCGAGGCCTTCGGCCTCGCTTCGCGAGGAATAAATATTTATCTAAAGCAGCTGCGACGCCTGAAAAAATGTCTCGCAATATGGCCAGCTCTAGGCTGGAAGTGGAGAGGATCGCGGGCGCACCGAAACACCCACGGTTGGAAACTGAGCCTACTGCAAAGACGCCTGAAAAATTCTCGCAATATGGCCAGCTCTCGATGTGTTCTTTTCACTTTCTGAGGCCGGATTTCAGATCTTAAATCATGATCAGCTACGCATGCACGTAACTGAATAGAAATAGACTGAACAACTCTGAAAATATAAGTTACCTAAAAGTAATCGTTTTCCCATAAATTGTCTTGGCTCAGCCGCCGTATCTTTGGAGGGGAAATGAGTCATAGATAGGGGAGTGGGGTGGGTAGTCTAGTCCCTGAACTCTCTCTTACCCCGCCCTATGCTGGGACTGAACCCCGCCTGGGTTCAGACCCGAGAGAGAGTTCAGGGACTGGACTAGGGGGTGGCAGGAGCATATCACCTCGGAGCCTCTATCTGTACTGATTAATGACAACAGCGTAGTTACACCTTGGGCTATTTTTAGAATCGTTCTCCCGCGAAAAGATTTCCGTGACGTCCGCGGACAATAGTGATCATTCGTAGTAACGACATTCCACCTTTCTAGTTCTTATTCTATTTTCCTCTCGTCCATTCCTGGTTTTATTTTGTGTTCGCAACGGGTGATTTTCGCGGCAAAATTAATTCTAAAAATAGCTCAAGGTGTAACTACGCAGTGTCATAGGGCCAATAAGGGAGATGGAGGCTCCATGCATGGTGATATGCCCCTGGGGGTGGTAATAGGGGGTATCAGTATGGACGCTTTCCACTCGACCAAAAATTCTGGTTTGAAATTCAGGAATGTTACTGACAACCTCAAGATGTATATCCTAATTTCCGAAACTATTTTCCGGAATTTCCGGAATTTTTGTTCGAATGGAAAGCGCCCTTAGAGTGTATTCACTTAACGTCATAGCCGCCATATTGGTGTCCCCGTACAAAAATTTATATTAACTTCTTTTGTTAGGGACACCAACATGGCTGCCACGGCCTTTGTCATTTAATTCCCACAGGACTGAGTGAATACGCTCTATATTTGCATTGGTGGCAATTTTTGGCGGGAAATGCACACGCGCCGTCAACCTCGTTCCCAGGGTCTCTCATACGTTTGACCGCTGTGGTAGTTAGTGCCTTTTGGTCTTGACTAGAATGAATACACCAAAATAAAGTTTTCCGAGAAGACTGATAATAAAACAATGTGTTATAATGTCCGGCCGATAATGAACTGTTAGCTTTTTGAAATTTTTGTGGTGTTGTGTAGTGTGCACAAGCCACACATATTTCCGTTAAATTGTTGTCAATTCCTTTCTTCACGCGAAATTTCGTGTTTTTAAGCAGAACTAATCGTATGCAAACTCATTCTTTACGTCAGTTGAGACCACGATCAACGGCCATTTAACTTGAGTAAGTTTTTTTTGTTTTTATATCCTCTTTCGTCCCTTTTCTTTTCTCGTTAGAATTTGCGTTAGGCCCAGTTTTATACATCGAATTTCAGTCGCGTCGAATGCAATTCACGCCGCAGAAATCTCGCTAGTATTACTTGACACTGACTTGATTCGACTACGTTGCAATACACCATGGAAGCAACGTGTTCTACTTTGCTATTTGTGTGGGCAATGCAGTGATTTAAAGAGATTTCATCTAGTTTTCTGGAACTTGAATAGCCTGAGATCAGGCTCCTGAAGAAAATCTGATCTCAGGCTAGGACTTGAATTACATTCGACGCGACTGATATGCTATGTATAAATTGGGCCGTTAAATTTCGTAGTTGAAACAAAAAATGTCCGTTGTTTATTGTTATCTTATAAATTGCCTTCGACAGTAGTATCTGAGTGTGAGACGGTTAGATTAGACAAATATGCATTTCTTCATGTTCTATTTATGTTATTCGTGTACGAATATTGTAGACACCAAATGAATTGTTGATTGCCGGAAGTGACGTTACCGCCGCCATATTGGTGGACAAAGAGCGGTTTTCAATAGCCCTTTTCACGGTTAACCTGAAATATTTGCATAACAATACAGCTAAACATAGAAGCGAGGCAATTTCGGGCACAAGCTGTAAAACATCGTGATCTTCTTGAGCTCCTTAAACTATGTTAGCATAAAAATAGTTTTAAAACGGAGAATAACTAAATATGCAACTATTTTAGTTAAAGTTTTCCGTAAAGATCGTAATCCGATCTCCCTGTTGCTTATGCGAGTCTACTCTTTATTAATAGAGAAAAGTCGTTTTACAATTTTTTCTAAAAACAACGTAAACTAAAAGAATTGTAGTTCTTCTACATTTTAAAACTGTTTTTATACTAAAAGAGTTGACAGAAGGAGTTAAAAAAAACACGATGTTTTGCAGCTTGTGCCCGAAATTGCCTCGCTTCTATGTTCAAGTGTATTGTTATGCAAATATCGCAAGTTAACCGTGAAAAGGGCTATTGAGTGTCGTAAAGCTGGAGTGTTCGTGGGTTTTACGCCTCGCGAGGCAGTGAGAAAAATATCAAACAAAAGAGATATTTTTCTCACGGCCTTGCGAGGCGTAAAACTCACGAAAACTCCAGCGCACACGAGAGGAAATAGCTGAGCTAACTGCCTCGCGAGGAATTTTGCTGAGCACTTTCCTCAAGTGCTCAGCAAGCCTTAATTACAACGACTAATCACACAGTTTTTTTAAAAACAGCACAACGAACCAATGAGAACTCGAAGCAAATATGCGTGACCGGCGCCAAGCGCGGGAAAACGCGTGTGACCAAGTCGCGATTGGTTTTGGTTTTGTATCTGAGTGGTTGAGAACTTGAGAAGGTGGCGCGAGTTTTTTAAACCAATCACAGAACGTAGTAAAGCAAAACCAAAGCAATTCAGGATTATCTTCGACAGTCAATTGTGAAAACCGCTCTAAACAAAGCTTTAACTTGCCTTCTTCAGTTTCTGTTCAACCAACATGGTCTTTGTCATTTGAATCTCTCGTGATTTATTATTTCTTCTTGTTGCAAACCATCCGCAACACGGAAATCTAAACGATTTTGGCCATGGATTAACTGGTTTGGATGAGAACTTTGCGCTTTTAAAACTTTTTTTTTTGTCTACTTTGTGTTTTGTTTAGTAAGAAAATATTATATCCAAAAAGAGAAACGGTTGTAAAATGCAAAAGGAAGAGAGAGATAAATTACCGTAAAAGCTCTATTTAGCCCCCCCTGTCTAATAAGCCCCCCCTTTGGAAGTCAGATTTTGTAATAAGCCCCTCCCCCCCTCTCTATTAAGCCCCCCCCCCCCCCTCCTTCCGTCAGGCAGATGTAAATTACTTTTCAGCAATATTTTCTGGCGTTTCCGTCACTTTGTAGTGAAACGTGGTCTTTAATTTCCAGAACTATCATCGAGTTATGGTATAAATGACGTTTCCTTTGTAAGACGGTCATACATAACCCATTTCTTGTTTTGTTTTAGTTAGTGGTGTACTAGTAAAGTTTGAAAAATTAATGTGAATTTTCTTGAAAATTTATGATTTGAAATAAGCCCCCCCCCCCCCCCCCATCTCTATTAAGCCCCCCTCTCTATTAAGCCCTCCCTTCTTGAGGCCAGGCCTGAAATTAAATAAGCCCCCCGGGGCTTAATAGAGCTTTTACGGTAGTTCCTTTCCCCTCACAAAATATATTTGTATACGGTTTCCGGAACCTAATATAAGCCTCTCAGTATTTTTTTCAACAATTTATTTTCGATAGAAAATATGTAATAGGACTACATGCTGTCCAATTTGGAAATAATTGGATGAAAAAAATTCCGAGGTCTGCCAAAATTGGTCGAGATCGTAGGTCGAGTCCTATTTGGCAGTCCGAGGAATTTTTTTTAATTCAATTATTTTCAAATTGAACAAGCATGTAGTGCTATTAGGTTTTTATTATATCGCCATATGGTTGAAAACTGTCCAAATTAATCGATAATTTTGACATGTATCCAAATTAAGGATTAATTTGGACAGTTTGAAAAAATTAACAAATAATCGTGCACAAGCTTGTATGGGAGTTTGAGCTCGCGATATTATTATACTCGAAATATTTCCGCATTGAATGCACAAAAATTACTTTTCCATTACAGTACTGAAGACGATTCAGTGGTGACAATCGCTAGAATATCGTAATCTTGACTATTTGAATGTAATTACCACAAGAATGTTGATTCATGGCTGTTTAAAGGTTGCCTACCAAAGCCAGATGTTACCCACGTGTATTGGTTGATGTGGCAACTGATAGCGGCGCGCCAAACCACACTTCCCGCCATTTATCACACGTGGTCATCTGTGTCAGTTGTTATCGCTGCGTGTTCGTGAAGAAGTGTTACGTTACGTTACGTTACGTCTGTTGAGCGTCTAAATTTTAATTTGGTTGTTTATTTATAATTCTTTCTGTAGCGTTTGAAGTTTAACGTTTTGTCGAACATTTTGACTGCAGACCGCGCTCAAGGCTTTAAACGAAAGATATTATCTCCAAATACCAAAATAAGTTCTGGTGATTGCAATGCGTGTTTTCCGTCTAAAGACAGCAAACGATAAGACTTTTAACGTGTAAGAAGCAATTAAACACATTAAGCTATTATCGACATATGTAGCGCCTTTTCGGCGACTGCATTAATGTTTCCAAGGACAAAAATTAGTTCTATCTCTCGATGAGGTTGAAGGCGGTAAATTACCGTTTGTCAAAATAGTTTTGCTATTATTACTGTAACACAATTGTTTGTACTAGTTGTTTTCTTAGCTGTTTTCCCTGAAGATTTTTCAGTTTTGGCGAGGTTGAAGGTAGATTTCTTTTGTCAAAATAGTTTGCTATTTTTGCTTGCTTTACTAGCCGTAGTTGTTGAGGTTACCTGTTTTCCGTGAATTTTGTTATTTTTGAAGCATATCGCATTAATTAAATTTGAAGCTGCCATGTTTATAAAACACTTCGCAATGCAAATTCATTTCGAACTCTGTTAGCTATTTTCTTGTAACAACACGTTTACTGTAACGTTAGTAGTTTATATTGAACCACTTAGTTTACTTATATTACATTGAATTTTAATCTGTCGCATTTCTAGAACAACTGATACGAATATATTATATTTTTACCTCAAACAACGTTTCTCCTAACTACTAACACGTTTTGCTGATGAAACTTGAGCAGTTTACATTCACAGTATATTGAAACGCTTAATTCATCTACATCCCAACATTCTGTCATGATTTAACTGATAATTTTCAGTTGTAGTTCATTACACTTTCCTTTCTCCGGGCAAATGAGGATAACATGGTATAAACACAATGTCTAATGGATGCTTTATATTTTTTCAGACGCATCATCCGGGACTTTAATTTTCACAGCTTTAAGTGGCCTTACAATTCTTTTGTTGTTACGCTTGTGGAAAAATCGAGCACGCTACGCCATGGACCCACCTCCTGAGCTGCAATCTGTTGAGATAGAGGTAACTCGAAAAGTTTACATTATGCCACACTACCATGCACGCGCTGAAATACATTAGAGGCCATTAATCTTATAGTACATGATTTAAGGTCTCAACATTTGTCTCAGCATTTGTTGAGAGCCGATGTTGAGGCCGTTTGACACCGTCTTTGTCTCAACATCTTCTCAACATTTCTTTTGTTCTCGAAATGTTCAGCTGAATGTTGAAGCCGTTTGACACGGCATGGTCTCAACATCTCTAAGCATGGCTCAACAAATGTTGAGAGAATGTTTAGACCGTTTGTTTGGGCCTTTAAAGTTTAATCTCTTCGTTCTGCCTTCTGAAAAACACTTCACTAACTACTGGTGTGTCAAGAGCTGTTTCGGGAATCATGATCCGATAAATTTTGTCAGGATTTTTCATGATTGTGCAGGGTTCAGGATTGCTCGCAGTTCTATGAGGAAACTGTTAGAATAATATATATATAAAGACACCATAGGTCAATTTTTAGGTTGGTTTCCATAATATTCAGCGCCAACGTCGTCGGTCAAAACACAGTACATCTCAACAACTGCTGTTTTTAAACAACAGTTGCTTAAAAGCCCCATGTGATTTGGGGGTGGAATCCACACAGCCAACACAGCAAATCAAGAAAGTTTTAACCAGTAGTAAAGTGGCTACCTTTTAATTGTTTAATACTCTACCCGTTCTTCACTTTTTGGAGACTAAGAAAAGCAATCAAACGAGTGAAAAAGGGGCGGAAGAGAAGATCTGTATTTTGTTCTTCCCGCCATCTTTGCTTTGTTTGTTCATTTCTTGTATGGGGAACCATGAGTGAAAGAGGACACATCAGTGACACATTTGAGTTTGTTGTAAAAGACGACAACAACTGCACGATATGTTTAGTGCAAATCCGATATAATGAACACTATCATTCGGGTGTGAAAACTTGTGTTCCTTTTTAAATAACTTGGATTGCAAAACTTGAAACATTTATTGTTTCTGAGCTTTTCAACAACAAAAGAGAATAAATTTGTTGTCCTTTTCTTGCATTTAATCGTTCTTTCGTTTGAAAGAGAATTAAAATTTTCTCAAAAACGGAACAAACTTTCCCCAGTTTTAGATGTGTCTGCAGTATATAAGATAGAGATTAAAAGCATCACGTTTGTTTTTCCCGCAAACGGCAAAAATCCCACTTTTGCCTTCTGGCGTTTGCCGTTTGTACGTCAAAGTGAGTAGTTTCACGTTTATCGTGAGAGTGTGTATTATTTTCGATTTTTCTGATGAATTTATTTAACGATTGGAGGAAAAGTAAAGAAAATCGAGTGCAAGCTGACGTTTGTCGTTTGCCGTAGAACGTGGTGCTTAATCTCTCTATATGCACTGAATGCTTTCGACATTTCAAGGTTCGTTGTGTCCGTGTTAATTTACAATTCTGTTTCTTCGGTTGTGGCCAACACTATGCTTGTTATAGCGGGAATTCGCGGTTATCTTGCTCAGTCCACAAACTTGCAAAAATAAAACTCGACCAATATTTCCCCGATACGGAGCTCACACTAGTTCAATATATAACATGTATATATACATTTTTCTCTCAGGGTACTGACGGGGCACGAAGAACTACGCTGTCAACTGAAATCATAACGCGACAATATCCTGACGTCACTACCGTGTACGAGAGCTTTCTACGCGGAGTAAAAATTTCAGGTTAGCGAAAATATTGTTTATGTATTTCTTTTAAATTCTACCTGTTTTTCTTCTTCTTTTATTTTATTTTTCTCTGTTTGCTCTCAGTGTTGCCGTTATGCCCTTAAAAATGTATAGACTGTGTCTACTTAATGTAGAGAGACGCGGTCGCCTAATGGTTAGCGCGTTGGACTCCGGACCAAGCGGTCCGGGTTCGAGCCCTGAGCGGGGTCACTGTGTTGTGTTCTTGGACAAGACACTTTGCTCTCACAGTGCCTCTCTCCACCCAGGAGTATAAATGGGTACCGGCGACAAAATTGGCTGGGGGGTAAACCTGCGATGAACTAGCATCCCATCCAGGGAGAGTAGCAATACTCCTAGTCACTTCATGCTACAGAAACCGGGATAAGTTCTGGCAGTTGTGGGCCACTAGCCTGGTGAACACTTTACCTAAGTTTCTTCTGGGTTTCTCTTCATTTTCTATGCTTGTCATAATGCAGACAAAAGCTCAGTTTATTGTTCAATTCCCAGTATTATCTGGGTATTAAAAAGGAAAACTTCAAAAGTTGTATTTCTCGAGGAACATGAATGGTGAAAAAAACTGTGTCAGGATATATTTCTGTTTTTTATGATGCATAAAATTACCTTCACATCCGCGAAGAAAATCTCAAAATAACAATTTAATAAGGTAGAAAAACTCTAAAGAGGTAATAAAATAAACCATAAAGAAACAAGGATAGTAAGACTGAGATGAACGACGAACGACGAACGACGAACGACGAACGACGAACGACGAACGACGAACGACGAACGACGAACGACGAACGACGAACGACGAACGACGAAGCATTTAGGCTATATATTTTTCATGATGCACCACAAATTAACGCTGGTCTTCCCCGGAAAAAGTCCCTTTTATTCTGTTTCTAGTGCGCATGCCGCATGCCAGTTCATAGTTTGTTGTGTCTATATGCCTGGGGGGACGGGTTCTCCCATATAACATGTACGGTGACGGGAGTAATCGTCATACCCGTTTTTAGGGGTTAAAATTTCGTGGTTTGGTACCGCTTATGACAGGAACTAGTTTTGTTTTAGAATTGGTACTCAGCTCCTAGGGGTAATCAAAGTGGGTACGAGCCACTGAACTCGGAAAATTATGTTAATATTTGAAACACAAGTTGCCTTAATAACGTGATATCATTCTTATATATGTATGTGAAACACGCAGAAGTCAAATTACGTTTTCAATTTATCATTGTAAATCGTTTGAACGTCTAAACAGATCTACAAATGAGAAACATTGCCACTAAAAGACTACTAAAACAAATCACTTGATGAGTAAATCGTGTCAAGTCCGCCTCAACAACCTCGGCAACGAGCTATTGGCAGGGTTAAAAACAGCAACCGGCACGTTCAATCCAGCACTCCAACACTTCGGCGAAAGTTCGCCACCATTTCAGTTCTCAGAACTCACTTGAGCCTGTTGTAATAGTCAAATAACTCAGCGGCTCAATACAAACCCAGTCGTTAAATGATTTTTTCCCCAAAGGTTTTTCGTTGTGGCGACGTGGCGCAGTGGATATAAGCACCGATTTGGAGTCTAGAGGTCCTGGGTTCGGCCCCTAGAAGGTCCCTTTTCTTTCTTTTTTTCTTTACTTTTTTAACGCGTGTTTATATCATGGGAAACCCTTTTTTTTTTGCGGTCGAGTATTTCGATTTCGAACTCAAACAAGGTGTATGTTTATCAGTTGTAGGATGAAATAAATAATGAAATGTAAGACGGCTTCTCGCCCTCGATTTATACTGCTAGTACAGTGGAACTTCTCGAACCCTCAATTTCTCGAAAACCCGATAACTCGAACCAAAAGTCGTTTTCCTTGGACTTGTTTCACTGTAATTTTACTCCCGATATTTCGAACTTCCTGATTTCTCAAACCAATCTTCGTTTCGCGTGGAGAGTTCCACTGTATGTCCCACTGTATATTATGCGCAATATATGCGCAAGCGTTATGCATTAGTCAGCGGATTTACAAAATGTTTAACAGGAAGCGAAGGAGTGAGATTAGCCTCCCACAGCTACAACTCGGAAATGGCTTTTAGCCATTTTCCGAGTTAAAAATGAATTCGAGCCACACCCACAAAACTAGTTTTTGGTACCTTTTAGGGTTTTTTTTTTTTAATTACCGACGATCACCCCCGTCACTTTTATATGGGAGTCCCATGCAGCCCGGAATTCATAGCTTGCTCTGTCTATATGTTCCTTACTTACAAGAGAGATGTTTACACAGCAATTTATCTTTTCGCACCAAGGTGACGGTCCTTGTCTTGGAACGTGTGACCCAATCAGCAAGAAGTACACATGGCTTACGTATAACCAGGTAAAAGTCGTCATTGAAACATTAGTGCCTGATTTAGGGCTGTCCACAAGTTGCTCGGAAACTTTTTGGCAACTTTTAGTATTTCGAGCAACTTTTTTTCATTTCGAGCAACTTTTTGCATTCTGAGCAATTTCTACCCATTTGAGTCTTGAGTAGCATTAAATTGCATGAAAATGCTTAGAAATGTTACTTTGATTAGCATATTTTACTTTGATTGGCGATTAGCATATTGAAAAAAAATAAAAAATAAAAAATAAACTTTCTTGATTTTTGGAGCAACTTTTTGACAAAAAAGGGCAACTTTCTGGATTTTTGGAGAAACTTTTGAGCAACTTTTTGAGAAATTAGGAGCAACATTTTGAGAAATTTCGAGCATATTGTGGACTGCCCTAGCCTGATTAGTCATTCTGAATCCACTAGGTAAGTAACTAGGCTTGTAGACCGCAGATAAACAAGTGAAATTCCGTTGGGACCAGCCTGCAAAGCATGTTCTCCTTTGAGAGGTGTCCGCCGTACTGTAGTGTCCGTTTTAAGAGAGTTGACTGTAAGACGTTTTTCTCTCGCCAGGTTCATGAGCGAGCGACGTTCGTTGGTGCAGGCCTGGTCGCCCTTGGTTGTGAGCCGTCGCAAAAGAGCCTCATCGGTATTTACGGGCCAAACCGTGTGGAGGTAAGCTGTCCAATCAGACAAACTCTTTCAATAGGTCAAACATGCCATTGAGCACAATTCAAACTATCTTCCGCTGGCCATGCCGGATATAGTCCTCCTTGGAGGGCTGGACGGACTAATAAGTGTTTTTAAAACTATAAATTCGTCTTGAAGTTTTAAAGGGAGTGTTTCACGGTTCAGCGCATGTGACTGCTTATCAACTTTATCGGTTAAAAACCCCACTCACATCACATGTGGCTCCAATCCACCGTAAGAAAAAAGATGGCGACTGGTACTTTTACCCACAATTCTTAGCGCACGAAAACCCTTTAAACGCTCATAAAAACGCACAGAAAAGTTCTAAAAACTTCAAACCTAGCATACATAATGTTGTTAGTACAGAGACGAATTTCGCAAAAACATGGCTTTTAGATGTGCCTATTGGCTGTGTTAGGTTCGCAAGGTATTATGGTAAAATGTACCGCCGCCATCTTTTTTCCTACGGTGGATTAGTCCAAGCAAAACGACGGATGACCAAAATTCACAGAACATTTCAATGGATTACACCGACGATGTCGACGTTGAATACTCGAATAAATTACAAGAATAAAGTGTTTGGGTCGAACACTTTATTCTTTATTCTGTGAATTTTTTTAGCAGCCACAGCGACAGCACCGTGAAAAAAAGTTTGTAACGAAATAAATTTGTATAATTAGATCCCTCAAAGAAATAAATTAAGAAAGCCTCTCAAGGAAACAATTGATTAATTATAATCAGATTAATGTTAAAGTCACGTGGAAGTCGTGGCCACAAGTAGTAAGCGTCCCTGTATGACATCTACGTACGTTTTATGTGTGTAATGGTGTGATAATATCTGGGACTATATATGTCATTATAATCCATCAAAATTTTTTCTCGCGCGCGATTTGTCTAAACACGTCACGTGACGCAGCCAAAACTGGGGAATATCCGGGTGATATTCCCAAGTGATATTCCCAGTTTTGAAAATTTGCGTTTCACGTTCGCAGGTTCAGTTTCGTCTCAAATAAATTGCTAAATTAAATAAAACTGATTGTTTTGAACAGACTAGAAATATTTTTGAACGCCAACAGAATTATTTTGATGTTTAACAGCTTGGCCGACCGAGATCTTCCACGGCAAACAGAGCGGCCTTGTGAAAAAATATTTGAAGGATAATAACTACAATAGCCTCCATTTGGCTTCAAAAATATGCTCGGATATTTGTCCTTGGACATTATCTGTTCCTCGAAGCTCACAGTTTTCCTCGAGCTTCGCTCTCGGAAAACTGTTCGCTTCTCGGAACAGATAATGTCCAAGGACAAATATCCGAGCATATTTCCTCGCCAAATGGAGGCTATTGTTTATATATTCTAAATAGCGTAGGTTTTAAAGACGTTCTGAGCTGTTCTGTATTTTGTGTTGGTAAATTAATTAATTAATTAATAAATATAAATTAATAAATCCGTCAACAGCAAACATACTCTGGATGACTGTCTGTCAACTGACTGTCTGACTGTCTGACTGACTGACTGACTGACTGACTGACTGACTGACTGACTGACTGACTGACTGACTGACTGACTGACAGACAGACAATTTGTCAACTGATTGACTGTCTGCCTATCTGTCAACTGATTGTCTATATGTCGACGGACTGTCTGTGGACCGACTGTCGACTGACTGTTCGCCTTAGACAGGTGTCCACCTGGAAAGAATATAAAGAAACTAACTGAAGCAAACATAGTGCGCAGGGACCAGATAGGTGTCCTTTAGTTATTAAGGGAAAGTTGACAGTAATTATTATCTTTTTCTTCAGTGGGCCTTGGCTGACCTAGGTTGTCAGATGTTTTCAATGATTTCTGTTCCTGTGTATGACACCCACGGTACAGAAGAATGTATCTACATTATCAACCATGGTAAGATATCATTAAAGGGTCCCTCTCAACCAGTGTGCTTTGCGCGCCAATACTCTTACGGCGGCCATTTTCGGGTGCCGCGAAAATGGCGGCTTGAAGTTAAAAACTACTTTTTGCAGGATTCTGGCCTTGTTCTGGCCACAAAAAGCAGTTAGATGACCCAAGTTAGCACAATTTCAAAAGTATGGCATACATCAGCCCCACGAGAGATCGAGTTTCCCGGATGAAAACAATAACATGCGACCGCAAAGCACACTGGTTGAGAGGGACCCTTTAACACACTAGGCAATGCAATTCTTCGATAGTGAACGTGAAATATTTCCAACCAAATGCTATCATCTTTTGATTTCCAAGTTGAAACTTTGAATTGTGTTTGTTTGTTTGTTTGTTTGTTTTTATTAGCTGTAAGCGTACAACAGGTTCACATTTTCTCTTTCCGTTAACTTGCAGCCGAACTCTCCACTATTGTTTGTCACGAGGACAAAGTTTCTCTTCTTCTTGAGAAGGCGCACTCCTGCAAGGGGCTGAGAAACCTGGTGAAAATAGGTTCCCCTGTCACCCAGGAGCAGAGTACGAAAGCTAAAGAACTGGGACTTAAAATCATCTCTATGGAAGATTTGGAGGTAAGCTCGTAACCCGACACAAACAATGACAGTGCTTTAACGCGCTTATAACAGATAGTGTGATCAAGTTATAAGTTCTCTTTGAAATCTCAGTATATTATCAAGCTGGGCAGGTGAAGAGAATTGAAAAAAAGAATCATCAATTTCAAGAAATTGTCTTGATATATTATTAACATTAAAAGAAATATATGCAGTCAGTAGGTAGAATTAATGTTTCGAACTTGAAACAACATTTATCCCCTAGTAGTGGAGAAAAATTTCCGATCTTGTTCACAGTGCGTACGCGACTACGCGTAGAAACATTCTTTCCCTGTGAAAAGAAATCACGTGATATCTCTGATCAATGAGAAGACTCCAGTAGTACAAAAATCTTGATTTCTTTATTAAAACAAAAAATATTTAAATTTATGTGTCTTATCGTTTCGTTCGTCTCTCATATTAGTACCTTTCTGTCGTTTCCATCATTTCCATGACCCTAGCTATTTTTTCTCGCTAACAATCTTACCGTTGTTTTATTTCTCAACACAGGAAATTGGAAAGAAGAGTTTCCAGGAAAGAAAGGTTAGCCGCAAGTAATAAAGTTCTCGCAGATGTTTTCAGTCGAACAAAACTTGAAGGAATGTTGAGCCGTTAACCTTATAGCAAAATTCTCGAATCTGATTGGTTATCAGCGCAGGACCGAGATGAGCACTAATAGGAAAGTTTACGCGTCGTACCTGTGTAATTGGACAGTATGTGTCATTTACGTGCGCTGTAATAGGACAGTTGCATTTGAATGGGTTCCTTTTCTCGTGCATCTCAGTCAATTATAAGACGTACTCAACTGTTATGTTTTTATTCAGAAAAACGTTAACCGTTCGTTATATTTTCCTCAAATTTCGTTAGAGTTGTGATTAAAAGGACGGTGCTTCCTAATACCAAAGTATTTTTGCGCGGTTTATGACTATGCGGGAAAAGCAGATCTTAGCAAGGGCTATTGGAATCCAAAAAGAAAATTGGGGGTAACCACGCATTTTCCAGAGATAATCAAGCTTCAATCTGGAAAAAAATGCTGAAATTTCATTTTCTCGGAAAAAAAGAAAAATATATTTTTTCGTAGATTCCCTTTGAATTTGCCTTGACATACACAAAAGCAACAATAAATATCAAAAGCTTTAAAATACTTAACAAATGGTAATATAACAACTACTGTTTATGTGTTTTTTAATTAAAAATCATCGCAACGAAGCCATTATCAACCCTGACAGCTCTCCTCTGGTATACCAAAAATACAGTCTAAATAACTTTTAACCGCGGCTGCCTGGCATTTTTAACTTCTAGGTTATTTCGGGTAGCCAGTACCCCTATTATTTTTTTCTGTCCAATTATTGTAAATACTTTTAGTAATTTGTGGGGTAAAATAAAGTTTGTTGTTGTTTAAACACAACAAAAAATTAATCATATGTTTAATAGGCTTACCGCTTCCATTTTATAACGTAAAAAGTAGGGGTCACCACGCGTTTTTGTAAGTTATATGAAGAAAACGACCATATATTTCCCTGCCGAGTTTAGCCTGAAAGAGATTCCACAATGATCTGTATGTGCGCGCGCTCGAGCGCGCGCTAATGACGCCAGAAATTATGCGCAGAACGTATGCGCAGTAACAAAAGGAGGCACCGTCCTTAATTGGTAACATGCAGGACTTCGTGTCGTCCAATTAGTATAGGTAATCGCATGGGCCCGAGTGCAATTAGGGATTAATTTCACGAGTATTTTCAAAGATTTTACAAAATTGCCCGAGTCGCTGCGCGACTCGGGCAATTTTGTAAAAACTTTGAAAATACAAGTGAAATTAATCCCTAATTGCACGAGGGAACAATGCGATTACTTGTTTATCACATAAAGGGCAAAATTTTCGAAAAACCTTCAGCGTGCGGCTAATAATTCAGCCTGCGGAACGAAAATATTCCTTTCTAAAATCATGCATAAACACAGCAAGATCAAGCAAAACCTTACGTTCAGAACAGGATAACGCTGACTGTTATGTCATTCTTAAGAGAAAAATCTAAGTCGTGAAAAGAAAATAACAAGCTTTATAAACTCAATCCAAGCCAAGTACCTGTTTGAATGTTTTGAAGCTTTCCGCTGCATGCGAGCTGATTGACAATCCTACATCGATAAAACAGCAAACGATGAGTCCAAACAAACTTGTAGAGGTAACTTCTCCGGTTTAATCTGAACTTCTTCTTTCTTTGAACAAACTTTGTGCTATTTACTCTGTCTTGCACGTGATGAAGCCCGTATTTAACAGAAGTGAAGCGAAGAAGTCAGTTGGCCGCCATGAATGAATTTCGTCGCAAACTAGCCAAGTGTCTAGCTGACGCAAGTTTTCTACTTTTCAGTTGAAATAATCTTCTGTTGTTTCGAGTGAAACACTGAGATTCAGCTTTCGGAATTTCGTTTCAAGCTATCACCCGGTTTCCATTCCTTTTTCATCAAATAGCTCGGGAAACTGAAGTCAAACTCCGAAGCAATCAAAGCGAGCGCTGTGTTTGAAAATTCTGCTCAAAATCCCGCCGTCAAGAAGCCAACCAAGTGCAGCGCGCTCAGCCAATTAGGAGCGAGTAATTTTGCCGTTCGACCAATCAGGATCAAGTAATCATGCCCTTGATTACCAAAAAGTGCCCTTGATTAAGAAAAAATGCCCTCTGTCTTAGCCAATCAGAATTCAGTAATTTTGCCCGCTATGTGATAATGTCTGTAATCATACTCGTGATTTACAAATCGGACTCCCGTTTTGCGCGCGGTGATCGTCCGATTTTTTTAATCCGGCCTGTATGATTGGACGACATGAAGTCCTATTACCATTATGAATCTTAATCTTAAATTTTTTCCTTCGAATGTGAATATATTTTTAAGCAGACAGGCGAGAAGATTACTGCGATTCAACTGGGGAAAATTGTAATGATGTACCTCCAAAGTCTCAGAATTAATATTTAAAAACTGCACGGTGACCATCAAGAAGAAATTATTAATATTTCCTGCATGGGACTAAAAATAATGAACAATACTAAATTGGCTTTTGTTTTACTAGCCAGCTAAACCTGAGGACATTTTAACGGTGTGTTACACAAGTGGAACAACTGGTAAGATATATTTTGTTTTATTTTAACGTCGATTAGTCTCTATCTCACAAGGTAGACATTAAGCCCTGGCCAAACAGAGACGCAACTAAACGCAAGTGAACTTGCGTACGGACTTGCGTTGGTGGCCAAACGGGAGTCGCACGTTTATCGCAAGTGTACACAAAAACGATGGCGCAAGCTCCAAAGAAAAGCAGCTCCTGCGTGCGCTGCAAATAAACAAAAAAACTTGCGTCTACTAGCGTAAAAATTTGATCTCGATCACCGGTGAACGCAAGTCATGGCGGAAACTTGCGTCCACTTGTGTCTACGTTTGGCCAGGGCTTTAGAACTCTCTTGGTACAGTGGAGGAGGGGAGAGTGGGTCTGAATGTCCCGTTTTCCATACATTTTACTCCCGGTTACCACCCGGAGTTTCTTTAGTCCCGGTGTATCTAATCGAACGAAATCGAACAGAATTTTAATCGAACGCAATCGAACTTAATCGAACTCAATCCATGGATTAAGTTCGATTAAGATCGATTGTGACTATATCAAGTGACTACCAAATGACTACCAAGTGACCACCAAGTGACCACCAAGTGACTACCAAGTGACTCCAAATGACTACCAAGAGACTACCAAGTGACTACCAAGTGACTACCAAATGACTACCAAATGACTACCAAATGACTATCAACTGACTACCAAATGACCACCAAGTAACTTCCAAGTGACTACCAAATGACTACCAAGTGACTACCAAATGACTACCAAGTGACTACCAAATGACTACCAAGTGACTACCAAATGACTACCAAGTGACTACCAAATGACTACCAAGTGACTACCAAATGACTACCAAGTGACTACCAAATGACTACCAAGTGACTACCAAATGACTACCAAGTGACTACCAAATGACTACCAAATGACTACCAAATGACTACCAAGTGACTACCAAGTGACTACCAAGTGACTACCAAATGACTACCAAGTGACTACCAAGTGACTACCAAATGATTACCAAATAATTACCAAGTAACTTCCAAGTGACTACCAAGTGACTACCAAGTGACTACCAAATGACTACCAAGTGACTACCAAATGACTACCAAGTGACTACCAAGTGTCTACTAAATGACTACCAAGTGACTACTAAATGACTACCAAGTGACTACTAAATGACTACCAAGTGACTACCAAGTGACTACCAAATGACTACCAAGTGACTACCAAATAACTACCAAATCTACCAAGTGACTACCAAATGACTACCAAGTGACTACCAAATGACTACCAAGTGACTACCAAATGACTACCAAGTAACTTCCAAGTGACTACCAATTGACTACCAAAGTGACTACCAAATGACTACCAAGTGACTACCAAATGACTATCAAATGACTACCAAATGACTACCAAAGTGACTACCTAGTTCGATTGTAATTAGTTCGGTAATCGAACTCAGAGAAAAGTTTCTTGTTCGATTACGTTCGATTAGCGAACTCAATCTAACGCAATCCGTGGATTGAGTTCAATTAAGTTCGATTGCGTTCGATACACCGGGTTTAGTGGCTCCCTCCTCTTTGTGCTTTTTCTATTGCAAAATATTTATTTACGCATTGTTGCGTAACAAATTCCTATTTCTCCCGCTTCCCACCACCTATGGAGTCCCTTTTCCCGCCCTTTACAAGATACACTATGTCAAGATCAAGCAAAGCTCAAAATCTTAAAATTAGCTAAGAAATTTTGCAAACGATTTACCCTAACTGAGGCATCATATAATTTCATTCTTATCATGACGACAGGGCCTCCAAAGGGGGCGGTTCTGACACATGCCAATCTTGTTGCTGACATCTCGGCTTATCGTTGCGTTATGCGTCAGGTATGTACATTGTATGCTTGTCTTAGCTTTTCATGCTGTTAGTTTTTCAATGCTGGATCTTCATTATTCTACCTTTTCCTGAAAATATGAATGCATACACTGAAAAAAAAATTGTATTTGTTCTTACTTTGATTCATATCAAAGTAAGGCAAAAGTTGTTACTCGATTAAAGACACGATTTTACTTTTGACACACTGACCATTCTAAACACTTTATTCTCCACCCTAGAGAATAAATATACGTGCCGGCGAATTGTTCGGGAAACCTGACAAAATGCTGGGGGGTAACCTGCGATGGCCTCCCAATTATAGAGAATAACAATACTGCTATAGTCGCTTCATGCTACGGTTGAAGTAAAGCGTTGGTCTCTTGAGAATAATGACAGTGTATGGGATGGCGCGATGGGTTTTAAACAAAGAAATACACCCTATTCCAAAATGGCTGTCAATTTAAAATAATTTTGTATGCATTCAAATTTAAATAATTTCCCTCACTAATCTCGTTTTTGAGTTGATAATTCAAAATAATTTTTACTCTAGAACGAGGTTAGTGAGGCAAATTGAAATGCATACAAAAAATTTTAAATTGGCAGCCATTTTGGAATAGGGTCTATAAGCATGTCATAACAAAAAGAATAGAGCAGAAAAAACCACTGACCTTCTTTACTGATCGTTGCAGACTGGATTTGAGGTGACGCCTGAGGATGTACATCTGTCGTTTTTACCGCTGGCTCACATGTATGAACGAATAAATCACGTAAGTTCCAAGTCACGCAACTAGTCACGCACACTCGGGGAAAGTTAACCTGCGATGAAATCCTCATCGAACCAGCCAAGGAGTCTGTTTGTCTACTTTCCCGCCTTATTCTACCCTCCCTAACAACACACACTACAAGTACAAGTCCTACCTTTAATTTTGATATAATTATCCTTTCAGATGAATTTGTTCCTTAGCGGAGCGAAGATTGGGTACTTCAGCGGTGACATCAAACGATTGCTTGAAGACTGCAGAGAATTGAAGTGAGTTAAAGGGGCTCTGTGACGTCATTTTACGAAAAACACTAGTAATCTTCAAATCAAAGGGAACCTCGATCGAAACGCTAGTTTACTACAGAATTAAAAAAACCCTGAAAAAGAATGTCAATTTCGAATCGCCTTTGCCTCTGTTTCGAAATGAGGTCTGGTATAAAATCATTTTATGCGAAGATGACTTTGATTTGCAGAAAATGACCTCGTGACTGTAAAACTCATTTTTATATGAACTGATTTTGGATTAGGCCTCGTTTTCGAACAGAGGCAAGAGTCAACTCGAAAATGGCCTATTGTAGTAAAGCGCAATAATCGCCTCGCGCCCAGTTTTGCGCGGCCATTTTTTTGTTCTCGCGTATTACGTTTGACGATACCGGTGTGAAAAGAGTCTGTTTGCAGTCTAAATTCCTAGCCCCCCTCTATTTTTTAATATTTGAAATTGCCTAGAGGGGGATTGAAGAACGAGACTAGAAACTTTACTGACTTTTCTCGAAATTTAATTTGTTTACCTACCGTTGAGTTAACACACTGAGTAGTGTCGCGCGCAAAGTCCCGGATAAAACAAACGGTGCCTGAGGCGGGCGAATTTTAGGTCTTATAGAAGCTGATCTGAAATTCACCCGCAAAGTGAAATTCTGTGCAAAAGACTTATCAAGCAATAAATTTGTACTATACCATTGAGACCAGTAAGCCTCACAAGTACGCCTTGCGGACCTATTTTTAACTAGAATACGTGACTCTCAGAGCCTCGCGAAGCTAGAGGTATCAGTGTATTTGACTTTTTTAATATAACTCAACTATTTTTATTGTTATTTTTACAGGCCGACTATTTTCTCTGCAGTTCCCCGTCTGTTAAACAGAATCTATGACAAGGTACAGACATTTGATGTTTCCTTTCAATATCAATAAGCCGCATTTTTAAGCAGACTGGTAATGAGAATAAAAAAATCAGCCACGTGTGGAGACTGTCTTGATGTACAACCAAATTCTCAGAACTAATATTTAACCCATTGACACCTAGGCTTTTTCTAAAAAACGGCAATCTAACATCACAGATGCCTATTTCTGGCCGTCATCGCAACCTTTTACTGTCCAACTGTCTAAAACTTAGACTGCAACAAAGAAACTAACATCCCCTTCTACTTAGAAGCAATGAACTCAATATTTTCCTTGGGCATGCGCAGAAATCAAAATTTGGACAGTTTTTGGGCGTGAAAAACTCACCACACTTCAGGCTTTTCGTTTCATTTTTTTTTTTCAGTTCTTTTTCTGCTTTTTCTCTCATTTTATTTTGTGGTTTTGTTGGCCTTTCAACCGACTTTGTCCACGTTGGAAAAGTTTCCACCTAAACGTTGGTGAAAGTGAACTATTTCAACAGAGTGTCAATGGTACGGACATGACTTAATCCCTTTCACACCGGGTGGGGCATAGGTCTTTAAAGACAATGGTACGGAAGGTCACCTTTTTTGGTGATTTTGGAGGACAAATTCAAAGTTGTTTTGTGTGTATCTCTGGCCCAATTCAACGTTTCGTGATCGGATAGGCATGCTTTGTTAGACATTTTCCTATTCTATCAGTTGAATATCAAAGACATCCTCTGGCGTGAATAGTAATTGACATCACAAGTGGTACAAGTCCGTGGTCTCGACTTGGCCGGTTGTGGCCGGTTAGGTGTAAATGTGTTAAAGGAATGTATGGAAATCAGTGAGGAGAATTGAGATTTTGAGCTCAGGACTAAAAGGGTTCAATCAATCTGATTCGATTATTCGTTCCTTTGTATAATTAAACATAAATTTTGTTTCATAAACAGGTCATGTCGGGAGTATCGAAGAGCAAGCTGAAAAGATGGATATTTCAAATGGCGCTGAAATCAAAAGAAAATGATCTGAAAAGGCAAGTTTATCAGAAACGTAGAAATTTCGTGACCGACGTGTTATTTAACAAAGATAACCATTTCACAGTCTGCCACATTTATTTTTATATGCGCTACAGTAGTTGATCTATGATTTGAAATAAGCCACTCCCGTCCCTAATATAAGCCCCCTCTCTATGCCCCCGTCAAAAGGTCTTGAAAAGTAATAAGCCTCCTAGCTAGGTAAATAAAGAGCTTTTAGCACTCGATCGTTACGTAGTTTTCTTGTTTGTGTATATCAGGATGTTTGACTCTGGTTATAACTGATTTTCAACTCGTATTTTACCCTGTTAGGCGAATTATTAGCAAGAATACTATATGGGATTACTTGGTACTGCGTAAAGTACAGGTAAGGTTCTGACTTCTTTATTTGATTTGTTATTATAAAGCACGCAAGGAAGTGACGTGAGTACCAAAGAACTGCTCTCGTAACGTCATAAGTGCTCTTTATATGTTTTATAATGTAGCAGCATTTTTTTCTCGAGAAATACAAAAAAATGCATCGAAAGAGCAATGTTAATTCAGTAAAAAAAGGCTGTCAGTAACTTTGTCGAAACTTTGTCTAAAAAGTTGTACGGTTTTTGTCTTTCATGTCAGAATCTTCTTGGAGGTCGTGTACGATACATGCCTTGTGGCTCCGCACCCTTGTCAGCTAAAGTGACGTCATTCATCAGATGCGTCATGGGATGTCACGTGAGTTTATCGCCGAGTGGCGTCCGTATGTGTAATTATAGCTCACTTCTCTAGTTCCTTAACTCAGTTTAGGAGATCGATTTTTTGCGCCCAGTTTGCGTTAATTATCGTGCGATGATCTCGCGTGTTCAGTTACCAGTATATGATTAACGTGTCTGTTATTTCTCTTTCTCAGCTGACTGAGGGTTATGGTCAGACCGAGTGCGCAGCCGCAGCGACCTTTCAGCTGTTTAATGACATTACAACAGGTTTGTACAGTATGGTTTGTTTGTTTTTCTTGTTCGCTTCGTTTCTACGATTAACTGACTGTCTGACAGACTGACTGACTGACAGACTGTTTTGTAATTTTTGTCAATTTTCACTGAAAAGCCCCATTGGGGAGTGTCCATAAAGTTTGGTATTGTATTTTATTGTACTGACTGACTGACTGACTGACAGACAGACAGACAGACAGACAGACAGACACACAGACAGACAGACAGACAGACAGACAAACTGAACTGAACTGAAATGAAATTTTCAGACTGACAGACCGATAGACGACAGCCTGACACTGACAGACAGACCGACTGAGAAACCGACCGACCAAATGACCAACTGACTGACAGACTGATCTGAACTGAAATTTTTTTTAGAGACGGAATCCACCAATTTAACATTATTTTTCATGAAAGCGGAGTACAGTTTACTCCTAATATAAATGACAGACTGACGAACTGACAGAATGACAGAATAACAGACCGACCGGACCGATCGATCGATCGAGCAATCGAATAAATGATCAATCATCTTCCTTTGTGCTCATGTTTATATTTTTCATTCCACAGCCGGTCACGTGGGTCCTCCAGTTCCTTGCAACATCATTAAACTCGTCGATGTGGAAGAAAAGGAATACTTCGCTAGAAATGGACAGGGAGAGGTATTATAATGTGGCCTTTTCCCTGCTTTTAGTTCACCTCTTTGTAAAAGCTGAAAGATTTACCCTGTGGAAATAAAGGCTTATTTATCTTTTTTTATGAGGACAAATAAAATCTGATTTCGGAAAGACAAGACAAAGTGTTGTTGTCTGTTGACCATCTGATGCAACAGTCACAAGTTAATCCGCATTTGACCCGGGGGGACATACTCCTCGAAATTTGTGGTGGGGGTGTGCCACCCGCTTACCCTTACACATTTTCAGAACAAAATATGCAATTTTCCCTACCCGATTTCAGAGCTGACCCTTAAAAAGTTTCCCCTTTTCCAGCAAAATGGCGAAAATCTATACCCTATTTCAGAAAAGCAGGCAAAATATGCCCAATTTGAGACCAAAATGTTCAAAAGTTATACCCGTTTTCATGTGGCTCAAAAACCGTACCCTTTGGGGCGGCGGCACATGCCTATATTATATAGTGGAGTACAATCCCCGGGCATTTGACTAATTATAAGTAACCATTTCAGTCACAAGCTCCAAATATAAATTATCTTTACTGATTGCCATGCGTTCCTTTTAATATCAGTTCTGAGAAATTGGTAGTTCATCAAGACAACATCTCCTAAGTTGATCAGTTTTGTTATTCTCATCACCTGCCCGCATGGCAATACAGTCAATCCTCAGTATTAAGCGGTCACCCTCGGGGAATGGCATACTAACCGGTTGACCGCTTAAGGTAATTCCATCGAAATAGAAGTTACACTGGGAAGTCTCTGAAACTTTCCCTAATTGAACATTGTGATGTAATGTTTCAAAATATAGAATAAAAAGAATAGGTCACCAGCCCCGCGAAAGAGATATAATCGACTAAAAATACCTCCTAATTCCTTACAAAATCAACCAAAAACACGTATTTTTTCACGTTTTCAGTGATTATTAATTTTTCTGCACTGAGAATTGGTCTATACTCCTTGTATAGAAAGAAGATGATTACTAGACTTAAATTTGCGAAAAAAAATGATAGGTCACCACGCTCGTTTACGAGAAAACGATCATTTACCTCTCTGGCGAGCATAGCCATAATGAAAAAGCCGCCATGTTTTTAATGTGCGCGCGCTAATTACGCGCGAAATGATGCGCAGAAAGGATGCGCAGTGCAATACTAAGGAATGACCTTAATACAGGTTGGGCGAAAATTGTTAACAATACAAGCATAATACAAACTCTGTAATTTCTATTGATAAAGAAAGAAACACAATGGATTCACGATAATGTCACCGAAAGGCAGTTTACATGATTTTCAATGTGCTTTGACAAAAAATCCAAACACTGATCTCGTGAATTTAGCAAGGTGACCGTTTAATACAGGTAAAAAAAAACAATAAAAACAGCTCATTGGGACTTGCAAAAGGGTGACCGCGTCCGCTTAATAGAGGTGACCGCTTAATAGAGGTCAGGTTTACAGTGATTACTAAGTGAAGCAATTTTCGGGACTTTCACTGCTGAGCGCTAAATAGAGGATGACCACTTAATACAGGTTTGACTGTACACTGGAAATTTAGAAGTTTAAGAAATTAAAGCATCAATTGTTTCTCTCCTTCTTCGCAGATTTGCCTTAAAGGTCCTAGCGTCTTCAAAGGCTATCTTCATGACCCTGAGAAGACCGCTGAAACTATCGACGAAGACGACTGGCTTCATACTGGTGACATTGGAGAATGGCTTCCGGTAATTTATAGCTTGCGATCAAACTCGATCCCAGGACCTTTCAAGACTTGAAATCCAAGACGGTGAACACTTATTTCAACGCCTGAAAGATCCTGGAAATGAGCCTGGCTTGCAATCTCAGTTTGATTACGTTTGTTAAAAGACAAAGCGCACGTGTGACGTCTCACGCAACTTCCTCGTTTACGAAGACGTAACGAGAACCTCACGAGGACGAACGAGTTGAGGGATCAGGACGTTACGATCGCGAGGACATGACGAGAATGTAACGACGACGTAACGAAGACGCATCGAGGATGTAACGAAGTTGCACAAAACCAGTACATAACGAATACGTAACGAGAACCTCACGAGAAAGAACGAGCCGAGGATTACTAGGACATAACGAGGAGAAAACCAGAACGTGACGAGAATGTAACGAAGACGTGATGAACACGTAACGAACACGTAACGAACACTGAAAGAGCAACGAAGATGCATCGAGGATGTAACGAAGATGTAACCAGGACGTAACGAAGACGTATTAAACGAGAACCTCGCGAGGACGAACGAGGAGGAAACGAGGACGTGACGAGAATGTAACGAGGACTTAAGGAAGACATATCGAGAACATAACGAAAACGAAACAAGAACGTGACATTAACAAGAATGTATCCTGTCATTTTCATTTTCACTGCAACTAACTGGATCATATTCTTTTTTTGCAGAATGGAACTTTGAAAATTATTGATCGAAAGAAAAACATATTCAAACTTTCCCAGGCAAGGAGTACATTCTTGTTTATGATTAAGCTTTTAACTCTCCTTATCCGTCTCTAGACATTTCACTTGTGGTAGTTAGGAGAATTATGTGATGTGATCACTTACTTTATTCCAATGATATGTGACTTCTTCTCTTGAAATCTTTAGGTTAAGTTATATGGTGACAAGTGAGGATGATCTAAGTGAAGCATTCCTCCATACATAGGTCTCTTCAATGATAATTTTTTGAAATCTATTTTTAATTTTCAGTCCATAGCTGAGCTATTTTAAGAGCGCTACCTGATTGGTCAGTTCGAGTAACTTCATGTCGGAGCCTCGATAACAAGGAGTTAAAAATAACTTTCACAGCATGGCGCGAAACTATTAATAGATTTCAAAACATTATCATGGGACACGAGGAATCCTTCTCTTAAGCCTGGTTTCCCCTATTTATTTATTTATTTATTTATTTATTTCTTATTTATTTATTTCTTATTTATTTACTTATTTATTTATTCATTCATTTATCTGTTTTGCTTGTTTCTTTGTTTCTTCTTACAAATAGTGATCCACATTGAAGCAAACCTTTTTGTCATTTAACAGGGTGAGTTCATCGCTCCGGAGAAAATTGAGAACATTTACCTGCGCAGTCCGTATATTGCGCAGGCATTTGTATGTGGAAACAGTTTGAAGGTAAGTCTGATAACTAGGACCGGGAGGGTCGGGGAAAAATGCAAAGGCGCGGGACATTCGCTACAACAATCTCATAACATTTTAATAGACAGTTTCTTTCATTTGTTTTGATTACTTTTGAGTCATTTTTGGTAGTTTTATGACGTCATGGAAAAGATGGCACATCCAAGATGGCGGCTGTTCGGAAATCACGACTTAATTTTCACGTCATATGACGTCGCCATCTCATTTTATGCGTCATTATCTCATGTTGCGTACCTCAAAATAAATTGTAAATTTTGACATTCTTGGGAGTGAAAGGATTAAATTAGCTTGATCATAGCATTTATCTTATAAACAGCTTGTACAGCTTGTAGTAACATCAATTCTATTTCCAGTCCTTCCTCGTGGCGATTGTTGTCCCGGACGCTGAAGTAATTGAGGCCTGGGCCCAGAGCAATAGAATCGAAGGAGACGTGAACCAGCTTTGTCAAAATGAGGTAATATACTACATTACACCTGTCAATCAATATTTTGATATTTATAATTGTTTGATGGTTGACAGTCACCCCTTCTACAAGTGTCGTCCTGATGATGTCATCAATTTCGTCTACTTCTCGTTTTTCGAGCAACCATTCTGAGTTTGAGAAAACGTCCAGACATAAATCACGCCATAAAGTGCCACTTTGCAAGCGCTATCAACAACAGCCTAGTTCTGGCTTACGATGCTCCTATGTCCTGCAAAAGTAAATTAATTTGGCGAAAAATTAAAATCCAACACCATGGTGTCTCTTCTATCAGTTAAATGCTTCATGAACAATTAACCGTTTGACTTCGGGGAGGGGGGGGGGGGGGGGGACGGGGGTGATTGAGGTTCTTTTAAGAGGTTAAGATTTGTGATTTCGTGCCGTTTAGGGTGTCCCCCCCCGCCTTCGCCACCCCATCCCTCCTAAAATGACTACTGTTAGGTAGAGTTGTCCTGGTGTTTTTTAGGGTATTAAGCTGAAAAAATTAGCATGTAACTACCTTTTAGGGAGGGGGTAAAAATGAATTTGAGTTGCATACACAAAGCGAGATACTGGTACTTTTAGAAGTTCCATTCATATGGGAGTCACAGTCGCCGGGCGTTTGACCTTTTCAATACACCACAGACTATTAAACAATGATCACTAGTATATCAAACATCTGAACAAATAATTTTGGAAAGACTAGTACTTGAACCGAGTTATATATGGCCTTAGCTCCCACGAGTCTCCTGCATGTAGCTCAGTGGTAGAGCGTCCGACCGGTGTGCGGAAGGTCACTGACAGAATAATATATTTCTCAACTTTGACTTCTTTTCAGATTGTGTACAAAACTATATTTGAAGACATCTTGGCAAAGGGAGAGAAGGGGGACTGAACTCTCTGGAACAGGTTTGAATCAAGTCTATCCAGTTTGTCCCTCGACCTTACCTTACCTTGAATTGAATACATTTTGATAACGCGGTTTTGTACTTTTTTTCTAGGTGAAGAAAATCTATCTTCATCCCGAGATGTTTAGTATTGAAAACGGACTACTCACGCCCACTTTCAAGGCCAAACGGCCGGAAATACTACGCACCTTCAACGAGAAAATCGAGCGCCTTTACGAAGAAGTGGAAATGGCACTAACAGGGATGGCAAATTAAGGGTGAATCTTGTATGACGCCAGAGGTCTATAACTAGTTATAGACCGCTGATGACGTAGCCCTTTCGCTCTAAAGGGCTTCAAAGCTTAAATTAGAAAACAATAAATCCAACTCTTTTGGCAAAATATTGAATCAAAAACAGCACCATATGGTTGGTCGCACACTAGAGTATCATCCAAAATTGAAAAGTTAGAACCACCTTTTACAACATCACTACATGAAAATACTGCTCAATAGCTTTCATTTGAATGGTCACATACTAGGGTTTCATCCACAGACTTAAAGTTAGAACCACCTTGTACAGCATAATACACAGTACCATATGACAATACTGTTCAATAGCTTTCATTTTAATGGTCACGCACTGTGGTTTTGACTCTGAGAGTGAATTGAAGGGTGATGCGTACATGAAGATACCAGACTCCTCTTCATAACTCGCGTACTCGTACTTGTAACGTGAGTCACGTGACTCTAACGAAGAATCAATAGCCCGTCCCAGGCTTCCACTGAGTGGAGAATAAGCAAAGTAAGAAAATGTGAAAAGAACTGAAAGAGAGAACTGGGGAAAGCCTGGAAGAGCTTTTTTGTTCAACGCTCTAATTTCTTTCTCATGCTTTATTTTACTTATTCTCTGCTATCTGAGGGACTGGAACTAGTTAAATTAATAATCATTAAATAATTGTTATCAATGTGAATTCTCAAACTATTTATCATTAGTTCTTCATTATTTAATAAATTCCAATGTTATTTAGATGTAGAGGTATAATCAGTTTATTTCAGGAAAAAAAAATCAGTTATTTTTAGCTAATCTAAATGATGAGTTTGTGATAGAAATTTCAATTTTCCATTCTATATATAGACTTTACAATAACCGAACTTAATGACTATGTATATCTGACCGGATTCGACAAAACTGTACCCGCCTACCCACCCCTCCCCCGGTGGGTCTATGGCTAGCTCAAGCAGGCCAGAGTAAAGTCCGCACATTCCCGATCTAGGCTAAGCAGCAAAATATGATAAGCCAGAACCAGCTCTTAGCAATGAAAGGTCAGGTCTATAAGAAATCAGCCTGACTCAGAAAAATTATTTGACTTTAACAACATCCCTAGCCAGGGAGCAATTCCCCTCCTGACCCAAGGCCCCCTGGGGCTATTAGACCATTGACTGGACGACCTGACACATGTTTTCAAAACAATCTCCTCTCCCAATTTTTCCGGACGCTAGCAGCTTTAAGGCTGACTACGGCAGATCTGATGGGGGTACATTTTGCCGAATCAAGACAGATGCATATTATTGTAATGAACATACCAGGTTGGCTAAAAGGAGCGTTACCTTAAAGAAGATAAATGGATGCTTAAAACAATTAATAATTTGTTGTATTTATATAGCGCCACCATATTTAGAATAGTTGCAAGATAAGCACCATGTGTAAAACATGAATTTGTAGGTGGAACTTTGAATAAAGGAGGTGTTCTAGGTGCTCTAGTAGGACTCAGTTTCTAAGGCGGTGGTAATTTGAAGTACCCTTGTTTTCGGAGTTCTTCAAAAATATGAATAAGAAAATGTAACGCTCAAGAAAATAAGACAGTTCAGACCTAGGAACGGAAAAGAGAAAAGAAAAAAACAGAAAGCAAAACTGAGCCCTGTGGACATCTCGCGAAACAAACTTGCCAGCTCCCCTTTCCGTGTCTTCCATTAGGGCCCGGTCATTATTTATCGTGGTCTGGGTCAAAGGATTTTCATATGAAAACATATTGCAGAATCGGAATCTACAAACACCGTATTTCTCGCCATGTTTGCACCTGATCCATTAGCTCCATAAGCGCGAACTGGCGAAAGCTCAAATTTGAAGCATCAAAGCTGGTATGGACATAGATCCCCAGCATGAAACAAGTAATTATAATGGTTTCAAATTAAACACGCCTGAAACTTGGTAGAGAAGTTAGTTCCTGAAATGACAAAATAAATCAGTCATATTCCGCGTGATAAAAGGGTACAGTTTTGGGTGGTGAAACTTAGTAGAGAAGTTAGTTCCTGAAATGACAAAATAAATCAGTCATATTCCGCGTGGCAAAAGGGTACAGTTTTGGGTGGTGAAACTTGGTAGAGAAGTTAGCTCCTGGAATGACAAAATAAATCAGTCATATTCCGTGTGGTGAAAGGGGTACAGTTTTGGGTGGTGAAACTTGGTAGAGAAGTTAGTCCCTGAAATGACAAAATAAATCAGTCATATTCCGCGTGGTAAAAGGGTACAGTTTTGGGTGGTGAAACTTGGTAGAGAAGTTAGTTCCTGAAATGACAAAATAAATCAGTCATATTCCGCGTGGTGAAAGGGTACAGTTTTGGGTGGTGAAACTTGGTAGAGAAGTTAGCTCCTGAAATGACAAAATAAATCAGTCATATTCCGTGTGGTGAAAGGGGTACATTTTTGGGTGGTGAAACTTGGTAGAGAAGTTAGTTCCTGAAATGACAAAATAAATCAGTCATATTCCGTGTGGTGAAAAGGGGTACAATTTTGGGTGGTGAAACTTGGTAGAGAAGATAGTTCCTGAAATGACAAAATAATTCAGTCATATTCCGTATGGTAAAAGGACGACAACTTTTTTCCATTTTCGAGCAACTTTTGAGCCTTTTTGGAGCACATTTCCAGCGTCTTGAACAGGAGCATATCTCCCGGAATAATTTATGCCGCGTGTTTCTCACGTGTTCCCGCGTGTTACGTGACGTGTCCGTGACGCATTAGAGAGACTGGGAACGAAAGGTTTCAACATGGCGGAAGGAAGGTTGAAGCTTTGGTTGAATTATAAACTATTTTGATGCTAAACCGTCGATGAAGAAGCGCTCTTTGGCATAAGTTGCCTTTTGAAGCATATTTGCCCTCATTTGGTGATATTTGAACACAAGGATAATGGCTACAGTGGCCGCAAAATACTGAACAACAGCAACAGCATGAGCTTTAAAATTATGCAAGATCAGGCGAGAGGTAAGCTTTAAGCCCCAAAAATCGCTACTTATAAACATTGAATTAGTTCTATTTCTTTTTTATTGGCTAAATAAGTATGTAACTCGGTTATATTACACTCTATAAAGACCTATAAAGGTATTTTAGATTTTATAATTTATACAGCGGGAAATTCAAATATTTTGTGTACCTATCGATGTTTATGGCTCCGTCAATTCCAAGCCCGACCATCCCCCCCCCCCCGGGCATTTGTCGGGCATTTTATAACTTTTCCATCCCCGGGGGTGGGTATTGTCAAAGGCAACACGATCTTTCGTATTTTAAAAGACGTACACGTTTTGTTGTTTATTTAAAATTTCCTGATTGCCCCCGATAGAAAAATATAAAAACTGAGTTGATATTAAACCTCGTTTGAGCCCCGCAAAGAGCTATGTATTTGTGAACAATTATAGTGTCCATCATTAATAGTTCTGCTTGGAATTTAGATTTTTAAATTCCTCGATCCTCTCAAAAACGTTTTGAACTTGTCCCGTGGGTCGGGCATTTGCACTGCTCCTGAAGCCCCAACCGTGGGGATTTTGTGCATGTAAGCTGACCCCACCGTGGGGCATTTTCAACCTTCTGACAAAAAAATGACAAATGCCCGACAAATGCCCAGGGGGGGGGGGGGGGGGTGGGGGGGGGATGAGCGGGCTTGGAATTGACGGAGCCCATTAGCATAACCCAGTGGCTGACTATTGGCAGACTCGCAATCTGATTGGCTACACATCAACCTACTATCGATTGATAGAAGGCTCTTAGAGCGCACGCATAGTTTTTCACGCATAATTACATCCAAAAAATATTAAACAAAACCATCAATAAATCAGTTTTAACGATATTCTATATTTAAGGTGGCCCCCTATAGTTTTATGACCGAGCGCGCAGTGTTGACGAAATCTTTAGTAATCTGCGCGCGCTCAAAGGAAAATCCTCGAACCGCGCGTGTTTTTCTGATTTTTATGACGTCAGCATGGTCAAAAAATTCAAAATTAACCGTGGATTTTCTCGCATTTCCTTCGGTAAATTTTTGTGAAAATTCACACAATTCAAGACAGAAACGCTACCTATCACATGACCATTTTTTGAAGAAATTTGTCAGAGCAAGTAAGTTTTCTTGTTTAAAATAACAAATGAGGTAATATTGGCAAAGTCGTCTGAAAAACCACAAGGTTTTTCCCCTCCAAAATGCCAGGCAAATTCAGTTTCATAAGATGGCAAAATTTAAAGAAATTTCACCGAGGAAACTTAAAAAAATAAGGAATAAAGATAAAATAAAGCAAACATGTGCTATTGTTTAGATGCTATGTTGCCATGGCAACGGCCTCTACGAAAAAAGTAACAACCTATAAATAACTGTAATTATATCAGTTTCCTTACTGGTAATTATCGGGAACGAAAAATCAAAGACAACTCAAGAAGATTAAGGCATGGGCCTTCCCATTTTTGCTCTAAAAAAGTTAAGGGGTGGTCTATGTTCTGAGGCTTTAATCCTAACAATCTAAAACTTTGGCAGACTAATAAGTTTGTAAATCTCGTCATATTGACATGGATGACATATGCAAATTAGGTCACGTGACCTGTTACGGCCACAAAAATCGAAAAACCTCTTTGAACAAAAATGGCAACAGTTTATACCAATTAACATTGAATTTCACTGCTACCAGATAAATCAAAATGGTAAAACAAAAGATCTGTGCTTGGCCTTTGTTAAATTTTTCATTAATTTTGAAAATAAACGGCATTTTGTACTAGTGCCCAGTCCCCCTATAAAAGTAATTTCGTATTTCATACTTTTATTTCGAATTATCTTAAAATGGCCAAGCACAGAAATGATGTATCTAGTAGTCCTAACATCATAAAGCTATCATGAGCTTTCAGAAAATATTTAAAAGTGTTGCCGTTTTGCTAAAAAGAATTTTGAGCTAAAAATAGCCCTGACAGGTCACGTGACAATATACGACCTTAAACAACATTTAAGGTTCCATAACTTATTGCTGTTAATAATATACCAAGGTTATTCCGTGCTATGTAAAATGCTTAAAAAGTTAGACCACCCCCTCACTTTTTTATGGAACAGATTTAGGCCCATGCCTTAATTTACCTGAGAAAATAACTCCGGGGGGTTTCCTTTCTAACTCATGTCAGTTAGTGTACATGTAGGTCATTGGTACAAATATTCTAGGTAGTCACCTTTAGTTAACAGTATCTATATTTAATAGATCAGTCACTGGGTTATGCTAAAACATTATTATTAGATGGTTCGAGCTTGGAATTTGAACCCACAAAAATTTTATGCTACATGGTAACTGAGGGTAACATTCAAATAATAAATAAATGGACTCTTTCAATTCAAGTCAATCTGATGTTGACAATGAGCATCGAGAATCCCAAGCGTGTTAAATTTACATGTACAATTTTTTTTCAGACCAACTAGTGAAGAAGAGGATGGATAGATCATTAGATGTGGCTGAACTGACAAGACAAGGATTTTAAACAAACCAGGAAAAAGGAGACTGAATTGTGATGGAGACTGATTGCCAAAACACCAGGATAGTGAATACAGGTAAATACACTGTAGCCTGAATACTAGATATTCAAAGTTTGGCTTTGGGGGGGGGGGGGGCAGCAGCATAGTGGGCCTGAAAAAATCTCACCTTGGCGTCAGGAGGGGCGCTTATGCAAGGATTTACGGTATGTGTTCATGCCCCGAGTGATTCAGTTTAGACTCCTTTTTGCCCCTCCCTCCTCCAATCAGCGATGTGGATTTCTATATTACTGTGCAAAAGTAAAGAGAGTGAACTTTTACGAAGTTTGTTCTTTATTCCCACAAATATTGGGCACACTTTCGAGCTAACCATAGTGCCCCTTCAAGCAAAAATACAATGAAAAGGGTAGATCGAAAATTTGAGGTATCAAAATTTTGAGCAAGTGAAATTTCATGGTAATTCACTAAATTGAAATGAAATGAAACTTCTATTCAGAGCTGCAGTTCTTTGCATGTGCGGAAATTCTTTTCACCCATATCAAGTATTATCATAATAGAGGTGTTGACGCATATCAATGAAAATTTTCCTACTATTTTGAATGTCTCAGTGGACAAGTCTGGATGAACTGTGGACATGGACAGTGGACATGGACAGTGGACAAGCCTGGATGGACATCCAAACCAAACCATTCAGACCATGATTAACCAGGTTACAAATACACTGAACATTACCATCTCTCCAGACATTCCTGATCAAATTTCTGAATAGTGTAACACCTCGCCACCTAGAGCAGTTTTATTGAGTGTTGAAAGTAATCACAATTATTGCTTTGGTTTTGCTTTACTATGCTCTATGATTGTCTTAAAAAACTTGTGCCACCTACATATACTCAACCAATTGGATGCAAAACTAAAATCGGTTTCTGTACTTGGTGCTTGTTACGTGTATTTGCTTCATGTTCTTATTGGCTCATTTTGTTACTTACATTTGTTGTGATTGGTTTTGGTTTGGTTTCTCGACACCCAGTTGAAAACTGCTCTATGCTACAAAGTAATCTGCCCTCTCCATTTGACCAAAAACTCCAGGAGGGAAAGAAAATGGAACTAAACTTTTTGTTTAAAAATGTTTTCAAAAAATTGGGTACCTCGTGGTACCAGAAGCTTATCACCTAGAAGCGTGTAACTTCTCTTTATATGTTTGGGACAATGCGTGGGTTTTTTCCCGACCAATCAGAATCGCTGAATCAATTTTGCCTTTATATGGAAACTAGGATTTTTGCGCTCCTCGCGGCTCCTCGCGAGAACTACATCTGTAATGGCAGTAGAGGAAATGCCATCGCCGGGTAAGGATCTTGTGTTATGTTTTTGATCGCTGTCAACAGTTGTTGATTTCAAAGAACCACAGGAAAATCTTTTTGCAGATTTTTTGAGCAAGAGGACATTATTATATTCAAAATAACGGCAGTATCAATCGAGGATTTCAACAAGAAAACTACTCCTTTATCCGAAAATTATGAGTATTTTTGTAAATATGTTTTGGTGTTTACTTAGCGTGTTTGTCGACTGAAATAGCGTTCGGTAAGCTTAATTGTGGTTGTTTTCAAGTTCTCTTGTAGAGTTTTCTGAGAAAGATAATTTTAAAACTTACAGTCAAAGTAGCGACTGTATTGCTTTAACAAAATAGAAAGCTATTCAGTTACCTAAAAATGTGGAGTATTTCGCTGCAAACGAATTTGTAAAAAGGTGTCGTTGTGTTTTTAACGAGTTCTAGATCGATCTATTAACGCGCGGATGATAATTATTATTGTTGTTTACAAGTTTTGTTTATATATAAAGAGCAAGGTTTGAGAGCCGACAACCTCTTTAAGCTTGAAATGGGTTGTTTAACCTGTCTAGTTAGTGTACAACTGAATTGTATAAGTCGATGATTCATTTATTTCACGAGCTTGTAGCTGAGGATTTGTGTTCGCAAAGCTTTCTTTCGCTGTCAAACTGAGTTATTATTAATTTCAAAATAACCGCTTTCAGTAGCTTTAAGACTTTTCCCAACAAGATAACAACCGTTATTTCGATCAAACTATCGACAATATCGCTTCAGAAAAACCAGATAGCTTTCCTTAACCAAAAATGTGGGCTTTTTTTCTCGTGGGTAACGTCTGTACAATGTTTTTGTGCTAAGTTTTTGAGAGATTGTTGTCGATCACGCAGGGAAGAAATTGCATTTTTCATGCATTTGCCGTTGCGCTTTGAGAGCAGTTCTTCAGACCCGAAAACCACCTTTAACACTTTAAAAAGTTGATTAACCTATACTAATATTAGCGTTTTACCAATTTGTCTTTTATTTAGCCGTATTTAGTGAGCTTGTCGCTTTAAATTTGTATTGTGGCAAGCGAATTTTCCACTCGTAATTTTTCGAAATTTTGTGGCTAGAAAATATCGTATCATCAAGTTGTAGTACACAATAAAACACTTGCTTTTAAACTGTGGTGTTGATGTTTGATTTTTTTGCTAGAAAAGATATGTAATGAGTGTGTATACTTTATTAAAGGTGGCTGATTCTCAGAATTGCAGACAAGATTCCCGGAAATCGAGTACGCACTTTTACGCACCTCGACGAATAAAAATATTCCCGGAAAAATCCCGCGCGCGTTAAACCGCATCTGCCATTCCATATAAGGAAGTTAATTTTGATTGGTCGGAAAAACCCAGGCATTGAATCGAACTTATAGATCGTTTTCACGTGACGTCACATAATTAATTGCCGCCATGTTGTGCACATCCGAGTCACGTGTTTCAGCTACTAATACATGCAAACATAGTCCAAAATTATAATTCCTTCCAGTTTAATGGCTTCTAGCGAAAATATTTCTATTCCTTCGTCTGATCCAGACAATATAGTCCCAATTCCAATATCTGATTACGCTAAAAAGCTGGATGTAAAAGTCGGAGAGAGCGCTATCTAAAGAAAATCTCGACTATTGGGATCGATCCTGTTTTGATAGAGGGGAAACGCTTCGAACCCGACTGCCTTCCGCCGGTTGAATCGACTGATTTGGTTTGCTATTTGGTTCTCGAGACCAGCTTTTACACGCAAAAGCAATTTAAATCTTTCCGAAGTCTGGAGGCCTACAACCAAATGGTTTCGGCTTTGTTTCCAACGTGCAAGGACATATCATCGCAAACAAGTTCGTGGTGTTAGCAAAAGTGCGGCACTCTCAGCGCATGAACGATGCCTTGATACCAATTTTGGATTATTACCGAGAAGGATGGGACAATAAACTGCGCTCATTGTTTGGGATGCAAGGCAGGACTGGGCGAATCATGTTCGCATATAGCCAGTGTGCTTTTTTACCTCGAGGCCTGGACAAAGGTCAATGGAAGGCTTTCCTGTACTCAAATGAAGTGCTCCTGGATACTACCAAGCTTCGCAAACGAGGTGGAATACGCTAGGGTCCGCGATATCAACTTTAAATCAGCTAAGAAGATGAAAGCTGACCTTGATGCAATGATAGAGAATCTACCCGAGGATCTCCAGCTTTCTGGGGGACTTGAAAGTCTTTACTGAAAGCCCCGCTCAGAAACCGGAAGTGCCAGCGCCGACACAAGCGGAAATGGAAAACTTTTATTCTGAACTCAGCAAGTGCAAAACAAAGCCTGTAGTGCTGAGCTTGGTACCTCCATATGCTGACAGCTACGTGTTGCCCAGCCGCAAAATCCCGACCATAATGGATTTGTTCGACAAGAATAACTTGGAATTGCCCTACAATGAGCTACTAAAAATTTGTCAGAGCACCAACATTGAAATAACTGAGGAACAAATTGACCAGGTGCAAAAAGACACCATTGCACAGTCAAGTGGCACAAACTTTTTTAAGCATAGGGCAGGGAGGATTGGTGCCTCCCAGAGTAAGGCTGCAGCACATTCAGACCCTGCATTGCCATCCCAGTCTCTGATACAAAGAATTTGTTACCCTGAACTGCATAAGATAAATACTAAGGCCGTGCGTCACGGGTGCAAGCATGAAGCCTCAGCAATCCTTGCCTTTGAGGAATCCATGAAAAAAACTCATGTGAACTTCAAGGTTGTTAAATGTGGTCTCTTTATTAATCAAGAGCACCCTTGGATGCATGCTACCCCAGATTTTCTATGCTCATGCGACTGCTGTGGTGAAGGTTGCGGAGAAATTAAGTGTCCCTCTGCATTGAGAACTGTGATTTTGATTCATATGTTTTAAAGCCCTCCTCTTGTCTGAAAAAGAACAGTGCTGGGCAGTTGATACTACTCAGCACACATGAATACTATTACCAGGTTCAGCAACAGCTATTTACAACTAAGCTGAACTACTGCTACTTTGTTGTCTGTGCTGTTGACTCGAATGAACTTATGCTAGTATCCCAAAAAATTTCTTCCAGACAAAGAGCATTGGAGCAAAGTTGTACCCAAGTTACAGAAATTTGGAGAATTTGTGTTTTGCCAGAGGTACTTGCTCGATGGTACACGAGAAGGGTGAATCTAACTGAGGATGGGGCTCCACTGGCTAATGCTGTGTGCTATTGTAGACAGGAAACTGAGGAGGATACTGTCAAGTGCTGTAATCCACATTGTGTCATTCAGCAATTTCACTTGTCATGCTTGGGTATCGATGCTATTCCCAAGACCTGGTACTGCCCCAAATGCAGGGCTTTACCAGAATTTAAGCGAGGAGGCTCTAAGCAACAGTCAGCTAGCATTATAAGTGAAGCTCTGAAGATGAACTCAATTTGTACTTGCAAAACTGTAGCCGACAAAAAGGACAAGCTGGTTAAGTGCACAAACATGAACTGCACTAATGGGAAGTTTTTCCATTTGTCATGTCTGGGCAGGAAGAGAATGCCAAATAACAGTAAATTGTGGTTATGTCCAGCATGTATGATAAGTAATGCCCAAGAGCCACTAAGGAGCCCCCAGCCACGCATATCACAACAAACACTACGGCAACAGTCACGCATGTCACAACAAACACCAAGCCAACAGTCACGCATGTCACAACAAACACCAAGCCAACAGTCACGCATGTCACAACAAACACCAAGCCAACAGTCACGCATGTCACAACAAACACCAAGCCAACAGTCACGCATGTCACAACAAACACCAAGCCAACAGTCACGCATGTCACAACAAACCCAAGCCAACAGTCACGCATGTCACAACAAACACCAAGCCAACAGTCACGCATGTCACAACAAACACCAAGCCAACAGTCACGCATGTCACAACAAACACTAAACCCACAGTCACGCATGTCACAACAAACACTAAAACCCACAGTCACGCATGTCACAACAAACACCAAACCCACAGTCAGTTCTGGCACTGGAGGAGTAACAATTGTGAAAACTGTCTTTAGGAACAGGCCTCCTCGCGACAAGTATGAGCCAGAGGGAAAACTGGGCCAGCATGAATATGGTCTAATTGCTTCCCCAAATGGATGGTTGGACTGTGTAATTATACACGAGGCCCACATAATACTGAAGAGAATCAGTAAAGGCATACAAGGATTTCAGAGGCCTACTCTTGGCGCGCAGTCCGACAATTTGACATAATGACAGGACCATTTATTCAAATAGTTCACATTAATAATAATCACTGGGTATGT
This sequence comes from Desmophyllum pertusum, assembly GCA_029204205.1. Lineage (NCBI taxonomy): Eukaryota > Metazoa > Cnidaria > Anthozoa > Scleractinia > Caryophylliidae > Desmophyllum > Desmophyllum pertusum. The sequence continues at coordinate 141,008 of MU826864.1, forward strand.
TTTAGTAGCATAAATAGTCCTCCTGGTTATGTCATGTCTATGATAGCTTGTCATCCAAAGTGACACAAGAGTTATTGGAACTGGCTTTTGATCTGACTGGACCAGCTTTAAGGGAATTCACTGTATTCAAGTGCAGCAACAGAAAAATGGTTCTGACTGCGGTGTCTTTTCGATAGCTTTTGCAACAAGTTTAGTTTATGGACAGAATCCAATGAATGTAACATATAATATTAGTCAGATGCGTCCACACTTACTGCGCTGTCTAAAAGGAGGAATTATGACTCCTTTCCCTACCACTTGAACTTCTTTTACAGAGCAGATTTCATATGATTAGAAGAGAAGCCACATATGGTATGGTTGCGGCGTGATCATGGCATATACAGTAGCCTTAGTCATCTGACATTAGTACTCAAATTACTTTATTGCATGGACTGTGTAGTAAAACTCTTTGCACTCATACAAAATCTGCTCTATCAAACATACCTACAAAAATGTCAAAATAAATATTACTTATCATGACATTCTAATCATAGAAAATAAATTCTATTTTATCAAGAATCTCTGTCGTCTACCACTCATTTAGCAGCACATAACAAGACTGATCTTTAAATACACTGCTACTTTAATCCAAGGTACAATACCATGGACAGATTTGTCAAAGCAGCACACACTGTAATAATTCTGTCAATCATAGGAATTTTAGCCTCTTGGGAACCATTAGAGTCACACTGCAAGAAATCAATTGGTAAAATTCCAGAAAGAATTGTGTACTTTCTCCTTAGCAGCCCAATAACCCTTTCCACATGTATTCGACATTTGCAATGCCACGGGTTCGCTCAACATCTACTGGGTCCAGCTGGTCTTTCCCCTTTGTGAATGCTGGAATAGCAAGTTCAGCTCTGTGGAACATTAGGCTTTCCCGAATAGTAAAGCCCCGGTCAGCCATCACTAAATCTCCTGGTAGTAACCTTCTTAGAATGCCACAATTGTCTGTTAAATACTTATCTGAAGTCCTTCCTCCCCAAGCGTTTGAGATAAATGAAATGCTCCCTTGTGGAGTTATTCCAACCAAAATCTTGACAGTGTTATGACTCTTGTAGTTGGAATAAGTCTGTGCTCGGGCCATGAGATTTGAAGGTCTCGTAATAAACACTTCAAAACAGTCAATGATTACTGTAGTTTTGTTGCCAAAGGCAAAATGGAAACATTGAGGCATGGTTCGCCATAAATCCTCACGCTCTGGCCACTTTATTAAGGGCGCTAATCGAACATCAAGAACCACCATCCAAGCCAAAAATATTCTTGAAACAGTTGGTAGTGAAATTCCAAAGCGGTATGCAAGATCCTGCATTGGCATGTTCAACTTAAGTTTCATTAGCGTGAGAACAAATTCTTGAAACTTCGATAAAGTTGGAGACTTCCTTAAAAACAAATGCCGAAACATTCTGGTACACTGTTTGTAGCACATCATAGGCAGGCAATCCCGTGTAAAATCGAACCTTGTCGTTGTCATTAGCGAAATATGTTTCATCGAATGGCGGTTTCACAGCTGAGGTGCGAAATAAATAGTCGAACTCCTCTGTTTGAGTCGCTGTCCCCGTTTCACTCTCAGTGTCTACTTCCATCGCTGAGTCGACATCGAAGGAAATTTCCATAACCTTTTCTCCTGGCTCATTAAGTTTTTGTTTCTTGCACTCGATTTCTTCCCGAAGCCGCCTTTCATGTTCTGCCGCAACACGTTTCAGCTCACGATCTTCTGGCTCTCTCGTCTCGCTTCGCGGCAGCTTCTAGATCGGCTTGAAGCTTTTCGGCAGAATCACATTTATCATGACCTAGATTTTGGGTTGGAATCCAATCTGGATCGTACCTATCCCACAGTTTTGCCGCTTCTCCGGAGATAAAATGTTTGGCCACAGACTCGGCCGTGCTCCAAAATGGTGTCTGTGAGGTCTTCTCTACTGATCGCAGATATCCATTTGTTTCGCCTCTCCTCTGAAAGTTTCCTCACTTCTTCACCTTGATTAGCTATAACTGAAGGTATTCTTGCCATAGAAACCCCTTTATCACGGACACTTCGGGTCCCACAGCCAAAAATCGCGCATAAAACCATTTTTTTTGTAGTGAACTTCGTGTTTACATGTGCATGTGATGTGCACCAATATGGCGGCCAATTGTAAGGTGGTCACGTGACTGAAAACGATCTATACGCTTCTAGGTGATAAGCTTCTGGTGGTACATAATCCTCTTTATTTGAAATTCCAAAATGCCATGTTTCATTCAAACGTTTTGGCAATTCAACACGTTTAACTAAGTGCATCTGTCAGAGTGCTGACCTGAGAGCCACTGATATCAAGGAATCGTGGAAATTTTCACTGAATTTAGGCACATACATGTAAGGCTTGGACGTTCTCTTTCCATCCACTTCTATTTGCTGCTAGAGCTCTTTAAACAGTCGCCCATGACTCCCACCCAGCTGTTCGCCTTTCATCCTCAACCATTCGTCTCAATGTTGTTTTTTGGTCGTCCTGTCTTCTCTTCCCCTCTGGTCCCCACTCCAATGCAGTAATGCATTGGAGTGGGGACCAGATGTATTCTGTGTCAGACTGATCGATGATAGTGAGGTTGAATGAAACTGACTAAAAGACACTATGCGCGCTAGTTATATCCATAAGTAGCGAAAGCTAAGAAAGCTACAAATGTAGTTGTGGTGATCGAGTTACTTCAATCTACATGAAATTTCAAGTCATTTATGGCTGTTGAATGATGAAAAATAAACCCACATGGTGATGTAAAATCTATCTTTACAGCTGTTTGTATGGGTACACATAACTAACAGATGTTTGTTACATCACAGGATATTGAACTTGATAGAGAGCATCACAAGACCTTGCAATGGAGCTGGAGAGACCAGAGGAAGGACAGTAGAGGCCTGAGACAACTGACAGGGCAAGAAAGTATGGTAGTAAAGTAGTAGTTACAACTTTCTATTTATCTGGCCCAGCCCGGGAGGCCTTTGAACGTGGGGTACAGCTGGCCCGGGGTTTTCCTCCTAGGAGCAAGTGGACGTACGGGGAGGTTTTTCACCCAGCTGTTGTTCCACAACCCCGTTCAAGTTAGTTCTTTGCTAAGTTTTTTTTTTTGTTACTTCCCCATTAATGTTATGCTGCGATGTGGCTAATTTTTCTGCACTCTTATAAGAGAATAAGAGCACAGAAAAGTCAAGTCAATCTGATTGTAGGTTACATTAATGTTGACAATGAGCATCGAGTCTCAGATAATATTTATTTTTACATATGTGTGTGTGCCACCATTGTTCAAACAAGTGTATTTTTCTGAGGAAGTACATGTACATGTATGTGATTAATTAGGTCATTGGTTAGAGTCAGAGATCTTAGTTGCTGCATGTAGTTCTCACTGCAGTATTCATTTAATTTAAATAAATTATTATAATAAAATGTATTATTGTTTGTCTCATGATGTAGTCACTTAGGAATGTAGATTGCAACATTTTGACTGCTTACTGCTAGTCTTCTTTATTGGAACGATGAAGACTAGCAGTAAGCAGTAATGTTGAACTGTCGCAATCTACAATAGCGACTACATCATGAGACAAACAATAATACCTTTTACCTTTTTTGTACAAAAAATTCATAATTATTTTGCTAATTAAATGCATATTGCTATGAGCACTACATGTAGCAGCATAGACCTCTGACTCCAATCAGTGATCCAGTTAATTGCATACTAGATCCAGATTGAACCATTCCATTTGGCTGATTTTGAATCCACTCATATTTGTTTTAGCACTTGTTTGTTCAATTTGAGTAAGCTGGGTTTGAGGGTCCCAACACAAGTGCCTTTGAGCAGTGGTTATCTTTTTCCATTACATGGATGCATGCTGTACTGTTGACACTGAACAAAGTCTTTGATTAATTTTGATTTATAATAATTAACTAGAAAGTTCTCCAAAATTTGTTTACAAAAAATATGTTAATCAAAAACTGTGTTGAGTGACAATGGTATGGTGTGCATCAATGTAAACGGCAGCGTCAGCATAAATATTATGCTATAAGAAAGGTACATGGAGACAAGTAATTTTTTTAAAATTTATGATCATTTGCTCAATTCTCAAATTATGTGGTTGATATTGTGAGGGGAATTTAGTTGCTGATCACTCATTAGAGTTTTAAGGATTTAAAGACATCAACAACAACAAATTCATGTTTATCTAACTTTCAATTTAAGTTTATTTCTTCAATTAAAGAAATACAAATTAAAGAAAAACAAATTTTGCAGCTCAGGTAAATCAAGGAGAATTTCACTCTGAGATTTCTTTCAATTTTTTGTTCATGTAAACCTTTCTAAAATGTTAAAGCCATCAATCAATCATTCAATCAATCAATCAATCAGTCAATCAATCAATCAATCAATCAATCATTTATTTAACTATGATGTGCTAGTTAAGAGGGCATTAAGATACATGTATATACTCATCAATAGTGCATGTTTGAGATCTTACATACATGTATGCACCAACTTGGTCGTAACAATTATTATGATGAATTCAAAACTTAAGAAAATCAAATGACATCAACACAATGGTAACTGCTCAACAGCTTTAATTTCATTGGTCACATACTAGGGTTACATACAATAAGGGGTAGAATATTGACATACTTCACTGCTCAAAGGGATCAGCTTGTTAAATGATTAGTCATTAATTAGGTGGGTTTCATTATTTTGTATTAATAATATTTAACTAATGAAATCTAGCTACAATCAACATCATGTTACCAATCCAATCTTACCTAGCAGGTTTTTGTTTTAAACTATTTGAATTTTTCTTAACCATTCGCAGGTTGCTTTCTGAAACAAAAAGTCAGTAGTTCGATAATTTCCTATTTAAATTTGCATTTTAAAATGTTTGGTAGCTTGATAGTGGTTGTGTTTATAAACAAGGGAAGCACTTCTTATAAATTTAACATTAACAAGATAGTCGGTCAATTATTGCTCATTTTCATTCTAACAGTTTAGATAAGAATTATTTCATCCACAAAATGTGGCCTGAGCAAACAGATTTCATTTTACACTCCACTTCTAGTTGCCAGGATTTTGTTTGTTTAATGCTTCCTTTGTTTATATTTACTTACTTTGTATAAGTAGATCAGCAAGCTCATTAGCACAATAATAATTATTTCAAACTTTTCCTTTCTGTTGCCACTCCATTATATTTACCATCTTGAGTTGCATTTTATTGTTTTCAAGATTAATCAACATTTCAAATCATGCAAAAAAAATTGGCCTTAATCCACAAATTTCTACATAGAAAAGTTTTTGAGTGGCAATTTTACAAAAAAGAAAACATTCTTTAAAAAAAAACAATCACTTAACCGATGGTTACTAAGGAACTTTTATTTATCAGGCTTTTTTTCAGTGCCCAAGGACTTAATATTTTCATTTTCATTTTCTTTCTGGATTATTTTAATCCATTTTTTCCTTTTTGTTCATTTTAGCATAAATTTAAGGTATCATTATTAATATATTATTAAGTAGAATTAATTATCAACAGTCTGCATTTTAACTTACTGCTACATGTAGGTTTCTTTTTTTAATTTCAAGCTAGAAACAAAATCTTGCAACTCTTGCATTAAGTACATGATGAAACCTTTTTGCAATTTTATTGACATGATCAAGGCACTTAGGACTAATAATGCAGACTGTTGATTACCAACACATTTAATTTATTTTTGTTTTGTATTCATGGTTACTTCTTCGTGTTACAAAAGTCATGATATTTTGAATTTCCTCATCAACTTTATCCACAAATTCTAGGATTTATTTAAGCCGGCATGTTTTTTATTTCGCTTGTAGAATTTTCTGCTCACAGGTTACAGAGCAGCCTACTCGCAGGCTAGATTGATTAAGGTTGCAATCTTTTTTTCTTTTGGGACTCGTATCACCAAGAAAAGCCATGTTTTCTTTCTATTAGTCTATTTATGGTGCTAATGAGCTTGTATATCTACTAATAAGTTTTAGGGTATTATTTAATTCCAGGTCTGAAAGTGGCACACACACAAATTTAGCCAATCACGTCCCTGCTGGGTTGTGGAAGCTCTGAAGCTCTGAGAAGATGTGTTTCTGATGTCCTCTGAAATATTCCAACTGAGAAATCCTGGGAAACTTTATCTGATCCTGAAATTCAAGCTGGGGGCAGTTGGACACTTGGAAGAGTTGGCCATTTGCTCTCAAGTGGGGAGGACAACGTGGAGGAAGGTGAGAGTTTGCTCTTCATGTCTTTAGGGCTTCACTTAATTTGTCACAATACCACACCATCAATTTCGCACATTTCGGCGCGGCAAGGTGCTTCTTTGCAGTCGATGTATCCGGGAACATTTCACGACCACGGACATAAAACAGGAGTGCTGAATTGTTGGGGCTCAAGGAAGGTGTATCTCTGGAGAAATCGAGGACAGAGGTGAGCACGAATTTCATCAGTCTGACTTGATTGGATTTTCACAAATGACATCAAATTTAGCTCTTGGTCACTGGGTGTCTCTCAGATTGGGTTGCATTGGTTACGGTTTTCTCTCTTTTAAGTTTTTCATTTAATTTAAAAATTAAAACTAAAAATTAATATAAATCACTTTTCATATTTGTTTATAATAATTATTATTATAAACAAATAATCTCTTTTTTTTTCAAAAATAGCATTTTCTTACTAAGAATAAAATAATTTATAGTTTTGGATTTTCTTAAACCTTATTTTCTTAAAAAAATTATTATAAATCATAGGTCCAAATAATTTTTTTTTTAATTTAGCATTTTCTTACTAAGAATAAAATAATGAATTATTTTATTCTTAGTGAATTTTTCATTAAGTCTCATTTTCCTAAATAATTTCGTACAATTGGATTATTTTCATCATCAATTTTCATTTTCGTCTAATTTATAACTTCTTACACTACTTAGCCACTCCTGCAACTTTGGGGAAACTGAGCACCAGCTTTCAGCACTGGGATTTCTGGGATTGTTTGGTAACCAATGTTTGTTATGATTGATTGATGGTTGCCATTGGAAACCATCAAATAATCATAGCTCACACTGTTACCCAAACAATCCCAGAAATCCTAGTGTCAAAAGTTGGTGCTTAGTCTGCCTGATGTTTCTGGAGTGGCAAATAGGATCATTCTCAAAGCAATTTATTACAAACTATGTCAGATGTTTGAGGAATAATCCCTCATTAGTAGACTGATTAACTGTTAAATAAAACAGCGGCGTTTTATTCAACAGTTACTCAGTCTATTGATGAAGGGTTATCCTGAAACATCTGACATTGATTATTTTAAGCACTTTCATTATAAACTCAGTTTTCAATAAAAAAATTATCGAAAAACTAATCAAAAAAATCTCACCACCAATTTTATTTAAAAAATTAATAAATATAAACATTTTTTTAATTTTTGCTTTTCTTGATCTTAAATAATTATTACTTTATTTTGAAATTGGTTACAACAAACTTATTTAATAGCCTTAAATAAATACGATTTAGCTCTAGCAGCTCCCGCAAATTCCTGGCTCATTTCCAAATTTTTAAAACTCTAAGCAAAAATTTGGATTATTTATTTAGCTTATTTTATTTTCAAATAATTTCCGGACTCATTCTGCTTCGTATGTTTGTTGCTCGGTTCAAATCACGGGTGTTCTCTGGAGATTTGTTATTTTGTTTTGCGAAAAAATTATTTATTCACGCGCATAGCAATTCGAAAACAATTCTCCAGAGAACATCCCGTGATCTGAAATGGGACAACAAACAAACAGAGCTGAATGCGCGATTAAACCGAACCCTCTCGCATTTTTTTTTTCTTTCAAACAGCTCTTAACCTTTTCCAATTTGATTTCTAAATCAAATCAAATTCGGCAAAATTATATTTTCTGTTTAGCTTTAAACAAATTATCGCTCGTCACAAACATTTCATAAATGAAACTAAACATTAAAGCCTGGTTTTCACTAGTGACGGAAGCACAAGCGCAAGCAACATACGCAGACGCAGTAACGTGTTGATTTGTCGTAAACAAAAGGCACTGATGATCAACGCGTTACTGCGTCTGCGTATGTTGCTTGCGCTTGTGCTTGCGTCGCTAGTGAAAACCAGGCTTAAATAAGTACGATTTAGCTTAGCAGCTCCCGCAAATTCCTGGCTCATTTCCAAATTTTTAAACTGACTCCAAGCAACAAATTCGGATTATTTATTTAGCTTACTTTATTTTCAAACAATTTTCGGACTCATTCAGCTTCGTATGTTTGTTGCTCGGTTCAAATCACGGGCGTTCTCTGGAGATTTGCTCTTTTGTTTTCCTAAAAATTATTTATTCACGCCCACGCCAAACAATTCTCCTGAGAACATCACGTGATTTGAAATGGGACAACAAACAAACTGAGCTGAATGTGCTATTAAACCTAAACTATTTTGTACTTCACTAAACCTTTTCCTATTTACTAATTTACACAAATATCGGCTATTTTCTTTCATTTAAATTAAAGAGAAACTTACAGAGAGTAACCTGACATCGGTAGCTTCACAAAATGAGAGATGTTTAGTGACTTGTGCTTTATTTGGTGAAGTTTGTGGGATGACGATCGGCTGGATCGGCAGGGAGGTCAGACTGGGGGATTCGTGTTCAAATCTTTCCTTTGATTTCAAAAGAGATGCACTGAAATTGAGTGCCACAGTTTAGCACTTCGGTTTTTCTTGTCCAGGTTGCGTACGTTTTGCGTGACATTGGCTTGTGAATTAGCATTCTTTGCATTCAATTTAAATTTATTCGGTAGTGGCATTGTGACAAATTAAGAACGAGACCCTGGAGGCATGGGGAGCAAACTCTCACTTTCCTTTACGCTGTCCTCTCCACTTGGGAGCAAACGGTCAACTCTTCCAAGTGTTCAACTGTCCCTGGCTTGAATCAAGGGATCGGGTAAACAGACCAGGATTTTAAAGTTGGAATATTAAATGAGGACTAAAGAAATAACACCGACTTGGAGCAACAGAGTGAAAGCAACCCAATAGCAGGGACAAAGATTGGCTAGATTGTTTTTTATTTTTTTATTGATCAATAAAATAGTTATCTTCCTAACCTGTGCTGTTTATTTTGCAATCCAACCACTTGAGTGAACCAGATAAACTCCCCAATATAAGCCAAGTTCTGCCCGAAGTCTCAAGAAAACTTTGTGACACTATAAAGACTTAGTCTTAGTAAACAGTTCGTTTCTATGACGAAGTACGCCACAGATACGTGTTGTTGACATTGCAAAACGCGTAAAATAAATATAATTTGGTTCCGAAGCATGCAGACAGCCACAATGTTCAGTACAATTTGTTATCTTCGCAGCCTTTCTTGGGGTCGTCACGCAAAAGTGTGACATGATGTGACGCCCGGTTGCGTGACGATCCTAAGAAAGGCTGTGAAGATTATAAATTCTACTGAACATTGTGGCTGTCTGCATGCTTCGAAACCAAATTAAATTCATTTTACGCGTTCTGCAATGTTAACAACATGTATCTGTGGCGTACTTCGTCACAGAAACGAACTGTTTACTAAAAAGTACCGCGAAGTTTTCTTGAGACTTTGTAATTACTGTAAACATAAACCTTTCAGTTCCAAGCTGGAAATATTAATTCTCCTCACAATACTGAGATTGTCGTAAATGTTAGTTCTGAGTAATCATCCCGAGTTGATCATTTTCTTTATTCTCATCAGCAGTCTGCTTGACAATGTATTGATATTGTAAGGAGAAATAATATGTTCATCACTTGGGACTGAATGGCTCAGAGCACGTTTTCCAAAACCTCTCCATTGTGCTTCCTCAGTAAGACTGGTTTAGAAATGATTGCGCTTTATTTTATTCGAACTGCGAAAACTTAATTCAAGATTGCAGCAAAATTGTAGTTGTACACTTCTAATCTATGAAAACAAAACTATGGTAATTTCTGCTTGCCATTTGCACGCATCGTATATATAATTTTTGCAGTTCAATAGATTAAAACAATTTGGAAATCGCTGTTTTTTCGAGGGTTGCAAAACAATTCTCAATCCGCTGAAAAATGAAGATAACTTTGCTTTACAGTTTTTTTTCCTTCCAAAAAACAGACATGACATGAAATATAATGAATGAAGTCTTTGTCAAAGCGCAAACAGAGATAGTTTCTTTCCAAAATAATCGTAACTGAGATAATTAAAATACTAGTCCTACTATAGCCGAGTTTTTAAATGTATTCCAATGTGCTTCTTGTTTATTTTTGGTAACACAAAGCAATTCAGTCACGCAATGCAAACCACCCATGTAATAAATTCAGTGTACTTCTCGTCTTACGTGACATTGATTTTTGGTAATACAAAACAATTCAGTCACGCAATGCAAAACCAAACGTAGTAATTTGTTATTTTCAAGTATTCAAATTTAACAACATTGAAAATGACACTTAATAGTATTTCTTTTCAAAAACGTGTTGCAAAAGGAAACTTTTTTGACAAAACGAAACATTTCTGCTGCAATCTTGAATGAGAGTACTATAAAATTTACCACGAAAAAAAAAATCAAATCAAATCCGAAAGTAGAGGATAAGCAAGAGAGGTTTAAAAAAACATACCCATCAAGTTTACAGTAATCAAGGATACAGTTGAACCAGCCGTAGGCGACAACCCATTTTGCCAAACCAATGTAGTTGCCTACAATAGGTTTTGTCTATAGTAATTTGAGTTTCCGACCCTACTCCACACTGGGAGGAAGAGAAGCATGTAGATAGTAATTTGGCTGCACTGGACAATTTTTTGCACTTGACATGCACATGTATTCATATAGGATTTGTCACTTTATGCAAGGTGGTCACTCAGGGAGGTTCAACTGTATTAAATGCCCCAGACATGCAATCTACCAAGACCAATCAATGTATAGATTGTTGCAGTCTCTCTATTTTCTAACAAGATCATGAAAGGTGCACAAGACTGAAGAATCACAAGCAAAGCAAGCGTCCACAGGAGCCCTGAGAGCAAGTGCTCTTGGTCACTTGCCTCACTTGTGATTTCTTGGTTCCGCGCCTCTTCCAAGATCTTCTGCGAAAATGGAGAAGCTGTAAACAGTCTACACTATGAACACAAGAATATACAGAGTCTCTCTATAAAAGCGAAGTTATTGGTCAGTTGCAGGGTGTGAACCCGTGTCAATCAGTTGGTCCGTTTGTTAGTCAATCGGCCAGTCAATGAGTAAGGTAAGCTCTGTCAATCAATCAGCAGATGTCAGTCGATCAATTAACAAGACACATGGAGTTTGGCAATGTACATTTGTAATCTATCAATCAGTTTGTTAATTTCTTAGTCAGTCCATCATTCATTCGTCAGTGCCTCAACCAATCATTCAGTCAATCAGTGTGGTAGTTATATTTGATAGTGTGTCCACAATCAGTTTATTAATCAATCAATCAGTTGAAGCCAGTAAGTCCATCCATCTGGTCATCACTCAGTCAGTCAGTCAGTTCATCATTTCATCAGTCAGTCAGACAGACAGTCAGTCAGTCAGACAGTTAGTCAGACAGACAGTCAGTCAGTCAGTCAATCAGTCTGTGCATCTGTTCATCAGTCAGCCAATCAATCAATCAGCCAATCAGCCAGTACATTGTAGTTTATTAGACGTCCATTTGTCAATTAGTCCATCAATTAGATTCATGGTTGCCACCCATGGAGAAATCGAAACTGATCAAATGGAAAGTAGCCAAATTTTTGGCCAAAATAAGACTGTCATTATCAAAACCTTCCCCAACTTTTGAAATTTAGAATTTCCCTGACCAGATACTAAATTCTCTGACTTTGACAAGAAAGTTAGAGCTTCCCTGACCAGATACTAAATTCCCCGACTTTGACAAGAAATTTAGAATTTCCCTGACCAGACACTAAATTCTCATACTTTGACAAGTAATTTAGAATTTCCCTGACCAGATACTAAATTCCATTCAAGCTTTTAGCCAGAATTTGAAAAGTGGGTGTCCTACATCTGTAGAGGCATGTCCCCGTATAAATTTGTTAAAGCTTTGGTGCGTTTTTCATCATTATTTTTTCTCCTAGGATTGGGCGTCCACAGGGCACCTTGATGCCCTTCTTGCTAAAAGCTTGATTCCCTATCATTTCTCTTGCCTTGAAATGTTTTTCCCTGACTTTTTCCTGACCTGTGACAACCATGAGTTACATGTACATGTACGTCTGTACGTCTGTTCATCTGTCCATGACTCAGTCAGTCAGAAAATCAGTCAGTCATTTAGTCTGTCACTTAATCAGTCAGTCAGTCATTGTCAGACAATCCGTCAGTCATTCAGTCTGCAAATTAGTCAGCCAGAGAGTATGTCAGTCAGTCAGCAATTTCGTACTCAATCTCAATAAGCTGATCATTCAATCAGTAAAGTACTGTAGTAGTTCTATCAGTCTGTTAATCTGTAAATATTATTAGTCCACCAATCAGTTTTATTATTAACACCCTGTCAGTGAGTCCATCAGGCAGCCAGTCAGTCAGTCATTTAGTCTGTCACGTACATGAAATCAGTCAGTCAGTCAGTCAAGACAGTCAGTCAGACACAGTCAGTCAGTCAGTGAGACAGTCTATCTGCTACTCAGTCAGTCAGTCAGTCAGTCAGCAATTTAGTACTCAATCACTCAAATCAGTAAGTAAATGTACAGTAGTTCAATCAGTCAGTTTGTCAATGTTATTAGTCTGTCAATCAGTTTTATTAATTAACACCCTGCAGTGAGTCCATCAGGCAGGCAGCCAGTCAGTGAAGACAGTCAGTCAGTCAGACAGTCTATCCATTACTCAGTCAGTCAGTCAGTCAGCAATTTAGTCTCCATCTCAATAAGTTTGTCACTCAATCTGTAAATGTAGTTCAATCAGTCAGTTTGTCAATTTTAGTAGTCTGTCGATCAGTTTTATTTTTTTACTAACACCCTGCAGTGAGTCCATCAGGCAGCCAGTCATTTGGCAATCCGTCAAATTGTAATTCAAGTCTGTAATTCAAATAATAATCCAGTTCATTGGTACAGTAATCCAATCAGTATGTCAGTTACACAGTCCATTTAACTTTTAGTCCATTTATTAACTTTTGAGAGCTCCACTTATCCACTATGCAAATTAACCATGGCAAGGTAGTTGGCATGTCTGAAGTCAAGAGCAGAACTTGGCTTATAGAAGAGTTTTGTTTACCTGGTTCACTCAAGAGCTGGATTGCAAAGAAAAACATGCAGCACTACTAAAGATAAAGTCTTGAAGCTTTGGTCCAATGGCATCTGATCTGGGGGAAAAAAATTAAAACCTGTTTCAGTGTGAAATTCAAAATACAACAAGAGTTAATGTGACTTGACACTATAGAAACCTGTGACTCCAGTCCCTTCCTCGGCTTTCGCTCACAAAGACATTCGCCAGATTATAAAATACACAGTACATTTTCTTGTAATCAGATCACTATGAGTTCATTATTGCTGTGGTACAGTAGGTCAATTGGAAATAATATCCAGCCTATAATCTATTGATTATGCAAAACATTCACTTCATAGTGTCCACCTTGAGAGGCATTTTTCACCAGAATCAGTTTGCTAAAAAAGTGTCCGCTGTCCGCCTTAGAGAAGTGTCTGCCTTAAAGAGAGTTTACATGTAGTTGCAGACAAACAAGTGAAATTTGGCCAGGACCAGCCATTCATGTCTGCCTTAGGGAGGTGTCCGCTTTACAGTGGTGTCCACTTTGAGAGAGTTGACTGTATAACCATACACAAATGAAGGGCTAACCATCTGGACATATTTCAACATTTTTTTTGGCACTCTGATCTTATTTTATTTTAAACTTAGTCAATGATACAGTTGGTCAGTCGATAAGCCTATCATTCAGCCAATCATTAGATCTTTCTTTGTGTCACTGCATTTTCCCTTGAATTTACAAACTTCCAGATCAGAGCTAATTCCAGGACATTTCAGGACTTTTCAGGATTTCAAGGACCTGTATGAACCCTGTTCTCTGATTTATTGTTTTACTCACCTGGATAACTGTTACATGCTGATTGCTGAAGCTTTGTTTCATTTGGTTCTTCTGTTTGCATCTCATCTGGAAAACAAGATTACTCTGTTTAGTTTCAAGCTCGCAATACTACCGAGTTCTCTTTACCATATTCCCTAACATTTCTGTTAACCATAGTTTTGAGAATTGGTACATCAAGCAATATCTCTTCAATACAATAATTTATCTACATAATAATGTGTAGTTCCAGAAAATATCCATTACCACCCCCCCCCCCCCCCCCCCCACCCATCCACGGAAGGGATTGTAGAAATTCCAGGGGTGGGGAGCCCAGGATGGGAGGTGCACAGACGGATATATCGAAGTTTGTGTTTGTCCCATTCATACATTTTATTTTTATGTATCTGCGGCTATAACCTGTGATTGTTTATACAGTAGACTCCCGCTATCTCGAACCCCAGCTATCTCAAATCTCCCGCTATCTCGAACTGAAACCTGTTCCCCTCGGTTTTGCTTACTGTTTTTCAGTCATTTACTATTGCCTATCTCGAACTCAGTTATCTCGAATCTCCTGCTATCTCGAACAAAGTGTGACTTCCCGTAGTCTTAAAATCAACACCTCCTACACTGTATCTCGAACTGTAGTAATTATGATGTTAAATGAATGACAACAGGACATAATTATAAAGAAATTTGTCTTGTAATTGATTATGCTCGCCAAAAGGAGTATCCAACGGTGTCCAAAACTTACATACAGTATACAGTTCCACTAAACAGTACAGTCATTACTGTATTCACCAAGCACTTATATATGTGAACAGTATCGATTGCTAATATTGTATAAAGAGCTGACCTTCATGGCAAACTCTGCGAGTACCGACAGGCCAATGATTTGCGAACTGCACTACTGTAGTTCACTTTTGTTAAAAATTACGAAATTTGACAAGACCCTCGCTATCTCAATATTATTCCACTATTTCAGAATTATACTTCCTTCACACAATGCTCAATGAAAATAATAATTTATCAAGCTAATCATGCATATTCCCAAGACCAACACCTTTCATATTGATACAGCAGAAAGCAAGTGCTCTAAGTTCGTTCATGACCACTAATATAGAGAACCATCCTCTAGCTGTTTGAGATTAACCCATCTAAAAGTTTGGAAATTCCGAAGGGGATGGGGGGGGGGGGGGGGGGGGTATATTTTGGGGCCAATTTTGGAAAAGGGGGGGTCATAGGCCATATCCCTTCCATGGGGGGTATGGATATTTTCTGCAACTACACAATAGCCTCCATTTGGCTTCAAAAACATGCATGGATACAATGTATATGTCCTTGGACATCACATGTATCTGTTCCTTATATGTTCCTGTTCACAGTTTTCCTCAAGCTGTGCTCTTGGAAAGCTGTTCGCTTCTCAAATCAGATAAATGTCCACAGACATTTTAGCACCAACTGGAGGTTATTTTATCACCTTATTTTTAGCATTTTAGTATATATCGTTTTAAATTTATTTATTTTAGGGTCCCCACTGCTATTTAACACTTGAATAAAGGCTTCATTCATTCAGAGATACAGTGGAATCCTGATTTCTCAAGCCCCGATTTCCCTTGGATTTGTTTCACTGAAATTTTACCCGCGATATTTCAAACTCCTGATTTCTCAAACCAATTTTCGTTTCCCTTGGAGGTTAGAGAAATTGGGATTCCACTGTTCTTTGTTATATTTAATCAAATCAGCATTCAATATTGGAATGGACGCTACAGTTGAATGAAAGATCCCAAGAAAATCAATCATGAATGTTAAAGACAAAGTGATAGTTTTAGTCTCAGTCTGCATTTTATACCAAGTCTGCTACATGTAGTCTGTATTTTTATACTGACCGCTTCTCCTGTACATGAAGGACATTCCATTTTACATCTCCCTTCCTTGACAAGATTTATAAAGGGGCTCTGAAAGTCATTTCTGAAGGGGTCTTTTTTTGCAGATTTTCTGAGGGGGTTGGTGAGAAAAACAGCCTTTTTCCTTAGGGGGAATGGAGAAATTTGCTACTTTCCGAGGGGGTTATTGTGTTGGCACTTTGATCTTTGTTTTCTTAGGGGGTAAATGTTGACTGACCTGGGGGGGGGGGGGGGAGGGGGGGGTGGATATAAAATGGAAATGGCGCTGATGTGTTTGCAGGTCTAATTATGTACAATACACCTACATCTTGGATTCTGTCAGCTTATTTATATGTGCCTCTACTGACGCAAGAGAAACTCTGATGGTTGTACAGTCATGTAGATGCGGCGTTGATGTAAATACAGTCGAAGCTCTCTGAGCGGACACTCTCGTAAGCGGACAGCTCTACTAATAAAACCCTGTTTGAACTCTAGCTCATACACTCTGTATTTACACATTACCCGAGCGTTTCCGCTTACAGGAGCTTCAACCGTAGTTCAATATATAAGCTTAAGCTTAAAGCTTAGTTGTGAAAATAAAAATTTAATATCTTACCTTCTTCACCGACTCATGCACGAGGTGAACAAAGCTTTCTGTAATTCCTCCATATTGTGTCTCCTGGCTCCGAGCTGCAAGCAAAAGTAAAGCAAGTTAGCTGATGTTTCATATAAAGTATTATAACACTAGTTCAAGCGGTTTTATTAAAATAAAGAACAAACCTGCTTCAGCACCAATTTTTCCGCCATCTTTGTTTTGACAAGTGCAACATGGCGGTCCAACATGGCGGAAATGAACTACACTCGCAAAGATTAGTGGGAAATATTATGATAAGAAGGGAGGGAGGGGAGGGAAAAAATAAAATAGGTCCGCAAGGCAAACTTGTGTGGCTTACGGCTGTGAAAATAGTTGTGAACATTATACTATAGCTAATTTATTGCTTCAGAAGTCTTTTGCACATATTTCCGCTTTCCAGGCCCTCTAATTTGCGAAAAGAAATATCCTTAATCCATTTTAAAACTAAATTGCGTCTCCACACAGTTTCTGAAAGAATTTTATACACGGCATCCTCAAAAAGCAGCTTTTTATTATTTATTTTATTCCTTTATAATTGTAGCAGTTGGCTAGTTAGTTAGTAAGTTAGTTAGTACATAATGTAAGTGTAAGGGGTGTTTTTTCGGCGAGTGCACGACTGCGAGCGCGAGAGCGCGAGACGATAAAACCCCCCAAACCGCCTGTATCCGAAAGCAATCGCGCCAGCAAATACGTCATCATCAACTGGTACTTGTTCCCCTGACTGCGTGGTAAGAAGCCTGTTGAAAGCAGTCAGAATGTCAGATGCAGCTTAGATTTGCCGGCCAAATTAGCCAACTCAGATGCGATCAAAACAGAGGCAGTTTGGCTTTCTTCTTTAATTTCCTTGTTCTACGCCATTTATATACCGAAAGTTTCTTGTTATTTACTTACTAAATCACTACTGTTAGCTACCCTTATTATAATTTGTTTTTCTTCACCTCCCGCCTCGACTAGCCCTGCTAATTTGCGGGAGGTGAAAATCTATGTATTTTAACCCAAGACTTAATAAAGCTTGTTGTTGTTATTGTTGTTGTTGTTGTTGTTGTTTCTGGTGCTCTAAAGTGCTTTGTAGTTCGGCAGTCATACGACCCTGGCTCAGGCCATAAACTGATTCCATCTCTATCCAGCTCTCTTGATCTGAGGTCGAGTCAGAATATTGATAACATAACATAATAATATTAATATAAATAACAAAAAAAAGCACCTTGTCTTATTGAGACAAGCATCTGTGTCATAATTAGGGACTGTGCAATAATTATCAGGAGGGGGGGGTTGGAAAATGGGCTTCATGTCGGAAAATATTAGGTAATATCCCCCCCCCCCCCCCCCTTCCTAAAGGAGTAAATTTAGTTATTGCCCCCCTCTAATCAGTCAGATTTCTCTACACGCACCTGTGGATTATACATGTTTAATTGTTGGACATCCGCGTCTGGAACAAACATCACCTCCGTAGCAATGTTCAACAGAGTCATAGAAGGAAAAGAGCATGTGTTATTTTCAGGTCTGGTGAAGGCCCCACCTTATAGTTGCTTTGTTCTCCTAGTTGCAAGTAATGTAATGTAGTATGAATGTAACTATTTTAACCACATTTTCTGTAACGTACCTGTTTAGAAATAAAATTAATCACATGCAAATTAGTTTAGCATCGGCCGGGCGGCCTCCAAGTTCAATAAAAGCTTGGTTACCCAAGTCTCATAAGGAAACAATGCGAAACTCGATGGATAAAAGATCCTAAAAGTTGAGCCGATTCTAGCTGTGGTCTTATCTCGAATACCCAATGTATAGGCTGAGTTGACAATTAAAAACAATTAAAGGATACTTCTTTGTAAGTAATTTGCTTTTATTTAGTCGAAACCCACGTCTCCTATAGCTCATGCTAATAAGCGAGGTCTAGTAACAAATCAAAATAAATGCTGCCTTTTGATGGGTCAAATATCTGCAAACTGCACAGATTATTTCTGTCAAAAGTTTATGTTTTGACTCATTGCTAGAATTCGTTTAAAAGCGCAGACTTTCTTTCCCGCCAAAAGACGATGTGCGATTCCGGTGAAAACGAGAGTAATTTCAAGAGAAATAAATGAACATGTGCTGTGGTCTAATAATTTCCTGTCAAAATAATGCCTTATTTCGGACTAAAGCTGCATAAAATCCATACCCTTAACTGAGGGGCCAATAGGAGTAACCCCTCCCTCACTCCAATCTATCGGGATACGTTGTCTTACGATTAGTCAATTTTTGTTCTTAATTTGATACTGATATAGGCTGTCTTCCTCCAACCTCGTTCCCAGGGAGCGGGAAGATGAGAGACTTTGGGAACGAGGTTGGTCTTCCTCTTGTTTACGTCGTGCATACATTTATAAACTAGGAGTAACCATGGGTTAGGAAGTGCGGGCGGAATATCGGGTACATGTATTTAATTGGCTTTGATTTAGGAAACCACTGGGTAGCTATCGCGGCTTTCTTTATATATTGGCTGCTATGTGTTAACTTCAAACTCCGTCCGATATACTTATATTTATTTTATGTGGCAAGCGAAAACTTATCGTGTAATAATAAAATCTGATCGATCAATTATTTATCGTACGTGTTTAATATACTTCCCAGCATGCGCACGCTTACTTTTTAAAACCACAACATGCCATATTTCCGGTTCTAGTTATGTAATCAAAATTATAGTCACGTTCCACTAAAGATCACTAAACTTTACTACAATATTATTTTGTTTATTCGCAATCCTCTAGACGGGCTTTCTTTCAGCTTTTGTTGTTTGTTTTACACAACGTACAAATATGAAAAGCAGTGAATTAAGTATACATGTAATTCGTTAAAACACTTCTTTGAAGATTTGAAGTGGCGCGCGAATCATCACCTCAACGAAAATGTACAAACACGACATCACACTTTCTTGTCTGCAATAAGCACTTTTTACGGGGACTCTAATAAAAAATTAATATTGGCTTTGATTAAGGAAACCACTGGGTAGTCATCGTGGCTTTATTATTGGCTGCTATGTTTGAGTATTAACTTCAAACTCCGATACAGACGTAAAATTGAATTCAGCATAATAGCCGTAATCCATAACGAAAACATATGTGGCCTTCGTGACGATTTGGCGTAACTTTCCCGGCGCCTATGATCATTCGAATGTAATTTTATCAACTCATCGTCAAACATCTTTTGGTCTTCTCAGTGAATATCAACTGAGATAAAGTACAAGTTAAAACAATACCGTAACAATATTGTTCCATTACAGAGCTACGCGGTATTTTAACATGTTTCCTATTGCTGCGCATGTGTAACAGACAACTCTTTACACGTGATGCACTTCTCTTGGTGCAGAGTTCACATTCCAATCATACCAGTTGGAAGTCCAAAAGAATGTTCATATCTTGCTTCAATGTCCCGTTTAAGAACATGCCGCAAACGTGTGATATCAAAGTCGGAGTTTTGCTACCAGCCAAGACTATAACTAACATGCAATTACAGTAGATGGGATATGATTGTCAGTTATCATTATTGTGCCGCACTAATAAAATATTATTGAAGAACTGATTGATGCTTTCGTTTGGTTATTTCTGAGAATTACAAGATGCAAAGCTTCTGAATGTTTTATGACACAGACCGTTTAACCCTATCCTGCCTGGGGGGGGGGGGGGGGGGGAGCAGAAAGTGCCCGCGCTGATTTCAAATTTATCGTACTTAAAGAGCATTCAAGCAATCATAGCCAAACTTTATGACTTTTCCTAAACATTACCAAGGAACATTTTGGTGTGTCCATGGAAACCAAGTTTTGACAGGCCATTTTAGCCAAATTTGGTATTTTCAGCTTAATTTTCAGTTTTCATGAGATTTTCGCTTTCTACAAATAGTTTCCTCCAAAATCTTTGCAATGTTTGCATCCTTATATTGTTTTCGATTTTTTCAAATCAAATTTGGTGATTTTCTGACATTTCTGAACAATTTAAAAATCCAACATGGCGGATCCAACATGGCGGACATTTTTAAAGTATGACGTTATTTTGGCGTGATATGATATCATAATTGATTCGTGATTGTCACTAAAATAAACATGTTTGAATGCTTTATACACCACGTAAGTTTCATTTTTATAGCACAAATACTTTTCGAGGTTTTTTTTAGCTTAATTTTCAGTTTTCGTAAAATGTTTGCTTTTTACGATGAAATCCTTCCGTTTTAGCATCTTTATATTTTTCTTGATTTTTTCAAAACAAATTTGGAGATTTTCTGACATTTCGGAACAATTTAGAAATCCAAGATTTAGGATCCAATAATGATGGCGGATTTTTTTCATGTATGACGTCATTATGGCGTGTATGACGTCATGATTGACACGTGACTGCCACTAAAATAAAGATTTTTGGATTCTTTACACACCATGTAAGTTTAATTTTCATAGCGTCAATACTTTTCGAGATACATTGGGGGGGGACTATCTGCCCCCCCCCCCCCCCCCCCAGGCTCACGAACGAAAAAAAAGCCCAGGCAAAATAGGGTTAATAATAAAGATGCACTCATGCGACAATACAAACAGTATCCATTTTCAAATTAGAAAGCGTAGCAGAATTAAGAAGAGGTCCAACAAGTCCAATTGTCAATTTTATATAATTAACTTCTGAGCGTCTGAAACAAGACGCGTTATTATTTAACGCTACTGAAGTATAAAAGACTGAGCCGGCAGGTGCCAATAACGAATGTGGGGAATTAGAACAAAGAAGAGCCATCGCTTTCAAGCTCCTGTTTGAGGTTCTTATAAAAATATTAAGTGCTCTTGATATTGCCAGTCTTAAACATGTTCTTAGCAGTTATCGAAAACAAACCTCTCGTTTACCACATCATGCAGAACTGAGCACTTTGTCCGCTCTGTCAACTTCAGTTGTAATATGCCACTGTTTCTAGTTTTATACTGTTTTTACCAAGAAAACGTTTCTATTTGTTCTGAGAGTTGTTACTTAAAGACTGATATTATTTTTCTTTAGTTCAAAAATGATCCTTTAAAAGTTTTGATGAGGTCGATGAAAAGCAATAGGATGTGATTGTCGGTTGTAACCGGCTGAACATAATTAAGTCGTTAAAAATACACGGACTGTAAAACATTTTTACAACAACAGTTAACTATTCCAGAGAAAGAAGGACTGAATAACAGTTTTCAAACGTGTGATATCAAAGTCGATGAAAAAAGGCCATCGCTTTTAAGTTCCTGTTTGTGTTTCTTATATTTTAAGTGCTCTTTTGTTACTAGCAGTTATCGTAAACAAACCTCTCGTTTAGCACATCATGCAGAACTGAGCACTTTATCCGCAACAGAATGTAGTCTGTCAACTTCATATTGGTATTAATAGTTCTTCCTACTAAGCATTTTCAAAGAAAACGTTATATTTGTTCTGAGAGTTCCTTCAAAATTTTACGTGTAGTACAGACGCATAGTTATGGTACAGATTCTGATATTCATGCGCCTGTTTCCCTAAAGAAACGAGTTAATTTTCCGGCTGTTCTTTAGCGGCCATTAGAGAAGGTCATTCGTAAATATAAATCAGCATCCAGAGCAAACTAAACCGTAACTACAAATAAAGAGATTACACCAGTATCACGGAAGAATCAATTCATGTCCTGATGAGAATCCTGAGAGGTTGAAATTTCTTGACAATTCCGTAACTTTTTTCACGCTCCAAACTGTTGTAAAATATATAAATCTAGAAGAAAATTCAGGTGTTCTTATCACGAATTTATGGAATCGACCCCGAAATGATCCCGAGCCCGAAATGATCCCTAATTTTTTTCACACTGGCCCCGAACTGGCCCCGAACTTTGGCTGTTCGCGGAAACAATAACAACAAACAATCGTGATGCGTCAGTCTCGAATCTCTCTAATGTGTGGCGGGTTTTTAACGCGCACTTAAGCTTTATTTCTTCACATTTTATTGGCTGATTTCACCAAGGAAACTTCTTTGAATTATAATTTGGAAACTTTGTTAGAGTTTGTGATATGGCTATTCTCAGTCGATATAAAGAAGGACTTTAGAACAGTTTTCAAACGTGTGATATCAAAAATGGCCATCGCTTTCATGTTCCTGTTCAAGTTCCTGTTTGTGTTTCTTATAAAAATATTTTAAGTGCTCTTGATATTGCCTCTTAAACATGTTCTTAGCAGTTATTGAAAACAAACCTCTCGTTTACCACATCATGCAGAACTGAGCACTTTATCCGCAACAGAATGTAGTCTGTCAACTTCATATTAGTATTTTATTCCCCTATCAGTTAGGCTGCTTCTCAGAGTCCTTACATCGCCAGACTACCGACATTCTGCTGTGAAGAGCTGAGAAAGACCTACCGTAAAATTTCTAAAAATTGTCTAAAAGCCTTTTGCCGGGTTAGTTTCGGGCTTATTATTGGCAAATTCATTGTTTGCTCCAGTGTGCATTTATTAAAAACCTTTGGCGTGTTTTGCTCGTAAATTCAAATTATCTTCTCAGTCTTGCTTGTTGCTATATAAAATACACACTTAATGACTGGCACCTTGGGAAACACTCGACTTCCTTTCGAGATTCGATCATCGAGATTCTCGTCTCGGACAAGTCATTCAGTAAAACCTATGCATGTTGCCTGTTACCTCAAGCGCTATATACAAACAAAATACTGTTTCTATAAACACGTACTATCAATAGCTCATACTTGGCAAGCTCCATATCACGTGTTATTTATATTCAACAAATTGTAACACTGTCCAAATATGGTCATGATGTACTCAATATCTGTCGACCGTACTCAACAGATATCCTGCGATATATGTAATTTCGTATGCGCACAGTAAAATGTTCAAGTCAGTTCTTGAAATAAAAGTGGAAAAGTATGTGTTATCAGTTTGTTGAATAATAAAACAATTATCCTGCTCAATCTTGCGGAATATCGCCTGATCAGTTAGCCAACTCGGCTTATGGCGGCTTTCGGCCTCGTCGGCAAAGTATCAGGTGATATTCCGCGCGATTTCGCAGGATAATTGTTAATTACTAACTGTTTACGACACTTTGCACGATGTTCATTGGTTGAAATTTCAGGCTTTGCCTCGACTTGATAACCCCGAATGAAACAAAACCGGAAAATAAGTCTTGTTCTATTTATTCCTTTCTTTCGTCTTTATCTGACGCCGTTGCTCTATTTTCTCCGTGTTAATATGGCACTGAATATTTTTCCAAGTGATGTTGCAGACGAACTGAAATCGTACGCCGAGAAGGCAAGTTCGTTCTGTGCCAAAGTGCGTTTCGGCAAAGAAGGTGAAGCAGACGCCGCCAAGATTGAAGCTGACCAGCACTATGACAATTTCAAAGACAAATCAAAGGGGCTCCTGACCGACAAATCTTACAAAAATATCAAGGTGATGCTTTTAAGAACCGCATGGTACGCGGCCAACACCAGAAAGGGCTGTAAAGACGAAGCTGAAAATGACAAAAAGAGCGTGAAGGAACACTACTACAATCTGATCAAGGAAGGAGAAGTATCCGAAACGTTGGCAACAAATGTGAGAGAGATGGGTTCCAGTGCTGCCCGCTTTACTGTGGACACCATTGTTGGCAACAAGGATCAGGCAGTGCGCGACAAGGCAAACTTGGATGCTTGTTTTAACAAAATACGCGGAGATGTCAATCTGGTCGCTGTGAATTTCTTCATGAATGAAGCCAAAATCCTCTCAGAAAAGCAAAAAGTAGTTTATGAACTAGACATGGTCAACAATGGTGATATACAGCAAACGATGGCGTTCAAGTTCTCAGTGACTGAGGGAAAGACAGAGTCTACCTCACATAAGATCGCCTTCAGTTATGGTGTCAAGGTGAGATTTGAAGCAGGCGTGTTCGGTTCTGCCGAAAGCAAGTACGAAATTTCATTCACTTTCTCGCACGACCACACTTTTTCAAGTTCTATCAGTACTGGCCATGGTAACACCAAGACGTACGAATTCCCACTGTCTGTTCCCGCACATAGCACATATGTGGGCAAAGGGATGGTGCATGAAGCCGAGATGGATGTCCCTTATGAGCTTGTGTTCGACTTTGGCGGCACAAAAAGATCCGTTAAAGGGATTTGGAAAGGAGTTGCCGTCAGCAAGGCTACATTTGGGGTCCAAATGAAGTACATATAAAAAGCAATAGGATGTCATTGTCGGTTGTAACCGGCTGAACATAAGTCGTTAAAAATACGCGGCCTGTATAACATTTTTACAACAACAGTTAGTGTGATAAATATTCTTAGTCGATAAAAAAAAAAGGCCTGTGTAGCAGTTTTCAAACGTGTGATATCTCAGAAGTCAATATAGAAAAGGCCTGTATAACAGTTTTCAAATGAGTGATATCTAAGTCAATATAGAAAAAGGCCTGTATAACAGTTTTCAAATGAGTGATATCTAAGTCAATATAGAAAAAGGCCTGTATAACAGTTTTCAAATGAGTCAGTGATATCTAAGTCAATATAG
The DNA here is from genome assembly GCA_029204205.1 of Desmophyllum pertusum. NCBI lineage: Eukaryota > Metazoa > Cnidaria > Anthozoa > Scleractinia > Caryophylliidae > Desmophyllum > Desmophyllum pertusum. Next base: position 166,052 of record MU826864.1, read on the forward strand.
AAAAAGGCCTGTATAACAGTTTTCAAATGAGTGATATCTAAGTCAATATAGAAAAAGGCCTGTATAACAGTTTTCAAATGAGTGACATCTAAGTCAATATAGAAAAAGGCCCAGCTGTATAACAGTTTTCAAACGTGTGATATCTTAGTCGATAAAAATAAGGTTTGCATGTATAACAGTTTTCAAACGCGTGATATCTATTAAAGTCGGACATTAGTAGGCTAGTACTACGGACATTTAAAAGGGCAGGTAACTTACATGCAATTACAGTTTCAGTAATTTTCCGCACTAATAAAATATTATTGTAGAATATTGATGCTTTCGTTTGGTTATTTCTGAGTATTAAAAGCTGCGAAGCTTTCTGAATCAGTTCTACAGACCGTTTAATAAAGATGCACTCATGCATCAATACAAACAGTATCCGTTGTCAAATTAGAAAGCGTAGCAGAATTAAGAAGAGGTCCAATTTTATATCACATACAATTATAAATTGACGCGTACTGAAGCCTAAAGACTGAGCCGGCAGGTGCAGATAACGAATGCGAACTATCGAACACAACTGAGCAAATGACGTATGAGAGACGGCTAAGAAGAGCCATCACTTTCAAGTTCAAGTCCTGTTTGTGGTTCTTATAAAAATATTTTAAGTGCTCTTGATATTGCCTTAAACATGTTATTAGCACGGTTCGAAAACAAACCTCTCGTTTACCACATCATGCAGAACCGAGCACTTTGTCCGCTCTGTCAACTTCATATTGGTATTGTTATGCAACTGTTTCAAATCTTATAGTTTTTCCCACTAAACTTTTTCAAAGAAAACGTTTTTATTTGTTTTGAAAGTTGCTACTTTAAGACCGTGATATTCTTTATCTTTAGTTCAAAAATGATCCTTCACTGAAAGTTTTGCGATTGCAGTCAACAATTAGGGCTACATATCACGTCGATAGAAAAGCAATAGGATGTGATTGACGGCTGTAACCGGCTGAACATAACTCGTTAAAATTAAATACGCGACCTGTATAACATTTTTACATCAACAGTTTTAAAACTGTGATATCCAAGTCGATAGAAATAGTTTTCAAACGTGTGATTCAAAGTTGATGAAAAAAGGCCGTCGCTTTTGAGTTCCTGTTTGTGGTTCTTATATATCAAAACATTATATTTGCTCTTGATCATGATATTGCCTTTTAAACATGTTCTTAGCAGTTATCGAAAACAAACCTCTCGTTTACCACATCATGCAGAACTGAGCACTTTATCCGCTTTGTCAACTTCACTATTGGTATTGGTATTGTTATTGTTGTGCAACTGTTTCAAATCTTATAGTTTTTCCCACTAAGCTTTTTCAAAGCTTTTTTATTTGTTTTAAAAAAAGTTCCTGTTTGTGGTTCTTATAAAAATATTTTAAGTGCTCTTGATATTGCTTAAACATGTTATTAGCACGGTTCGAAAACAAACCTCTCGTTTACCACATCATGCAGAACTGAGCACTTTGTCCGCTCTGTCAACTTCATATTGGTATTGTTATGCAACTGTTTAGTCTAGTTCAAAAATGATCCTTCACAGTTTTGACGAAGTCGATGAAAAGCAATACACCCTATTCTAAAATGGCTGTCAATTTAAACTTATTTTGTATGTATTTAAATTTGCCTCACTAACCTCGTTTTTGAGTGCCGGATAATTCAAAATAATTTTTACTCAAGAACGAGGTTAGTGAGGCAAATTTAAATGCATACAAAATAATTTTAAATTGGCAGCCATTTTGGAATAGGGTCAAAAGGGTGTGATTGACGGTTGTAACCGGCTGAACATAAGTCGTTAAAAATACGCGACCAGCTGTAAAACATTTTTACAACAACAGTTAACTATTCCAGAAAAAGAAGGACTGTATAACAGTTTTCAAACGTGTGATATCAAAGTCGATGAAAAAAGGCCATCGCTTTTAAGTTCCTGTTTGTGTTTCTTATAAAAATATTTTAAGTGCTCTTTTGTTACTAGCAGTTATCGAAAACAAACCTCTCGTTTAGCACATCATGCAGAACTGAGCACTTTATCCGCAACAGAATGTAGTCTGTCAACTTCATATTGGTATTAATAGTTCTTCCTACTAAGCATTTTCAAAGAAAACGTTCTATTTGTTCTGAGAGTTGCTACTTTAAGACTGAAATTATTTCATGATCCTTCAAAATTTTACGTGTACTACAGACACATAGTTATGGTACAGATTATGATATTCATGCGCCTGTTTCCCTAAAGAAACGAGTTAATTTTCCGGCTGTTCTTTAGCGGCCGTTAGAGAAGGTCATTCGTAAATATAAATCAGCATCCAGAGCAAACTTAACCGTAACTACAAATAGAGAGATTACACCAGTATCACGGAAGAATCAATTCATGCCCTGATGAGAACCCTGAGAGGTTGAAATTTCTTGACAATTCCGTAACTTTTTTCACGCTCCAAAACTGTTGTAAAATATATAAATCTAGAAGAAAATTCAGGTGTTCTTATCACGAATTTATGGAATCGACCCCGAAATGATCCCGAGCCCGAAATGATCCCTAATTTTTTTCACACTGGCCCCGAACTGGCCCCGAACTTTGGCTGTTCGCGGAAACAGTAACAACAAACAATCGTGATGCGTCAGTCTCGAATCTCTCTAATGTGTGGCGGGTTTTTAACGCGCACTTAAGCTTTATTTCTTCACATTTTATTGGCTGATTTCACCAAGGAAACTTCTTTGAATTATAATTTGGAAACTTTGTTAGAGTTTGTGATATGGCTATTCTCAGTCGATATAAAGAAGGACTTTAGAACAGTTTTCAAACGTGTGATATCAAAAATGGCCATCGCTTTCAAGTTCCTGTTCAAGTTCCTGTTTGTGTTTCTTATAAAAATATTTTAAGTGCTCTTGATATTGCCTCTTAAACATGTTCTTAGCAGTTATCGAAAACAAACCTCTCGTTTACCACATCATGCAGAACTGAGCACTTTATCCGCAACAGAATGTAGTCTGTCAACTTCATAGTAGTATTTTATTCCCCTATCAGTTAGGCTGCTTCTCAGAGTCCTTACATCGCCAGACTACAACATTCTGCTGTGAAGAGCTGAGAAAGACCTACCGTAAAATTTCTAAAAATTGTCTAAAAGCCTTTTGCCGGGTTAGTTTCGGGAAGGGTGGGCTTATTATTGGCAAATTCATTGTTTGCTCCAGTGTGCATTTATTAAAAACCTTTGGCGTGTTTTGCTCGTAAATTCAAATTATCTTCTCAGTCTTGCTTGTTGCTATATAAAATACACACTTAATGACTGGCACCTTGGGAAACACTCGACTTCCTTTCGGGATTCGATCATCGAGATTCTCGTCTCGGACAAGTCATTCAGTAAAACCTATGCATGTTGCCTGTTACCTCAAGCGCTATATACAAACAAAATACTGTTTCTATAAACACGTACTATCAATAGCTCATACTTGGCAAGCTCCATATCACGTGTTATTTATATTCAACAAATTGTAACACTGTCCAAATATGGTCATGATGTACTCAATATCTGTCGACCGTACTCAACAGATATCCTGCGATATATGTAATTTCGTATGCGCACAGTAAAATGTTCAAGTCAGTTCTTGAAATAAAAGTGGAAAAGTATGTGTTATCAGTTTGTTGAATAATAAAACAATTATCCTGCTCAATCTTGCGGAATATCGCCTGATCAGTTAGCCAACTCGGCTTATGGCGGCTTTCGGCCTCGTCGGCAAAGTATCAGGTGATATTCCGCGCGATTTCGCAGGATAATTGTTAATTACTAACTGTTTACGACACTTTGCACGATGTTCATTGGTTGAAATTTCAGGCTTTGCCTCGACTTGATAACCCCGAATGAAACAAAACCGGAAAATAAGTCTTGTTCTATTTATTCCTTTCTTTCGTCTTTATCTGACGCCGTTGCTCTATTTTCTCCGTGTTAATATGGCACTGAATATTTTTCCAAGTGATGTTGCAGACGAACTGAAATCGTACGCCGAGAAGGCAAGTTCGTTCTGTGCCAAAGTGCGTTTCGGCAAAGAAGGTGAAGCAGACGCCGCCAAGATTGAAGCTGACCAGCACTATGACAATTTCAAAGACAAATCAAAGGGGCTCCTGACCGACAAATCTTACAAAAATATCAAGGTGATGCTTTTAAGAACCGCATGGTACGCGGCCAACACCAGAAAGGGCTGTAAAGACGAAGCTGAAAATGACAAAAAGAGCGTGAAGGAACACTACTACAATCTGATCAAGGAAGGAGAAGTATCCGAAACGTTGGCAACAAATGTGAGAGAGATGGTTCCAGTGCTGCCCGCTTTACTGTGGACACCATTGTTGGCAACAAGGATCAGGCAGTGCGCGACAAGGCAAACTTGGATGCTTGTTTTAACAAAATACGCGGAGATGTCAATCTGGTCGCTGTGAATTTCTTCATGAATGAAGCCAAAATCCTCTCAGAAAAGCAAAAGTAGTTTATGAACTAGACATGGTCAACAATGGTGATATACAGCAAACGATGGCGTTCAAGTTCTCAGTGACTGAGGGAAAGACAGAGTCTACCTCACATAAGATCGCCTTCAGTTATGGTGTCAAGGTGAGATTTGAAGCAGGCGTGTTCGGTTCTGCCGAAAGCAAGTACGAAATTTCATTCACTTTCTCGCACGACCACACTTTTTCAAGTTCTATCAGTACTGGCCATGGTAACACCAAGACGTACGAATTCCCACTGTCTGTTCCCGCACATAGCACATATGTGGGCAAAGGGATGGTGCATGAAGCCGAGATGGATGTCCCTTATGAGCTTGTGTTCGACTTTGGCGGCACAAAAAGATCCGTTAAAGGGATTTGGAAAGGAGTTGCCGTCAGCAAGGCTACATTTGGGGTCCAAATGAAGTACATATAAAAAGCAATAGGATGTCATTGTCGGTTGTAACCGGCTGAACATAAGTCGTTAAAAATACGCGGCCTGTATAACATTTTTACAACAACAGTTAGTGTGATAAATATTCTTAGTCGATAAAAAAAAAAGGCCTGTGTAGCAGTTTTCAAACGTGTGATATCTCAGAAGTCAATATAGAAAAGGCCTGTATAACAGTTTTCAAATGAGTGATATCTAAGTCAATATAGAAAAAGGCCTGTATAACAGTTTTCAAATGAGTGATATCTAAGTCAATATAGAAAAAGGCCTGTATAACAGTTTTCAAATGAGTCAGTGATATCTAAGTCAATATAGAAAAAGGCCTGTATAACAGTTTTCAAATGAGTGATATCTACGTCAATATAGAAAAAGGCCTGTATAACAGTTTTCAAATGAGTGACATCTAAGTCAATATAGAAAAAGGCCCAGCTGTATAACAGTTTTCAAACGTGTGATATCTTAGTCGATAAAAATAAGGTTTGCATGTATAACAGTTTTCAAACGCGTGATATCTATTAAAGTCGGACATTAGTAGGCTAGTACTACGGACATTTAAAAGGGCAGGTAACTTACATGCAATTACAGTTTCAGTAATTTTCCGCACTAATAAAATATTATTGTAGAATATTGATGCTTTCGTTTGGTTATTTCTGAGTATTAAAAGCTGCGAAGCTTTCTGAATCAGTTCTACAGACCGTTTAATAAAGATGCACTCATGCATCAATACAAACAGTATCCGTTGTCAAATTAGAAAGCGTAGCAGAATTAAGAAGAGGTCCAATTTTATATCACATACAATTATAAATTGACGCGTACTGAAGCCTAAAGACTGAGCCGGCAGGTGCAGATAACGAATGCGAACTATCGAACACAACTGAGCAAATGACGTATGAGAGACGGCTAAGAAGAGCCATCACTTTCAAGTTCAAGTCCTGTTTGTGGTTCTTATAAAAATATTTTAAGTGCTCTTGATATTGCCTTAAACATGTTATTAGCACGGTTCGAAAACAAACCTCTCGTTTACCACATCATGCAGAACCGAGCACTTTGTCCGCTCTGTCAACTTCATATTGGTATTGTTATGCAACTGTTTCAAATCTTATAGTTTTTCCCACTAAACTTTTTCAAAGAAAACGTTTTTATTTGTTTTGAAAGTTGCTACTTTAAGACCGTGATATTCTTTATCTTTAGTTCAAAAATGATCCTTCACTGAAAGTTTTGCGATTGCAGTCAACAATTAGGGCTACATATCACGTCGATAGAAAAGCAATAGGATGTGATTGACGGCTGTAACCGGCTGAACATAACTCGTTAAAATTAAATACGCGACCTGTATAACATTTTTACATCAACAGTTTTAAAACTGTGATATCCAAGTCGATAGAAATAGTTTTCAAACGTGTGATTCAAAGTTGATGAAAAAAGGCCGTCGCTTTTGAGTTCCTGTTTGTGGTTCTTATATATCAAAACATTATATTTGCTCTTGATCATGATATTGCCTTTTAAACATGTTCTTAGCAGTTATCGAAAACAAACCTCTCGTTTACCACATCATGCAGAACTGAGCACTTTATCCGCTTTGTCAACTTCACTATTGGTATTGGTATTGTTATTGTTGTGCAACTGTTTCAAATCTTATAGTTTTTCCCACTAAGCTTTTTCAAAGCTTTTTTATTTGTTTTAAAAAAGTTCCTGTTTGTGGTTCTTATAAAAATATTTTAAGTGCTCTTGATATTGCTTAAACATGTTATTAGCACGGTTCGAAAACAAACCTCTCGTTTACCACATCATGCAGAACTGAGCACTTTGTCCGCTCTGTCAACTTCATATTGGTATTGTTATGCAACTGTTTAGTCTAGTTCAAAAATGATCCTTCACAGTTTTGACGAAGTCGATGAAAAGCAATACACCCTATTCTAAAATGGCTGTCAATTTAAACTTATTTTGTATGTATTTAAATTTGCCTCACTAACCTCGTTTTGAGTGCCGGATAATTCAAATAATTTTTACTCAAGAACGAGGTTAGTGAGGCAAATTTAAATGCATACAAAATAATTTTAAATTGGCAGCCATTTTGGAATAGGGTCAAAAGGGTGTGATTGACGGTTGTAACCGGCTGAACATAAGTCGTTAAAAATACGCGACCAGCTGTAAAACATTTTTACAACAACAGTTAACTATTCCAGAAAAAGAAGGACTGTATAACAGTTTTCAAACGTGTGATATCAAAGTCGATGAAAAAAGGCCATCGCTTTTAAGTTCCTGTTTGTGTTTCTTATAAAAATATTTTAAGTGCTCTTTTGTTACTAGCAGTTATCGAAAACAAACCTCTCGTTTAGCACATCATGCAGAACTGAGCACTTTATCCGCAACAGAATGTAGTCTGTCAACTTCATATTGGTATTAATAGTTCTTCCTACTAAGCATTTTCAAAGAAAACGTTCTATTTGTTCTGAGAGTTGCTACTTTAAGACTGAAATTATTTCATGATCCTTCAAAATTTTACGTGTACTACAGACACATAGTTATGGTACAGATTATGATATTCATGCGCCTGTTTCCCTAAAGAAACGAGTTAATTTTCCGGCTGTTCTTTAGCGGCCGTTAGAGAAGGTCATTCGTAAATATAAATCAGCATCCAGAGCAAACTTAACCGTAACTACAAATAGAGAGATTACACCAGTATCACGGAAGAATCAATTCATGCCCTGATGAGAACCCTGAGAGGTTGAAATTTCTTGACAATTCCGTAACTTTTTTCACGCTCCAAACTGTTGTAAAATATATAAATCTAGAAGAAAATTCAGGTGTTCTTATCACGAATTTATGGAATCGACCCCGAAATGATCCCGAGCCCGAAATGATCCCTAATTTTTTTCACACTGGCCCCGAACTGGCCCGAACTTTGGCTGTTCGCGGAAACAGTAACAACAAACAATCGTGATGCGTCAGTCTCGAATCTCTCTAATGTGTGGCGGGTTTTTAACGCGCACTTAAGCTTTATTTCTTCACATTTTATTGGCTGATTTCACCAAGGAAACTTCTTTGAATTATAATTTGGAAACTTTGTTAGAGTTTGTGATATGGCTATTCTCAGTCGATATAAAGAAGGACTTTAGAACAGTTTTCAAACGTGTGATATCAAAAATGGCCATCGCTTTCAAGTTCCTGTTCAAGTTCCTGTTTGTGTTTCTTATAAAAATATTTTAAGTGCTCTTGATATTGCCTCTTAAACATGTTCTTAGCAGTTATCGAAAACAAACCTCTCGTTTACCACATCATGCAGAACTGAGCACTTTATCCGCAACAGAATGTAGTCTGTCAACTTCATAGTAGTATTTTATTCCCCTATCAGTTAGGCTGCTTCTCAGAGTCCTTACATCGCCAGACTACAACATTCTGCTGTGAAGAGCTGAGAAAGACCTACCGTAAAATTTCTAAAAATTGTCTAAAAGCCTTTTGCCGGGTTAGTTTCGGGAAGGGTGGGCTTATTATTGGCAAATTCATTGTTTGCTCCAGTGTGCATTTATTAAAAACCTTTGGCGTGTTTTGCTCGTAAATTCAAATTATCTTCTCAGTCTTGCTTGTTGCTATATAAAATACACACTTAATGACTGGCACCTTGGGAAACACTCGACTTCCTTTCGGGATTCGATCATCGAGATTCTCGTCTCGGACAAGTCATTCAGTAAAACCTATGCATGTTGCCTGTTACCTCAAGCGCTATATACAAACAAAATACTGTTTCTATAAACACGTACTATCAATAGCTCATACTTGGCAAGCTCCATATCACGTGTTATTTATATTCAACAAATTGTAACACTGTCCAAATATGGTCATGATGTACTCAATATCTGTCGACCGTACTCAACAGATATCCTGCGATATATGTAATTTCGTATGCGCACAGTAAAATGTTCAAGTCAGTTCTTGAAATAAAAGTGAAAAAGTATGTGTTATCAGTTTGTTGAATAATAACACAATTATCCTGCTCAATCTTGCGGAATATCGCCTGATTTTAGCCAACTCGGCTTACGGCGGCTTTCGGCCTCGTCGGCAAAGTATCAGGTGATATTCCGCGCGATTTCGCAGGATAATTGTTAATTACTAACTGTTTACGACACTTTGCACGATGTTCATTGGTTGAAATTTCAGGCTTTGCCTCGACTTGATAACCCTAATGAAACAAAACCGGAAAATAAGTCTTGTTCTATTTATTCCTTTCTTTCGTCTTTATCTGACGCCGTTGCTCTATTTTCTCCGTGTTAATATGGCACTGAATATTTTTCCAAGTGATGTTGCAGACGAACTGAAATCGTACGCCGAGAAGGCAAGTTCGTGCTGTTCCAAAGTGCGTTTCGGCAGAAAAGGTGAAGCAGACGCCGCCAAGATTGAAGCTGACCAGCACTATGACAATTTCAAAGACAAATCAAAGGGGCTCCTGACCGACAAATCTTACACAAATATCAAGTTGATGCTTTGGAGAGCCGCGTGGTACGCGGCCAACACCAGAATTGGCTATGACGACGACGCTGAAAATGACTTAAAGAGCGTGAAGGAACACTACTACAATCTGATCAATGAAGGAGAAGTATCCGAAACGTTGGCAAAAAATGTGAGAAAGATGGGTTCCAGTGCTGCTTGGTTTGCTGCGAACACCATTGTTGGCTACAAGGATGATGCAGTGCGCGACAAGGCAAACTTGGATGCTTCTTTTAACAAAATAGGCGGACAGATCAATCTGGTCGCTATGAACTTCTTCATGGATGATGCCAAAATCCTAGCGGAGAAACCAAAATTGATTCATGAAGAAAACTTGGTCAACAACAGTGATGTACAGCAAACGATGGCGTTCAAGTTCTCAGTGACTGAGGGAAAGACAGAGTCTACCTCACATAAGATCGCCTTCAGTTATGGTATCAAGGTGGAATTTGAAGCAGGCTTCTTCGATTTTGCCAAAAGCAAGTACGAAACTTCATTCACTTTCTCGCACGACCACACTTTTTCAAGTTCTATCAGTACTGGTACCACCAAGACGTACGAATTCCCACTGTCTGTTCCCGCACATAGCACATATGTGGGCAAAGGGATGGTGCATGAAGCCGAGATGGATGTCCCTTATGAGCTTGTGTTCGACTTTGGTGGCACAAAAAGATCCGTTAAAGGCATTTGGAAAGGAGTTGCCGTCAGCAAGGCTACATATCAAGTCGATAAAAAGCAAGAGGATGTGATTGTCGGTTATAGCCGGCTGAAGATACACGGACTGTAAAACATTTTTACAACAACAGTTTTAAAAGTATGATATACAAATCGATAGAAACAGTTTTCAAACGTGTGATATCTAAGTCAATATAGAAAAGGCCTGTATAACAGTTTTCAAATGAGTGATATCTAAGTCAATACAGAAAAAGGCCTGTATAACAGTTTTCAAACGTGTGATATCTTAGTCGATATAGAAAAAGGCCTGTATAACAGTTTTCGAATGAGTGATATCTAAGTCAATATAGAAAAGCCTGTATAACAGTTTTCAAATGAGTGATATCTAAGTCAATATAGAAAAGGCCTGTATAACAGTTTTCAAACGTGTGATATCTTAGTCGATAAAAATAAGGTTTGCATGTATAACAGTTTTCAAACGCGTGATATCTATTAAAATCGGACACTAGTGGGCTAGTACTACGGACATTTAAAAGAGCAGGTAACTTACATGCAATTACAGTTTCAGTAATTTTCCGCACTAATAAAATATTATTGTAGAATATTGATGCTTTCGTTTGGTTATTTCTGAGTATTAAGAGCGTATGACTGTAATTATGGAGAATCCGGCGACAGAAGCGAAATTTCAGATTTCATTTTATTTGACCTAAAATACCCATTTGGTAAACTGTTTTCGAAAATCATATCAAAAAGTTATATCGCTCTTTCGGTTTTCAGAAAAATCAAAAAGTTCAAAATACGACTAAAATCTCGTTCGAGCCCGTTGGAAAACAATGAAAACTTGTGCGATTTCAGAAAGCTCGTACGCAACAATGAAAAGCATTCCCGGTTTGCTCTTTGGCTATGTAAAAAACAATCCTTTAATCTACCCTCAGATATAAAAATAATGTAATATTTTTAATTTTGAGTCTATATACCGACCCGTTGAAAATAGTGACCTTCGGGTGTTTTAGGCCAATATAAAATTAGGGTCAAATTCAGAGGTCCATATAACTCCTAGTATATGTATTTCTAAAAAAAATTATACGACAAATCTCAGCTTTATAATCCTAGTTCACTGTCCTCAAAGTATCTTTTTTGGCCCGCAAAAAGCTACGTACCCAGAGTAAAAAATGTTGAGGCTATTTTGACTAATTCCGTATGTTTCTCGCAACACGACTGTCACGCAAAACACAACGGCCGACAACAAGTTATTCATAAAATTGCCTAGAAACGATAATTAATTATACCCTACAACGAATTATTTCCATAATGTACATTTCAGTTGGTTTTGGTAACATTTCGGCAGCCTAAATTGGCACAGTACAGTACCTTACAATTCAATGAATTACTTCGTTCAACCGCCGACACGTACTACATGTACCAAGGAAGTTAATATTTAAAACAATTTTTAAAGCCTCACCTGAAGACATTGTCCTCTTGTTCATCTAAGGATTGTTTCCCCATAGAATCCGAGCAGGATATTGAGTAAGTTACTCTCTTATTTAACATTTTCACCACTGAAATACATGATCATCATGGGCCGTGATCAAGCAAATGAAATTTGATTCACCTAAAAAGATAGCGTGACGCAGACCGCTTGAAATAACTTTGCCGTGGTCAGATTGTCGATAGTTGACCATAGCCTTTTTGTGGAACCGACATCAGTTATTCTTCTGAATTGCCTCTATTCATTCAATGTTACTGTGAATTGCAACTTGTGACTATTCCTCTCTACTGAAAGATAATTATTATGTGGATCAAACTGCATTATGCGGATCAAACTGGAAAAACCCTGAGGATTTTCAGTGCGTTACCCTGAAGTCCTCAAAGATTGCAACAAGGACGTGTCGTCTCATCAGAAATCATGTAAAGTAGTGGACGACGGGGTTGAAAACCAATTTCAATTATTGCTCGCAAGGGCAGGTAAGTACTGTTCTTGTTGGGTTTTTTTTTGTTTTCTTTTTTACAATCCTGCATGCACTTAGGGGACTGTGCAATAATTACCAGGAAGGGAGGGGGGGGGGGGGGGGGGGGGGGGGCGTAACATTTTATTTCAAGTACATATTACATTGGCGAATCCATACCTTGGTGACCGAAAAATTTTCCGGTTCTTCGGGCCTTCACCGGACCTGAAAATAACACACGTGCTCTTTTCCTTCTGCTATGGCTCTGTTGTGCATTGCTACGGTGGTGATGTTTGTTTCAGACGCGGATGTCCAACAATTAAAATTAAACATGTAGTAGGAGCTCTTCTTTCTGTTATAAGATTTTAATCCACAGGTGCGTGTAGAGAAAATGCATGGTACTTATATAAAGGTGTGTGTGTACTGTGAGGGGGGGGGGGGGGGGGGGGGGGGGGTCGTACATAATTTCTGACTAATTAGAGGGGGGCAATAACTAAATTCACTCCTTTAGGAGGGGGGTATTACCTAATATTTTCCTACATGAAGCCCATTTTCCAACCCCCCTCCCCCCCCCCCCCCCCCCCCCACCCCTCCTGATAATTATTGCACAGTCCCTAGCTACTTTTCAATCAGATTTCGAACCATCACCACCCTTTTTTAAGTTGTTTACCATTTCGTGTTTAATTTTGCGTTTTCTAGGGGTGTTTATTATTAAAGATTCCCATGCATTAGTGACAGTGTGACCACGGCATAGAGAGACACATGGGGTTGGCTGGAGGAGTGGAAAGGTCAGAGGCTCTATGCCAAGCGAGATGGCAGGACACAAGTCCCCGTCAGCCAAAGGGGATCGTGGAATTTGCAGCAAGTCAGTGTTTATCTTAATGACAGGGAAAATGTTTCTTCCAATCGGAACACAGGGCCACTGGCACATAAGGCTACTGATAGATTACGGGAGCGTGTGCGAAAATCGGCGCCGCTCGCGAAAAGACGCGGGTGGGGAAACAAGACGCGCGGAGGCGGAGGCAAATTTATTCCACCCCAGCGCGTCGCCCCTCCTCGTGGGAGGCGTCACGCGTTCGCGTAATCACCGCTAGCCGCTAGACTATCCCTGAGAGAAATGATAAAAATAACACACAACAGTCCTACACACAAAAAGGGCACTAGCTGTTGAAAAAATGTTCATGTTCTTATGTGTTCCGATTGGAAGAAACATTTTCCCTGTCATTAAGATAAACGCTGACTCCTTGCTGCAAATTCCACGATCCCCTTTGGCTGACGAGGACTTGTGTCCTGCCATCTCGCTTGGCATAGAGCATCTGACCTTTCCCCTCCTTCAGCCAACCCCATGTGTCTCTCTATGCCGTGGACACACTGTCACTAATACATGGGAATCTTTAATAATAAACACACCCTAGAAAACGCAAATTAAAAAAAAAGCGCGGTGATGGTTTGAAAGCTGATTGAAAAGTAGCTAGTGCATGCTGGATGGTAAAAAAAAAAAAGAATAACACTGAGTACTTACCTGCCCTTGCGAGCAATAATTGAAATTTGTTTTCAGCCCCGTCGTCCACTACTTTACATGATTTCAGATGAGACGACACATCCTAGTTGCAATCTTTGAGGGTAACGCACTGAAACTCCTCAGGGTTTTTCCCGGGGGAGGGAGGGGGGGTACTTGACCCATGTTTGGGTATAGGGGTGCCGCTGAGGGTTTGAAAACCTGACCCTGTTTAGGGCAAAAAAAACAATAAAAAACCACTAAAATACCTACCCTGTTTAGGTTGCAATTTAGCGAATCCCGTTTGACTGATACGCGGCAAACGTCTCCGATCTCTAAATACTGTATAAACCATATTTTTACGACGACAATCGTGCAACCATACCCTGTTTAGGACAGGTTCAGACCCTGTTTAGGACAGACTCGCATGGAATTATATACCCTGTTCAGGGCAGAGAGGCCAAAAACCATACCCTGTCCAGCGGCACGTCCCCGTATAGGCCACATAAGGGAGTACCCCCCCCCCCCCCCCCCCACGGGCCAGTTTGATCCGCATAATGCAGTTTGATCCACATAATAATAGGCCAATTTCGAAATATTAAAATTCTAACTTGGCTCCGAGGCTTAGGGGAATAAAACAAAAGAATTCGAAAAGAAATCACATCGAGGTTGAGGATGAATAAATAATTTCTTTTGTTTTATTCCCCCTTTTATTCCCCCCTCGGAGCTAAGTTAGAATTTTAATATATCGAAATTGGCCTATTATCTTTCAGTAGAGAGAAATAGCCACAAGTTGCAATTCACAGTAACATTGAATGAATAGAGGCAATTCAGAAGAATAACTGATGTCGGTTCCACAAAAAGGCTATGGTCAACTATCGACAATCTGACCACGGCAAAGTTATTTCAAGCGGTCTGCGTCACGCTATCTTTTTAGGTGAATCAAATTTCATTTGCTTGATCACGGCCCATGATGATCATGTATTTCAGTGGTGAAAATGTTAAATAAGAGAGTAACTTACTCAATATCCTGCTCGGATTCTACGGGGAAACAATCCTTAGATGAACAAGAGGACAATGTCTTCAGGTGAGGCTTTAAAAATTGTTTTAAATATTAGCTTCCTTGGTACATGTAGTACGTGTCGGCGGTTGAACAAAGTAATTCATCGAATTGTAAGGTACTGTACTGTGCCAATTTAGGCTGCCGAAATGTTACCAAAACCAACTGAAATGTACATTATGGAAATAATTCGTTGTAGGGTATAGTTAATTGTCGTTTCTAGGCAATTTTATGAATAACTTGTTGTCGGCCGTTGTGTTTTGCGTGACAGTCGTGTTGCGAGAAACATACGAAATTAGTCAAAATAGCCTCAACATTTTTTACTCTGAATACGTAGCTTTTTGCGGGCCAAAAAAGATACTTTGAGACAGTGAACTAGGATTATAAAGCTGAGATTTGCCGTATAATTTTTTTTAGAAATACATATACTAGGAGTTATATGGACCTCTGAATTTGACCCTAATTTTATATTAGCCTAAAACACCCGAAGGTCACTATTTTCAACGGGTCAGTATATAGACTCAAAATTAAAAATATTACATTATTTTTATATCTGAGGGTAGATTAAAGGATTGTTTTTTACGTAGCCAAAGAGCAAACCGGGAATGCTTTTCATTGTTGCGTACGAGCTTTCTGAAATCGCACAAGTTTTCATTGTTTCCAACGGGCTCGAACGAGATTTTAGTCGTATTTTGAACTTTTTGATTTTTCTGAAAACCGAAAGAACGATATAACTTTTTGATATGATTTTAGTAAACAGTTTACCAAATGGGTCTTTTAGGTCAAATAAAATGAAATCTGAAATTTCGCTTCTGTCGCCGGATTCTCCATAATTACAGTCATACGCTCTTAAAAGCTGCGAAGCTTTCTGAATCAGTTTCTACAGACCGTTTAATAAAGATGCACTCATGCATCAATACAAACAGTATCCGTTGTCAAATTAGAAAGCGTAGCAGAATTAAGAAGAGGTCCAATTTTATATCACATACAATTATAAATTGACGCGTACTGAAGCCTAAAGGACTGAGCCGCAGGTGCAGATAACGAATGCGAACTATCGAACACAACTGAGCAAATGACGTATGAGAGACGGCTAAGAAGAGCCATCACTTTCAAGTTCCTGTTTGTGGTTCTTATAAAAATATTTTAAGTGCTCTTGATATTGCCTTAAACATGTTCTTAGCAGTTATCGAAAACAAACCTCTCGTTTACCACATCATGCAGAACCGAGCACTTTGTCCGCTCTGTCAACTTCATATTGGTATTGTTATGCAACTGTTTTAAATCTTATAGTTTTTCCCACTAAGCTTTTTCAAAGAAAGCGTTTTTATTTGTTTTGAAAGTTGCTACTTTAAGACCGTGATATTCTTTATCTTTAGTTCAAAAATGATCCTTCACTGAAAGTTTTGCGATTGCAGTCAACAATTAGGGCTACATATCACGTCGATAGAAAAGCAATAGGATGTGATTGACGGCTGTAACCGGCTGAACATAACTCGTTAAAATTAAATACGCGACCTGTATAACATTTTTACATCAACAGTTTTAAAACTGTGATATCCAAGTCGATAGAAATAGTTTTCAAACGTGTGATTCAAAGTTGATGAAAAAAGGCCGTCGCTTTTGAGTTCCTGTTTGTGGTTCTTATATATCAAAACATTATATTTGCTCTTGATCATGATATTGCCTTTTAAACATGTTCTTAGCAGTTATCGAAAACAAACCTCTCGTTTACCACATCATGCAGAACTGAGCACTTTATCCGCTTTGTCAACTTCACTATTGGTATTGGTATTGTTATTGTTGTGCAACTGTTTCAAATCTTATAGTTTTTCCCACTAAGCTTTTTCAAAGCTTTTTTATTTGTTTTAAAAAATGTTCCTGTTTGTGGTTCTTATAAAAATATTTTAAGTGCTCTTGATATTGCTTAAACATGTTATTAGCACGGTTCGAAAACAAACCTCTCGTTTACCACATCATGCAGAACTGAGCACTTTATCCGCTCTGTCAACTTCATATTGGTATTGTCATAAAACTCAGTGTTTCTAGTCTGACTTATAGTTTTTTTTCACTAGTAAGCTTTTTCAAAGAAAACGTTTCTATTTGTTCTGAGAGTTGCTACTTTACTTTAAGACTGAAATTATTTTTCTTTATTTCAAAAATGATCCTTCAAAGTTTTGCGATAAGTGCAGACATAGTTATGGTACAGATTATATAATTATTCATGTGCCTAGTCATTTTCCGGCTGTTCTTCTGAGTGGCCGTTATAGAAAGTCATTCGTCAATATACAGCTGTTTCGAGAAAGGTTGTCGGAAAAAAGCGCACGCGACACGCGACAATCCCGAAAGGTAATCTGGGAAATGATCAGCAAGGTACGTTCCTGACACTGTAGCTGTCGAACCTACTTTTGTTGCTTTCTTTTAGCACTCGCAAACATACTTCCATGGCGTCTCGTGCCATTTTCTCAGATTTCCCTAAAATGATGAAGTCAAGGAACCGTGAACTTAAAACTACCCACAATACCTTTCGGGATTGTCGCGTGCGCTTTTTCCGACAACCTTTCTCGAAACAGCTGTATACAATCAGCATCCCGAGCAAACCTGACCGTAACTACAAATAGAGACATTACACCAGTATCACGGAAGAATCAATTCAGGTGTTCCTATCACGAATTTATGACTGTTTAACTGATGGAACTGCAAATAGCATAGAGTACCTGAAGTTGAATACGTGTGATAATAACAAGGCACTTTGTTCTCAGAATATGGCCTACTTACGCTCGCTTTCTAGAGAATATATTAAATTAAAGAAATGACTCTAACAGTGTTGGCCTGTAAAATATTATTTATCAATGCCGACTGTCAGAAGCTCCTGATGTTGGCGATTCCAAGTCAATTTGTTTTAGTCCACTATGTTAGGCTGCTTCTCGGGAGTCCTTACATCGTCAGAGACAACATTCTGCTGCGGTAGAGCTGAAAAAGACCTAGCCTACCGTAAAATTCCGATAAATTGTCTAAAAGCCTTTTTGTTGGCCGGGCTTAGTTTCGGGGTGGGGGAGGGGGCTTATTCATTGGCAAATTCATTGTTCGCTCCAGTGTGCATTTATTAAAAACCTTCGGCGTGTTTTGCTCAGGGGTAAATTCAAATTGTCTTCTCAGTCTTGCTTGTTGCACTTAAGACTGGCCCCTCGGAAAACACTCGATTTCGTTTCTGAAATCATCGAGATTCTCGTAAACAAAACTGTTTTCCTCGGACCAGTCATTCAGTGTACAATGGCAAAAGTTATGCATGTTGCCTAGTTACCTCAAGCTCTATACAGAAACAAAAGTAGTTTCTAACTCGTATACCATCAATAGCCCATACTGCGCAAGCTCCATGTCATGTGTTGTTTACTGTTTACGACACTTGCACGATGTTCATTGGTTGAAATTGCAGACTTTGCCTCGACTTGATCATCCTAATGAAACAAAACCGGAAAATAAGTGTTCTATTTTGACCCTAAACTACAAAAAAAAAACCGAACACAATTGTTCTGTCGCATTTAGCCGTTGCTTGGTTTATTTCTCCCACTGTCGTGCCAATCTTCGCCTTCTCATTGGCTGTTAAGTAAGATATTTAAGGAGATACCTCGTCTTGCTTTTAGTCTTTATTTCGTGCTAATCGCGTATACTTCCTTTTGTCTTTTCACCACAAATTTTAATGCACTTTTTAAAAGATTAAAATCAGCTACACCAAGAGTGGATGATCTAAGAGAAGCATTCCCTCAAACATGGCTCTCTTCCAATGCCGGATAATTCTTTGAAATCTATTTTTAATTAGCTATTTAAGAGCGCTACCTGATTGGTCAGTTCAGTCACGTGATGTCGGAGCCTCGATCAGAAGGAAATAAAAATAACTTTCACAACAAGAAACTGTTTTAAAATAGATTTCAAAAAATTACCATGGGGCACGGAGAATCCTTCTCTTAGATCACCCTCTCTTGGTTACACTCAGTGAACAAACACCTTCCTCTACACAGATTACGTCGAAGTCAGTGTTATTTAAGCAAAGAAAAGGTAAAAAAAAAAAAAAGAACGGCCCGGTTTCGAACCTAAAAAATAAATAAATAAAAGGACCCCAGGCGTCGAACCCTCGCCCTCAGTCCCGAAGATCACATTTAAAAGTTAGCGCCTTAGACCATTAGGCCACAAGCGCACCGTGTGTCGTCATTTCCGCCACGTTCCTTTATCACAAAGAAATAAATATGACCGTAAACGCCAGACGAGATTTCGATCCAGCTGAGCTCTTGGGGGGCAGAATTATAAACCCCGCTACGCGAGGCAACTGTCTTCTCGGTGTTTGGATATCCCGATGAAACACTGCCTCTCGTGTTTGATATATCACTTGACAGCTTGCTTTCTTTCAAAAGTAGCTGAATTTCTTTCCAAAGAAAACCTGACCAAAATGCACTGCGAGCAGCTGTCCTTTTACTAAGATCCTATGCGCGAGCCGAAATTTATTAATTATACAAAAATATAGAACAACTGCACAAGACAATCCCTGCGGTGTATAAGGGGACGGCTGTTTGAGACAGAAGCATTAAAATATCCCTTCATTTATATTAATTTTATTAATCATAATATTTCATCTTCTGTACAGAGTAGGCTATCTGAATTAACCACAATGAACAATCTACACGAGAAACTAAATCTCTCTTCCCTCCTCCCATCCCCGAGGGGGCCCGTGCGCCCCTCTTTCCCCCCTACGATTTCTCCCTTTTATAAATGTCCCTTGGGGGACCACTGCGGAGGAGGAGAGAGAAGTGACCTTATTTTCCAATCATGATACAAAAATCAATCAGATTATCAATTTTAATCCTTGTCAATGTAAAAAAGACTCTTTCTAATTTCTGCCCGATTTTCTGCCTTATTTCAAGAGAGGACGATCTACGAGAAGGATTCTTCATGCCCCATGATAATTTTTTTTGAAATCTATTAATAGTTTCCTGCCATGCTGTGAAAGTTATTTTTATTTCCTTCTGATCGAGGCTCCGACATCACGTTACCGGAACTGACCAATCAGGTAGCGCTCTGAAAATAGCTCAGCTATGGACAGGAAGTTAAAAATAGATTTCCAAAAAATTATCATTGGAAGAGACCCATGTATGGGGAATGCTTCTCTTAGATCATCCTCTCTTGTTTATTTATATTACCAATTCAAATCAAAAAATATTACTCTCCTTTCACAAGTTTATTTCCCACCATTATCATAGGGAAATATTTTTAGTAACTAATCAAAATCTTCCACCTAGTTTTATAAAAAATAGTATTATCGAGACCAAACCTTTGAATGTCAATGTTGATTTAAATGAACTCCTCCACTGTTGGAACAAGTTACTATTAAATTCATGGAAAATACAGTCAACTCTCTCTAAAGCGGACACCCTGGACCAGCTATAGTTGTCCGCCTTAAAGAGAGTTAAGCTGCAGACAATTCGGCCGGGACCAGCCGGCCATCCATATCCGCCTAAGGGAGGTGTCCGCCTTACAGTGGTGTCCGTTTAGAAAGAGTTGATTGTAATCTAGCCAACAATTTGTTGAACCAAGTAAAATTATTTCAGTGTGAACGAAAAAACTGGCTACAAATCTCTGCCATTTTGGGTTTCAAATTACCCACGCGCCGCCATCTTGGATTTTATAACGTTTCACAAAAGAGCTACTGTTTTCTGAAAATAGCGGCAACCACGCAACATCATAATAAAAAATAATATAAAGTGGATGCGCAAATTTAACCTCCAAAATGGCTGATTTTGTATCCAATTTTCCGTACATTTGAACGTACGTTTTTCCAATTTGTTTCAACAAATTTTCAGTGTAGACTCGATATTTCCAACAATTTAACGGAAAATCGTTCCAACAGTGCAGGTTTCCTTTAATCTAATGGACCACACTTAAAACTTTTATCTTATCGTCTTGCAGTGTGGGTAGAATGTGGTTATGGTTACTCCGGTACTGTGCTATAGAGGTCCTCAAATGTCTGTTTAAAGCGAATCTTAAGAGCTGGACGCTTGAACTTGAGTGTTGGTGTTAGGAGGCCATTTTCTACCGTGAATATCTCTGGTATAAGGGTAATTGCTTTTACCTGAAACAAGTAAATACGCATTAGGGGGCTGTTTAACCCTTTCACTCCCAAGAGTGCTAAGTTCAAAACTGAGGGAAAATTCTTGAATTTCACTTTAAAAATTGTTAAAATCAAATAGCACCACTTGAAAGTATTACTCAATAGCTTTCATTTGAATGGTCACACACTAGGGTTTCATCCACAGACAAAAAAGTTAGAAACATAGACTTGGTTTCATCAACTCTCATCGACTATCATCACCTCGAGCCAAACTATAGACTAAGACTCGATGACTCTCAAGAAAATACAATTGAACCGCTTCAAATTCGATGAGAGCGCACGAGAGTCGCCGAGAAGTAGTGCATGAGGGTTTCAGGCCAAACGAGAGCGAGAGTTTGAACTCTCGGCAACATCCTCGTCCAATTTACACACTCGCGAAGGATAAATTTGGCCGTTTTCACACTAGAGACGGGAAACTCGTCTGAGACGGGTTATCCGTCTCAGACGAGTTTTCCCGTCCTAGCGTGAAAACGGGACAGTTATAATTTTAGACGGGTAACTCGTCTGATTTTACCCGTCTACTTTTCCGTCGCTTTAGACGGATTTCTAAGACAAGTTTCCCGTCTGTGACGGATAACTCGTCTTCGAAATAAGGCAAGGTAACCGCGCCTCAGCTTCAAAGTGAAATTGACAAGTAGTTAGACTCGTCTCGAATTCACACTAGGACGAGAAACCGTCAGATGAGTTTTCCGTCAAGACGAGTTTCCCGTCTCTAGTGTGAAAACGGCGCTAAGAGACGTATGTTTACTCGAGCTAAGCGTTACCTGTTCAAAAGACTTGAGCTGCTCTTTCTTGCCCTCTGCGATCATCTGATCTAAAATGGTCTTTTTTACTTTCTACAAATAGAATAAAAATAGCAATTAGACTAGATCTAATAGTTATGCAACTGTCTATAAGGGATTCGGTTGGCGGGCTTAAGTGTGCGCGGGAAACATTTCCCGCCAACAACACTGAACAAACGACTTAGCAGCGATCATTTCCCGCCAAAAAAAGCATACAGTTGGAGGATATTTCCCGCCGAAAAATATAGGTTGGTGCCAGACATTTCCCACCACCACCAACAACAGACGAGTTAGCGGTGGTCGCTGATTTCCCGCCAGAAAAAGACAAACATAGCGGCTGTCATTTCCCGCCAAAAATAAGATAAAGGATATTTTCCGCCGATAAAGACGGGTTGTTGCCAAACATTTCCCACCACCACCAATAACAGACGAGTCAGCGGCGGTCATTTCCCGCCGAAAAAAGACAAACACAGCGGCTGTCATTTCCCGCCAAATATAAGACGTACAGGCGAAAGATATTTCCCGCCAATAAAGACAGGTTACGCCTAACTTTCCCGCCAAAAATAAGACTTACAGGAAAATGTATTTTTCCCGCCGATAAAGACGGTTACCGCCGAACATTTCCCGCCACCAGCGGAGGTCATTTCCCGCCACAAATAAGACGTACAGGTGAAGGATTTCCCGCCGATAACTGAAACCAGTTGCTGCCGAATATTTCCCGCCAAAATCAAATTCAGCAAAGAATACCTCGTTGGTGCAAAATGACTCCATGTCTCCTTGGACGCCATTTTTATCCGCCCACTGCTCAACAGGATGTAACTCTGGTACCACAACAGCTATCAGACATGACTAGGGAAAATATAATAATAGATATGTCAGGAAAAACGGCATCACATTAAAATAAAATGTCTGTAAGGTTTAGACAAGGAGAACTGCACTGTTTCAGCCAGGCTAAGGCCATCCCCATAAAATGTTTTGTTTCCCATCGCCCTCTCTCTCGTGAAACTGGGTCGGTCGGTCGGTAATTATATTATATCTTCCCCGTGACCACCATTTTGCAACGAGCCAATATCACTCTGAAAGTGTTCGAACACGTCCATTACTGGGCTGATTTAGATGTCAGAGTGACTTTAAGATGTAAACAAAGCATATAAACTTGGAAACACCCGAGAAAAGGGCGCAGGTAATGAATCAGAAACTTTTTTTTTATAAATACTTTGTGAAAAAAATTGGGTCAGTCGGGCGATGGGAAACAAAGCATCTAAATACTTGACGGTAAAATTCATACAAGAATACCGCATGATAAAACCATCTAAACATAAAGGAGCATTATGAAACACAAAACAAGTGACAGCCGTCAAATGAACGAGGAAAACATCTTGAAACTTTAAGGACAATTCGGATGTTGATCAAGTGTCAAGTGTTGACCCGAAGACTGCCGAAGAAGACGAAGATTGCTGAAGAAGACCCGAAGATTTCCGAAAATCGCCCGAGCTCATCCGAAGATTTTCGAACGTGATCGTAAGGTCAGCAAATATTTCTGATAGTCTCCCGAAGATTGCCGAAGACCACCCGAACTTATAGCAAATATATGAAAACTTTAAGGAGAATTTGTATGTTGATCAAGTGTAACCATGTTACCTTTTTACTGTCCCCGTGTACATAAACTTGATGAACCATTGGACACTGTGTATAGACAGTCTCGACCTTCTCTGGTGCAATGTATTCACCCTGCAGAAAAAAAAATCAAAACAATAAATTTATCATAAACTTGAGAAAGTTGTTTTAAAATTCAGTTTGTCACGAGCGTGAAATAAGTCCTAGTTCACATACGAGAATGTTTTTGTGGCTATTCAATTCAAACGGGTAAAAATTGTGACCTTTACCTGTGACAGCTTGAAGATATGCTTTTTTGCGGTCGATCACTTTCAAGGTGCCATTCTGCAACAACAAACAATAACAACAAATATATTTAGCAAAACTGTCAGCTGTTTATAGGGCTTACGCCAAAGTCGCCATATGTTTAATCGTCTCTGTCTACGATTTAGGTAGGCTGTGTACCCCTAGCCTCCTATACGCAGAAGCTCTTTGGGCTCGTCACGCAATCTTTCCTCCCCCCACGACGGAGTGCGTGACGAGCCCAAAGAATGTCTGCGTACTGTAGGAGGCTAGTGTACCCCAAGTTTATTTTTGTAAACAGGCTACGATTTAGGTTAGATTAAAGTATCGACAAAGCGGCACGTGGTCTCATAATTTCGCAGCCGTTATTAGGATCGTCACGCAACACGAGAAGAGTGTTGCGTGACAACCGAAATAACAACTGCGCGCGAATGAGACGACATGTCGATTGTCGAGTGTTCTCTTTTCCTCTCGGGTACGTTTGATTGCAGTTCCCGCAAAGCATCAGTAACCCTTGCCACGTCTAGAGGTAAAGTAAGCTCTGAAGATAATAAAACTTAACATTTTCGCGCGAACATGCTGTCAGCATGTTTCACATGACTGTAAACTCCACTCACCGGTTGCCACTCTCCCACGTCCCCCGAGTGAAGCCAACCATCCTCGTCAATAGCCTCCTTTGTCTTTTCCTCGTCAAAGAGGTATCCCTTGAACACATTCGGCCCGTAAAAGCACACCTGACACGTGATATGAGAAAAGGATTAAAAAGGTTCAAGTCTGTCTACAAGCCTAGTGGCTTATCAGGCCGGCGCTAAACTCTGGTTTCCATAGCAATAAGCATGAAGCGACTTGGAGTATCGCTACTCCTCTGAATGGGATGCTAGTCCATCGCAGGTTACCTCCCAACATTTTGTCAGGTTACCCTGACAATTCGCTGGTATCCATTTAATCGTGGGTGGAGAGAGAAATCTGAGAATAAAGTATCTAGTACCTTGCCCAAGAACACAACACAATAATCCCGGCCAGCGCTCGAACCCAGACCACTCGATCCAGAGTCCAACACGCTAACCATTAGGCCACCGCGCCTCCCACGTGATACGAGAAAAAAGCCAATCAAACAACAGAAAACATTTAACCCCAAAAATGGCTGATTGTTTTTAATGGCTGATATTTGTATCCAATTTTTCCGTACACTTGAACGTGTTTCCAATTTATTTCAACGATGTTTTTAGTTTAGACAATACTTTCAAACAATTTAACAGCAAATTATTTGTTCCAACAGTGGAGGTTTCCACGTTTCAGTGTTTTCTCAGAGTTTTCTCATAGTTAAAATTGTTAACACTAAATTGTTCTGACATCGTACAAGTGTTTAGATGGGATTTGCAATTTTCTAACCTCGCCTTTTCCATCCTTGGCATAATACTCCATCTCAGGCACGTCAACAAGTTTTATTATGTTTGGCAGGGCAATGGAGGACCAACGTGACCTGTAATAAATAAAAACAGGGTGATAAAAACCAATATCAACACATTTATCCAGTCATGTAACAAGTCGGAATCCTGTTGCTGAAGATTGCCTGAGCCTGCGGTTTAATGGTCAGAGAGGTCGCTAAGCAACATGACGTATCCTTATATGACATGCTGACGTATGTAGTGCTCGCACTATTTCCAATTCGCATAAGAACTTTGTTTCCTCAACGGCGATTTGCCAGAAATGGGACTCGCTTACCAGAATGTATTTACTACAAAACTGGAGCAACTTCAGAATACCCGGGCCATTTCATTTACATGTGTCGGCACGGGCTTTAAGAACGAGGCATAACACAATAGATTCTATTCTTATGAAATGACATGTAAATAAGTGGCCGGGTATACAAAAAAACTTATCATTGTTGCTGTTGCTTGCTGAAGTTAGATCAAAGAAGCTCTCATAAAATGGAAAGATTAAGCACCACGCTCTATGGTAAACGGCAGCTTGCTCATTGATTCTCTTTACTTTTCCTTGAATCATTTAGAACATCCATCAGAAAAATTTAAAATAATTCACACGTAGTACGTACAAAAGCCAGACGGCAATAGTGGGTTGTTGGCCGTTCGCTGGAAAAACAAACGTGATACTTAATCTCTTAAATGACTGAAAATAAGACAGGAACAAATACTGTCCAGTCACTTTAGATACGAGAACCAATGTGGGGCGAGTCGCATCTCACACTGAGTCGTTACTGGGGACGCATCGTCAAGCTGGCCACCATTTTGTCCCGAGTAACGGTCCCACTAGTCTCCTACGCAGCCGTTATTTGTGTCGTCACGCAACGCTTCTCCCCACTTAGTGGGAGAAGCGTTTGCGTGACGACACAAATAACGGCTGCGTAGGAGACTACGGTCCC
Source organism: Desmophyllum pertusum (assembly GCA_029204205.1). Taxonomy (NCBI): domain Eukaryota; kingdom Metazoa; phylum Cnidaria; class Anthozoa; order Scleractinia; family Caryophylliidae; genus Desmophyllum; species Desmophyllum pertusum. The sequence continues at coordinate 191,882 of MU826864.1, forward strand.
ACAAGCGACTGTGAGATACGACTCGCCCCAGATTGCTGCTCGTTTCTAAAGTGGCGAATGATGACGCAGCGACAGGAAGTGACGCGTTCAGTGTTTAGCTGCTTTTCTGTTTGTTTCTTTTTTTTCTCACCGTAAGTGTTATCTCCAATCATCTGCAGTGTAGCAGCAGCTGTAGTCTCAGTTTGACCGTAACCTTCAAACACCTGATGAACAAAAAAAGACACAAAAAAAGGTTATAGTATACTGACATACATGTAATTTTTTACTTCAAGTCTATGCTACAGAAAGCTGAGATAAAGGAGCTACCGTATGTCACCTTTTTTATGCATAAAATTACCTCCAAATACAAGGAAACCTCAAAATAATAGTTTACTAAGGTAACAAAAAAAAACACCAAAGAGGTAATAATAAACCAAACGGGAGCAAGGATGGTTAAGATTGGGGAAGATCGAGACGGATTACGAACGACGAACTTCACAAATTTAGGCTGAACTTTTCAAGATATCCCATCCGTGACGTAACTTCTGTAAGCGTTGTCTGCATGGACCACGTGACCTGTGATGAATACTATATCTGTCCTACTTTCTTTGAGGCACTGTACTTTAAGTTACATGGGAATTCTCAAAATGCTCGGAGGATGTGTCAGGCTGGAAAATTATAAAATCACTAATGATTATTATTAATCAATCACCAATTATTATTAACTCTAGATATTATTAATCTCATAATTACATGGCAACCAAGAGCGCATCGCAGGAAGACCATGACATCATCGCGGAGAGGAGCTGATCCAGAGATGAGGAATCGTACTCTACCACCAAGTGAATTCTGCAAAACGCAAAAACAAAAACACATTGTTCCGAATGCTTGTAGCCTGCGTAGCAAGCGTTTCCTGTACGAATGAAGAGCTTTTTCCGCGAACGAAGAGCTTCTTCTGCATTCTGGCCACGTGAAAATTTGGGCGAGAGCGACTTTTTTGCTCTCGCCCCAATTTTCACGCGGCCAGAATGCAGAAGAAGCTCTTTGCTCGCGGAAAAAGCTATTTGTTCGTACAAGAACGCTTGCTACGCAGGCTAGAATGCTTGTTCACATATTACTGAGCCTTACAATAACACTTCTCAAAGTCATTAATAATTCATCAAGTTAAAACAAAGGAAATCATAACATTATTAAATAGCATAGATTTTTTACAATTTTATTTCTCTGTTCACTCCTTAGGTTTTGTTTTGATTGAGAAGATATATCAAACACTCGAGACAGTGTTTCATCCGATTTCCAAACACCTTGAATTTGGTCAAAAATACTTCACTGTGTGTCAAGTTTCAACACTCTTCTCAGTGTTTGGAAATGTGATGAAACACTGTCTCTCTGGTTTGTTCAATCAACGGTTTCGTTTTTTGCTGCTGTCAATCATCTCAGCGGACCTCTCAGGAAACAGAAGTTCACTTCAACAGGTTCAAAAGGTCACGTCTGTGAGTTGTGATTGGTAGATTTCGATCCATATTGTTAGTTTCTTTTTTCAAGGTCCGTTGATTGTCGTCGCAATAGCTTTTTTCACGGTTAACTTGTTATATTTGCATAACAATACACTTGAACATAGAAGAGAGGCAATTTCGGGCACAAGCTGCAAACCATCGTGTTTTACTTGAGCTCCTTCAACTCTTTTAGTATAAAAACAGTTTTGAAATATAGAAGAACTACAATGCTTTTAGTTTAGGTTGTTTTTAGAACAAATTGTAAAACGACTTTTCTCTATTAATAAAGAGTAGATTCGGATAAGCAACATGGAGATCGAGTTACAATCTTTACGGCAAACTTTAACTAAAAGAGTTGTATATTTAGTTCTTCTCCGTTTTAAAACTATTTTTATGCTAACATAGTTCAAGGAGCTCATGAAAATCACGATGTTTTACAGTTTGTGCCAGAAATTACCTCGCTTCTATGTTTAACTGTATTGTTATGCAAATATTTCAGGTTAACCGTGAAAAGGGCTATTGTGATTGATAGCAGTGAAAAACACAATCGTAAGTTGGGTTTTGAACTTCAGAGTTCGCTTCAGAGTTCACTGCAACAGTGAAAATAAATTTTTACTTAGTTACTATTTTTCAATACCAACCTGAATTTTTCTGAATACAAGGTAATCCCATATACTGTTATTCCGTACAATATTCCTAGAAAGAAATGGAACAAAAAAACGAATTATTTTTAAGCTCCTAAATGTAGTAATAAAAGAGCCGAGCCAAGCTCACTAACCTCTCTAGCTCGGCCTTCTTAGAACGCATAGCCATGTTGAAAAGAAAACTCTTAATCGAACTGGATGACACTTGCTTTAAAACCTAAGAGAATGACAAGAATAAATAAGTTATATAAAAAAAATAAACAGACGTCTTCACGCGCGCAAGCCTTCCCCCACTCCAGAGAGGTCTGAGATTCGACCCGGAAATTTCCATACTGATGACGTAGCTCTACAGAGATCCGTGTAGTTATCTCATTGGTTGTTGCACAGTTTTCGCGCGCAAGCAACAGCCAATCAGAGACTTTACACAGACCTATGTAAAGCCACGTCATCAGTATCTATGGTATTTTTTAGTCAAATCTCGAACGTCTCTCTCGGTCGAAAGAAGAAGAATTGAGTGCGTAAATTCGAGATATCTGTTTCCTTAGAGTTGGTGAGCGGGTGGGTAGTTCCCATTACTCTTAAGTTAAATACTTACCCTGTCATACACTCTGTTTAACACTCGAGGAACTGAGATGAAAACAGTTGGTCTGAAAGATAGATCAGAAAATAATGAATATCAAAAACATTAATTTTCTTAACGTCGTGAAACCAAAACCAAAGCAATCACAATGGCCAATCACAACAAACGTAAGCAACACAATAAACCAATGATAACTCGAGTCGAAGCAAACGCACGTAACCGGTACCAAGCGCAGGAAAATGCGCGTGACCAAGTGGCAATTGGTTTTGGTTTTGCATCTGATTGGTTGAGAAGCCAGATGGTGCAAGATTTTTAAGCCAATCACAGAGCGTAGTAAAGCAAAAGCAAAGCAAAGTCATGCTCTATCATGTATGATGTGTAAACATACTTGAGAGTCTGCAGGTCATCCAGAATGTTCCGTACATTGCCACCAAAAATCCAACTTTTCCACCATATGTAAATATCATCAGCTAGCACAATAAAGAAATGAATGTTGCATTACTTTGGAGGAACACGATCATGCATACAAAAAAGGTCAAAATCATAATAAATTATTGGTACAGTAACCTCTCTCAAGACGGACACCTCTCTAAGACAGACACCTCACTAAGATGGACACCTCTCTAAGACAGACACCTCACTAAGATTGACACCTCTCTAAGACAGACACCTCACTAAGATGGACACCTCTCTAAGATGAACACCTCTCTAAAGTGGACATCTCACGAAGATGGACAACTCTCTAAGACAGACACCTCTCTAAGATGGACACAGCTCTAAGATGAACACCTCTCTAAGATGGACACCTCTCTAAGACAGACACCTCTCTAAGATGGACACCTCTCTAAGATGGACACCTCTCTAAGACAGACACCTCTCTAAGATGGACACCTCTCTAAGATGGACACCTCTCTAAAATGGACACCACTCTATGATGGACACCTCACTAAGATGGAGAACCTCTCTAAGACAGACACCTCTCTAAGATGGACACCTCTCTAAGATGGACACCTCTCTAAGATGGACACCTCTCTAAGACAGACACCTCACTAAGATGGACACCTCTCTACAACAGACACCTCACTAAGATGGAAACCTCTAAGATGGACAGTTTGTGCTGGCCCTGATGATGTCCATCTAAGAGAGAGTTGACTGTACTAGAAGTAGAGCCGCTTTGCTGAATAGTCTGGCCAAAATGTTGAGAACTGACTAGTTACAGGAAGTGGTTAATCAAAACATTAGTACTGTAGCATAGTTGACTGACCTGAGCAAGTCGTTCGTACATATGCGCCAGGGAAGATACGACATATGGACATCATCTTCACTCACAGTGATTCCACACTAACAAATAAGGAAAAAGACTGTCAGGAAAATGGTAAAGAAAATAGAAAAGACAGTGCAACCCCAGCTTAATGAGCTTGCTTGGTTCCGAAAATTGGTTCCTTACAGGGGCGGATCCAGGAATTTTTGATAGGGGGGTCCGAGGGTTTGCCCGAAAATGTGAAGTAGAAGAATAATTTTTTCGGGGGGAGGGGTTGGGCACCGGAAGGGGTGGATGGGGGGCACTCCCCTTCAATTTGGGGTGTTTGGGGGGCCTTCCCAGAAAGAAAAAAAATGATTTCAATCTCTGAAAAGTGCATTTTGGTGGATCCAGGGGATGGTTTTGCTATAAAGGATAATGGTGAAAGCAAAAAAACCCTCAGGTCTGATAGGGGGTCCGGACTCTCCCCCTGGATCCACCACTGCCTTATATCCGATGTTCGTTAAATAAAAATAAAAGCCTTTTCTGAGCCTAGTGGCTTACCATAAAAGCTCTATTTAGCTCCCCCTCTCTATTAAGCCCCCCCTATCTAATAAGCCCCCTTTGGAAGTCAGATTTTGTAATAAGCCCCCCCCCCCTCTCTATTAAGCCCCCCTCCTTTCGTCAAGGCTGATGTAAATGACTTTTCAGCAATATTTTCTGGCGTTTCAGTCACTATGCATTGAAACGTGGTCTTATATTCCCAGAACTATCGTCGAGTTAGGGTATAAATGACGTTTCCTTTGTAAGACGGTCATACATAACCAATTTCTTGTTCTGTTTTAGTTAGTGGTGTAATAGTAAAGTTTGAAAAATTAAATAAAATAATGTGAATTTTCTTGAAAAGTTATGATTTGAAATAAGCGCCCCCCCCCCCCCCCCCCTTCTTGAGGCCTGAAATTAAATAAGCCCCCCGGGGGCTTAATAGAGCTTTTACGGTAACTGCAGGCCAGCGCTTTATGTAGCATGAAGTGACTAGGAGTATCGCCACTTTCCTGGATGGGATGCTAGTCCATCGCAGGTAACCCCCAGCTTTTCCAGCATCGCCGGAACTCGGGTGGGGGGGGGGGAGGTACTCAACAAAGTTTTATACGGGGAGGCTCTGCCCTGAGGTCCAAACCCTTACCCTTTTATATACCATTTTGGACAGAAAAGGCAACCCTTTCATATACCTTCCAAAGGAAATGGTACCCCTTTTACAGTTGAAACACTGCATCCCTTTTACGACTTTTACTACACTTTTCGCTTAAGTAGCCCCTTAAAATATTGGATGAATCAGCCATTAGGTGCGTCAGTTCGAGATATTTTGAAAGGCCCTTTTAAACACCTAAATGACAGTTTTCCCTAACCTTTGCTATACTTCAACTCTTGAAATCCCTACCCTTTTACTCCCCCCCCCCCCCCCCCCCTACTTTCCTACATTGTTATGGTTTAATTCCACAGCTATTTTTAAGCACAAAGTTGTGTAAAAATATTTTATTAACCAAACTTGCTCGGGACCGTAATGGAAGAATATCAGACCTCTGTCTTTTCTGTACGGACCTTTTCTGTCAAGACCTAGGGCGGATATTCTCCCAGTACCGCCCTCATGCTTGGTTAATAACATAGACATACAGGAATATGAAATACCTTTTCAACAAGATACACAAGACCAGACAGCATTGCAATCGCATTTTTATGAGTGATCATGGCTCCCTTGGGATTCCCTAGTAAAAGCAAAAGGAAAAATCAACAAGCTATTCTTTCTAATGTGGAAGACACAGCAGAGTCAGGTTTGTAGGCTAAAGCCTGGATTACATGTAAACGTCAATCAAGGTTTTAATTTCTCTTGTATAAAAGTGTTTTCCAGTCGAATTAGTCAAACAAATTAGTCAGCCAGCCAGTCAGCCGACCAGCCAGTCATTAAAGCCTTGTTTTCACTAGCGACGCAAGCGCAAGAAGCATACGCAAACGCAGTAACGCGTTGATTTGTCATAAACAAAAGGCACTGATGATCAACACGTTACTACATCTGCATATGTTGCTTGCACTTGTGCTTGCATCACTAGTGAAAACCAGGCTTAACCAATTTATCAAGTAATGTAACAGTTAGACTGCAAAACAGTCGTTATTTTTCCGCTCAATTCGCTGCTCGCAAAGGCGCGAAGCGCCGTGAGCGTGATCCTCGCGCGAAGCGCGCGAGCCTCACACGCCCACAGGGCTTGTGAGGCGAGAAAAATAACGACTGTCGGCATTCAATACAACGAATTCGTTCTGACCGGGGGTTCAAATAATATCGCTGAGGTGTTAAAAATACTTGACAGCTCCACCCACATTTTTTGTTTGTCCAAGTTCGCTCTTCAGTGTTGATTTCAACGAGAGTCTTGAGGATTAATTTTGGTTCTATATTACCTGAAAAAATGTAGGAAGTGTTCTGTTTGAAGAGAAATCGGTCGGATCAATCAAACAACCTGGCGAAGAGGGAAAAAAATAATAAGAGCAGCGAGCGCGCCAGACAATATAGCAGATTTGTATCGCAATTAATATTTGGACATTTTAAAACTAAATGGATATCCACAGAAAACATATTTGCCTAGCCCCAAATAATTGGAAAAACGTCGCTTCAATTTGAAGAAGGAACTATCTTTCTTAACCGACATCTCCACATTGTTCACAGAATAAAAGTGCGCGCGTGTATCAACATAGCTATTGTAGCGCCATCATTATCATTTCCCGAACAGCAGTCATTAAAGGAAGCTTAAGTTCGTCGTTCTCTGACATTAGGCTCCGAGGACAAGGAAAATCTTCTGCCAGATCTTCCCGGGACAGAACGCGTTCCACAACGGAACAGATCCGCTTTAGACTCGCCGAAACTTCAGTTGTCGTAAAATATGCAAATTTCACGAAGAGCTCGTTTTACTGTGAAATTGACACGGCTTCGGATATCTCTGATGAGGTGCGATGAACATTTTGTTGACAGGTAGCGTCAAAATTCAACCAATGGGAATTTCCCGTTGCTGGAGGAACGGGAAATTAGAACGGATTCATTGTATGGAAAGCCGACAGTCGTATTTTTCAGCGTCTCTCCCCAGTCCCACTCTCCGTTTTCACACTCGCTCCAGACCTTTCATTCGAAGACCGCGCGTCGTAACGCAAAAATACGACTGTTTTGCAGTCTATGTAACAGTGAAAAGTGATAAACATGTGGCCCTCAATACTGGTTACAATGTCTGCATCCATTCATGACAGGTGCCTGTTGAAGGGAGGTTTCACAAGGATTGCATAAAATACATGTGTCCAGTAATTATTATGAGTGGCAACTGTAAGTGGAGGTTTGATTTCACCTATAAGGACAGCCCTATTACTGACCTGTTGTGCCGCTAGTGTAGCAAACAACAGCAACATCATCCGGCTTAGGAGGCTGTTAGGAAAATGACACCCAGCTGAATTAATAACTATTCAAAACAATAGACTAACAACTACACTACTATGATTGATTTGCAAGACAATGAACATGCAAGTAAAACTAATTTCCATATGCTTCATGGTGTCCGCTCAATACAGTGTCTGCTTACCGTATCGATGATTTCCTCGAATGGGGGTGATCCAAAAGGGGGTGATTATTCGAGGGGGCGATTAATCAACGGGACGTTATTTCAAATATATCGCTGTTGCTGGAAGTGCTGATGTGCTAATTAGAGATCTCCAAGAAATAAAGGAAAGAGTCAAATACATGAGCATTACTATAGAAAAACTGTAATGAAACCTGTGCTTTTGTAACTTTTCTGTTGTAACGATTAAATCAAAGCTTGTTTCCTATCCAAGGTGTTTTAACTTGACAGGGAGGAGGTGAAAGAAAGGGGAGGGGGAGTGGGAGGGGGGGGGGGGCGATTATTCGAGGGAGGCGATTAATCAAGGGACGGCTATTATTCGAGGATGTATGGTAATACAGGTTCAGCTGTATCAATAAATATCAACACATCTGATTCTGAAATTTTTTATTTTTTTTATTTTTTATTTTTTAGATTCTGAAATTTACCTTCTTCTCGTGCCTGTGATTTTTTCCTATTTCCTGTAAGTAAAAAGAGGAATGCATTAATATCACTTGAAAGCATATTGCATTTACTATTTACTAAGAACAAAATAACCCCAAACACTACTAACAGAGTTCACACTCCTGTAAATTTTCCAGATCTCAAAACAAGGTATTTTAAAGGAGCTACGTCACGGATGGCGCATCTTGAAAAAATTGGCCAAGTTTTTCAAGTTAGTCGTTCACAATCCATATGAATTTTCTCCATCCTCAACCATCCTTGTTCCTGTTTGGTTTATTTTTACCTCTTTGGTGTTTTTCTACCTTAAGTAAACTGTTATTTTGAGGCTTTCTTCAATTTGAAGGTGATTTTGCACTTTAAGGTAAAGTCTGCCTTTAAAGAGTCCCTCTCGACCAGTGTCCTTTGCGGTCGCTTGTTATTGTTTTCATCAGTGGAACTCGATCTCTCGTGGGGCTTATGTATGCCATGCTTTCGAAATTGTACTAACTTGGGTCGTTTAACTGCTTTTTGTGGCCAGAACAAGGCCAGAATCCTGAAAAAAGTAGTTTTTAACTTCAAACCGACATTTTCGCGGCACCCGAAAATGGCCGCCGTAAGAAAATTGGCGCACAAAGCACACTGGTTGAGAGGGACCCTTTAAGTCTTGTAGGTTGAGGTGGCACAAGATGCCGGGCTACTCCCCATCATTTTGTCAGGTTGTCGTAACAGTTTGCTGGTACCCATTGATACTACTGGGTGGAGAGACACTTTGAGAGTAAAGCATCTTGCCCAAGAACACATGACGACCCTGGCCAGGGGTCAAACCGTCACCTCCCAAGCCGGCAGCACTAATGCATCATCATCCAACACACTAATGCATCAGTCAATAGGCCCTTTGCATAATACGGTCACATGACCATGTCAATCATAAAAATAGGTGGTAGTACAAAATGGTTGCCGGAAATGGAAAGAGCATGATGAAATTAGTAAGGTTGCCAATTTTGAGACCGCTGATGCGTCAGTGTGAGATTTTATGGTAGTTTGAAAGTTCGAAAAATTTATTAAGGATTTTTATGCTGGATGGCAAGCCTTGCCATCCAGCATACAAATCCTTTAAGATTTTCAAACCTTCAAACCACTATAAAACATCACGCTTATGCATCAGCAGTCTCAAAATTGGCAACCTTACTAATTTTAGCATGCTCTTTCCATTTCTGGCAACCATTTTGTACTACCACCTATTTTTATGATTGATATGGTCATGTGACCGTATTATGCAAAGGGCCAATTCCATACTAACTTACTTCTAGTTCTTTGAAACAAGTGACTTTGATTCCAACTTTCTCTCCCAGTGCTTTCTCTTCATCAGTGACTGCGGGTCCTATCTTGACAATGTTCTTCAACTTGGGGCATTTATCGCACTGTTCCAACAGAGCCTTCATCTTGCTCTCATCGCAAACTACAGTCACCATTTGAGCTAGTAATGAACAGAACAGTAACTGTTACACAATTGTACAGTCTACATATATAATTATTGTTTTTAAAAAAGTCACATGACCCTAGCTGCAAATGGCGTCTTCCTGGGCAAGATACTTTACTCTCACGGAGCCTTTCTCTTCACAAGCCTGGTGGCCCACAACTGCCGGAGCTTATCCCGGTTTCTGTAGCATGAACCGACTAGGAGTATTGCTGCTCCCCCTGGATGGGATGCTAGTCCATCACAGGTTACCACCAGCATTTTGCTGCCGGTATATAGTAGGTCCACATCAGCCCTTTGGCTGCCTTTACCAACCTACTTATCAAATAAAGTATGTATGTATGTGTATACTCCTGGGTGGAGAGATAGAGGCACTGTGAGAGTTATTAATAAGTATCTTGCCCAAGAACACAACACAGTGACCCCAGCCAGTGCTCAATCCTGGACCAAGTGGTCCGGAGTCCAGTGCACCTCTCTCTAACCAGATGCACAAATAGGTACTGTGCCAAAAAGCTGGACCTACATGTACATGTAAGTGTCAGCTCAGGAACAGTCAGGGTTTTCAATGCACTGACAACAGCAAAAAGGAGATTTTGTATGACTTACCTTGGTTAATGATGTAGACGCATGATTCTGGCCAAGTGTATCATACAAGGGAACTATAGTCAAGGAGTACATGTTACAAGCTTGTTCCACAAGCACCCACTGAAATAATTAAAGACAAGAAGCAACAAAGTGAGAAACCAATCACATCACCAGCAAAAAATACATTAAATTTTGAAAGTAACTGTAATGCCAAAAAAAATGATGACGACGACGATGATGAAATAAACTTCAAGAAGTAACGTGAGAAACCAATCATATCACCAACAAAAAACAACATTCGAAAGTAACTGAGTTTTCTTTAGTTTGGCATTTAACTACCGGTAAAAGGTAGAAAAACACCAAACAGGTAACAATATGGCCATCCGTGATGTAGCTCCTTTAACCAAGAGCACCGTCCTACAAATAAAATTTTACACTAATAATCAAATATTTATTCAAACACAGGAAACAAAGAACGGTTAGGGTATGTATCCACCTCAATTTTATTTGGAGCATAGACGCCGACAAACACATGTCCGTTATCAGCGGGCTCACAGCCAATCTCCATTAGACCTGACCCAGCGTCTATAGATCGCTCAAAAACCTGCAAAGAGAATGCATTTGAAAGGATATTGACAATTAGATTCCTTTTTTAAACAGAATCGTTTAATGATCAGACAAGGATGTAATTATCCTGAGTGAATAGATGCAGGGACAAGAACCTGGGACCAATTTTTGGCAGTGAAATTTTCCAGGAGGGAAAAGAGAGGACATGAAGTGAGACACCCAAGGTCGCAGGAAGCCAGAGAAATAGGAAAAAATTTCACGACATATTTCACACTAGAAAAAAAAAGAGACAGAAGCCACCAAGGAAGCAGCGGGAACTGGGAGTGAAATGTATCCCTGGGAAGTGGGAAGTTCAGACCTCCCTGCCCCCCTTCCCCCCACCTCCACCCACTAAATATATGTATTTCTTTGTGCACTCAATTCATCCCCTGCAAGGATGACATTGCTGAAATTTGACAAAAAAATTCCTTACTGATGACACAGATCTACTAAGATCCATGCAGTGTCTATGATCGGTTGTTATGAATTTTTGTGCGCAAGTAACAACCAATCAGAAACACTATGCAGATCTCTGTAGAGCTATATCATAACTGTGGAATTTTTTGGGTCTAATCTCAGACGTCTCCCACACAGGTGATGAATTGAGCCCAGCGGTATTAGCGCTATGGATGTACCATGCATGCGACTGAATATGATCCTGGACATGACAGAAAAAATATTGCTTATTAGCAATGATAACTAACCTCATTATAGGTCAGCCAGGCGTAGGGTCCTCCAGGACTGCTGCGGTAACCCAAACAAGGCTTATCACCTAAACACAAACAATAACTTTGGTGTTAAGAAAATCAAGTGGGGCTGCAGATCAAGAGAAGACGCTGGGGTTGGCTGGGGCACACTCTTCACAAGCCGAACACAAGCACTGTCACCAAACAGGCCTTGTCGATGGAACCCACAGGGGAAGCAAAGAGAGGGTGGCCCCCAGGAACAGCTGGTGACAGACGGTGGATTGAGAAGTGAGAGAGGTGGCTTCAATAATTGGCATCAGCTGGAGAGACAAGCGCAGGGCAGAATAGGAAAGACCTACGCGTCTCCTAGTACTATACCAGGGGTTTCATTAGAAGCCGGCTACCAGCGGTCTACTGCCGCCTATGTTGCCTCTTGCCGCCACTTACTAATCAAGCCTTCTGAATAATCGCAAGATCGTTTAAAATACCTGAGATCTACTGTGATCGATAAAAATTGTCATATATAGCACTAGACTTGACTCCCAGAATGCTGGAAATTGCATTTCCGAGCTTCTACATTTACAAAATTTTCTGAGGGGGCATGCCCCCATACCCCCCTAGTATAAAGGGGCCTTATGGCCCCTTTTATGGTCACAACTGCCTATTCCACCATGGTAAGCTGCTTACTTCAAAAATTAATGAAACCCCTGTATACTGAATCTGAATCAAATGTCAATCTGACCTGATATTCTCACTCCTCGAAGGAAAGCTTCATGACTTGTGCTCACGTCATCAAACAATCTTTCCACAAGTTCTGTAGTCAGGGAATTCATTCTGGCATAATCACCATCCTGTGTTGACAAAATGAAAAGGGAAACTTTATTATGTAATGAGGGTTTATCAGGTCCTTATAAATGCAGTCCTGCAAACTCTCCTGGATTATCTGGAAGTGTCCTGGGTGGGATGTCAGCTCTCCCAATTATGGAAGAAAATGGTGAAAGAATGTTTATTCACACTTGAACCTAGTTATATGGCCTTAGCTCCCACGAGTCTTCCTGTAGCTCAGTGGTAGAGCGTCCGACCGGTGTGCGGAAGGTCATAGGTTCGACTCCTGTTGGGGAACTCGGATTTTTTTTTCCTGAGTAGCTTGTGTCACTGACAGAATAATACCTCTCTCATATTTCTACCAAGCTTAAAATATACCATCATTTCTTTCCAATGTTTATTCAGTTTTGATTTGGGTTTTTTTTTTGGGGGGGGGGGGATTTTTTTTGGGGGGGGGGGAAGGAAGGGGGGAAATTATAGGGAATTTCAAATCCACTTCTTATGGTTCATTGGGAGGAGCTTTTCTTTTATCAAAAAATATCCACAGTTAATATAACCCCTCCCCCCCAAAAAAAAAAAATATAAAAATATTACAACATGACTCACCCACCCACCCACCCCCCTCCCGCTCAAAAAAAAATTCCAAACCTCCAAAAATACATGTACCTTAAGTGGTCATGTTTTACAAAGTATAATTGAGTATACCACCCTGATAAAATGTCTACAAATAAAATATAAAATGTTTACTTGCAACGAAATGAGAAAATATTAAAAGTAAAGTACCGTCATCAGGGCTGCAAATATATTTTTTTCTTCAAAGGACATTTGTCCGACTAAGTCATCATTTTGGTCGGACAAAACAAAAATGAGGTCGGACAACATCATATTACAGTACTGCTTGATAAGCGAACCTGCTAATCTAACGTGTTGTCAATGCAGAGTAAACTAGTTTGCGTTTAGAACAAAATGTTATAATGCGTTAGCGTTTGCGTTGGAAGGCAAAAACAATAATGTCCATCATGTCCGACCACAGTTGGGATTTCATCGTACATTGGCAAATTTTGGTCAGCTATTGTCCGATGACCGACTGTTATTTGCAGCCCTGGTCATTGTTCACAATAAATTATTATAGATGTCACTGACCCTTTTAGTTTCATCTTACTGATTAATGTGGCTTTTAACATTTCCAACAAGATAAACATCTAATGTCAATCAGTTAGCGACATAAAGAGGGTTAAGAGCTAGATCAATATAATCTGTATTGTGCAACAAATCTCATTCTCAGTAACAATTTATTTTATACTTTGTTTTCAAATCTTTATTATTAAATTGTGGTCATTCCAATGAGTAAGTGGATATAGTGAAGCTTTATATTTTGAGCAAAAAGGCAAATAAAATACAAATAATAATTATTATTATTCATAGCAGGACAAAACCCGGCCTGGGTGATCTTTATCGTGTTGTATATTATAATTGGCACGATTTCAAAAGTTAATGTCCCTTTGGGTCGGCGGGGAGGTCTAATATTTGAGTTAGGCTGGTAGATTATCTAACCCATTACAGTATCTTGTACTATAAATTATATTTGTTGTCTCCAAAAAAAATTCCAACCATTTTTTAATGGGAAAAACAGAAGAGTTTACATAAATAAAAAAAACAGTCGTACACATCTTAGACTGTGGAGGGAGGGACAGGGGACAGGGGACGGGGACGGGAACCCAGCAGGGAGTAAAGGGGGTGGGAAGTGTATGGGAGATGGGAAAAGAGAGGGAGGGAAACGGGATACTGAAGGTGGCGGGAACAGGGATAAATTTGTAAACATGGTTGCAATAATTTGCAATGAGGCAGAAGCCACTATGGAAGAGTCATGGAAGGGGCGGGAACCAAGAGACCCCCCACACACCCCCCCCCCCCCCCCCCCCACCACTAGACTTGCATACAAAGTGAGTTTGATGGATTGATACACTTTGATACAGTTGTCAGTCATGCTTGTGGCAAACAATTTGTTTGAGGTCCAATTTCAGAAATCAGGATTATTGAAATTCAAATCAATTTTAAATTTTAAAATTGAGATTGTGACATTCCTCAATATGATTTTCAAATGCTGTTAGAAGTAAGCAAGCTTGTAAACGAGCGAGAAAGGATCGGGGCTACTTATAAGCTAATTTAACTTAGCTTATAAGCTTACTGTGTGTACGTTTATGCTGTAAATCGGTGTGTAAATGATCACACGAAACTGGGGAAATCTAAAATAGTCGAAAATGATCGAGAGCAAGCCAAGGCAACAGGTGAAGATCATGTGCTTATGGAATTAAAGAACTACTTGCCGGTAACTCGTACGACTGTTCCTGCGGATCCACGGGACAGGGGTGAGGTGTTGGACCCGAGGCCAGATAGTACAACGAAGCCGCCGCAACTGCTCCAAGCCCTGCGACAACGGCAGGGTCTCTAAGATACCTCAAGGCTGATTCGGCTGCGCTATCCGCCATCTCTTGTTCAAATGATGCTTTGATTTCCTGTGAATCCAATCAGAAAATGAAATTCAATAAGGCATGACTATAAGAGCGTGTGGGTTCATATTTACCCGTATTAAAACGTGTCTGGAAATGAAATCAACCGTCCAATCTTGCGATAGCGGTGGGTAGCAATTTTTACGAAGAATATCGCATCTTATAAGCAATAGAAGATACTTACACGAATGTAGGGTATATTCCTTGGGTTATTTGCGGAGAATTCAGCTTTTATACACCAACACGTAAGAGATATATCACGAGATTTTGTCACGCTCGATCTCGTTCCGTCGACCTTTGATCAATGGACTGAACTGGATGAGGGCGACCGCTGGACAAATAACACTTATTCCCTTTGCTATTTTTTAAAATAATAAAAATAACAGATTTGATTCAATTTTAGAGCACTTATTGAATACCGTACGTCAATATATCGATGTACCAATCTATTATTATGAGGTGAACGAATCCAATGTTTATTTTGTAATGAGGACAAAATTAAAATCACACCCGTTTAATTAAAAATACGCGCGGGCGCGCGCAATCGTGTTTGGCGCGAGATGAGCGCGAGATAATTGGCGCATTTCGAAGGATCTAAAATATACGTTCCTCTCTAAATTATTTCCCCTAAATTATAAATATTTCTGGGTGTATCTGAGCTATTTGATTCTAATTTATGTATTTTTAATTGATTTTTTTGATCGGTAAATATTTCAGCGGGAATTTCAGTCAATTTTCGTCTTTGTAGTGATCGGTAAATATTTTTTAGCTGCTTAAATTCGATTAATTCGAGAGTTTTAACGGGAGTTTTAACTTTTTCCCTGGCCTTGGAAACCGCGAAACGCAAACATTGATGTCCGAACGTGTCTGAAATGGACGTTGACCTTTTTGTTCCCAGTCCCTCGTCCCTTCTGCTCTTTGCTTCTTCCCTCAAACAAGTTGTTCCGTGACTTGTGTCATCTCAACTCTACAATATGGCTTCACTCTTTCGCTGCACTGCTTCGAAATTGCCATCTGCCCAGATCCTGAGGCATCCATCATTGGGGAAGAATTTGGCTGCGATTTCGGCGTTTTTTAGTACAACTTCTAGTCACAATGCCATTAAAAATGTCACCGTGATCGGCAGTGGACTCATGGGGGCTGGAATTGCTCAGGTAAATGAATGGATCATGGAAATCTGGCTCCAATTTTCTGTAAATTAATACCTCCTTTAGCCGTTATTTCCTCTCACTGTCCAGGAGAATTGATATCTTTTGAAGTACTACTACTAATTCAGCTTTAGTCATTAGTCTAGCAGCTAAAATAAAAGCTACATGTAAATTGAGCTAAATTTTAAATAAACCTGGTTGATTTCATAATTTAAAAGCTGATCACGTTAATAGGACAGTCAGCGAAAATGTTTGCACTTTATTTTATTAATAATGTGGAAATCAAGTTGAAAATTTAGTTCAAACATCTGGTACATGGTATTTAATTTTCTCACAAATTACTCATTCGCTATATTACTCTAAAGAATTGCTTTTCGAATTCTGGCTCCCATATCCCTTCCACCCTCTTGGTTTGTGGGTTTAATAGGCAAAGTATCGGTTAGGTAAGTATTTTCCACTGAATTCCTTTCGGTGTGACGGTGCCTGTTGGAGGCCACTTATAGGAGTGCAGTGGCGGATACAGGGGGAGGGTCAGGAGGTCTGGACCCCCTTATCAGACCTGAGGGTTTTTTGCTTTCACCATTATTCATAGCAAAACCATCTCCAGGATCCAACAAAACGCACTTTAAGAGCCTGGAATCTCAATTTTTTCTGGGGGAGGTCCCCGAAACACCCCCAATTGGAGGGGAGCGCCACCCATCCCCCCCCCCCCCCCCCTCCCTCCCTCCCATGCCTACCCGAACATGGCTATGCTGTGTGAAAGGTTTTAGTAATAATTATTTCCGTCTACTTCCAATAATTCTTCTTATTTTCAGGAAAACCCTGCCCCCCCCCCCCCCCCCTCCCTCCTCCCTATCAAATATTATTGGATCTGCCCCTGGGGTGGTTCCCACTTGCAGGGTTGCCATGGACACCTTCCTGCTGTGCCTGAATAAATTATTACAACGATCAGCTCATTGATCCACAAAGATCAGCTCAAAATGCAATAATAACGTAATGCATGCCCCGGGCATCCTGCAAAGCCCCTGAGGCCACCCTGTAGTACCGCCAAGGAAGGAACAAACCACTGGCCGCATTGACTCAATATTAATTTTGCCTAAATTATATTTAGCCACATTTAATAAAAAGTTGATGATTTTGAATCTAATATTATTTATAGGTAGCAGCAGTCACAAATCACCAGGTAACAATGGTCGATCAAACAAACGCCATCTTAACAAAATCCTTGAGGTCTATCGAGAAAAGCTTGGAGAGAGTTACAAAGAAAAAGTTCAAAGATGATCCAGAGGTAGTTTATTATTTTTTAAATAAAAGAGTTAAGACATGTTGCACGATGTATATCTGTATGATCCGTAAAACCATTGTTTCACCACCTAACCTCAGTGCGATCAGGCAAATTTTTCACACTCCTTATTCTCTTTACTTTATATACGGAGGTCGCGCAACCACGTAAAGAAGAAGAGTAAACGATCGAGCTGAAAAATTTGCCTGATCACAGGCTATTCACCACCCGGTCGTATGATCGGACACTGACTTGTTTCTACACCTCAAGTCTCACTAATAATATGCAGTTCACCATCTGTATGATCCGTAAACCATTATTTTATAACCCATATGGATCGTACTGGTCCTATGAGTAGACTGATGCCATTTAGGGTAGTATCAGGTCGTGTGTATAGGACAACCCGCGATATAAAATACCAATGAAAACATATTTATCTACAATGGAACGTCATTAGTCTGTCTAACAAAAGTGGGTCACCAAAATCTTGCCGTATTAACAAGGTGACCATGTTAAACCATTAGGCAGTCATACCTCCATGCTATGTAATACTTGAAATAAAAAGTAAGTTTATTTTTTACTGGCAGCTGTTGTTAAGTTCTTGTAACATTCTTCCAATACTTATCTGTTTACAGGGCGGAAAAAAGTTTGTTGCCGACACTCTTTCAAGGATAAACATCACTACAGAGCCCACTGCCAACATCGCTGAAACAGATCTACTAATAGAAGCCATAGTGGAAAACATTCGCGTCAAGCACAAACTCTTTACGGAGCTTGACAAAGCTGCACCCAGGTATGGCTAGGACCTGGGTATAGCTAGGACCTGGGTATAGCTAGGGACCTGGGTATAGCTAGGGACCTGGGTATAGCTAGGGACCTGTTACCTTCTTTCTTCATGGATAAGTAGTGGTTTGTGCATTACACCATAAAAAAGGTAATGCCGCACTCGGGCCAACAACTGGCCCACACTCACTGCCAGGGCTTATCTAGGTTTCTGTAGCATGAAGCCGACTAGGAGTATTGCTGCTTCCCCTGGATGGGATGCTAGTCCATTGCAGGTTACCCCAGCATTTTGTTGCCGGTACTCATTTAGATTTCTGGGTAGAGAGAGGCACTGTGAGAGTCAAGTGTCTTACCCCAATCTCATACCCAGAGTCAACGGTCTGCTCAGTCAGCGGTAGTCATCGCCAGGTTAGACTCTGGGAGAATGGAATTTTGAATCCTAGAAATCTGATATTCTGGCCATTGTTTGTTACATGAGACAGCCAATCAAAAAATTCAATATTTATTCCATTCCCCCAGAGTCTAACCTAGCGACGACTACCGCTGACTGAGGAGACCGCTGACTCTGGGTACGAGATTGGTCTTACCCAGGAACACAACGCATATTAATCTGGCCGGCACTCAAACCCAGACCACTTGATCTGGAATCCAACGCACTAATCATTAGATCACCACGTCTCCCACAACTGGTCATTAAATAAAGGGAATGTTGGCTCAGAACATCAAACTGTAATTTTTTTTTAATATATTTTTTTCAGTCACACCATCTTTGCCTCCAACACATCTTCTCTGCCAATTGGTGAAATAGCGAGTGTCACAAATAGAAAGGACCGATTTGGCGGACTGCACTTTTTTAATCCTGTTCCTTTGATGAAACTTGTGGAGGTGTGGTTAAAGTTTTGACTGGTTTTAGTTTTATGTTACCTGGTACACTTTAGGTATTAGCCCGGGGTGGGGGGGGGAACTTCCATATAAAAGTGACGGGGTGTACATCGTACCTTTTAGAGATTAAAATGCATGGTTTGGTACCGCTTAGGGTGTTAAAATCTAAAATGACCACCGTTAGAGTTATCTCTGGTACCTTTTTAATATAGGGTATTTTGCGGGGGGGGGGGGGGAAATATGACAGGAACTAGTTTTGTCTTAGAATTGGTACCTCTAAGGGGTGAAAATGAAATTCGAACCACACCCACAAACAAGATTTGGTACCTTTTCAGTCGGGAGACAAGTACCTTTTTAAAATTTCGACAGGATCACCCTGTGGTGTTCGTCACTGGCATGATTGCTTTGGAGTACTCGCACTAGTTTCTGATCGGATAAAAAAATTATGACAGGAACTACTTGTTAGAGCATGGAGCACGCCCACAAACAAGATTCGAGTATCTTTTAGGGATTCTTTAAAAATTTATGACAATCAGAAATCAATCATCCCGTCAATTGAATATGGAGCCCCTACCCACCCCCTGGGGATGACTTCCATACTTAGATGTGGTCCCTGCTGCTCAGGAACACTACTTTATAACCACTGATTTTTCATTCTTTGTAGGTTATTCGTATTCCAGAAACAACAGACGAGACATTTGATGCCCTGTTTCAGTTTAGCAAAGAACTTGGAAAGTGCCAGTGGCTTGCAAGGTTAGCAAATGACACAATTTTTGCACTTTCTAAATACTGTGGTGAAGGTAAAGCCGCACTCGGGCCAAACTGGCCCACACTGCCGGAGCTTATCCCGGTTTCTGTAGCATGAAGCCTGCGAGTAGTATTACTACTCCCTATGGATGGGATGCTAGTCCATCGCAGGTTTATTTACTGGTTACCCCCAGCATTTTGTCACCATACCCATTTATACTTCTGGGTGGAGAGAGGCACTGTGAGAATAAAGTATCTTGCCCAAGAACACAATCACCCAGACCAAGGCCAGCACACTAAAGAAATGACTTTATTTAAGTGTCGGTGTATGCAGCACTGTTAGTAGTACTAATTGTGGATACTGTAAATGAAGAAAGAAATATTGCAAATTGAACATAAAACGTGTTAAGAATCCCAACTGGTGGGAGGCTAACCAATTGGCTATTTACAAAGCGTGGCCAAGGAGTTGAACTCGGGACTACCGAGAACAAATCCAGCTAGTGGCAGGATGCAGGATTTGAACCTGGGACCTCCAGATTTCAAATCCAGCACCATAAACCGCTCGGCCACGCCACCTCCCTGCATTAGGTTACAGGGTATCTTGTGTTCGAACTGTGCTGGCCATATTCGTTGCATTGTCATAATAATCACGCCCCATTATCTTCTAATTATGTGTTGTTGTTTGTTTTTCTTTTTTATCAGGACACACCTGGTTTTATTGTGAATCGTTTGCTTGTTCCATACATAATGGAATCCATCAGAATGCTTGAAAGAGGTAAGAAGCAAAAAAATTCAGCGTCTAACAGGGGGGCGGGAACCTGAGAGTAACGTAAAGGGGGGGGGGGGGGGGGGGAGTCTACAGGAGGCGGGAGAAGAGAGGGTGGAAAGCGGGATACTCAAGGTGGCGGCAACCGGGAAAAATAGCATCAAATTTTGCAACATTGCATAATTTTTGCAATAGAAAAAGCACAAAGAGACAGGCGGGAACCAGGAGTATGTACTAGTATGGGAAGCAGGGAGTTCAGAAGTTCTTCCCGCTTCCCGTACCTTGTAATTTTGATTCCCGCCCCTTCCAAAATGTTTCCCTATCTTTCCCGGTTCCCGCTACCTTGGCAATCCCACTTCCTGCCTCCCGTACAATTCCCTCCCCTTTACCTGGGATCCCAACCCCCACCCCCCCCCCCCCCCCCCCCCCAAAAAAAAAAAACAGTGCCATGATGAGTCAATCAAATTTGATCAAGAAAGACAGGGAGTGAAAATCGCTAATTTTTTTCTCGTTGACACACCTGAAAAAAAGACAATAGAAATGACACGATAGCTTAGCTTAGTTCTTGAGGATAAATCATGTTGCCTAGCAACCTCTTACGAAAATTGTAGGCTCTGTCAATTTTCTTATGCAGTAGTTCGACCTCAAATGGTTCTTTATATCTGAGCTGTCGCCGTCAAAATTATTTTGCTCTTTTCTTCTTGTTTTTTTAAGGTGACGCCTCAGCAAAGGACATTGACATAGGCATGAAGCTTGGAGCAGGTAGAGAACTTGTTTTTAATGATAGAACAGTTTTCAATAGACCTTTCTCCAAAATGGCCGCCGCAAATTCATATTAAGCTGAGCGGAAAATCAATACCAACACCTCTTGCTTGGTACTCGTACGATTACCAAACAAAAGGTGGTCTTTCAGGTGTTGGTATTGATTTTCCGCTCAGTTTTATAATTTAAATCATTTTGAATTTGCGGCGGCCATTTTGGAGAGTCAAAAGTAAACTGGAATTGCTTTGGTTTTGCTTTAGTACGCGCTATGATTGGCTTAAAAAAAACTCGCGCCACCAACACAACCAATCAGATACAAAACCAAAACCAATCGCGACTTGGTCGCACGCGTTTTCCCGCGCTTGGTGTCGGTCACGTGGATTTGCTTCGAGTTCTCATTGGTTCGTTTTGTTGCTCTGGTTTTGGTTTCACGACACTCAATTGAAAACCACTCTATTCTCCATTGCAAGCTATAAGCTCAACTCATTTTCACACATTTTTCCCTCCAATCCTGTACATGCAATGAGTGCATTTTGCCAGTGTCCAACATTGCAAGGGGTAGGGGATGTTTTTGGTTTTGTTTTAATTTGTCGCGCAACATTGTTGCGTTGCAAGTTGAAAAGTGTTTTTGCGCATATTACCATCCGCAACATGTTGCGCGAAGTAGATATGAGTTTAACGTCTAAGTTAACTTTGTACAGAGAAGATGATTTTAGATATATAAAAACTGTTTCCAGAGGAAACGAAACAATTTAACCAGTAGAAATTTTTAACCACATCGTAAACTTATAGAAAAAATTTTCAACCACAGCATGTTATCTGAAAAATCAAATCTCTGTTAGAATTTTTCACGATAGACCACTCGAAAGAATTGTTTAAACGGATCTATGTCACTTCATATTAAATCTTTTTTTTTCCATGTATAAAATGACCTTCAAATCGATGGAAATCTTAAAATAATAGTTTACTAAGGTAGAAAAACACCAAAGAGGTTTATAATAAACAAACAGGAACAAGGATGGCTGAGATTGGAGAAGATTGAAACGGATTACGAACAACGAACTTAACAGTTCAAGATGCGCTATCTTGTCAGTTCGTCCGGCCTTTCATGAACACTGATGTAGTTCCAAAGTTCGTCACAAAATCTCGCCGATTCTTCTTCGCTATCGATATCTATTTGTTTTTACTTTGAAAGATACAATTGTTAGTTAACGTCTTTTAATATATTCATATCGTCAATATTTTAACTTCATCAGTAATTGATAAGCTTTAATACTCGTTAAACACTTTATTTTCAAAACCGTTCTTCCTTCATCAGTCTTTGTTTTATTGTTTAACACATCTTCCTCACAGCCAGTTTTTGCTCTTCAAGTAGGTAGCGGCATTCAGACAAACATTATTCGCTGAATAAAATTTATTGGATGAGAACCAAAATGTTGCACACAAACAGCCTGTGGTACGAATATAATTGGAATCCAAAAGAGTAATGATTCTTCATTGTTTAATAGCGTCAGGCGAAATTTAACAGTGGAGACTTGTTCGCTTCATTTTAAAGCCTATAGTCCTTCAATGTTTTGTATTTTAAACGGTTCTTAATGGCAGTTTTTAGCGGAAAAAGGGGCTTTAATGTGGAAGAAAGGCCGATGTCACGCGGGTAAGCTGCGCGGGTAACCCTTGCGGGCAGTGTTCCGAGTGAGGTGGGTAACCAAAAAACGGCGGGAAACCACAAAAAACGGCGGGAAAACCCAGGAACAGCGATGAAGACAAAACTACTTCTCGTCTGGCGCTGTTGGTGTGAAATCGTCACCGCAAATCAAGAAATACTAATTTACTTCATCGAGCTAGACCGCCTTGTTCGTGCTGAGAAAACAGTGTCGTTTTTTTTGGAATTCCTCTACGAGCAAAGCAAACAGCGCGCGAACCGGTTGTCGGAGAATCGAACATGGCTAAGTACCGAAGATCATATCGGCTTGAAAAAGAGCTCTTCTTGGCGAGGAAAAAGATTGCAAAGTGTGAGGCTATGGTGCGCGGAGGTGTAGACAGAAAAAAGGTCGATATTCAACAAGAGTTATTCAATTCGTTGAGGAAGTTGGCCATTTAGAAGCGTCTTGTTGTAGCTCTTTGGAAAAAGAAGACCGTTTAGAAGAAGAGATTTCTCTTTGCCGTGACAGGACTTGTGACTTAGAAGCGCAGTTATTATCGTGTGGTTGCAACGTTACAAATTTGGAAACCACACGACAGAGTTTGGAGAACAAAAATGAAGATTTACACCGAGTGCTGTTGAAAACGGACCAGAAAAATGCTGACATGGAAATTACGCTCGAAAGTGTACAGAGGGAAAGAGGGTATCTCAAAAACGGCGAAGCGCAATTGGACGCGAAAGCTAACGAGTATGAGACTCGAATCAAAAAGCTGGAAAGCGATAAAGAAATTCTCGAAGCAGAGCTGTTGAAATTAAAGGGAATTATTTCTACGCTTGAATGCCAGATTGGCACGTTAATCCAAAATAAGACTGACTTGACAGCTGAACTGAAAGAAGCGAGAGAAAGTACGGAAAAAAGCGAGCGGGAATATGCAAGTCTCTTTGCAAGTCCGAACGTTTCACTGTCGGTAGAAATCGCGAAAAAACTTCTTCAAATCCTCTCTTTATCGAGAACGAGAAGTCCACTGATGAAATCCGCAGGCTACACGAGGTCGCCACAGATTTAGAAACAAAATACGACACCTGCAAGTCAGAGCTTGGGAAACAACAGGCGCAAATCAAAACAATTATTTCACGCGAGCAAGCTGCCACGCACGCAGCGCGCGAGGCCGCGCGAGATTTGCAGCTGCAACTCGACGAAAGTCATCTGGAGATTGAAAAGCGTGACGTTATGATGAAAACACTCGAGGAGGACAAAAGAGGGCTCGAGCGTAATATTCAGGAATTTCAGCGTTATTATCAACAAAAATGCAATTATTTTAATGCTGAACTCGACCATGAAAGAACTCTTGGGGCGGAACATAGGATAAGGGCAAACGTAGGCAATACAGAACTGCAGGACTCCGCGGAAAACTACAACAAGCGGCCGAGACCATTGCCCAAGATCTCAACAGGCAAAAAATATATCGTCGGTGTACAATTCACATGAACAAAAGAGAGCCACTTTACAACACAAAGGAAGTAAGTTTGCCCACGATGATTATGCAAAACTCGAGCGTGGAAGCTTTGAGAGCGGTTTGAACGCAGGCGAATCGCTTCGAGAAAGGAAGAAAGACGTCAAACACATTTTTCGCGGTCATTTGTCAAAGAAAAGACAGGAAGAGTTAACAGAGGCTGGTGCCCAGCGGCAATTTCACGCAAGTGTGAAAAGCACCAATGAGAGCGCGGATCTCGAGTGGAACAGACATTACGAAAGCCAATATCGCGAGTGTTGTCACGAACAGAACGCGCTAAAGACGTTGTTTATGGCGGCTGAAGAGAGGATAGCACCGGTAGCTGAGATGGAGGACGACTTGGATGATTCGAGATCAGCGGAATACAAAAATATTTCTGAAGAATATCGCCGCGACGTCGATGGAGTTCGATCGGAGAACGATGCGGTAGACATTGAGAAGTATTCTTTGGCGAACGAATCTCAAGCGCTCAAACAGGAGCAGGTTGTTTCTAACAGCGATGAGATGGCGGCGTCTTCGACCGTAGAAAGCGAATTTACGAATGGTCATACGAGTCCAATACCGGGCGAGGACGAAAACGATTCCGTAACGAAAGTAGCGGCAGGTGGTTTGAACTCGTTGAAGACGCGAAAGGAAGAATTGGAACAGTTGTGCGAAGTGTTAATGGAGGAGAGGAACCGGGCGACAGGTTCGCTCAAAGAGCGCGAAGATGAAGTGTTACGATTGCGACTGCGCTCTGTGGAAACTGAACACGAGAAGGTGGACTTGAAAACCCAATTAGCCAAGGTTCTTGGTCGCTCAGACCTCCTCAAGAACGAACTGGAGTCCACTAAAGAAGAGAACGAAAAACTGCGAGCCGAGGTCGAGAGGCTGCGAAAGAGAATCAAGAACTGGAAGCGGAGAATAGTGACCTCCAATGTAAGCTGCAAGCGCGTGTTGATATAGATCACGCTGATGGTAAGAAAGCGGCTGCTGATGTGCAAAGCGCCGAGTTATCGCGCGCAGCGGTGGAGGAGGAATCCGTTACGGTTCCAAGCGCCGAAAAAGGAGATGAAAGTCAACGTCAAGAACAGGAGCAACCTAACGTCGTGGACAAGAAAACAACGACTGCAGATGAAGCTAAAACTATCGAGGTAACACGCAAAGATGCTGCAGAAGAGAGCGTATCTGCGGCGCCAAGCGAAGTCGTCGTGACAAAAAGAGAAAACAGACGCACCGCGCCGAATTATTATCGTCACTCGTTCGCAGGGAGCCTGCCGAGGCCCTTCCAGAGCTTCGACCTGCACTCGCAGCATTCGTTTGATCATAGCTCGAAGCACGAGCGATCGGAATCGATTCATTCCGACACGAGTGGGGATAGCGCGGAGTCGAGAGCCATGCGCCTCCAAGAATACCGAGTTTTATGAGAAGGAAGGTGGATAAACCGTACCATAACTCCGCGGGTTACAGCCCCGTACAGTTCAATTATCAGCCACTACCCGAAAGTATCTCGAACAAACGCGGGAGCTGGCTAGAGGGAAGAGCACGAGGGAGCAGCCTAAACAGAGCGCATGACAGCTCGTCTGATAGCGAAAGTAGCGCGGGGGTTGGCAATGGTGCTATAAACGCCTCAGGGAAAAGAATCAGGAATTGGTTGCGCGGGAAGAACTCGTGGACACGTTGAACTCTGCGCCTGAGATGCTAGATGCAGCGGATGGAAAAAGCGGTGGAAGCGAAACTGAAAAGTACGGTCTGTCTTTTCAGCTTCACTCGCAATCACTTGCGAAAAATGCTCCGAATTCCGCCAACGATTTGCCCTCGGCGCCAACGCACGAGTTCCGCGAAAACGTTCCATCGGAATCAACAGGAGCTGTCCAATCGAATGGCCAGTCTCAAGTGGACGGTGAAGAGAAGAAAAAACCTGAACACGTCTCCGATTTAGTTAGCATGTGGAACAGCAAAACAGAGGTGTACGATATTTAAAATTGCATGTGTGTGAAACTGATACACCGACGCCGATCAAGTGTTCGAAATACATTACCGCCGAAATCGTGACATACTTAGGCCCTAGCATACACAAGCATAGGTGTTGTTTTCATCCGTCTGCAAAACTTGTCAGCATTTCTGTATGGGTCACTGGATCAGTGCACTTGTGGTTTATGACGAGCAAGCAACACTGCACTGTCTGCACGTACGGAATATTTGCCTTGGATGAAGTGACGCAGGACAAATTATGCGAAAGTAGTTTTGATTTTTGTCGGTAGTTTGTTGAGTTCTAAAAGAGTTCCGTTGTGTCAACAAACCTCTTTTAACCCTTTCACTCCCAAGAGTGCTAAGTTCAAAACTGAGGAAAACTCTTGAATTTCATTTTGCAAATTTTTCAACAACAAACAGTACCACATGAAAGTACTGCTCAATAGCTTTCATTTGAATGGTCACACACTAGGGTTTCATCCACAGACTCAAAAGTTAGAACCACCTTGTACAGTATAATAAACAGTACCACATGAAAGTACTGCTCAATAGCTTTAATTTGAATGGTCACATACTAGCGTTTCATCCACAGACTTAAATGTTAGAACCACCTTGTACAGCATAACAAACAGTAACCACATGAAAGTACTGCTCAATAGCTTTCATTTGAATGGTCACACACTAGAGTTTCATGCACAGACATAAAAGTTAGAACCACATTTATTGACTCAAGGTTTGACTCTGGGAGTGAAAGGGTTAAAATAGTGTTTTCTTTGTATGTAGCTTTGTTTGTGCAAAGGATATTTTTATCATAATCGAGATATGGATGTTTGAATAGCTCCGAGCACATATTAATCATTTGGTAATCATTTTAGACAAGCATAGACAATAGTTAGGCAAGGGTGGACTTTATTATAACTTAAACAGACGCGGGGTCACTTTTGAACCTAAAAATAATATAATTAAGTTGGAATTTTTATTGATTGAATGAAAGATATCTCACTCAACGGCGTGCGTGATTTTTAGGAATGAACGAATTTTTAAGTTGTACATTAGCGTCTGTTGAGACAATCCACGACTGGTCTATGAAAACAATCAGATATTTTATCAAAACAAAAGTGCTTTCATCGTGCACTGATAACATTTAGTTTTAAGGTTCACTGATTTACTGGAATGAAAATCGTTTACGCGTTCCGCGCGAGAAACACGCGTGTGAACGTGTTCGTGAAGTTCGCGTAAAACGCGAGGAACACGTAAACACGCGCGCGTTGAACTTAAAATATATGTAAACGCAAAACAAAATATATGTTTTGACGAGAATAATGGTGATGCATTTATATAACAATGCCGTTACAATGGAAACCAAATGTATCGTCAAACATTCTGACTTTCTCTTTTCTTTCATTGAAAATTTAAATACCTTCTTAACACTAAAATTTGTTTGAAATTCTAAGAGAATAAAAGTTTGTATTAAAATTAATTATGATCTTTAAACTGAAATATTCGTTCTAAGGAAGATAGACCAATCGTTCTGACAGAAACTTAGTCATAACTTTTGAAATCCGTTTCCATCTTAACCAAGTATTCTTCTACGGTTTTCCAAAATCTCTTCTATGCTTTGTTAAGTTTCCATCCATATTTAGCGGTTTCATTCGATGGTAACGCCAGGTTACATGCAACAGACTCGCCTGAAATTGCGTGACTTACAATCCAGTGTTGAAAAAAGCAACTTGTGACAACACAAAATGTTTTACTCAGCACTGAAGGAGGAGGGGAGAAATTCGTATTTCCTCTACTAAGCCCCCGGGGAAGCTTAAATTATGGGGTGGGAGGTGGGTGGGTTATTAAATATTTCCGAATCAATGTTTCACCATTAAAACTATCATTCGCTATCAAAAGAGGATGATCTAAGAGAAGGATTCCCCATGTTCCATGTTAATTTTTTGAAATCTATTAATATTTTCGCGCCATGCTGTGAAAGTTATTTTTATTTCCTTCTGATCTAGGCTCCGGCATCACGTTACTCAAACTGACCAATCAGGTAGCGTGGCCGAGTGGTCAGGAAGTCGGACTTGTAATCCGGAGTTCCCGGGTTCAAGTCCTCCATCCTGCCATTCGCTGGATTTGTTCTCGGTTGCCCCGAGTTCAACTCCTTGGCTGCACTCTGTAAATAGCCAACTGGTCGGTCTCCTGCCAGTTTGGATTTTCAGCCATGTTATGTTTATTTGAAATATTTGTTTCTATACACGGCCCCACAAGCTTCTAGCTTTGACACAAACCGTGTATAAATAAAGTTGCTTTACATTACTTGCGCTCAGCTGTGGACTGAAAATTACAAATAGATTTCAAAAAGTTATCATTGGAAGAGACCCATGTATGGGGGAATGCTTTTCTTAGATCATCCTCACTTGTCGCCATTCAATCGAATTGAAACTGCAATTTCCATAGATATTGTATAGTTTTTTGCCCTAAGGGGGGATTATTAGAATACTGTGCATGTTTCTGTACTCGTGTACGTAATTTTTGACCAAGCGCGAAGTGCCATCCCAACTAACTAACTATGGCCTAAATTTTAATTAGCAAAAAGACAAAAAAGTTGGACTTACAACTTTGATTTCAAAACAAGAACTCTATCTTGCAAAACAACTCATTAGCTTATCACAGGAGAAAATCATATGGCGCAGAATTTAACGACATTCTTTCGCAATTCCGACACAATCTACCTCACCTATCCAGCCACTTGAGTGTTGTGTTCTGACAAACTCGCAGCCATAGTGGAATCTTGACCCTTTGCTTGTAAATATAAGAACTTATATTTATATACCAGCCTCTCAAAAAGTCTCATTATTGATCTTACATGTTATATTTTATTATAAATAGTCCTAACGGCGTTGTCATACTAGACAGTACGGAGCTTTAGCAAGCATGACGACGTCGTAGAAGACGAACGTGTATTTCAAAGAAATGAATTTACATTTTGTTTAACCATCTTGAGATTATCTTGATCAATTCAGTGGGCTGAATATTTAACCCTTTCACTCCCAAGAGTGCTAAGTTCAAAACTGAGGAAAAAATAATGAATTTCATTTTGCAAAATTGTCAAAAACAAATAGCACCACTTGAAAGTACTGCTCAATAGCTTTCATTTGAATGGTCACCCACTAGGGTTTCATCCACAGACTTAGAAGTTACAACCACATTTATTGACTCAAGGTTTGACTCTGAGACTGAAAGGGTTAAATCTAGTTAAAGCAGATAGTCTAAGTAGCTAATTGTTTTTTTAGTCTGTGTTATACACCTTCTAAACAGGGTTTACTGTAAATGACGTTAACACATTTAGGTTGGCCTGCTTAAAGTCGAGTTAGGCCACAGTTTTGTTAAATCCTGTCTAAACCTTCTTAAATATTCGTCCCAGTCTGTCTAATCGCTTCAGGAATATAACCTTCATATCCAAGTAAAAATATGAAGAATCCACCACCTTGTTTCACGTTTAACCGAAAACGCAGAATTTGTTCATTTCACGTTGTTGTTTTACAAAGAACAGCTAAAGCCTGGTTTTCACTAGCGACCCAAGCACAAGCGCAAGCAACATACGCAGACGCAGTAACGCGTTGATCATCAGTGCCTTTTGTTTACGACAAATCAACACGTTACTGCGTCTGCGTATGTTGCTTGCGCTTGTGCTTGCGTCGCTAGTGAAAACCAGGCTTTAGAAATGTACAAACTTTATAACGCACGTGCAGTCATGACACTCGTCATGAAGGCTTTTTGCCTTGCAAATTTTGTGGCGACATAGGTAGTAGGGGGGGGACAGGGGGAAGTCTACGGGAATAAAAATATGCAACCGGTGCCGAGCGCGGGAAAAACGATTGGTTATGACTTTGCTCCTGATAAGATTGGTTGAAAAACAGCCTAGATACGAAAGCGGGTTTGATGCTAGAGGACAGAGATTGCAGTCTTGTTTTCAATACTATTACTCTCTGTTTATTGACGGTCAGGCCATCCAATGGGTCCACTGGAGCTTGCAGATTATGTGGGGCTTGATACATCGAAGTTTATTATTGACGGTATGTATTGTCTGAATATGTCATTAGAAGCAAGCTCTTTCAACCCTTAACCTCCCTTGAATGCCAAAGTAGAAATTTGAAAAACATTGAAAAACGAACAACGCCACATGAAAGTACTGCTCAATAGCTTTCATTTAAATGGTCACACACTAGGGTTTCATCCACAGACTCAAACGTTAGAACCACCTTGTACAGCATAATAAACAGTACCACATGAAAGTACTGCTCAATAGCTTTCATTTGAATTGTCACACACTAGAGTTTCCTCCACAGACGTAAAAGTTAGAACCGCCTTATACAGCATAATAAACAGTACAGTACCACATGAAAGTACTACTCAATAGCTTTGTTTGTTTGTTGTTGTTGTTGTTTTTTTTCAGGCTGGCATGAAAAGTACCCGGATGAGACGTTATTCAAACCGAGCGAGCTTTTGAACGACCTTGTAGCACGCAACAAGCTTGGGAGAAAGACTGGGGAAGGGTTTTACAAGTATGATTAGAACCCAGGCTACGGCTGTCGTGGTGAACGCACGGAAAAATCTCACTGTAAAACATGAACTTTTTATAGAGCTTAGAGCGTGAAGTAACATTGAGTGGCAATTGAACGAAGCTGTAAAGTGGTTAGCGAGTTAGCTGTGTTGTTAGAAAATGGTCTCAATTTGTTCCCATGTAACTTTGACCAAAAAGGACATGCTGTTGCCGTGGTTACCCCTTTTGCCAGTCATCGCACGAGTATCTGTCTCGTCCCCAGTCGTCTCTAGTCTCCGTTAAACGCAGAAGATTGGAAACGAGCTTCGTTCATGTGAAGGTTTCAATAAATTTCAACCGTGTACTAATTGTTGTTTGTCTGTTCCTACGGTGTTAAATAGAATAATATATGTTCTTTGAGAGTCCATTGTTTAGCGTCTTTGTTTTTGTACGAGATCCGAGTGCTCTCGAACGCGGATTTCCGTCTGGCCTCGTTGGGTCACTGTATTGTGTTCTTGGGCAAGACACTTTGGACAGAGCTCTGCCGTTGCCGTGGCAACATATATGACGTCAGAAACACCCTTAAAGTATTGCCTGACAATAGTGTAATACAGACATCCAAACGTTACCCTTGTGATGCACAACATATTTTTGTAACCTTCATCGTCTTACACACACCTTTAGCAGTGAAAAACCCTTTCGAGCCTCCTTAAATATCCGTCCCAGTCTGTCTAATAGCTTCAGGAATATAACCTTCATATCCAAGTAGAAATATGAAGAATACACCATCTTGTTTCACGTTTGACCGAAAACGGAGAATTTGTTCATTCCACGTTGTTGTTTTGCAAAGGACAGCCAAGAAATGTACCAAGTTTTATAACGCACGTGCAGAGTCATGTCACTCGTCATTAAGACTTTTGTTTGGCGAAGTTTTTGTTAGTGTCGTCTCGTGGTTTGCTTAAACGCCCTACTGTCAGACTCGTACCCAGTCGCTATTTATATGTTTTTGGGATGAGAGAAGATTGGATACGAGAGTGGATTGAGGCGCGCGGGGAATCATGGGAAGGGACGAAGGAAAATTAGCAGCACTTTTTACCACACAGGTTTACAGCAGCCGCCATATTGGATCGAAATCTTCCAGTCGCTATTTTCCCTTCGTCCCTTCCTATAACTCCCCGCGCGCCTCAATCCACTCTCGTATCCAATCTTCTCTCATCCCAAAAACATATAAATAGCAAATAAAGTGAGCAAGGCTGATACTACGTAGAACACTTAAAGCGACAACGACATGATAGAGTCCAAACTGAAAGCCAAAAATGCAACCGTGGACAGCTGTTTCGACCTGGTTGGGTCTCGTCAGCACGGTGTAGCCGCATGAAATAGAACAACCTGGTAATGACCTCAGATGAGCTCAAATTCAAATGTTTGCCAATTGGCCAACGCCAGCGCGTGACCATGAGTAACCGACAAAGAATTTGAAATAGCGACTGGGTGCGAGTCTGCCTTACTGTCTCGTGAATCTGCCTGGCAAATTTTGTGGCGACATAGGTAGTAAGAGGGGACAGGGGGTTGGGAACACGGGAATAAGGGGGGGGGGGGGGGCGGGAAGTATACGGGAGGCAGGAGAAGGGAGGCCGGGAAGCGGAATTCCCAAGGTGGCGGGAACCGGGAGAAATAAGAAAAAATCTCGCAACATTGCGTAATATAATATACTCACCACAGGATATCGTAATTTGGACAATCTGATTGGTTCCCTACTCAAGGCATATGAGGCAATGTACCATTACTACCTTATTTGGGAATCCCGTTAATTACGATAAATATCCCATTTTCCTCTGTTTTTTCCTTCCGTTTTTTTACCCAGTAATTTTTAATTGCAATATCCTGTGGTGAGTATGTTATAAAACTTACGCCTCGTTGGCTATGAGTTAATGTACGACTCGATTTCGTGGAATAATTGTTAAATATTTTGCAATAGAAAAAGTACACATTGACGGGAGGGGCGGGAACTGGGAGTTGGGAGATACAAGGTACGGGAAGTTCAGACACCCCTGTTCCCTACCCTCCCACCCCACCCCCATTGTGTAATGACTGTCGAAAAACCAAAACCAATGTTAATCACATCCGACCAATCACAACAAACGCAAGAAACGCAATGAACCAATCATAACTCGAAGAAGAAAGCGCGGGAAAACATGCAACCGGTGCCGAGCGCGGGAAAACGATTGGTTATGACTTTGCTCCTGATTGGTTAAAAAACAGCTTAGATAACGAAAGTTGGTTTGGTGCTAAAAGACCAGATTGACAGTCTTGTTTTCAATACTATTACTCTCTGTCTATTGTCAGGCCATCAAATAGGCCCACTGGAGCTTGCAGATTTTGTGGGACTTGATACATCGAAGTTTATTATTGACGGTATGTATTGTCTGAATATGTCATTAGAAGCAAGCCCTTTCAACCCTTAACCTCCCTTGGATGCCAAAGTAGAAATTTGAAAAACGAAAACGAAAAACGAAAAACACCACATGAAAGCTGCTCAATGGCTTTCATTTGAAGCTAGGGTTTCATCCACAGACTTAAAAGTTTGAACCACCTTATACAGCTCACAGGAATTCAAGCTAATGAATCATATGTGATGATTTATGTGCTGATACAATAGTCCTATTTGAATCATAACAAAATTTGGGAGTTTTCCCGCCTAATTCGTCCGGGAAACTTGAAAGAACGACAATTTTGCGAATTTTTTGTGGGGTCATCGCTCTTCAGTGCAATGGTTCTGTGACAAGAATGAGCTGAGACGAAGGTGATCGATCAATAATAGTCCATGAATAGGCTCCGCGGTGGGGATTCGCAGTTTTCTTTTTACCCCATCCCCACCGCGGAGCCTATTCATAGGCTAGGATTACATAGGATGTACAAACTCATCCATCTCGTACATAGAATCAGGGTTATGATTCCAGAGATGATGTTTTCTGCACACATGACATCAGGGTTATGATTCCAAGATGATTTTTTGTGCACACATGACATCAGGGTTATGATTCAAAGATGATGTTTTGAGCACACATGACATCAGGGTTATGATTCAAAGATGATGTTTTGTGCACACATGACATCAGGGTTATGATTCCAAAGATGATGTCATGTACACACATGACATCGCCTTATGATTCCAGAGATGATGTTTTGTGCACACATGACATCAGGGTTATGATTCCAAAGATGATGTCATGTACACACATAACATCACCTTATGATTCCAGAGATGATGTTTTGTGCACACATGACATCAGGGTTATGATTCAAAGATGATGTCATGTACACATGACATCGCCTTATGATTCCAGAGATGATGTTTTGTGCACACATGACATCAGGGTTATGATTCCAAAGATGATGTCATGTACACACATAACATCACCTTATGATTCTAAAGATGACTTCATGTACACACATTACATCAGGGTTATGATTCCACAGATGATTCAATGTGTACACATTGCACCATGCCTATGATTGAGACATGATTTTATGTGTCAAAATAACAGCATAATTATGATTTGTTATGATTCAAATAGGACTATTGCATCATCACATAAATCATCACATATGATTCATTAGCTTGAATTCCTGTGCAGCATAATAAACAGTACCACATGAAAGTACTGCTCAATAGCTTTGTTTGTTTGTTGTTGGTTTTTTTCAGGCTGGCATGAAAAGTACCCGGATGAGACGCTATTCAAACCGAGCGAGCCTCTGAACGACCTTGTAGCACGCAACAAGCTTGGGAGAAAGACTGGGGAAGGGTTTTACAAGTATGATTAGAACCCAGGCTACGGCTGTCGTGGTGAACGCACGGAAAAATCTCACTGTAAAACATGAACTTTTTATAGAGCTTAGAGCGTGAAGTAACATTGAGTGGCAATTGAACGAAGCTGTAAAGTGGTTAGCGAGTTAAAGGACATGCTGTTGCCGTGGTTACCGTTTTGGCCAATCATCGCACGGGTATCTGTCTCGTCCCTAGTCAGCGTTACAGCTTGCGCAAGTAAATTTATAAACAACACGTGAATGGAGCTCAACAGGCACGGGGTCTTTCTGTTTCCTGTTTCTGTTCCTTTTTTCTTGCTGTTTCCTGTTGTTCAAAGTTGTCGTCTTGTTTTTTAAACTTATAACAAGTCTGCTAATATTCAAAACAAGAATGTGCATATATCTCCGTTTCTTCGCGGAGCAAGTACAGTTATACCCATTCTTCTCCGCGCTGACCGTGTGTGATAGACCATTTTACAGTTCTGTGAAATGTAACCAAGCCTCTGTATGAAATCGAGGTTAGGGGTGACCATGAGATGATAGAGATCAGAAACTAGTTTACATAATAACAGAATAATTTACATTTGAAAAGAAGGAAGGTTTGTATCTCAACAAAGTCACCTCCAGCCTCACTTCTGTTCAAAGGCCTGGATTCTAAGCACACAACTGTAAAATGGCCTATTCACGTAGATCCATAAATAAACAAACAAACAAAAACAAAAATCATTTTTTACTCGTGACTTAGTGCGGGGTTACACGTCGTTTAAGCCCACTTAAAAATTGAATTATCAACTCAGTTGTCAGTGAAAAAAGGACTCCCCGCCTTCCCATTATAAGACCCTCTTTCGTATGCACTCGACTTTGGAGTTGAAATCACATTAAATATTTTTAATTGAACCATTTGGGCTGAAAGCTCCAATACAAGGTTAATGGAAAACTGAATGCTCTTACCATCTGTTACAGTACCTCAAATTAAATTTGAAGCAGCTTTTAGCGCTATTAAGTATGTGTGTCAATGGATCATTTTATTTTTTTTAAGTGTTTTTCTGGCGAACTTGGCACCTGTTTTAGGGCCTCCACAGACTAGAGAGATAGTTGTCGACAACTATTTAGTTGTCGATCATAAAAAGTTGTCGATAACAAAAAAGCCAGTGTGTGAAGCTAGTTATCGATAACTAAGGGCCTTAGTTATGCCACGGTGATTCCTAGTGAGGACAACATAGTCTAAGAAGAACAAATGTAGCTTGTGCGTATGCCTATGTCGTAGCCTATGAATAGGCTCCGCGGTGGGGATGGGGTGAAAAGAAAACTGCGAGCGATCTAGCGAAAGGGAGCCGCGCGAAGCCTGGGAGAGAGAGAAAGGGGCATCGCCTCCTTTCGCGCGGCTCGCTTTCGCTCGCAGTTTTCTTTTCACCCCATCCCCACCGCGGAGCCTATTCATAGGTTACCTCTGTCGGCTGCTGTCCTCACTAGCTTATGCTCATGACTGTGTTTATGCCGTGAAAACCAGCCTTTACACTAGAGCAAGATCATAGTCTCTTGACTAGAGAGACGCGTGTGGGAGCTTAAAGGGGGATATGGAAAGATATTATTTGTACAACTTCTTTCTTAGCTGTTAGCAGAAGCACATGATCAAACAACACGAAAAAATGACTTTGGCAGACCTGGCCTTGAATCCACGCGATACGTGGGCGTGACGCAGGTGGAAACACGCCCACGCGCGAGGTGCGCGCGCGTACGTGCTTCAATAAACTAAGCTCGTTTATTATCGCAAAGGAGATCATAATAGAATACTCTTTGTCCTCTGTTAGAAATTTCATTTATTTATAACCATTTATTCCCAAACTCAAAATATTAATTCTCCTCTCATATTACTATACTCTCGTTTTATAATATTTTTGAGAAATTAATGCTACATCAGGACCGCAATAGGAACCCAGGGGCAGTAAACTTTCGCGCGCACCATGAATTCCGCCCATTTTATCTTCCTCCCGCCCCGATTTTCTGCCCCAGGTTCTCCAAGGACGTGTATTGATCAATTGCGAGGAGAAAAAAAGCAGGAAATTGGCCAATTTTTTCAGTCAAGTTCGCCGTTCACAATCCGTCTCAATCTTCTCCATCTTCAACCATCCTTGTTCCTGTTTGGTTTCTTATTACCTATTTGGTGTTTTTCTACCTTAGCAAGCCATTATTTTTTTATGCTCTCGTCAATTTGAAAATGTTTTTACACTTCGCAAAAATGACTTAAGGCGGGGTCCACTTGAATGCCATTTTTCCGCCACTTGACATGGGTTTAATGGAAATATCTCGTTCACGTTTCAAGCAATCCAAAAACTCTCCACTCATCCCATGAATCTATGTTATGGGGGGTTTTGTAAATTTTTGGGTGATTTGGGGGTATTTTTGGGAGGAAATAGTTTTTCTCAAAGGAGTTGTAAAATTTAGGGAAATAAGGAATATTGAAGATTTAATGTAGTTTTAAAATTAGAATTTGGAGTTAAAAATTAGTAGATGGCACCAACAGACAGTTGATACCCACGCAAGAGCACCCGAGTGGGTATCACTGTCTGTTGGTGTTCCACAAATCATTTTCTTTCTTCTATTCCTTCTTTAAACCTCTTAAAATTTCATTGAAATTAACGTTTACCACCGCCTTCTTTCTTCTATCCTTCTTTAAACCTCTTAAAATTTCATTGAAATTCACGGCTACCACCGCCTTAAAATATCATGACATAGCTTCTGACTAAAAGATAGCCGCTTACTTTTCTCCTTATGCTTAAAAAATGATTCCATATTTATTACAAAATACATTTAGGTGCTTAGTACAATGGCATATGCCTATCAATTGGCAAGTATTTCGTTTTTATCTCGCCTTCCAGTCTCTTCACCCACGCTTTTATTAAAGTCTTCATTACGTATTCACCACTCCTTCATGGCGGACGCTTAAATTTTTTCCATCACGTTCACCCGATACCAATCTCTTAATGGGAGTTTTTGCGTTAGCGTTAATAAAATTACATTTATCTTTGTCCAATAGTGAATGCACTGTCCTATTCTCTGTATTTTTATTCAACTCTTCATTGTCAACACCAAGCTGTTCCAAGGGAGCTGTCTGTAGCTGTCGCGTGGCATGTTTAACCTCGAAGCCGTTTTGATCCAATGCCCCATTTTGAGCGCAGTGAAGTTCTCCTAAGTTAGAAGAAAGGGTCAATCTTGCCTTGTAATAACAAATCCTCTTTAATCTGCACTGGTCCCCATTTTCACAATCCAGATCTAACTCTTTTTCCGATAAACGTTCAGATAAAGTTTTCGCGGACGTACTTGCGCGGGAGATACGAAAACTCGAGCCTAGTCCACCGCTGGCGACTGGCGTCCGGCTGAAATCTCCGCCGCCATTTTCCCTCCTCTTCTGACAAATCATTCCGAGAAAGGCGTTTCGAAAGCGATAATTCAGTACAGCGTATATGAAGGGGTTGTATATGACGCCAGATTTTGCGAGAAGCAGTGTAACTTCTTGTACCAGGATTGAAATGTTTTGCCCAAACGCGACACACAGTGATACGATGACGTGAGGCGACCAACACAACAGGAACACAGATATTACCACAATGATCATACGCGCGGTGCGCCAGTGCGGCAGAGTAAATTTGCAGCTTCTTTTTCGGCTAGTATTTCGCTTTCCTCGTTCGCGAACAGACGCGAAAATCGAACAATAACAATACACCATGATCGCAAATGGTACCAGGAATAGAAACACCGCCATTGCTATGGAATATGTTAGAGTTCTCACGTCTCTCTCTTCGAAATTTAAATAACAACCCGTGAAGTATGTCTCTTCGTGAAAGCCAATCCAACCGAGTATGATGGGAAGCGTGAAAAGTAACGTGTAAATATACGTTATCACGACGCACATTACCGCGCGCTTCACGGTAATTTTCGCGCCAAAAGACGGTTTAGTGATAACCCAGAAGCGATCAAGGGATATCACCGCTAGTGTATTCAACGACATGGCGTTTAAAAAATTGTACGCGAAGCCAAAAACCTCGCACGCAACGGTACCAAATAGCCAGCGATGCTCCATTGAAGAAGGAAACGAAAACGCCAGATCCATAAAGGCTAGAAACAAGTCGCAACCAGCAAGATGGATGATAAAAATATTTGTTGACGTTCGTAGATTTTTGTAGCGACAAAATGCGATTATGACCCACAGGTTTCCTATAAAGCCAAGCAGGCCTACTAAACAAACATACGCGCTTATAACCGCAAAGTCTTTTTCTCCTAGATGGCCTGTTTGGGGTGTAACAGTATCCGTAGAGTTGGGAGTTAAATTCGCGGCAAGCGGCCCCATAGTGATGTGATCAGTGGGTTAAATCGAGCAATTCTCTTCTGTTTTCGATGTTTATCTGTACATCGGAAATGGTCCTTCCTAGCAAAAGAACAAAGAAGAAAAATGTACATGTGATTACGAAATGAATAAACATACAACTTCGTTACAAATGTTTTCGACGGGGAACAGACTTATGTTTAATATTTTGTAGTCATTTCCCACGCAAGAAAAAGGAAAAGCTTGAGTTGCATAAATTGGTGGGGAAAAAAGCTTTGCATGCGAGCCAACTAAAAACATTCGGCGTCTCATTGAAAAAATCCAGACATAGACCATAAATTTATGTACAGACGACGAAATCCGGAGGAACAGATTACCTTGAAAAAGAACTTTAAAAAAGTCGGGGTGGTTTATATGCATGCAATGCTGACAAAACTGAGCAAGCAAGTGACGGACAGTAAATTGGCAATATCAATCTAAATATTTCATGCAAAAATATCGCTATTTAAAAGCCTGGTTTCCATATGATCGCAACGATCGCAACGATCGCTGTCGCAACGTGCGATCGTTGCGATCATATGGAAACCAGGCTTAAGAAACGCTAACCAAATTTCAACGCCGCGAAGTTTTCCGAAAATTTAAGCAAGTCGGTTTAGAAACATATTCGTGTTTAGCAGTATTTTAACGTCAGAGATAGGCCCGGTTAATGAAATATTTACACCTTCAGTTGAAAGTATATATTTTCCAGCGAGTAAGAGAGTAAATATTCTAGGAAATGAATTTTCTCCGTCCCCTTAGGCTTACCGAAAAATATATAAAATATTTCGTTCATATTATCCGAAAAACACTCACCTCAGTCAAATGAACACTCTATGCGGTCCGCGGCCGCGAAAAATGTCACAAGTTGTTAAATAAATGGCGCGACAAAGATTTAACTGCCTGGCCAACTATTTAACTGTCGTAAAATGGTGTGCCAGTTTTCGTAAATGTCAAGAGCGGCCTGCTGTATATATGAACTATTGCCTTTCCGTTTACAGAATGTGTTTTGGCGGATGATTTCCGCGTCTAATTATTTCAGCAGCTCTACATACGCGTGGGCCGGGTGTTTGTTTGAAAGGTAAAATGGACCTCATTCAATATGATTGTTTTTTTCTTTATTTATTTCTTGTCCAAAGGAAAAATACACGGGCCAAAATGTAAATTTTGAAATTCGTCCGCCTCTGTTGTTTTCAGTAAATGTTATTATGTATATGTTTTCAGCGACGTTCTCGGTCAAATCCCCAACAGTTCCTGACAATTCTGTTTATGCATATTCTTTGCAAATTTCTATCACTTTGTTGTCGGCCGCAGCTAAAATGCACGAGAGAAACTTGGCTGTGACACTTCGAAGCCGGCTGAAAACACTATTTGCCTTTTTTCAATGTAATTTATTATTATTATTATCAGTGTAATATGAAAAATATTATGAATAAAGAACGTTTTTATGCGCAAAATCTATCACACCGGCCTCTTTACGCTTTTTATGTCAAAAATTCTAAACAACAAATATTTGAATCGATCCTACAGTATTTTAGCTATCTTAGTATTAAAGTTGTCGTTGTATTAATTTAGCCTGACAACGAGGAATTTATCAGTTGGCTACTAGTGGCGACCGTCCAAGTAATATTCAAGTAGTGACAACCAGGCAGGAACTAGTCAAGAGGGTCTTGATGGGACTGAGATAAATAAATGACAAATTGTCATGTACAAAATGTGTTATTTGTCGGTAAAGATGTTGAGGGTAATATTTGTCAGTTAAAATTTCGCGCGCAGGCATTTAAGGTCATTCCATCGAAATAGAACTTACAATAGATTTTCATTCAAACTTTGCCTATTGGTTGTTTATCTTAAGGGAACTTAAATTTTGAAATAAAAAAGGGGGGTCCCGGTATTCGTTTAGGAACAGGAGGACCTTGTATATGCCCCTTAATTCCTTACAATATCAGCTTCCAGAAACGTTTTTATTAGCTAAGTTCACGTTTCCGGTGATTATTTATTCTTCTGCAATAGAAATAGTCTGTATTTATTTTATAGAAAGAAGGTGATTGCTAGACTCAAAATAAGAGAAAAAATTGATAGGTCACCGTACTCGTTTACGGGAAAACGACGATTCATCTCTCTGGCGAGCTTAGCCGTAAAGGAAAAGCCGCCATTTTCTTAATGTGCGCGCTAATTACGTGTGAAATCATGCGCAGTAAGGATGCGCAATGCAATACTAAGGAATCACCTTAATATACCGTATGTCATTTTGAATTGAAATCTGCTTCCCTTAACGTCCTTAACCCTTATTTACCAGAATTCGCACTGAAAAACGCATTTTTGGGTCACGGAACCCGTTTTTCTTGGTGCTGTCACCCAAAATTTGGCTAACCGTTGCTAAAAATACCATTTGGAGAACTAGGGGAAGATTTTAAAAAGGTTTTTGGGCAAAAAACGTTCAATTTTATCGTTGGCCACAGTGCAGAGCCCAAAAAAAGACAAAAAAAAGTTTTTCCTTCTCTCTTTTCCTTTCTTTTTCACTCCCCCTTTCTTTTCTTGCTATTTTCGGCGCTTTATACACTTCCTATCAGCTGGAAAAGTTTTGACCTAACCTTTTAAGGGAGCTGAAAAATGAACCTGGAAGTATGTTGGGTGTGAGAGCAAAACCACTGATTTTTCAACAAAAATTGAACAGGTTTTTCCAGCATAACTCTGGAAGAATTTGTTAGATTTCCAAAATTGATGCGCGGTTACAAAATTAGTCTTTCTCAAAGGATTTGTCAGTAAAATTTAGGGAAATAAGAAAGAATTTGAAGTTAAAATTAGTAGATGGACACCAACAGACAGTTGATACCCACGCAAGAGCACCCGCGTGGGTATCAACTGTCTGTTGGTGTTCCAAAAATCATTTTCTTTATTCTATCCCTTCTTTATAAACCTCTTAAAACTTCATTGAAATTCAGGTAGATTAATAGAAATATGATTCTACCTCCTGTAGCGCAAACAAATCTCATTGTAAGAAACTTTTCAGTGTTAAACTGGCCCATAATAAATAAAATAAAATAAATAAATAGGAATTTCAGTGGAAATCCACAGAGTGGTTCTTCTCTTCCATTGTTTCCAGATCGAATTGGAATTTAGAAATGTTGGTTTTTGTGGAGAAAGGAAAACTGGAGTACTCGGCGAAAAACCCTCAGAGCAAGGACAAGACAAATTTAACCCACATATGACGCTGGGCCCGAGTTTCTAACCTGGCGGGGCCGCGCGCATTGGTGGGAGCATAAGGCGAGTTCTCTCACTACTGCGCCATCCATGTTCCCCTAAATTTGTTTGTCAGGCCAATTTGTATATTTCATTTCTAAAAGAGACCATCCGATGACATCTCGGCATTTCTTGGAGAAAGCTATGTAAACAATTGTAACAAAGAAAAACGCAGTTTTTCTAGATAAATTTTAGATGGTTTGCAAGCTCATTTTGAACTGATGAAACTCGTGAATTATTTTAAAAGGGCAGTATCACGGGATTTTGTTGCTTTTTTGGTCAAACGGCGCTAAATTATGACACAGTACCTTCACTCATACACGAAATGCGCCTAGAACATCAAGAGGAAGATATCAAGTGAATTGTTGAAGGGAGAGCTAACCGCAATTATTTTTTAGCGATTTTTCCAAGACACATATGGCAGATTTTGAAAAAGTCTGCCCGACTTTTTCAAATTGAGATCAAAAGCTCCTGCATGGGTAACTCGTAATATCACTCCTTTTATAGCTTCAGTCAAGAGAGCTA
The DNA here is from genome assembly GCA_029204205.1 of Desmophyllum pertusum. Taxonomy (NCBI): domain Eukaryota; kingdom Metazoa; phylum Cnidaria; class Anthozoa; order Scleractinia; family Caryophylliidae; genus Desmophyllum; species Desmophyllum pertusum. The sequence continues at coordinate 234,531 of MU826864.1, forward strand.
GGATTCTTGCTTCAGTCACTAGAAGAGTATAATTTTTAACAGAACTTGACCATTATCTTTAGGTTTCCATTGATGTAAATATGTCTTTTGGCTTTTGACTTTTTGACGTGATGTTCATGATAGTGCCCTTTTAATTCCTAGTTCAATCCCCATTGATAAGCCAATGGTAGGCGAATCGATTTACGGTCAATTCAAAGTAAGACTGAATCAAATTTCTAGAAGCTTACCCTGCGAGGAGAATCCCCTTTGATCTTCCTGATATAGAAGCTCAGAAACGTGCCTAGATCATAGGAAACCTACGAAATAATGATTGAATTACGTAAAACAGTACTCAACAAATGACGTGAACCCACTAGGAAGTGGGGATGTCTAACGACGGCGATGATGGAAATGGATTTCAATATGAACAAACATTAAAACAAATATATATATTCAGCTCACGTTTTCAGTTTTTATAGCCCGGATGACGGCATATGCATTTCACAAAACTCTTGTTGCGACACATCGAGATAGATTTCCTAATATTTGCATGCAGGTTGATTTTCGAATAAGCTGACGATTTAGGAATTATATTTTTTTAAATATACAAAAAAGTACGCCGGGGAAATTCAAAATAAATGTAATGCACTGAGACGGATACAATACATGATATCAGACTTAATGACGTAATCCGTATATACAGGTGTATTGATACATGTAATCTGACTGGGGATGGATAAAAATAAATGAAGGGAATTGCCGCAACTTAACTAAACGGACCGCGCGCTTATCGTTCCATTAGAATATCGAATTCAGTTGAGATTTTTTCACGAAATGTTGGAGTTATGATGCATACGTGACGATGACTAAGTGACATACGGTCAAACTCTGATTTTTTTAATGGACAAACTTCCTCACCAGGCGTAAATATTTATAAGTGATGTATGTGTTTAAATAATTGAAAATTAAAATTAAAAAAATATATTGGTGGTTTTCATCTGATGTCATCAAAATTCTTAAATCTAAACTGTTAATTCTATCTTTTCACATATTCTAAATCTCTATGCAAAGTTTGGTATCGATTCAGTGCTTCGTTTTGAAAATAAATCATTTTAAAATTTGTGATGTCCGGGATGAACGTCAGTTTCTGAACTGCCACAAAAAACAGATATTTGTATGTCATTTTAAATTTTCAGACGTGATAACTGAATTGAGAAGTGATATCTAAGGCCTTGAAGTGAAAGCTGATGATAATTGCTGGTAGAATCTACTCTACTTCTTGTGCAATTTTATGGCCGCCATATTTGTGTTCCTCTGAAGGACACCAACATGGCGTGATATGATATGTCTGGCTACTAACGAAGCTCGTTACGTTCCCATACAAACTATAATGACGAAAGTCGGGGAACATGTGTCGTTTTTGGCAAATCTTCGTTGATGCAATCGAAAAGTCAAAAACCAGCGCGAGCACTCACGAGTACTCCGGTGCGTAGCAACTTCGGGAACGAAAATCGCGGGCCCAATCCCGCCTCGGTTGAGGCGGCCGACTGTGTTAGATTGTCTGAGCAATGAGCGAGTGAGCGACACACGGGGGAGTAGCTATAAATTCCCTCACCCATGTGGGGAGTCTAGAAGTAAAGCTTATTTCGAAATAATCATTTGCTAACAACCAATCTGTTCACAGCGTGAGACTTCAAACAAACAAAAAATCGTGTGCTCACATTCCCAAAGAGAGTTTTCCGTCAAAAAATATGACGAACTCGCATTCGAGTGAAAAATACACACGCATTTATGTGCTATAGATTAAAAGTCTTTAGGGTCAACAGAAAAAAATAATCCATCTCTGAGCTGATCTAACAAAGATGATACTTTTACATATTCAACATGAATCACTCAGATTAATTTGGATGCAAATCTTCGCGTCTGTTTTGGCGATAAAGCGCCTCGAAGAAATTTCTCGCTGCTCGTAGCCTAATGCTGTTTTTTAAACATTAGAAAAAACAATATTTTCAGAAGATGTTTGTTTGTCGGTTTTATTTTTGCCGTTGTTTTTTTTCTTGATAAAAAAAAATGCAAGTGTTAGTCCTTGTCTGAGTTCTTACTTTGAGATTAAAAGTAATGATATATAAATTGATTTAATGTTTTGTGTACCGGCTGCCATGTTAATAGATATAGCGTCTCCACGTGTCATCTTCTATTAAAATATTCCTCTCCAAATACAGTGGAATCCCAATTTCTCGAACCGCCAAGGGAAACGAAAATTGGTTCGAGAAATCGGGAGTTTGAAATATCGGAGGTAACTAAAATTGCAGTGAAACAAATCCAAGGGAAACTGACTTTTGGTTCGAGTTATCACGACGGATTTTTGAGAAATTGAGGGTTCGAGAAATCGGGATTCTACTTTGGCTATTAATACGGAGTTCAATTTCAACAAATGTTTTCTTGTTCGTATTTACAAGCAAATAGCCTACTAAAGCAGACGGTATTTTTTTCTCCGGCTTAAAAAAAAGCCGTCTTCTTTCAGGCTAGCGAGCCGAAGCAAACAAACATTCACACAAACCGATCAATTGAGGCGACCGCTCAACCGGCACCAAAAACAAAAATTGTATAGAAAGTACTAGAATGATATAAATGAAAGAGGACCGAATTTTACAAAAAAGTCATTAGTATGTACAGAGGCAGAGGCGTACAGGTCAGTGAAGTGCTTTTCGCGTGCTCTGATAGGCTATTAAACTTGATGAGGATATTTACGATTTGCGAGTGAAATTGCTCGTTTGTCATCGTTTTTAACGTTATATTTATCAACGGAAATTGAAGCTCTTTTGCCCTAGCTATTCGCTGGTTTTGCAATTATTTACATCATTGTCGGCTACGGAAGATGTTCGTTATATATATATATATATGCCTACACATGGCTGACTAATTGTTAATTATTCAAACTTTCCCCCACGATGGAAGTCGTATAGACCGGCTTGCGCAAAGAAACAAAACTCACGGATTTCGCTGTTAGCTAGCACTGCAGACTATGTGGTAATAGAATGGCGTAAGGACTGAAAAACTCGATTAAAATAACCATTTAAACTCGTCAACGAAAGAGCTGGTCATCATGTAGTTTGCCTGTAGATAAGTGGAACTGATTTTGAGTAAAAGTGACACTCATTATTCCAGCTGTGTGAATCGCGAATTCATGATGAGACTAGCTTTCACGTTGTCGCGCGAAGCTTATTTAAGTTCGTGAACAGAAAAACGCCATAACTTTAACTCAGATTAGCTAAGCATCAAAAATTAAAGCGATCACAGTTTGTGATGGCATACCTACCAATTGCGACTGCTTCAGCGAGTGATCGACTGGACTCAAGTTTCTAAACGGAGTTCGCCGGTCTTTGCGCCAGATCTTTCCAGCGTCTCAATTCGTCGGCAACGCTGCAGTTAAACTGGTTAAATGATTTCAACTTTTCTCTCTTTGTCAGTGAATAAGTTTTACTACTTATCTTGTATTGTCCCACGTCAAGGAACTTGCGTCACATTACGACAGATGCCTTTCTAAAACTTGATTTCACGTTTTTGATAACACAAGGAATAAAACTATCATTCGAGATCATTCACACTGCACGAAAGCGCAGTTTTTTCGCCTTATTAATATATTTAGTCTAGGCGGCATTTTTTCTATGTTGATGTACAAAAACATTTGTAGCTTTGTTATTTTTTGATTGGAATAAAATAAATTTCATTTAGCCTCCGTTAGCACCTGCAAATGTTGAAATGCGACAGGCGTTCAAAATTTGGAAGTGAGTAAGCCTGGTGATGAAATTGTTCTATTATGATTTAAATATTGACATTTGCCCTTCTTATTCACGTGACACCAGGATGGCCGAGTGGTTAAGGCGTTGGACTTAAGATCCAATGGACGTATTGTCCGCGTGGGTTCAAACCCCACTCCTGGTAATATTTTTTATTTTTCGAATAGTCTTTTGTAACTTTCCTTTTATTTATTTTTGGCATTTTTTTATAACTCTTTTTCTATTTTGGGGGTTTGTATTATTTTTTTATCTTTCCCTATCAATAATTTTGCTCGTGTTCCTGAGTCATGCTTTCTGATTTTTATCAGCATACATCGGCCTGTACACGGATTAGAATTGCGATAAAAACAATTGGCTTTCCGCTAGCAGATTTATATACAAGATGGAATGAAATCATCTTGTTTACGATGGTTTATATCGTAATTTAAATCCTACCTAGCCTGTAAGAGCAGTCGGTTTTTCTCGGCGGGTGAAACAAGATCACTAGTCTACACAAGCTGATAAAAGCCTTTCTACTGTTCTCTTATTTTATCATTTGCGGGCGTCGGTGCTGAGCGGCTACCAACTGCCACAAAAATCCAAAGATTATGCCTCCGAAATCTCTAGATGGCGATTCCGCGCGAGTCCCTAAGGTCCCACGTGCCAATGACGGCAAAGGCCCTTTTATCGAATCACGACCATTTGGAGTTTAAAACAAAAAGATTATTTACTGTCATTGTGGGATCTTATGTTATATTACGCATGCGTTGGAGGGCATTCGAATTCGTTTAAAACTTTCTTTTTACAAAAAACGTGTAACAAAATCATAATTTTAAGTTTCTAAAGATCGTCAATGTAGACGAGGAGTTTTCACACTCCCCTCTAAAACTGATTTAGGCCATTTAGGCTAAACCAAGACTTCGCGCATATAAAATCACCGTAAAACTCGGATGTTAATCTGATTTATTTTGTTTGCTTATTCTCACTTATTTTAGCGACTACTAATTTTCGCGATGAAGAAAAAAAAGGCGAAAATATAAAAGGCAATATTTTCGCAAAATGTTTTATATCGCCTTTGAATCAGCGTTTGAAAAATTAAAGCCCTTATGCATAACTTTGTTCCCTAAAATCGCGAAAATAAAGCCACGAGAAATACGGGTCTGTCGATGTCGCGAAATTAAGTACAGTGAGTAGGCCTGTCCCGATTGTGCTCGGCAACTTTTGAGCAACTTTTGGCGTTTGGAGCAACTTTTTGCAGTTCTAGCAACTTTGCCTTTTCGGAGCAACTTTTGAGCAAAATATGGGTTTACAGCACATATCAAGCACGAAAAAGTGAACAATTTGATAGAAAACTTCAATTTATTGAATATTATTAAAAAAAAATTTAAAAACCTTTTTAAAATTTTTTTTATGTTAAAAAATCGAAAAATAAAGCTTTTAATTAACGTTTGTATAAAAATATCAAGAAATTTAGGTAGCAACTTTTTGGATTTTTGGCAATTTTTTAGCAGTTTTTTGGCATTCCAGTGAGCAACTTTTCAGCATTTTACGAGCACAATCGGGACAGGCCTAACAGAGCAGTATTATATGGCTGGCTCTATGAGCGGGCAAGATGAAGCAAATCCTGTGCTGTGATTGGCTACCCGCGCGGTCAAGACGGAGCCATGATCTTGATCGCTCGGGATTGCCCGCTCTGTTCCCGCAAGAAGACTATTTTGTCAAATAATAAATCCTTTATTGACCAAGCTTGTTCGGTCAAGATGGCGGGATATTGGCCTCGTTCTATTTTTGCGTGTTTATGGAACTCGACTTCGTCTCGGTCCATAAACACGCAAAAAAGAACTTGGCCAATATCCGCCATCTTGACCGAACAAGCTTGGCCAAATATGTACGGACCTGACAAACTCGACGACTACCACAGCCGGTCTTGGAGACTCGGCTCGTCCATTTTTCAAACTCGGCTCTTTCCTGTGCCCCAGGCCTACTACGAACAAAGTGATTTATATAATTTGTGAGATTTTATCGTTTTATCTTTCGGGAGTATTTCTGGTAAAAGGAATCAGTTTATAGCAAGGGCACCCATGGGATGATTTCGGTCTCGGAAGGCCTCTAATCGCCTCCGAAATTCAGATAAAATAGCCTGAATTTCAGCCGTGCAATGTCACCTCGACTTTAACGCCAGTTTTCTGGAATTAAGCTAAAATGCAGTCTTGTGTTTTGGGCCAGCTACGATTTTCGCACCAGCAACTCGCAAATTCGATCCGAACAGACTAATCTGTGTTAGTTTAGGCAAATTGTAGGCACTAAACTATATGGGAAAACAGAAAAAAACGACAGTCTTTTGCTTAAATTTTCTCGCGCGAAAAAAAACGGCTTCTTTTAGAGGCTCGTCTTATTCCTACTTGAGGAAAGAAGCGACCTTTGGGGACGCTTGCATATTGGAAACAGCTTGCAAGTCTTGCAACATAACGCCATTGCCATAGCACAACATCAGAATGATGTTTGGCCTCGAGAAAGATGTAAAGTCGAAGCTCTCTGAGCGTACACACTCGTAAGCGGACAATTCTACTTATGGCCGCCGTGACAAAACCCCGTTTGAACTCTAGCTCATACAAACTCTGTATTTACACATTATACCGTAACTGGCGGCCAGCTCCAGTTGTGGACATGCACTTTTTCTGCTTCCCGAGGGTGTCCGCTTACGGGAGCGTCGACTGTACGACGTGTCCGCTAAACGGACGTTACACATAAACCAACATTGCATGTACAGTATTGTGCATTTCTTTATTTAAATTTATAACTTCTCAAGAACTTTCTTCCATTTTTCTTTTGCTATAAACTTCTTGTATAAAAAGGCAATAACATTATAAAAATTTTAAACGCATGTATGTTCTTTCTAATAGCTCGTGAATGAACGAAAATAAACGAACAAGTCTCCGAAATATAATATTTACATTTGTAAAGACCTTTTCTGTAGAGGAAAGATAGATTTTAGATCTGGAAGCTTTTGCCTGCTGGACACATGGAATTCTCTGTAGAGCGCGCGCGTGATGAGCGAGGTGAAGATTGAGTTACAGGCGTGAAGAGAGGAACTCTTCGCGCGAACGCGACTCGCACTTGACCGAGATGGTGGCCTGTCATAAGGCAACATTGTATTAACAACTTTGTTCATTTAATAATAATTGTTACTGTCCTCCGTAATTTTTACAATAACCTTTTTGGTGAAAGAATGTCAATGAAAGATATTGCAACAAAAAGAAACTTAAATTATTAACTCCTTCAAATAAATAACAAAAACATTTTGAACATCAACAAAAAGCACTGGTTTATTTCCCATAATAAAATTATTTCCGTCTTCTATAAAAATAACAAGCTAATTGAACGAATGACTCCTCAAATAAAACGCATATGAACAACAACGAAGAGCTATCACAAAGAGATACCCATCTCAATAAGTTCTTCAATAATAAATATTCTATAAAAGTTACAATTTCTTTGAGATTAAAATACAACATAAAAACAATATGAATGCCCCAGATCAATTCAAGATTTCCACTTTCCTTCCGCAAACAGCCACCGAAAATTTATCCGACTTTCAGTTGGAACGCAGATAAATTAGCCAATGTCAAAGAATTTTAACAGCGAACTCCAGGGTAAAATTTAAAGTGCTTGAAACCTCATTACAGAAATTAGTACAATTTTTAGCAACTCCAAATTTGGCGAATTTTTTTCGCATTATTTTGCCGGTCACAACTGACCATTGTAAACAAGTCTTAAATTTAGCGACCATAAACTGAAATAATTATTTCTTTGTCATGGAATCACTAACTAAATTCACTAAAATAAGTCTGAAGGTTTCAAAACTCAAATGGCTGCAGGCTGCTTGAGAAAGGAGGGAAACGATATTGAAGGGAATAATCATTATTTGGCGCAGAAGTTGAGTGTTTTAAAATACAATTTTCTTGGGCTGACAACAAAGGCCACTGTAGTGACAACAAATTCAATATTATAACAATTGTGTTATGTTTCAAAAGAATAGTAACACTCTTTTATAAATATTTGAGCTTTAAAAATACTCTAATTACATTGCAAGAAGTTTTCCCCTTTCCATCAAAAATTTCGCACGATTTGGCGCGAAATACCGCGCGCGTTGCACCAAAAACTCGCGCGTGCGGCTTACACCCACGAACTTGACACGTAACGAAAAGGGAAAGATTTCTTACAAACAATCCAATTAAACCATTTCCATCTCTCTCGTCACTTCATCCAGATCAATATCGTCTAAACAGAGGCTCATTCTCTTCCAAAAATTCTGTATTTCCAACAATTCTTGCGCTGAAGTGTGCAGGGGGTCAACGTTCCCCTTTCTGCCATTTTTCCTTCGCGATGTCGCGTGTTTCGCGTTCGTTCTATGCACAGATCGAGGCTTTTTAGGTCGCTGTGAGCTGCTTACTGATCGCTGAACGAATGACCCCTCGCGAGAACCCCTCGAGAGGTCGCTTTCTTGATCTGTGCTAGTACTCGCGCGTGGAAGACTCGAATCGGGAGAGATCCTTCGTGGGAGACTCGAATCGGGAGACATCCTTTTCGTCAGCTGTTGCGCGCTAATGGGTCGAGCACCTTTCTTGTACAATTGTGAAGGTGACGATAGTGAAGTTTGCGAGCGTGGATTCTTGGCTGATTTCGATGAATAAAGGTGATGAACGCGTTGAAATGACCGGCCATTTGAATCCGATGGTAAACTATACAAAGGTGTCCCACTTGTGTGTTGTGATTCTGTTCTTTCCAAGACACCATCATGGCTCGACAATGTTACATTTTCTGAATTCAAATGCGTACTTTTTTCGCTTGCACCCTGCAGCGAGACAATGTTTTCAGGTGTTATATCATCCGAGATAGCTAGAGATCCATTACTCATGCGATCAGAAGATCGTTGAATTTTCGAGATTCTCTTACGCCTCGTGAAACCCTCCTCGTCTCCGTGAATATAAACGGCGCCATTATCAGTAGTCTCACGCGGTACCATACCGCTACTGTTTGCAACCATTTCCAACTCCTCTTTTGAGGCTCCCAACACAGTGTCTCTTCTAAGACCGTCTTTGAACTCTACGCTCTTTACAACACCGTTCTTTAGTTTAGGAGTAAAAGGCGGAGAAAGCTGGTTCGAATATTGGTCTTGTACATTTTCACTTGACTGTTGAATTGTCAAAGCACTGAGTCGATTCCTTTGAGCTTCCGCGACATGAGAGGGCACTTCAGTTTCGCTTAAAATACGACTGATTCTATTCCTGTTCGCATTATTTCCGCTACTGGGGAACCTACCAGCGAAAAGCTCTGCCTCCCACAGCAGATCGCGTCCAAAATCGCAGCCTTCAGTTTGCGGTTTAAAACCGCGTAGATAAGCACATTGTAAATCACGCACGACTTAGCAACGAGTACAGTGATGTGTGACACCTGCGGGTCAATGTGGCCATTAGAAGCTTTGATCAAGGAAACAACCACATACGGAACCCATACAATCATGGAGAAAAATATGACAACAATGATCATTTTGGCCGTCTGTATGTGCGTTCTTTTCAACAGAGGGTATCGTTTCTTGACAGAAGTCGGCGTTCCAAGCGATCTTCCAATGGTTCGCTGTGTGCTTCGACGAACTGCGACAAAAATCCTCGCGTAGCAATAGATCATGACAGCTAAAGGAACCATGAAGAGAAAAAACGGTGCAATTACTGAATACACTATCGAAGAGGTTCTTTGATCGCCATAGTTGATATAACAACCGCTGTAGAAGATGTTTTCCTCCACGAACGTATTCCAGCCGACACATGGTGGAAACGTAAACAACAAAGTGTACAGATAGATTATCAGTAATATACCAATCGCCTTTCTTCTTGTAATTACTTGAACAGCTCTTGTCTGGCTCGGCCGTGTAATGAAGAAGAAACGGTCTATAGAAATCGCAGCAAGCGTTGAAACGGTACAGCAAATAAAGAAATAGTGGAAGAACCCGTACGAGATACAACCGGCGCGACCAAACAACCACTTTCCATACAACGTGGACGCAATTGAAAAAGTATTGTCTAAGATCGATAGCATCAAATCGCAGAATGCTAGATTTAGTATGAACAGATTCGCAGCCGTCCTGAGCTTGGGGTATTTCCAGAAGACAAAAATCACCAGAGAATTTGCAATGATCCCGCAAACTCCAACAGCACAAAGATATACAACGGATGCGAGTCTCGCACTGTCGTATTTGTCTTCGAACGAAGAGCCGTTATAACTCCCACCATTTGTACTCATAATTTGCTGCCGGCGTAAACTTGATTACAGCCTTGATACGCTCTCATTTAGGTTAAAACTCCAGAAAGGCCTAAGCACTGAAGGAACTTGTTATTATCCAAAGATCTTCGTTCATTTCACGCACGAAAAAATCTTGCCCGCCGTAGAGAATAGATTTTGCTTCTATCGAATGTCCAGCCAGTATCTTGCCCTCTGTTGACCAATCGCGTTTTAGTGTTTAAACAGTTCTTTGAAGCTATTACCATAAGAGATGATTGTGTATTATATAAGCCTTTGTAAACGTTTTCACCATTGTGTTGAAGTTCGTTGTTTGCCTAGGTTTGTTCGTGGTTTTGCGTATTTGCGTTCCTCTCGAAAACTCGACTCTGAGAAGTCCTGGGCGCGAAATGGTTACCCTGGTGATGTCACTGATTTGATAGAAATTCGATCAAAAAACAATTTTGTTGAAATTGGTTGAAAACAGTTTTCAAGAGAACTCAAAATATAATAAACTTGTCAACTTAGCTGACCTCTCTTCAGTAATGTCTCTAGGGCATAAGTATATGAATATGCTAATAGCTGTCATCAAATACACTCTATACTCAAAATGACGTAACTGATAAAACTCACATAGCTGAATTGAGACGGACATCATTATATTACAACAAAACAGCCTATATAAATAACACACGCATTCTCAAGCCGCCTTCATTTATATTTAGCTTGGGAAAAAATGAATACATGAAAATACTCAAGAGCTTCAAGTTGAGAACAGAGATTGTGTTGATTAAAAAAAGTGGCTTTTATAGCTTCGGTCAAGATTTTGAAGCAAATCGTGCGTGCAAAACTGAATGTGCGAAAGTGATTAGGATTTCAGTTACTATAAATGGCCCAGGCGGTGAATTTTTTCATTAAGACGAAAGCTTTCCGCTTCAGAGGTCAAAACAACAGAAAATCAAACGATATAGTGTTGTGACACCGATCGCAAGTCACGATTCACGAGGCAACATGACTGGCGTCTTTTGCCCTTTATTGCGATTTCTTGATAACAGTTTTTTTTCTCCTTCTTCACACATATACAGGAGCGTATGATATGCTCGTGACATATAAGTGTGTTTACAGCGAGTTTTTCATGTTTTCAAGATAAAAGATAAACTTTCAGTTATTAGAACCTATCCGTTCTTTGTTTTTCGTTTTTTTTTTAAGTTTCTGACAGTGTTTTTAATTGTTATCGTTTTACATGTAAACTGTTTTTATCCGTATAGTAAATATTGATGTTGGTCAAACTCCATGCAGTCTCTATTTTAAAAAAAAACAACTGATCTCTACTGGGTCTACTCGAGCGGCAAATATTATGAGAATTGTCTTATATTGGGCGGAGGTCTTTCAAAATGCCCTAGGGTCAGTTCCACTGATGCGAATTAATTTTGACGTGCATACGGACGCGATTATAACCTGCTTTACGTGCGTGAAATAGATGAACAAGGAAAACTACGCACTACGCCTGCCACGCAGGCTATGAAATCTCTGGACTAAAATTTAATTATTTTTTTACGCACGTAAAAATCATGATTATGCGACTAGAAATCAAGGCTTGCGCAATGTTATTGGTATTGCGCTGCGCGCGCGACAGCCGGTCACGCTCGCAAAACGTTTCCGGATGCGTAACAACAATTTCTGTTTTTCTCGTTTACTAAAACTGCTGATATTTGATGCTGTACCTTGTTTTTATCTTTGAAATTCAGGCAAGAGATAAGATAAGAAATCTTGTTGTCTGCCGTAAGCTGCCAACCGATTTGCCAAGGAATGCAGTCAGCCGAGTCACTCTGGGCCCGCCGTTGTTCTGGGATAAGCATGAATATTGATTTCAGTTTTGTAGCTTTTCCATGAGTTCGGTAACTTCGCTTTATATTTTTTTGTCGTTCAGTTTTGTCTTTGAGTGGACAAGATCAGATCCCTTGAATGTAAAGCGTGTTCTTCTACCTTACAAGCGTGCAAACATGGCCCGAAGTCAATGGCTTGTCAAAATCTGATGGCAGCCCGCCGAGTACGTGAATTTCCGGCTCATCGCGATCCTGAAGGCACCTGTTTTCAGTAACTTGACATCGTTTTTTTTCTTTTTCAAAGGCTAGGGAAGTTGTTGTTCAATTTCTCTGAAAATTTTGTGGGCCAAATCTTAGCAGTATTCTATTAGACATACAGTCTCTTGCAATCTCTCGAATTGATATCGTTCTTGGACGAAAGACGAACATGACGAGGGTTCGGGACGAAGGGATTGAGTCCATATTGCCTCTTCTGCAAGCAGTTTACATCATGTATCAGTATCTAAATTTAGGAGTCAAGAAAACGGATATAAATTTATCTTTTATATTTGTAAGTGTCTAGCCTCAATTGCCGTAAATTATTTCCTGTTATACCTACCCATACCATATTTTGGTTCGTTATGCAATGTTTCTTCCTCCCGTTTGGGAAACGATTTTACGGATCAAATATATTTAATGGGTGTACTGAGGTACGCGTGCCAGTCAAGTTTTCAGTATTCATATACGTTTGTCGGTTGACTTTATGCATGTATATGTATGGTATTCAGTGTAAATGATTTTTTTTTTAAATTCAGGTACGGGAAGTTTAAATTGAGCCTTGATTAAAAATCAACTGTGAGCCTGTGACAGAAATTATTTGAATTGGATTCTCGTGTCTCGTGTATCTCATGTCACCGGCTACGCCCCTTTCAAAAAGGCAATCTAAACAATAAACCCGGCGAATAGGTTTATTACGTACTATCAAACATGAGAGACAGTGTTTCATCTGGTTTCCACTGAAACACCGAGAAGAGAGTTGAAAAATACGACGCGTAGCGGAGGATTTATGACGAAATTCGAGGTGTAGTCGCTCTCTGAACCGGACACTCTCGTAACCGGACAGCTCTATTTACGGCCGCCTTGACAAAAACTATGTTTGAACTATAGCTCATACAAACTCTGTATTTACACATTCCCTCCCATAAGCAGCCAGCTCCAGTTGCGGACACTTCTTCTGCTTCCCGAGGGTGTCCGCTTACGGGAGCTTCGACTATACGTATTTGGAAATCAGATGAAACACTGTCTCGAGTGTTTGATATATCTTCTCAATCGGAACAAAAACTAAGGAGTAAACGGAGAAATAAAATCGTAAAAAAACTATGATTATGATTTCCATTGTCAATAACCAAGAGAAGATGATCATCCTCTCTTGCATGATAACTTGATGAATTATTTGAGTCAGTGAGAAATTCAATATTTTAAATATCTCTCCCGGCGCATCTTGAAATGGTAGCCCAGCGACTCCAGTAACTGTGAGTACTCGCGTCAGTAGCGGATCCCCCGGTCTTTCGCCGTCTCTTCACTTGCGCGCGTTTTCTCTAGTTCTTAGATGGTCGTTGAGCACACGTAAAGTGATCCCCACCTTGCCTAGTTCCCAGGCCTCTATATTTCGCCGCGGTCAATCCGTTTCGGGTCACGTGGTCCGAGCGAAAAAGTAATCTCGGATACGTCACCGAAACGAATTGACCGTGAAGGCCTGGGAAAAAGCCGTACAGGAACTAGGCAAATCCCCACCAGGAAGCGCAAGATGGTGAAAGGGAGAGACATTCACAATCTAATAATTTCAAGGCCATATGACATAAGGCCTTAATTTCCAAGACTCTCCAATCTCGTAACCAGAGTCAACGGTCTCCTCAGTCAGCGGTAGTCGTCGCCAGGTTAGACTGGGGGAATGGAATAAATACTGATCGAATTTTTTGATTGGCTGTTCGTGTAGAAATATACGCGAACAGCCAATCAAAAATTTATTCCATTCCCCCAGAGTCTAACCTGGCGACGACTACCGCTGACTGAGGAGACCGTTGACTCTGGGTACGAGATTGAAGACTCAAAAAATTCAAGGACGTTAAATCATTTCAAGGCCATATGAAGGAATTTAAGATTTTTTTGAATTCAAGGATCGGACTTAAAACTGTCTTAAAACTTCGGGTACTTTGATGAAGCATTTTGTTGGTTTCAATACTTTTCAGTCAACAACCGGCATATAGTGGGTGGGGAGGAGACAGATCAGGGGGATGGGCAACCTCGTTCAGGCTACTCGCTTCAAGATGGCGGGGCACGGTGAACACCCTGGTTGGGGGATGGAACCCGAGAGTAAAAGGGAGACCTACAGGAGATGGGAAAATAGAGAGCGGGAACCAGCTGCTGAAATTTAGCAGCACGTGGCTAAATAATCCAGTTCTGGCCATCTCTCTGTCACGCAAAGCTACGCTCTCGGGAGAGAGGCCAGAGGGTCCATCTCTCCAGAGAGCGTAGCGTTGCAAGACAGAGAGATGGCCAGAACTGGACTAGTGGTTAATAACTTGACTTCTTCCACCTCTGTAACTTGGTTTTCAGTTGGCCAAGCAACATCAGTGGGCTCCTGGTGGCAGCCCATGGCCCAGACTGAAAAAGTATCGAACTGACGGTAGGAACCTAGGCCACACCCCTGGCTGGAGATGAAAATTTATAAAAATGTTATACAAAAAATTGTGCATAGCATATTTTGCTGTATTATATAAAACTGTCTCACACTTTCTTTAGTTTTCTTCAATAGTCCATCTCTCTACACAGGTTTCTGTTGCTGATCTTCTTGTAGGAGGTACAATACTCTAGCCTAGTTCCCTGGCTCCGATCGTGAGTAGTCAGGCTGATGGAATACTATATTGACCAGTGGCAACACTTATACCATGTATACATACCAGCATCTACACTTCAGTCAACTCTCTCAAAGCGGACATCACTGTATGGCAGACACCTCTCTGAGGTGGACCTCAGAGAGGTGTGGACACCTCTTCTATTTGTTGACGCCTCCCCGCGCCCCGTACCCAGGGGAGTTTTGTCCTCTCCCCAGATTTCGCTCACCAAATAATCCAAGATGGCGGCCCACGATCGATCGTGATAGCACAACAATTTCAGCGCAAAAAATAGAGGGACTGTGAACAGTCTACTTATTTTTCTGTAACGAAACTCTCTATAACAATGTATGAGGCGGACAGCTCTTTAAGGCGGACAGCTCAGCTGTCCCGAAGGTGTCTGCCTTAGAGAGAGTTCACTGTAGTCCCAGGGTTCATACTGATACTTCTCAATCTCACAATGAAACAGGAATGCCTAGGGACTAGACTAATAATAATAACACCAGTACTTTTACATTCTTGTAAGAGGCTGCAATCCTTTTGACCAGCAAATTGCAACTGCTGGGAATGAGAATAGTACTTTTATATCTTGGAAATCAAGTCAAAAAGTAAATTTTCTCATATTACACAAACTATGTGGACCCACTTCATTACTAAGAGTACTACTGTGGAGTGTTACAGTGTTACTTGATAAACAAACTACACTGTTTCTAAAATGTTGTTAAAACTAAAAGCAATTCTTATCTAATAAAAAGCGTCACATCCTTGTTAATATGTATCTTTTCCATGCGAGGATCTCCCCATCAACCTGGAGTTTACTCAGGCCTCTAGCAGATCCCACAGAGAGTTCACAATGTCATATTTCGACTTTTCACTTTTGCTCAAACAGAACGGTTTCACGTCATTTAAACTTGCGATAAATCCTTCACAAGATCATCCTCACATTCATAATCCCATCTGATGTGACTCACGTTTGTGTACAGGCTGAAATTGTATTTCGTTTGCGGAAGAACTTCACGCTGTTGGTTTTCACCTCTGTGGCTTTCTCCATCAACTTTGTGATCTCGCCTTCTTTATCTGTGACATTTTTTCTCGAAAACTTTGACATCTGCTCCAACTTTTCGATGTGCTTTAATGGTAGTATCCTTCTCGACCTGAACGGTTTCTATTCCAGTTGAATTGTCGTCGATTCTGGAAGCTTTTTCCTCCTCTTCTTTCTCGGCCAATATTTTACTCAGCGCTCGCAAAGTTGACTTCACGTTTTCTTGCTGAAGTGATCGCTCGTTTTCGACGTCGTTGTACATATTTGCGACTTTTTCCAGGACTTCTTCGTCTTCTGCGCTAGCGAGAACCGTTATCACTTCATTAGGAGTCCCTAAAGCTTCTTTGAAGGACATTGTTGTTGAAATTTCGAAGGTTAGAACAACGTATAAGTAACAAATTCGTTTTACAAACTGTAAACAATACTGTAATTTTGAAAAATGGCGGCCCGAGAAACTCGTTTCCAGTCTCAATCTTCTCGCGTAGTGGTGTCCAGACTTCTCTCTGCTTCAATTCCAACATGGCGGACTGCCTCACAAGTGTTTACGACCGTGCAAAGGTTTTACAAAGTAATGGATGTTACAGCGATGCTCTGAAAGAATTGGATAAGCTCATTCAACTTGCTGAACAATGCAAAGAGCAATCAGAGTCACTAAAACGCTTGTTGTCATGTGCGTGGAACGACAGGGGACATTTGAAATACTTGCAAGTTGATTTTTATAATGCGATTTCTGACTACACTAGAGCCATAGAACTTTCCAAAGACTTTGCAGTACCTTACTACAACAGAGGACAGGTTCATTACAGAATGGGTATGGAAATGTTGCTTTACGGTGGCTCTTAAAGGCTGTAAATACATTTTGTTCTTGATTACCATTGCAATAATTTATGATAATTTATACCGAAATTACTTCACACTCCCTAGCCTTCTTTTCTAGCCTCCAAAGCTAAGTTAGCTGATAATACAACATTATATCTCAAGCAACAGCATTTTGACACTGACGCCCACCCAATCAAATGACTCCTTTCTGAACCCCCCCCCCCCCCCCCCCTAAACAACTCATCCCCTCTATTATGTGGTTCTTAGAACATATCCATACTCCCCCATGCAAGGTTTTTTGGTTTGAACCCCCACCCCCTGGAATTGTCAGTTTGGCTTCATACTTTCCTTTAAAAATTTGGCTTTTGGACTTTTGTGACCCCCTCCCCTCAGAATTTTCAATGACCCCTTCCTTGAGGTGGGTATGGACATTTTCTGGAACCGCACATTATGAAACATTTCCAATATTAATCACATTATTCCAATTGTTAGGAATGCAATTAGAAATATGTGCCCCCCCCCCCCCCTCCTCCTTGTCAACTCCTACCATAACATATAGTGTCAGACACCACTGAAGGGTCTATTTGGTCGTTTATAAATACTACAGTCAACTCTCTCTTAACAGACCTCTATAAGACGGACACCTCTGTAAGATGGACACTGGTGTTGTCCCTGCACACCTTTTCAGTCATGTTACTGTATCTAACTCTCTATAAGTGGACACCTTTCTAAGACGGACAGTTGCCTGTCCCGATGGTGTCCGTTAAGAGAGAGAGTTCACTGTA
The DNA here is from genome assembly GCA_029204205.1 of Desmophyllum pertusum. Lineage (NCBI taxonomy): Eukaryota > Metazoa > Cnidaria > Anthozoa > Scleractinia > Caryophylliidae > Desmophyllum > Desmophyllum pertusum. The sequence continues at coordinate 251,910 of MU826864.1, forward strand.
TATACATCCTGTGTGATAATTTTTTTATTCTCATTACCATTGAACCACAGGTAGATATCAGGAAGCAGTTGAAGACCTTAGACAGGCCCTCAGGATTGATCCAAGCTTTGAGGATGCGCAACATAACCTAAACCAGGCAGAACAAGACTGGAGTGGAAAATAAACAATAATTCCTAAAGATCTTTAATTAGATAACATTTAGCATTGAAGCTAAAATGAGTTAGGGGTGGTGAATGGTCTATCAAAAATAATGAATCTCGGCAAATTTAAGGCGAGTCTCGGAATCTCGGCGCTTAAAAAAGCGTCTCGGGCTCGCCAGAAATAGGACGGTCTCAGAGTCTCAAATTTTGAATCTCGCAAATTCAGCTTCTTTTATACTCTATTTTTCTCTGAGTTTTGGATCACTGCGTCTCGGCTCGGATTTTTGGAGCGCTAAGTCTCGGGCTCGGATTTTTAAACCAGGTCTCGGCGCCTCTGCAGTCTCGGATTTTACCATTCACCACCCCTAGTTATTGTGCATGGTTGGCACACAGGATTATTATCTTATTAAATCGCTGAGACTCTGTAATCATATTTGCTATGTCTCCCACAGACATCTTGTCAGATGCACACAAGATACCGGTATTATAGCCTGCGAGCGCAGACGTATTTGGCTACCGGTATTAGTGCCACAGCTCAAATCCCCTGCATAGAAGGCACTAGAGTAAAATGAAGCGCGAATTGTAGGGACGCACACAAGAGGAATAAAACTTGCCCATCTCTTCTCTCACTCGCATGCCCCTAAAATCTTGCATTCTTCTCCACTCGGGTGTCCACCTTATAAACAGGTCTGGATCTGCCACTGAGTATTGGATGCTAACAGTATTGTTTTGCACAGCTTTTTTTATATTTTTTATTTTATGACAAAGCATGAAGACCATAAAAGGTTGCATAAATGTAAAAACAAAATCATGTAAAATTTATTATATTTTTATGCCAATAAATAATAAAGGAATAAAACCTCAGTTTCTATGTCTTAAATCCCACAGTCCACAACAGGAATAGATGGTCAGAAAAATGTTGGGGAGGTGCTAAGGCAACCTCATTCCCAGGGTCTCTCTTCTTCCCGCCAAAAGCGCTTTTGCGGGAAGAAGAGAGACCCTGGGAACGAGGTTGGTGCTAAGGATTAAGAGTGTTGATTCTCAATTTTCGCCAGTATTTTTTGAATAAGTCATTGGGGGGCAGGGGGGGGGGGGGTTATTTATGAAATCACTTCATCACATCACTTCAACCTCAATGTGATTTCTTTTCGATTTCTTTTGTTTTATTTCCCTAAGCCTCGGAGCCAAGTTAGAAAATTGGCCTATTCCCTGGCTTTTTTCCATGAGAACACTTCCCTGGGGAGAGGGGCTACATTCCGTCATCTCTACCCTCCTCCCCACGGGCAGTGAAAAGATCGGTTACCAAGCTCTCGCAGTCGTTCTCAAAAAGAAAATACAGGATTTGTGAAGAATCATTACCCAGATCATAACTCGTTGATTTTCAAGATGGTCAATGTGACGAAGGGCGTTATAGTCGAATGGTAAGTTCTGTAACATCTTGTGAAGACTAGAGAAGAAAAGACTTGACATAAAGCTAAATAACTTGCATGATCGCGGCCATTTTGATTTTGACTATACACGTACCAAAGTACTGTGTTCTGCCGTTCTCTAACTTACGCCGGCGAAAGCTTAATTTCGATGTGATCAATGGAATTCAATCGACAGTTATGATGAATTATATTATTTCCTCATTTAAAAAATTCATAATACGTATAAAACGTTTATATGCGGGTGTCAGCGGCCATCCCGTGGGGTCGACCCCCGGGGACCCAGGGGCATTTGTCAAGGATGCCCTAACAAAATTAATGGTGGGGTGGAGCTAAAAAAATTTGACAAATATCCCCACCCCTGGAGCTAAAGGGGGCAATGCCGTGTTCCAACATCCCCATAAAATGTTTTGTTTCCCATCGCCCTCTCTCTCGTGAAAGTGGGTCGGTCGGTCGGTAAAAATAGAAAAAGAAAGAAAAGCCGAGAAACGAAATATTGACTATTTAATTTACATAAATAATTCCAAGCGAGCTTTGATTATATCTTCCCTGTGACCACCATTTTGAAACAAGCCGATATCACTCTGAAAGGTGTTCGAAGACGTCATTACTGGACTGATTTAGATGTCAGAATGATTTTTAGATATAAACAAAGCATTTTAAGCTTGGTAACACCCGAGAAAAGGTCGCAGTGAGGCAATTGATTATAAATTTTTTACTTTTTGAAAAAATTGGGTCAGTCGGGTGATGGGAAAACAAAACATTTTTGGGGGATGGCCAGTTGTTTTCTGTATATAGTGCTGCACCACTAAAAGTAACGAAAGCCGTTTGTATTTGTTAATCTTACGTTACTTATGTTAATCTTACGTTACTTTTCTTTGTAGTGACCCCGCAGTGAAGCAGTTTCTTCTTCACCTTGACGAGAAAATGATTTTGGGAAAAAAGTTTGTGATTGATGATTTAGATGAGACACATCTGTTTGTGTCTGCAGAAATTGTTCCCATTCTGCAAGAGAAAGTTTGGGAGATTATGGATAATAACTCCTTCAATGTCTCACAAGCCAACTGAAGATGACTGAACAGTTATGACGAACTGCGGTGAACTTTTAAAAGCCCGCTACAGTCATGGGAACAAGTGCCGTTTTTAGCAAATCTTCGTTGAAGCACTTGAAGTGTTTCCGAAATTCTTATTATCCAATCAAAACCTAGTGTGAGCACTCACGTGAGTACTCCAAAAGTAATGATGCTAGCATAGCGCAAGAAGGACACATCATGTTGCCTAGCAACTTTGGGTTGAAGACCGCAGGCTCAGTCCGTCTTGAAGGCGGAATTTTGCCATCAACTGACACTAAAAGTCTTGTTCCCCTGACTCGTTAAGGAAGACAGCAATATTGGACTAACATTGGAGAGAAAAGGTCAATCATTAGGATGTTGATGCAACATTATTGGACCATTATAGTTTTTCATTGTATGGACCTGTATGGACCAAAGATCTGAAAAAGTGGTGAATGTGAATTATCATTTATTATTGTCAAATATGTATATCAATGGTAGACATGTATAAGATCTTATCCAGGCTGGAGAAACTTTAGAGAAACAATAAAAAAATGTGCCATAATAAAATAAATACAGTGTTTCCAGCACAACTATAAAGGCCATGTTTTCTCTCTCTATACTATGTTGATACTTATTTTTCCTGTGTAACAAGCTAGTAGTTTTGCAGGGAATTGGGTGGTGTGACAACTCTTAAAAATAGCTGTTTGTGCAGTACCCAGTGGCATATCCAGGGGGAGGGGGGACCCCCTATCAGACCTGAGGGTTTTTTCTCTTTCACCATTATCACCATTATCCATAGCAAAACCATCTCCAGGGTCCACCAAAATGCACTTTTCAGAGCCGGAAATCTCTTTTTTTTGGCGGAGGCCCCCAAACGAAAGGTTTTAGTAATAACTATTGCCGTCTACTTCCAAAAATTATCCTTCTACTTCACGTTTTTGGAAAACCCTGACCAACCCCCCCCCCCCCCCCCCCCCCCCCCATTAAAAATTATTGGATCCGCCCCTGGTACCATATACTGGCTGCTGAGGAACTTAGTTTGTCCATAAATTCTGAGAATCATCCTGAATACAGTCCAAGCTCTCATAAGCAGACATCCGAAGGGAAAAATTATTGAGTAGTCGTTCCTGTTTCTGTCAACATTTTGACGGCAGTATTAAATTGAAGACAGTGCTCTGCAAAAAAAAAAAAAAACAGGCAGATTCGAACCCACGCCCCCAGTGGTGCTGATGAAATTAAAAGGTTAGTGCCTTACATATACACCCAGTTAGACCATGAGCGCACCATGTGACGTTATTTTCGCCAGATACCATCCTCGCAAAGAAATAAGGAAATAAATGAAGAAATATAGCTGTAAACTCCAGACGAGATTTGTTCCTGCCGGAGCTCTTTGACAAACAAATGTAAGCTGGGTGCGGTTTCAGAAAATATCCACAGCATGGGAAATTCGGGTGAGGGGCAACATTTTTAAAGGAAAGTATGAAGCTAAACTGGAAATTCCATTCCAATTTCAGGGAATTGGTGGGGTTCCTAACAAAAAAACAATTGGAGGATATGGGGTGTGAGGGTGGGGCGGGGGGGGGGGGGGGGTATGGATATTTTCTGGAACCACACAATTGTCACAATTTTTTTTTTTTTTTAACAGTTTATGCCTCAAATTTACTGTTTTACTGAATCCCCTCCAATCTTTGTCCAAAACTTTTAAAATTAATAAAATCACAAAACAAGCCACAACTAACTAAGGCTGTCCATAATATGCTCGGCAACTTTGGGCAACTTTTCCGATTTCGAGCAACTTTTTTATTTGGAGCAACTTTTTTATTTCGAGCAACTTTTTTTCTTTGAGCAAACTTCTCATTCTTTTACATATTAAAACAAATTAATAAACAGACCTGGGCCATAATACACTTTGCCAACAGCATGCAGTAGAGCTGTAGAGGCGTAGAGAACATAGGGAGACAAAGGGAGTAGGGGTTTGTGGAACAGTGGTCTACCTGTGGTTATTTGAGAAGCCGATTCATGATCATGTGGTCAGCGGAATGAGCAGATAATTTTTTTTTTTAATTTTTAATTTTTTTAATTTTTAATTTTTTAAATAGGTACTAGTGAGCAGCACACATTGTAAAGTTTAGGTATAAAATAAGTTCCCCTAACTATCTTGTATAATCCCTGACGAAGTGTGTAGTAATCACACGAAACCGGTCGGATAATAAAACAAGTTAACAAGATTCGTTGCTGTGTGCTGCTCACTAGTACCTATTTAAAAAATAGCATCTTATTATCATAAATATGAAGAAAAAAAACATTGTAGCAACCTGAAGATTTTTGAGCAACTTTTGAGCAACTTTTTGATTTTGGAGCAACTTTTGAGCATCTTTTAGATTTTTGGAGCAACTTTTGAACAACTTTCTGGGATATTTTGAGCATCTTTTTAAACATTTTGGAGCATATTATGGACAGCCTTAAGTCCTGGCCAAACGGAGACGCAGGTAGACGCAAGTTTTCAACTTGCGACCACTTGCGTCTCCGTTTGGCCACGACTTGCGTTCACTTGCGTTCACTTGCGACGACTTGCGTTCACTTTGATCGAGATCAAATTTGAGCGCAAGTAGACGCAAGTTTTCACCGTTTGGCCACCCAACGCAAGTCAACGCAAGTGTTTTTGTTTACTTCTAGTACTGAATTGCAGCGCGCGCAGGAGCATTCAAATGGCTTTTTTTGGCAACTTGCGTACACTTGCGATAAACTTGCGACTCCGTTTGGCCACCATCGAAAGTCTGTACGCAAGTTCAACTTGCGTCTACTTGCGTCTACTTGCGTCTCCGTTTGGCCAGGGCTTTAGCCACAACAAAATATGCAATGTAGATCCCAGATCCCTGTCAACTCACGGTCAGTATTGCGTAATACAGTACACGCATGCGTAAGAGCTAAATCTGCACGCGGTTGCGTAGTTTTTTGGTGCTTTTCCTGTAAATTTCTTTCCTCCTTCAAATCTTTATCTACAATGGATTACGGAGATAAAGGAGGTGACTATTCAGCGCAGGACCCAAGCATGGGATACTCGGGTAAGTTTGTATTGAATCAGATTGTTATGGCACACTGAGAGACGATCGCGAAGGCGAATGCATGTGTGTTCACGTCTGTCAAATAAATTGCACTTTAAACTTTCTGTATAACAGTTCTTTTTTTAGTAAAGAAGTAATCGTGAATGAGTTGAGAAGTTGTGTTATATTCTTCACGGGTTAACACCCAGGGATGGGTAAAATAGTTACATCATTTGCCGAGTTTATCGACGTCCATTAAACATTATCGGTCGTAATCTTTGTATCAAGTGTATCTGCTCTGTTCTTCAGACATTTTTAGCAACCGAAAGTGTGGTTATTACATGTACATTGTTACTTAAATAGACTTCATGGTAAAGCTTTAATAATAGCCTGGTCAAACTGTTGAAAAATAATAATTCAGTTGATTTTAGCTTAGTTATGTTGTCGTGACATTTGGTATAAATGTACTTCAACGTTAGTCTGTTTGGGAAGCTTGATATTACGTCATGCATATAGCCAAGAAAACACCTAACATAAGCAAATGCTACGAGATGATTACAGTTCTCAGCCAATTACAATATTTATGCCTATCTTATAGGCCATTCTCATTACTTATTTACTAAATTTGTTCCAAGACACGTATTTAGGGAAGGATCGGAGGAGATTATTGGACTAATCATATAATTTTATCTTGTTATTTTCAGTTAACCGAGGTGCCTCATTGTCACCATATCTGAATATTGATCCAACGTATTTGAATCAGGTAAAGACTGTCATATTTACACAGCCCCTCTATTTTTGACTCTAAAAAAGCGAGCGTGAGCACTCTTTTATGGAATGCCGTTTGGTTTCAAAAATACTTCTTTGTCATTAAGCCCACACGCAAGCCCACAAAGCCCACAAACCGCCAGGCTAGGCGGCTAAGGCGGCTGTGAGACGGGAAACAATTCCAAGATGGCTTCTCACAGGGCCCTTGTTGAGAGACTATCAAGTCTTGTCGATGGACTTAGAGAACAAAATAGAGCGGAAAGTCAAAGGGATAATCATGGAGACATTAATGAGTCATTGTCGAGATTATTTCCGAGCACGAGGAGAAATCTTGGTCCGTCATTTGCAACAAACAACGTGCTCCACTTGGAGCACCGTTGTTTGTTGCAAATGCCATCTTGGATTCACAAAAGGTGGAGGAGTTTGGGGCGAGTCGGGAAGGGGCGGGGTAGGGGTGGGGAGATGGCGGCTTATAAACACTCGATGGAATATCAGCACTCGCTCGCCCAAAATACGCCTGTTTTTGCAGGCTAACAACGCCTCGTTCTCACCCGTTCGCGCAGTAGACGGGTTCCAGATTGTTGTATTGCGCAACAAGTTTTATTTTGCAATAAGTTTTATACTGTTTATAACAAGTTTTATATTGCGCAACAAGTTTACATTTTGCAGCAAGTTTTAATATTTTGCAATAAGTTTTTATACCGTTTACAACAAGTTTTACATTGCGCAAGAAGTTTTATATTGCGCAAGAAGATCATATTTTGCAACAAGTTTTATATTTGCAACAAGTTTTATATTTTGCCACAAGTTATATACATAAACCAAGAAGTTATATTTAAAAAGTAATAAGTTTTTATATATTTCAAGTAAAAGTCTTATAATGACCAAGAAGTATTTTTGAAAAAAACGGCATTCCATACTCTTTCGCCCATCCTCCCGACCCTCTCATGCTCTGTGCTCGCTCTCACTTTTTTACTGTCTAGTCATATCGGGACACTTGATTAAGCTGAACAAACTTTCAGTGTTAAAAATTTGCTCCTTGACTTGTATGAATTTAACATGACATACATGTACGCAATGTGTTTTTCGAGACTCAAGAAAAAAGAACAATAATATGTACCGGCAAATTGTTAGGGCATAGTCACGACAAAATGCAAGGGGGAGGGGCAATACTCCTAGTTTCTTCCTGCTACAGAGATCAGAGTTAAGCGCCGGCACTGTTGAGCCATCTCGCTTCCCGATCCTTGTGGAGGCCTTGCTGAAAGGATGTTTATGTTGGAATTGAACTACAGTATATAATGGACGCTATGTTAACTTAATAGTGGGGGACATGGTGGCCTAATGGTTAGCTCACTGGACTCCAGATCGAGTGGTCCGGGTTCGAACCCTGGCCTGGGTCATCGTGTTGTGTTCTTGGGTAATATACTTTACTCTGACAGTGCCTCTCTCCATGACCACCTAGGAGTATAAATGGGTACCAGTGACAGAATGCTGGGGGGTAACCTGCGATGGACTAACATCCTGTCAAGGCCTAGTTGTCTTCATGCTACGGAAACTGGGATAAGTTCAGCAGTGTGGGCCAGTCGTTGGCCCAAGTGCAGCTTTACTTTTTACCTTTTATGTTAACTTGATAATAATAAAAGTTTTCTTTCATTGCACTTTCAGGGGGGAGCAGAGTTTGTTTTTCCCACAGACAGCAAAAAGAAGCGAAGTTGGGGTGAACAAATGTTTTCTGGGATTGGAACTTCATATTTGTGTGGTATGTTTATAAACTTCTCAAATACATTACAAGGTGATTCAGCTGAAGTCATTTGAAGCTGTTGTCTCGCGACATTACTTTTAAGCTACATCTAAGCTACAGCTGAACCTCTCTCTAAGGGGTGGCAAATTGATTATTTGAGACTTTGCAAGACAGTGAGACTAGTTTTTTTCTCTGCGCAAGCCCAAGACTTTTTAAATACGAGACTTAGAATCGAGACTCCGAGAAGGCTTCATGAAAAAATCGAGACTGCGAGACCCGTGAAATTTGACTAAAATTTGCGAGACCCGTATTTTTTAAAGACCATTCGCCACCCCTTTTCTACAGTGACCACTTTGGATAGAAATAACTGGCCGTTGTATGTAGAGAGGTGGCTGTTGTGTGTGTATGGATTGATGTAGTGGTTGGGTCGAAAAATCCTGGCCGTTGTAGAGAGGTGGCTGTTAATGGAGGTTCGACTGTATCACTAATAATTAGTTTCTGTCTCTCTTTTGAATTTAGGTTTGGCTGTTGGAGGAACCTGGGGTCTCTATGAAGGTCTGCGGAATCCAGATGGAAAGACTCTAAAGCTCAGAGTAAACAGGTCTCACTTGTACTTCATTTTATTTTGCCTTCAACATGAAAAAGAAATGTTTAGTCACATGCGATGCGACAAACATTGACAGTTATTTTCTAAAGTTTTAATATAACTTTGAGTTGTAAATATAGTTGAAATGTTTTGTTTTATTCATTTTAGTGTGTTGAATGGCTGTACAAGGAGGGTCCATCATTTGGAAACAGTTTAGGAGTTCTAGGTAAGGAAACGGATTAGTACATGTATATATGACATTGTGTCCCTGTGGGGAATATGGCCAGAAATGAATTGCCGCCATTTCATTCTGTCCGTTGCCACAACTGTCGCTTCAGGCCAGGATGCAAGCCCCATCTTTTCTCTTCTTTAACAACAGTCCTTGGTCGTGGTATCTGAGTAAGTGCAGTACTGTCAGGTCAATTCCATGGGCATAACGTGGCCGATTCATTTCCATCTTTGTTGCATTCCTTGATCCTTAAGACCATATGATCAAGTTGACAAGAGTTTAGACGAATTTGACTGCCAACTCATCACATTCCCATCGACTCTCGAATGCTCTCATCGAATATGAACCTGCTGCTCAAATTTTCCCGAGAATGTTAACTCTCGCGTACTTGGCTTATTTGACTGCACGCTGATGATAGGCGATGATATTAGAAGAAAACTCGTCAACTTTCAGCTGGAATTGCGCTGATGATGTTGACCTAATACAGTCAGGGAGCAAGTACCGTTCTTGGCAAATCTTCGTTGAAGCACTCAAAAAGTTCTGATTTTTATCATCTATGACACTCCTTTAAGGCAGCACAAACTTTTGTCGCAGCAAAATTAATGCTCGTATAATCTTGGTATCTATTAACCTCTACGAAAGGGACACCTCTATTAAGGGGACACTTCTCCTTGTCCCGAGGTGTCCCCTTAATAGAGGTTCCACTCTAATGAGTGAGCACTTGTTACCATGAAGCTTGACTGCATATTGTTTATTTCACAGCTCTGATGTATTGCAGTCTGGACACGTTAATTGGCAAGTTACGAGGTGGAGAGGAGGATGAATTTAACTCAGTCGGTGCTGCTACCATAACAGGCATGATATTTAAATCAACGGCAGGTGTGAAGCCCATCGCCATTGCAGGAGCTCTGGGTGGCGGCCTTGCAACGGCGTATCATTTTGGAGAAAAGCTGTTGAATAGCAGAGGACACACAATTTCAACACCCAACTGGGCGTGAACTCTGTTGATGCGCTTTACTGTTAATGACGGATGTTTACAAGGTTCCTTGGAAAAATGTTAAAATGAGATGATTGTACTTCGGGATTGCTTGGCCAAGGAAATTTTTAAGGAGAGAGAAGACTTTTATTTACATTTGCTTGTTGCTTTGGTGGCATCTGTTCAAAGTAAGGTGAAGGACATCATGAACCAGAACATTATCAAGCCAGTGAAAACTGGAATGTCTGGAGTAATACGACTCGAGACAAGTGTTGTACATGCACTTTGTGTGCTTAAACACTGACAACAAAACTGTTGAAGTTGAGGTCGCGAATGTTGTACAGAACAAAGATTGATCCTGGGTTTTTAAATGTAATGTTAATGAAATAAATTTCAAATTAAAAGAAAACTATCTTTCCATTTAAAGCAAAACACATACAGTCAAAGTTCTCTGAGCGGACACTGTCGTATACCTGCCAACTCGCACGCATTATGCGTGTGTCACATGCCTGCGGATCGAAAAAAATCGATCACACGCATACAGGACAATTTCACACGCCTGACTCACAATTCCAGACTAATTGTTCTTAACCATTAACGTGAAAAATTGGATTCAATTTCCACCCAAAATAGTCCAGTGAACGGCGCTAAATGTCGCGTTTGAGTCCTAAATATAAACAAGCAAGATCGCGCCGAGATTTTGAGCTTCGCACCGCGACATTCGGCAGCCTTCGGAAATCATCGGAAAATCTTCGGCAATCTTCAGCAATGTTCGGAAGTCGTCGGAACATCTTCGGTAATGTTTGGAAGTTGTTGGAAATTTTTCTGAAATTCGGGTAATATGGATACGAAAGTCACACGCATTAGACTTAGGAAAAGTTGGCAGGTATACTGTCGTAAGCAGACAGCTCTACTTATGGCAACCTCGTTCCCAGGGTTTCTATTCTTCCCGCCAAAAGCAACGAATGAGAGACTTTTCTATCACTTTTGGCGGGAAGAAGAGAGACCCTGGGAACGAGGTTGTACTTATGGCCGCCCTGACAAAATCCCGTTTGAACTCTAGCTCATACAAACTCTATTTACACATTTCCGTAAACGGCCAGCACCAGTTGTGGACACTTTTTCTGTTTCCAAAGGGTGTCCACTTACAGGAGCTTTGACTGTAGTGGATCTGTGGGCTGTTATGGCTATGTTGTCATCAAATCTCTTTGTAGCTCTACAGAGATCCGTGTAGTGGCTCTGACTGGTTGTTACTTGTGCACAAAAATTCAAACCTGAGTAACGTATTTCGCGAGGCTTTATTTTCGCGATTTCAGAGAAAACTGAGGGCTCAAAGGCTTAAAATTTTGCGAAAATATAGTCTTTATTTTCGTGATTTTTTTCAAATTGCGAAAGTGAAGACGCGCGAAAATAAGTACAAATAAAGTACATAAATGATCAAAGAGCTGGACTGGGATAAATCAAGTTCAGCTATTAAATGCAGTCCCTTAATCCTGCCCAACTTTGACTATCTGTGTGTTTTTCTTCGAGTTTTTATTTGATTTCAAGATCAATTCCGATGCAACACAGGCTATGAAAAATCTGTAAACACATCCATGTTTGAGAGCTAGAAGAATCTATGGCTCTGACTATGTGGCTGAACCAGCCAAATCAAGCGCTATCATGGGAATCTTTATGGTAGTAGCCATAAAGTGGAACGCCGATATGACGAACCCCTTAAAACTTGTAAAAGTCCCTGCTATATGAACTATATTCATCAGCCCAGCCAATTAAAGTTACAGTAAAATGTATGGAACAGAACACCATTATAACGAACCCCGTTATAACAAACACATTTCCCCAGTCCCTTGGCAGTTCGTTATATCAGGGTTTCACTGTAGTAAGGCCAAGTAATATCCACGATTAAAGCGCAATGTTGAAGTTTACAGCCAAGATAATGACTGCTAGATAACTGTCTTGTTCATTGTGCATGATGTACATTGATTTTTTCACAAGTTGAAAAAGAGATTGAAGTTGAAGGAACGTTTAAGTCTGGCAGTAAATTTAATTTTATTTTGATATTTACAGAACTCATACAAGTCGGTTGCTTTGCTAAGTATTTGATGCGAGAATTAAAATAATTATTATATTCATTTCCTTCTCATACAAAGTGAATACAGTGACCACACTACTACTCTATCAGCATCATTATTTTGGATTATTTAATAATACACTGAAACTCAAATTAGACCATCATATTGTAAATAAAGTGAAAAATATGCTGTGTTTAAATAAAGCTTTTATGTATCTACAGTATTACGACAAAAAATTAATTAGATTAAGAAAAGTAGTTGAAGGAGTGGAGTTTCCCCTAAGTGCTAGAATTTCCAGTTTAGCTTCATATTTTGAGACACCCCTCCCCCTCGTAATTTCCAATGACTTCCTTGGGGTGGGGGTGGGTATGAATATTTTCTGGAACCACACAATAATCCAGAGTGCAGGCTCATTCCCTCTTTGAAAGATTAGGGGGGAGGAAAAGGCGGAGGTGGGGGAGGGGGCATACCAAACTGATCTCTTGGTTGAAAACCAATTATATTTCCTCCAGGATTTTGAAACATTGAGGTGGACCTGGCATGGGATATCTTGGAGCAAATCCAGGTGGTGGTCCCACTGGCCACTGTCCTTGTACATGCTGGGCACCAATCAGGGGCCTAGATGGTGCAAACGAAGGCATGGGAACATTTCCCATAGGGCCAGGATGTGTTCCAGGAAAATGTCCCATAGGCTGTGGCATCATACCCAATGGGCCTCTTGGAGGTAGGCCTCTGGTGTGGCACTCCTGGTGGTGGCCCTCTTGGGGGGCCCATATGCCTCATCCCAAAGGGTGGACCTTCTTGTGTTGGGTGCCTCATGTAGGGGCTCCCTGGTGAAAATGGTCTTTGTAACACATGAGCTGGGCCTTGGGGAGGTAAGGCACCTCCTGGTGTAGGAGCAGGACCTCTGTAGGCTGGGTGTTGTGATAGGGAGGGGTTAGCGCTGGGGGTCCCTTGATTCTGGTTCTGATTGACAGCTGTCCTCTCCCACGACTCTGCCAAGTTCTTTTCCTGCCACCTGTCATAATTTAAAAAAAGCCAAAACTTAATTCAGATAATTTACTATCCATCCCTGACGTCCATGGACAAGGGAATGAGTGTGACAAATATTACGAGTGAGATTGGCGAGAGGCACTGAAAGTACTCTTAACTTGAAAGTTTTTTCTTCTTGCCTCGCTCACCCGACCGGCTTGTGCATCTCGCAATGTACACGTCACACATTGATATCTAATCAATATTATCTCCAGTAATTACCTTTGGCTTATCTTAGGAAGAGACTTATCTTACAAATAAAATGTATCTAAAAACCTCTGTTAGATGCCTGATGAACATTTGTTCCACATTGTTCTGTGTTATCAGTTTTACCATCATCTGTACGTGAAGCTTTATTGGTCATTCTGTAAATTTAAAACAATATTTTGTTATTCAACTCCACTCAGATCGGTAGGTCGGTCAGTCAATCAGTCGATCGGTCAATCAATCAATCAATAAATCAATCAATCAATCAATCAATCAATCAATCAATCAGTTAATCAGTCAATCAATCAGTCTACAGTACCTTTCCAATCAAAATCAAATAAGTAAAGAGAAAACCACTCCGTGGTTTGGCCTGGCTATGCCATGCTGATGAGTCCTAACCAGTATGAAACAGCTGTCCATAGCTCTCCAAGCTAATTTGGCTTTGCGCATGCGTAAGGTTTTGGCCAAACCAAGGAGATGCATTTGTGGCTTAGTATATAGCAAGTAAAATAGGCAGCTAGAAGCTGATGCGGAAATGGAAGTAGATTGACTACCGTAAAGTTTCGAAAGTAACGACCCCCGAGAAAGTAGCGAGCCCCAAAGGCTGCTAATTCCGAAAGTAACGAGGGTCGTTACTTTCGGAACTTTACGGTATCTTGACTACAATTTTCAAAGAGTACAGTCAATTTATTTGTCAATAAGAGCTTAATAATATTATTTGTACCTTTCTTTCTTTTTAATGAACCTTGCTTTAGCTTCATCTTCATCATCAGAATATTCAATGACCTGAGAAAAAAAAACAATTTTGTTGAGTCTCACAATTTTGGTCTGTTTCTCTGCTTTTTAGGAAAAAAATTCTGAAAGCTTCACAATGGCCTAAGTAGTTGTCTTTCTTCATGCACAAAAGTCTTCCCTAGGGGTGGCAAATGGTCTTTCAAAAAATATGGGCCTCGCATAATTTTAGTCAAGTGGGAAGAACGAGTGCAAAGAGAGACAACAGTGTAGTCAGGTTAAAGTGCCTATAACCCCAAAATTATTTTTTCACCAAATGAATGTTTATATTATACTAAGCAAAATTCCGTAAAAAATTTTTGTTTTGGTTAAAACGGCAATTTTCTATGGGCCGTCAAAGTGAGGGTTGTTTCCCCCATGGCCGAGTCAAAGGGAGACTGAGACTAGTGACGTCATTCCAGGCCATTGGCGCCAGTTTTGAACTGGAAAGCAGAGGAATTGATCTTGATGGGTATTACAGAATTTTCGTAGAATGTCAATGTAATAACTTTTTCTGGGTAACCTGAAATATTTATACGTTTGTTTAATGCATTACGCTATTTTTACGAGAGCTGTGGAATTGATTCGGACTATGAATTCGCTATGTCTATACGCTTTGTATCGAGCCGAACTCACAGAAATGTCACGCAACCCAAAGACACTTCTACAAACACGAGACTAAAGTAGCTTGAATACTTGAAAATAATTTCTTACAACTTGTGTTAAAAATATAATATTATGAATTAGGTTGGGAAAGATTATCATGTAAATTGCTTGAGAGACCGTCCGCGAGCCGAAATAAACACCAGTCCACGCGGTGTCGCTCAACAGGGAAATTATGACATTCACACGGCACACGCAGCTGAATTGAATGAACAGAATCGCTTCACAGGTTTAAACAACGATGGAAAATACTGAATTGGCTTAAGTATTTGCATGGAAGTTCTAGAACGAAAGTCTGGACTCATGTATGAATTATTTGCAGTGGATACTCGTACGGAAGCCGTGCGCTATTCAGACAGTAATCTTCTGAAGCTTCTGTTCGAAGTTACGATTCAATTGGGAATATCTTACTTTGCTTTTAAATGATTTAGCTTAGCAGTTTCATGAAATAATGCTAAAGCCCGAAGATGTCGAATTTTTTCGGTGAGAATCTGTCCTCCTTTGATGTCGCCAGATCAGTAAAGTATAAACAAATGAAATGTGTCGCCGGATTGTTCGCGTAGTATAAACACTGTATAAATTAAACAGACTGAGCAAATTAGTCTGAATTAAATCAGCCGTGCTCACGGTACTAGAATCGCTTAATGCATCTTAACAAAGATAATATTTTGGTTCAGCAAGAATAAATTATTACCTTGAATTCTACGAAAATTCTGCAACCCGAATGAAGCAAATTGAAGTCCTTATACGCTTTATAATAATTTGTACAAAGACAGAAACTCTAATTTCATCTTTACTCAATCTTCGCTGCAGACTCGCCGATCGATCAACCCAGAAAACTTGACCATGAAATCTTGATCTCTGAAGTGCTAAGAGAAACGGCAACGGCAAAGAACGGCTCGGCTCAATTTTGCACGCATTTCTAGCTCAGAACGAAGACACTGACTCAAGGTTCGCGAGCGATCGATTGATGGCCTGGAATGACGTCACGAATTGGGCTAGATCCAGTAATTTCAGATGGTTCTGCTACTCGGTCATGTTTTTAAATAATGCGATTTTCCGAGACTTTGAAAATTCATAAAAAATCGCGGTTTTAACCAAAAAGATTTTTCTTTTCGGCGTTCTGCTCAGAAAAATGTATAGATTTTTTAGAACAAAAAAAGTTTTGGGGGTTATAGGCACCCAATGGAGATCTTTTCAACTGGAGTTGTATTTTTTTTTCCTAGTAATATTCACCTCTTGTGGGGTTCTTCATCATGTTCCCACGAGGCATCAGACCCTTTTAATCTGAAAGCAAAATCATAAAAAAAAGGACACCGTAGTACCATGCGTTAGAATATATTACTATATATTTACCAAAAGGTCTAGACAGTAACAAACTGACAATAATTTTTAAATACAGCACAACGACATGTTTCGGCAGAAATTTCTGCCTTCTTCTGTGCAAATGTTGTAAAATTTAAAGTCATTGTGCTGTATTAAAAAATATATTACTATATGCTTTAGTTTGTAAATAGCACAAATGATAATTAATCAGTACTGTTATAGTTAAGAGCCAGCATATACTACTTTAAATTTTACAACAGACAAGTTTCGGCAGAAACTTCTGCCTTCTTCAGTGCAAATGTTGTAAAATTTAAAGTCATTGTGCTGTATTTAAAAATATATTACTATGCTTTAGTTTGTAAAATAACACAAATGATAATTAATCAGTACTGTTATAGTTAAGAGCCAGCATATACTACTTTTAAATTTTACAACAGACATGTTTTGGCAGAAAACTTCTGCCTTCTTCAGTGCAAATGTTGTAAAATTTAAAGTCATCGTGCTGTATTTAAAAATATATTACTATATGCTTTAGTTTGTAAAATAGCACAAATGATAATTAATCAGTACTGTTATAGTTAAGAGCCAGCATATACTAGTTTATGTAGTGACAACTAAGAGGAGGTGTGAGAGAAAGTCTTGTCCAAGAATACAACATATATGAGGACACTGTCCTGGCTTGAACCTGGAACTGACTTACATGTACAGGTCTATATCAATCTGCGGTCGAATACTGTCACAGTCCAATAAGCTACCACATCTCTCATCTGTTTCACAGTAGCACTTACTTTTTAAGCTGTGTCACAAACACAAAGTTGGAGTACTCCATCATGTCAGGAGCGTAGAATACTTTGTCTCCCACATGGAGATTTTTCTCACTGATGTCTGTGTTCGTGTTAAATCTTAGAGAATAAAATGGTGTCTGTACAGGGCCAAATGTCTCAAAAACCTGCAGAGAGAAATGACTCCATTAACCCTGAAAAGAGTTCAGCATATGAGGTTTGTGGGAGAATGCTCAGAATTTTGGAACAACCTTCATGAATACATCGTACTTACAGTGCAAACAGTGTTTATTACAGTACCGGTCAAATGTAAGTTAACAGTCTCGACTCGAAACTCGATCCTCAATCCTCAAAGTTTTCGAGAATCGAGTAACGAGTTTCGAGGCTCGAGTTTCGAGGATCAAGTTTCAAGGATCGAGGATCAAGTTTCGAGTGACTCAAATAATTTTTTGAGTGACTTGAATAGGGATTTCAAGGAAACAATTTATTTCTCAAAACATAACAATAACATACTGTAGAACAATAGCGATTTCGTACTCACGTCCAAATTGTTGGTCGGGAAGGAGGATCGAGTTTTGAGCGACTGTCAACTTACATTTGAACGGTACTGTACCCAGTATACATGTATATGTAGTTATTGCCCCCAAAAGAAAATTATTTTATTACTAACAATGAAATGTCAGCAACTATATCAAAAATCAGCTGATAACTATCTAATATTCAGTTCAGCTGTAACAATGGTGAAATTTTACCCACTAGGTAGGAGAATTTATCCACTGGAGAAGGTTATATTGTTCCACTATTTGAACAACCAAGGCAAGATCTTTTAGGCTCTTAGCGGCTGGGTGAACATTTAATTAAGTTTAAAAACATGAGTTACATGAATGACTAATAATATTATCACCATACCAAGCCTAAACAGGATCTGCTCTCCAAGAAAAGAACACTCTCTGAATCTAATGCTGGAGTCTGCGGCAAAGCTTTTACAACCACTAGAAAGAGCAACAACAATGAAGTGATTAGTTGACAGCAAAGATTTCTGTGAAACGATAGAAACCAGCCTGAAGGAAATTTGCCTCTCAACTTCCATAATTCTAGCTTATGTCAAAAACAAAACCTACCTAATGACTCAACGATACTGAACACAAGTCCAAGTTCCACCAGTTGAATGTTTTCATCAATGGTTACATCAAATACTGGAACTTCAGGAAGATCCTACAAAATGTATAATAATAATAATTATTTATTATATATTTGTTGCAATATACAATCATGTAACTTAAATTTACTACATAAAGTGTAAAATGTGTGGTTCCAGTCATACTTTCCTTTAAAAAGTTTGGACCCCCCTCCCCCTCTGAATTTCCAATGACCTTCCTTGGGGTGGGTATGGATATTTTCTGGAACCGCACAATATACAGTCATGTAGACACTGCTTTTAATATTCTGCAGCCTATTAGCTATAGCACTGGCGCCTTGACACGGTAGGGCAGCTTGTATGTCTCAATGACCCTGAGAGCTACAGTTTTGTATGTGGTTGAATGAAATTTAAGCTAAGTTAAACGCAAGACAATGAGGCCTTATGAGCCAGTTGGCGTGAAGAAGCTAGGTGAGGTGAAACGCGAGACAATATTGGCCAGCGGTACCCTGTGGGCATGCGGGGTAGCCCAGGGTTTTGCAGGGCCCTTGTTGTCTTACAGCTATCCTGTGGATGTCAGGCCATTTTGCGATCGTGCTTGTTGCCTTTTTGTATGCTGGTGGGAGCTTCGTCTCCTGGTAGGGTCACCCATGCCAGACAGGTCAAAGGGTAGAGTCTAGACAAAGTCAGTCTCCTGGCCCTCCAGTTTGGGAGTTGAGCATGGGGCTAACTACCCCACCTTGTAAAACATTTCCAAGTTACGGAAACGACAACTAGATCTAATACGAGCTCAAGATGCTATGCAGCTGGATAGCAACCCACTGTAAGTATGACCGGAGGTAGCGAAAGCCAACAGGAAACTGTTAATATTGTAATGGGCGTTGAAAAGCCCCAGAGGGGAACATCTAATAAAGTATGTTTATGTTAGAACACTTCTTCAGCATTCTAATTTTGTACATATGATATTGGGACCCCTAGCCTGCCTGACTCCGATTTATTAAAAGTTAGAGAATAACATGACGTACCTTCACTAGAAGTTCACTTTTTGTTTTCAATGGGCCTGCCCGTACATGCTCCTCCTCTTTTTCAATCTCTTTTCTGATGATTTCCAGGTCATCACTTAGAATTTTGTCGGGAAAAAAAACATCAATGAGAAATCTCAAGACAGCATAATGTATAAACAGAAAACCTCACTGAAAAGTTACAAAACTGAAGTAATAATTAAACTTGTTTACTTACTCAGAACTGGATTCAGAACTATCACTGGAAGAAGAGTTAACCTCAATTGTATGCTCTGCAAGTCTTGCCATCTGAGATGTACCATCAACCTCGCTGATGATCTCCAGTTCTTTATCAATGCTGCTCATAGCATAGACTTGATGGCCTGTATCAGAGCATGTGGGTGTATGTCCATGTGTTTCTGGCTCAGTTGTGAGTGTGCATTCACGTTTAGGCTCTATAAGTGTTAATCTATCATTCTCAGTCTCCATGAGTGTGTGCCCATTAATCAATGGCTCTATGAGTATATGTCCATCACTCTCGGGCTCTGCAAGTGTATTTACATCACTTCCAGTCTCCATAAGTGTGTGTCCATTGCTCTTAGATTCTAGAAGGGTGCATCCATCACTCTGTGGCTCTATGAAGGTGTGTCCATCACCCTCAGGCTTTATGAGTGTGCATTCATCACTCTCAGTCTCCATAAGTGTGTGTCCATCGTTCTTAGACTCTGTAAGGGTACAGCCATCATTCTCTGGCTCTATAAGTGTGTTTCCAGTTCTCTTAGGCTCTATGAATGTGTGTCCATCACTCTCTGGCTCTCTGTGATCTGCGAGTCTTGTCATCTCAGATGTACCATCAACCTCGCTGATGATCTCTATATCTTTATCAATACTGCTCATAGCATAGACTTGATGACTTGTATCAGAGCATGTGGCTGTAGGTGTCCATGTGTTTCTGGTTCTCTGAGTGTACATTCATCACTCTTAGGCTCAATAGCTGTGTGACTATTGCTCTCTGGCTCTGCGAGTGTGTGCTCATCACTCTTAGTCTCCATAAAGGTGTGTTCATCGCTCTTAGACTCTGTAAGGGTGTGTCCATTATTCTCTGGCTCTATGAGTGTGCGTCCATCACTCCCATTCTCCACGAGTGTGCGTCCATCACTTTTTGACTCTATAAGAGTGCGTCCATCACTCTCAGACTCTATGAGGGTGCATCCATCACTATCTGGCTCTATAAGTGTGTGCCCATTATTCTCTGACTCTATGAGCGTTTGCCCATCGCTCTTAGGCTCTATGAGTGTGCGTCCATCACTCTCTGGTTCTATACATGTGCGTCCATGATTATCTGGCTCTATAATCCTTGTAATTTGGGATGCAGTATCAGTCACGTTGATGTTATTTAAATTGTTGTCTAAAGATGTACCTTTTTCTAAAACAGAAATTGGATTAACACTTGAGTTCGGAAAGTTATTGATATCCATTTCCTTGCAACTTCCACCTTCAACCAGGCTTCTTTTCATTATTAGGTGGTTCTGTGGAGTTTTCTGGACAAGTTTCATCATCCGAACTTGAATACGTTTCAGAAATTATAGCAAGAGAGTTTTTGACATCGGCAGAATTTATAGAAATGTTGGATATTTCTCTTTCTTCCCCTTGGGAAAACGTTGTCATTTCTGAAGTCAAACTTTCCCTCTGATTTATCTACCATTTTCGTCTCACATTTGAAGCCTGTTTCGTGTAAAACATTCAGCTGAGAAGAACTGTCATCAATTCTTGACTGTAGATTGTTTATATCGGTTCCCAAGAGCTGTTCGTTTTGTTCCATATTTTGCAACTTTGACAGCTGGCGGTGCTCCGTTAGTTCTACTACGTAATATTTGACGCCTTTAGCTACGAAATAAGCATTGAAGTACCACTGATCACGCAAAAACAAGACGAGTTTAAGACGTCTAAAGTTGACCCTTGATCAAATCCGTCCGCCATGTTTACACACACACGTGCTTGTACAACATGATCGCAGGCTCATATGAGTACCCAGAATGCATCGCGCGCCGTCATGTCGTCCTCTTCGACATCACCAACAAGTTGAAAGTACGAGATTTTTCCCTTACCAATAGCAATCCGAATGAATCTTCGAAAATCCAAACATCGCACTTGTTGATGTATTTACAACTGAAATGTTTAATGTTTCGTCCTTTCATTTATGTAATTTTTGTTTCAGATGGTGCAGCGACTGACCTACAGACGTCGTCTTTCCTACAACACCAATCTAATAGGAAAAGGATGTGAGTATTGCTTTGAAAATTCACTTCGTTTGTGCTTTAAACTTTTTATGAAATATTCTTAAATATTAATTGTTTTCAATGCTTTTTTTCTCTCTTTTTACCATATGCAGTTCAAAGACCCCTGGTAAGTTTTGTTTTGATGCTCAATAAAAACTCGTGCAAACTATACTAGGACCTAGATCTACAGAGAAACGGCTCTTTATCATCAATACTTTTACTTTTGCCACAAAGGTTGTGAGTTGGGTTGTTTTACATGTAACTGCATCCCTACTAAGGTTATCCCCATAAAATGTTTCGTTTCCTATCGACCTCGAAACAGTTTATGGTGATGGCCTAATAATTGAGACATACACAGATGTTGGTTGGGGACGTTCCATTTTTAAACCGAACCCCCCCCCCCCCCCCCCCCCCCTATGGATGAGTCAGATTCCTACAGGCCCAATATTTTGTCCGAATCCTGTGAAAAATCTTTCCTACCCCCCCTAATTTCTTGTCGGTTTCTTTGAAAAAAGATTCCTACTAGTCTTACTCCAACGAACCTCATCCATAGGGGGGGTTCGGATTAAAAATGGAACGTCCCTTGGGAACAGATTGTTTTGCTATGAAGACACTGGGAGTAGATAAATAGCAAGTTCTATATAGAAAGGATGCACGATAATGTGTATACAGTCGAACCTCCACTGACGGCATCCTCTCTACAATGGCCACAGTCTGGTTGTTGAAAGAATGAATAATGCTATCCACCAATCTCGTATCCAGAGTTCAATGGACGGTCTCCTCGGTCAGTGGATCGTCGCCAGGTTAGACTCTGGGGAATGGAATTTTGAATACCAGAAATCTGGTGTAATGGCCATTGTTTG
Organism: Desmophyllum pertusum; assembly: GCA_029204205.1. Taxonomy (NCBI): domain Eukaryota; kingdom Metazoa; phylum Cnidaria; class Anthozoa; order Scleractinia; family Caryophylliidae; genus Desmophyllum; species Desmophyllum pertusum. Next base: position 274,010 of record MU826864.1, read on the forward strand.
TTACACGAGACAGCCAATCAAAAAATTCGAGATTTATTCCATTCCCCCAGAGTCTAACCTGGTGACGACCCGCTGACAGAGGAGACCGTTGACTCTGGGTACGAGATTGACTTGCAGTGGGTAGCGTAGTTTGTTTTGTTAACACTTATCCACTGGATAGAGATTTATACAATGGATAGCGTATCCATCCTTTGATCAACCGAGCCCAGATTAATCACTATCCAGTGGATAGCATAGTTGGTTTTGTTCAATTATCCACTAGATAGCAATTTATGCAGTTGATAGTGTTACAACCCGGGCCAGGATTTTTCGTGAACTATGCATTTGTGGAAGCAATATTTTAAAGCAGTTGCAATTTCAAATTCCTGCTTCATATTGTATGCGTTTACTAAAATTTTTTACCCTTTGTTGGTTATAGGAGGGAAGTTGGTTTATCTGTACACTAAAAAGCCAGGCAAGGTTCCAAAATGTGGTGACTGCAAAGCTAAACTCCAAGGGGTGAGTAGATATGTCTCTGTTTTTAGACAGTTTAGCGTGTAGTATCACAGGGTATTTTTACAGCAAGGAGCCCAAAAATGTGAGCACTTTTAATTAATTCACATTCTTTTGTGCATGCAGACTATCCAATCAGAGGCCGAGGATAGTGAATTAATTAAAAGTGGTCACAATTTTGGGCTCCTCGCTGTAACAACGGAGATGCGCTAGTTATACGCTTTGCTGAGCCTAGTTATGTTGGCTGACAGTTGGCCAACACGTCAACAGACGTGTTGGCCAACCGACCCAAAATTGTCCAATAAGAGATTTATTATCCAACGTGAATCATCTTGTTATTATTATAAAGCAGGGCCCGGTTGTTCAAAGGGTGGATAAGATTATCCACCAGATAAATCACTATCCTGTGGATAGCGTAGTCGTAGTAGGTTTTGTTAACACAGCGATTTATCCGGTGGATAGCGTTATCCACCCTTTGAACAACCGAGCCCAGAAGTCTACCTTTTGACCTTGTCAGGGTATTTTGCTATGTGCGGTCAGTCTTGGTGTACAAGACCATGTGGTCTTAATTCCCAGACAAGACAAGTGTAACAGATAACCAATATTTGCGCTTGTCTGTGTATTATTGTGGGAGGCTTGGTGGTCAAATGGTTAGTGGTTTGGATTCTGGATCAAATGGCCCAGGTTCAAGCCTTGCCTGTATCATGTTCTTAACTCTCACAGGGCCTCACTCTTCGCAGGACGTGTAATGGCTAACTGTTCGGGTAACCTGTCAAAATGCTGGGGGGTAACTTGCAATCGACTAGCATCCCATCCAGGGGGACTGGAGTAGTAATACTTGTATTAGCTTAATGTAAACAGAAACCGAGATAAGCTACAATGGTGTGGGCCACTTTGGCCCGAACACAGACTTTACATTTTTGTTGTAAAATCTACAGTTTTATACCCTATAAATTGTTTATTTTCTTTTAAATTGATACATAGCTGCCAGCCCTCCGTCCTAAAAAGCTGATGCACATATCCAAGCCACAGAAGACTGTTAGCAGGGCATATGGTGGTTCACGCTGTGCTCGTTGTGTTAGGGAAAGGTAAGTTGACATAGTACTATACCACCTGTATATGAAAAACTTGGGTCAACTTGCATGCAAATTTGGTCTTGATCAAAATGAACGTAATAATCATACAATGTAAGTCGACGCAAGTGCTGGCCAAACAAAGTTGGAAGTTGTCAAATGTTGTAAACTTACTACTGTTTGCGACTCCTTAAAGGTCAAATGCAACGAAATTTGGCATTTTTTTCTTTTGTCGCGAAACCGTTCTTTATACTAGCATCAATCATACTCAACCCTCAAAAGCTGGTTTGGGGCGATTTGTGGCGCTTATAAGGCACGAAATTCGATAATTTCCGAGAATTTCCGACGGCTTAACGAAACGAACCAGGAATGACCGCGCTTGGAATGGAAACGAATTTGCTGTTTTTTGTGATGTCATATGTGGTGAGCTTGTTTTCACGCGCGTGTTTTCGCGCGTGTTTTCAGCAATGTGTGAAGGTCGATGCGAAGAAGCTTTTACTGAATTTCTCACATTATATTGCTCTCTTATCGTTGACAACGTGAATGGAGAACTACGCAGTGGAATTAAAGAACTTGCATTTCTTCAAAAAGGCGAGTGCTCATTTGATTTTAAACCGACAGAATTTGAGTTTGTTGTTGTTTTGGAAATCCTGAGTTTCACCGCCCGCGCTAGCTAGCTTACCGTTTTTAAATTACAATCTCCGTGTTTAGACTCAATTCCTTAGTTTTAATCATTTGCTTTTCGTTTCTCCTTTTTACTAAACAAACCTTCCGTTAAGTTTCATTCAAGAAAGAACCTAGTGATACCGGTAGTCCCGGCAGAAAATAATTCTCGACAAGTATAAATTTATAGTTGCGCCGTACGTTGAAAATTATTGAATGCAAGCTTGAATTGAGTTTGGCGAGGCTTCGCATAAAATGAAAATTGTAAATTAATTGCCACCCGACCGAATGCAAAAATTAGATTAACACGGGAAATGAAATTGTAGAAAACTGAGGAAACAGTTTTACTCGAAAAATGCTTTCAAGAGTATTGAAGAATGAAGATTGTCCTAAAACTTGCCGGTTGCGACTTTGAATGGTTTTTGTGTTAATTTGAAATAGCTTCTCATTTCAGCTGCTTTTAGTGGTGAAATTCTGTTCGAGGCAACATCGTCTGTTCTTCGCAGCTACGTACCTTTCTGTAATTACATATTTCGGTATAAGAAATTAATCGTCCGAGTTTCTTGTTATTTGGATTCATTAACTTAAGTTTTATTTCTTCGGTAGTGTTTATAGCGACCTTGCGTTAATAAAAACAAATTTTCAAGATTTCTAGCATCACAGAACCATGCACGTAGGAAACAAATAAAACGTTATTTGCCGGCCTTTTTATTGTAGGCTCAGATTAGAAAAGTAGTTTGTGGATCTGTCAAATCAAACCTGATACAAGAAAGTTTTGCGACTTTATACCTTTAGCTTTCTGCGTTTCGCAAAGGCCGAACGTCGTGAACGACCGCATTCCGTGTTCGTCGTGCTTTTTGAAGGACATTCTTGGTCAATACTTCGCTTTATTCCATAGTTGAAAATGGTCGGTAAAGCATCAGCTTTCAGTCGAAGTCTTCGTGGCTTGAACTGAGATCCCAGGTGTGCCCTAACTCAAGATTCTGCTCGAAGCTTTCAGGGGAGAAATGCACGGAGCAAAGACGAGATGCTGCAGTTGGCGTGAAATCTTTCCTTTTCATTAATCTCACCCATTCCTTGCATCTCTTCTCGTCTTTAGGGAATGTAAAAAAGCTTACGCCTGATTTTGAACAGTTACTACAGTTAAAAGCAGCACAAAACACCATACTTGTTGATGTTTTGAAACTGCAGAATTTTGTAATTCTCGCTCTTCTCGCGGACTCGCGCGTGTATGTGACGTCATATGTGGTGAGCTTCCCATTTCCGATAATTTTCCCGAACGCTTCCGTTTGTGGAAGCGAAAAAAAAGGCGGTTTTGAAAGTCAAATATCTCGACGACGTTTTGTCCAAATCGTTTCAAACTTAAGAATATGATTATTCATAATATTCCCTATTATTTCGACTTAAAACTAATCTTTCTAAAATTTTGTTGCATTTGACCTTTAACCCTTTCACTCCTTGATCGAGTCAATGAATGTGAGTCTGTGGTTCCAATTTGACGTCTGTAGATGAAACCCTACTGTATGACCATTCAAATGAAAGCTATTGAGCAGTACTTTCACGTGGTACTGTTTATTATGCTGTACAAGGTCACGCAGTAGTGCTGGCACAAAGTGATCTTAGATCCAATTATAGAATGATGGCTTGGAGCACAGTAAACAATGGATAATAAAAATGGATGTTCTTATTAATAATAAGTATTGAATGCAACGTTTTCCCATCTTACTTCTCAAACTCATTAATACAAATATTTGGGTCTATTTGTTCACTCCTTATGTTATTGATAACACATGGTGAATTTGTCACAGTCTGTAGGCATGTTCTGCCATGTTTCCCATGTTATCCCACTAATTTTTGACTAACCAGTGGTAATTTTCATGTTATTGCAGGATAGTCAGGGCTTTCCTAATTGAGGAACAGAAGATTGTTGTGCGTGTTCTCAAAGCTCAACAAGGAAAGAAGCCAGCCGCTGATTAAAAAAAGGAAATAAATAAAATGTTTCATTGTACATATACTGTGTATGTTTACTTTCTGCCTTGCATTGAAGCTTTTACACTGTCTGCTTTCGTGCCTTGTGGCTTATAGCTGGGGGGGACAGGTTGGAACCTTCGAGTTCTCCCGCCCAGCTTATAGTCTCCTTAGCAGCCGTTATTTGGGGAGAAGCATTGTGCGACAACCCAAGTAACGGCTGCGAAGGAGACTAAGTGGCTTATAGACTCTGGTATTTTCCTTACCAGAGAAGAAAGAGCAAACTGAGGATAGATAGATTCAGAACGCGAGGTGGACATGGCATTACGGGCTATATCGGAAATAAATCAAATAAATGAAATGCAAATAACATTACTGAAAAAAAAGAATTCTTTGTTAAGGTTTAGTTTCTCCTGAGATATATATTAGAGACGTCACAGTGGTTTTGATAGTTCAGCTACTACCCAGATTTGTAACAATTAGGTTCAAGGAAAGTTTAGAAAACTTGCCATACCGGGGTAAGTCCACATAACTTTTCTTCTTTTCTTTTTTTTAATTGTGAGATTTCGGTGGCTCGCTGGGAACAAGGTTGGGTGTCCAGATTACATCGGAGTTCCAGAAAGATTGTATTCGTCATTGATTACTTTCTTAATCAAATTATTCACTTTCTTCACCAAATTCACTTGAATCTTCATCCAATTCACTTTCTTCGCCAAATTCACTTGAATCTTCATCCGATTCACTTTCTCGACCAAATGTCCTCCAAACAAACTGGAGTGATGTGAACGCATAATAATCAGATCTAGATCTATCCTGCCCTATAGATCCTTTGACCCATGCAAGGTAACTGTGAGAACCAGGTGGCACTTCCGTAAGGTTCTCACGTCCCCTGGGTACCACGGGTATCCCATAAGGACCATAGTTCTTGAATTCGCCATCTTCATGCTTGTTTGTGTAAAATAGCAGCCTACTAATCAGTAAGGGAGCATAAACATTCACTTTTGTGATCCTCTCGTCTTCATCAATGTGAAATTCATGCTCAGTTCCACTCTCTCCCCCATGCACCACATCAATTCCATTGCTGTAGAAAACTTGAATTCCTCCCACGACAGGTGTGTCACCCCATTCGACGATCCACACCTTCATCCCACTCACAAATATTTCGCTCTCTACATCGGAAGGCACAAGTTCTTCATCGTTGAAGGTCAAAATATCCTGGAAAATCCATAACTTCCATGAAAGGTGCCTTTCCATACACTACAGTCCAGCTTCCTTGGTTTGGACCACCTGCAGTCCAAGCCATTGGTGTCAGATCGAGTAATTGCCCTGTCCACGACTTCTAAACTTTCCTTGGAATCTTTCACAAGCTCATGGTGCCGAAGAGCCTCAAGGGAAGGAAGTGTAAGCCAGGGCAGCCTCACACAGGCTAACAGCGCAGGCAGTTCCGCTTTCCTATTTTCCAGATCATGCTCTACGTATCGAAACACTGCTTCTAAAACAAACCGTTCCCTGTCTTTCATGGTTGGTACCATACCATTGACAGTGACAAACAGTTGATCTGCTTGCAAGACCTCCAACATATGCTGCAGAGGAAAGTCTAAGAACTCTTCTTCTTGGCTAACCTCACTGAAGTGTTGCAGGCAGTATCGCATAGCTGCAGACCTTAGATCTTCAATAGAAAGCCTTTCGGCTAGCTGGAATATGCCAAGGCAATTCTTTTCATCAAGGGAATCTTTTAAGAAATCTGAACACGATTTCTGCACAAATTCCACTGCAAAGTAATTTGCTCCATGTAGCAATTCTTGGACGTTTTGTGGTGTAATGTCTATGCGACCAGTGTAGGCAAACTTAAGAAGAGCTGTGAATGCAGCTTCACTGATATCTCGTAACGGAACTTCATCTTGATTTCCCTCTGAAAAGTTATTAAAACGAAACATTGCATCGAAATATGGGGTCGAAGCCAACACAAGGCGGTGTGCTCTGAACTTCCTGTTGTTTATAACTAACGTTATGTCGCATAATCGCTCTTCTTTGAACATGTTGTACATGCATTGAAGAATACTCCCGCTGTGGCTTTTATCTTGCACACTGGAAACTTCCATCTATCTCGAGAATGGCCTATAACGTCTCTCAGGAGTTCACGGAATCCACAAAGACATGTAATTCTGAGCAATTCCGTGGACTGTGTGGTCTCGTTCCAAAGGCCGCGATCCTTTTGGTCAGCACTGACCGAAAACGCGCGGGCTCTGGGAACTGATCAGATCAGCTGGATCAGCTGATCTTGTCCACGCACACAGCGCGGGAAAGTTCTCAAATTTTCCTTAGTGATCAATAACTATTTTCACCTTACAATATCAATACATTGTCAAGGGAACAGGTAATGAGAATGTGACTATCAGTAAGGAGAACTGACATTCTGAGCTAGGGATCTTCTGCACTTCCGGCTTGTTCACTTCCGCCCAAACTTTCCGCCCAGACTTTTTAACCCAAACCCCTTTTCTTCATTTAATTTCAACAGTTTGTTTTGTTTTGTTTTGTTTTGCGTATAAAGCATATATGGCACATGCGAGAAAAGCTCTTGTCATTATTAAATTTACACAGCTAAAAAAACTTTTTGAGACCACCAGTTTTTTTGGCATGAATAATTAATTCATTTGTAAGGAAAAGTGTAATCTTAGCGACCGCTCTTATAATATTCTTTGTCAATCTCGAAAAATTATGAATCCATCCGAAGCGAACGTGTTCAGTTCGGGAATTTCGGGTTTTCTATCTTCAAAAAAACGCAAGGATGTTTCCTACAGTAGACTGAACCAAATGGATGATGGGTCTGTTGAATTTTCCAAGGTTCAGTTTCAGAAAGATCACACCTCATTCTGCGCTAAGCTTTGCTTCACTTTGTTGGCTTTGGTGCTGTTATTCGCTACTGTGGCTACAGCCGTGTTTATAATGAACTTGAAGAATTTCACGGTCGATGTTCAGCTAGAGAAAGGCAATGTACGAGTGTACAGATTTGACCAGGAGCTGACGATCACTGGCAACGAAATCACCGCGAGAAACATGTCTATTATTGTCTCTATGCATGTAATTAACAGAACAGAGAGCGACTGTTGGTTTGGAATAGTTCTGAGTTTTCCAGAGGACGCAAAAAATAGTCTTCACTCCAAAGAGTTTGCGTTTTTGACGCGCGTGACCAGCGCAGAACTTGGCGATTTTCAAGACGGCCCTCAAAACCATTTCAAAGTTTTTGGACATCGTAAAACCAGCCACAAGCTTTCATTTTACGTTCACAACGTCTTGCATCAACTTCTTCCTCTTATTAAAGTCAAACTGTACGAATTTGTGCTCAGTAAGGTATCCAGCTCTACCAGGAGGACAACTGTGGAAAAACATGGATTTCTACCCGGGCGTGTTCAGCTGAAACGAACCATGATGACGAAAAGGGATATAGTAACTGTTACAACCCAGGCCAAACCGGATGACTTCGAGAGTTTTTCCAGCAGCGAGAAATTAGGAAAATCGACAAACGAGGAACGTCGTGGAGTCTAACATACGACGAAACTACTGTTGTTAACAAGAAAACTGGAATGGTGAAAAGGAGCGATATGTCACTCTCGTGCAATCTTCCAATCGGCTCTGAGTTTGCACCGGAGCGCGGTTCTAACCATCAAGGGTTAACCGTGACATTTCGAAGCATCGTGAAACTCCTGGATGAGTCACCAGCGAAAGTGAAAACTTGGAAGACCGTGTTACGAGAAGAGAAAGATATGAACCATCCACTCGATCTTCCTGATACTAAAGACTCATCTTCTCTGAAGTATTTTGCGCCATCAAAACACAATTCTAATAAAGGGCTCGCAGATGAGTTAAAACAGCTTATAAAACTAAGCAAAAACACCGCTGACAGATCTACGAAACTTCCTCCAATGATAAACATTATCCGTCACAATATTCCAAAGTCAGTAAAAGCCGAAGAATCAGACACAGATGATAATAATAATGACGATTATATGAACTTTGAACATGAGGATGAAGACAGTGATAATGGTGACGATAAAAAATTATGATGATGATGATGACGATGAAAATGATAACGATGACGATAGCAAACGCGCCATATTGGCCCCAACCCAATTACGCACCGTTTGGCATCGGTTATGAAGTCAAACGTAAAAGGTCTGTAGAAACAGAAACGAGAAGACCGCATCTGATCAAAAAACGCAAAGCTGTCAAAACTTCACAATCCGAAAGTAAAACGCCTGAATTAGATGTAATTTGGGACGAGCTTACGTCCTCTGCTCCAACGCCCATCCATGAAGCTCCCCGTGTTATTCAGACGTCAATCCTGGGACAGGACCTCCGAGCGGAGATTGACTACGAGGTTCAAGCCAATGACGTGGATGATAATGATGATGATAGTGATAATGCTGACGATGAGGATTGGTCTGTAACCACTGGTTACCGGATCACATTTGGACAGTACCGTATAACACCATTCAATCGAGTTCACAGCTTGGGCAAGCTGAAAAGCAAGTTACCACACAAAGGGCAACGCAAGAGCAGTCGGTGGACTGTTAAAGCTGGAGACTTCGTAAGTTAACGTATTGACAAAGTATGGGCGCATTCTCTTTTTGGAGGGGCGGAGTGAGGTGAGAAAGATGGTTGGTGCTCACACCCTTTTCGCTACACTCTCTCTGCTCTAAAAAATAATTTTCTTCCACAGTTTACTAGCGCAGGACCCCAGGGGGTCGCCCCAAAGGGTTTTCTGATCAGTTTTGGTCTAGCCTGCATGCGTCGCAGATGAACGCAACCGCCGGACTTCACCGGCGGTTGAGTTTCGTCTGTGACGCAGTCTATTTTCGTCTGAAAACGGTTATATATTTTGAACATTTTTGTCTCAAATTAGGCATGTTTTGGCTGCTTGTTTGAAATAGCATATAGATTTTTGCCATTTTGGCTTGAAACGAGGGAAATTTTTAAGGGTCAGTTCTGACATTGGGTAGAGAAAATAGCATATTTTGGTCTGAAAATGGGTAGGGCTTAAAGAAGTGTACGGCACAACCCCCACAACAACTTTGACAACTTGAGGCGGATAATGGCCAGACTGTACCAATTTTATACCAAAACTTCTTGTTTAACTAATGGCTGTTGTTCTGTTTTCATTTGTGTTTTCAGGTCATGTGCATTCCCTTGTTTTATATCCAGCGACTTTGTGCAGCCATACGACTAAGCTTTGATGTAACAGTCACCTACAGCCTGCCCAGACTGTCCTTATCATACCCTGTTGAGCTGACTGTCCGTATTGGACAGACAGTCACTACAAACGCCACTATATCTGGGCATGCTTCCACGTGGTTTCACGAGAGTGGATTTTTACACGAAAGGTAACGGCCAGGATTTTACGTCTGACCGTGAGCTTTACTCTTATCGAAACTTCCCTAAAATGACCACCTCTCTGCAATTAACGGCCAGTTAAACTGATTCTGTCCCAGGCTCTTTCATGAAGTCTAGAGGTTGTTGAACAGTCTCTCGTGTTTTTCACTGTACGACTCTTTTATCTGCTCAGAGCTGATCGAGCTGAGAGCGACTAAATTTATTCCAATGCGCACATATAAAGCTAGCTAGCTTTAAAGGACGATATCACGATATTTTACGTCATTTTTGGCGAAGTACAAAATTACCTTCAAATTGACGAAAGTTTACTAAGGTAGAAAAACACCAAAGAGTTAATAAGAAACCAAACAGGAACAAGGATGGTTGAGGATGCAGAAGATTAAGACAGAATGCGAATGGCGAACTTGAAAAAAAAAATTGGCCAATTTTTTCAAGATGCTCCGTCTGTGACTGTTGAAATCGTCGTTTTCCCTACCTGAGTATCAGGCGAATTTTTCCGCGCTCTCTTTTACTCTTCGTATTTACGTGGTCGCGCCGTAAAGAGAATGTAAGGAGCGCGAAAAATTGGCAGGTTACGCAGGTTACGTTTTCCCCAATTTAGTTTTCCCCAATTTAGTTTGAAATGCATTAAAAGGCTCAACCCCTTTAATTATTTTTTCCAAACATTACGGCTGCTACGCTATACCACAGCTCATCTCACATTCATTTTGGTAAACCTTCCACACTTTCCAAACAGGAACTGTTGCCATGGCTACCCTCCCAGTAAGACTGTCATTCAAAGAGGACGCAACGCCAGAATGGTGCATAAAGGGAAATCTTGAACAGAAAATGGTGCGAATGAACACCGTACCTCTATCGTCCTGGAATTGCGCAATGGATAATACCGAGTTGGCTAACACTTGCAAGGGATTGCCAGCTTCAAACACATCCTTGATGACCTTTGACCTTCAGTATAGTTCAGCTGAAGGCACGATGTTTGACAACTGGCATTACCCGGTTAGCTGTGCGCACCGAAAGAATTTCGCTCCATACTGAGAAGTTGAGGAGGAAAAGAACATAATTCCGTAAAAAAATAACGAAATTATATCGCGGAAAGTTTTGATAACCTGACATTTCAGAGTTCAAAGCCGTAAGCGTAAACAGCAGCTTAGGCCGAACGTCTCAATTGAATGACCCTTAGCTTGAACATGTTGCGCCGAAGTTGGAGGAAAACAAAACAAGCTGAGAACCTCCGCCAGTTTAGTCTCCTACGCAGCCGTTGTGGGAGAAGCGTTCGTGACGACACAAACAACGGCAGCTAAGTTCCTTGACTTTTTCAGAGAGCTCCTTCAGTGCCGTTTTGGCAAATCTTCGTTGAAGCACTCGAAGAGTTTCAGATTCTTTATTATCCAATCAAGAAACAGCGCAAGTACCGTAAAAGCTCTATTAAGCCCCCGGGGGGCTTATTTAATTTCAGGCCTCAAGAAGGGGGGGCTTAATAGAGAGGGGGGGCTTATTTCAAATCATAAATTTTCAAGGAAATTCACATTAATTTTTCAAACTTTACTATCACACCACTAACTAAAACAGAACAAGAAATGGGTTATGTATGACCGTCTTACAAAGGAAAACATCATTTATACCCTAACTCGACGAGTCTGGAAATTAAAGACCACGTTTCAATACAAAGAATCTGACTTCAAAGGGGGGCTTATTAGATAGGGGGGGGGGGGGGAGGCTTAATAGAGAAGGGGGCTAAATAGAGCTTTTACGGTACTCCGAAATAGCAATGAGGATACGTCATGTTGCTTAGCAACTTTGGTACGAAAAACGCGCGCGGGCTCGGACTCGACTGACGTCACAACGCCTGGACACGACCACACCCACTACGCGAACTTGAACTTCCAGTGCCGGCAAAAATGGACGGTGTTTCAAGTGCAATTTCCCGTAGCTTACAGACTATAGCTAGGCTATATTGTCGCATTTCCTGAGAAAGATAATATACAAAGAGCACGGGCTACATCCGGTGCTTGTTTAATATTAAATTCTCTTTATATTGTATTTGGTATTATAAATGATTAAAAGCGGTAAAAAAATACAATTGACTTTGATCTTTTAGAGTGATTTCCCACTTGAAACTTAACAATTTCATTTTCATACTTTGTTCCATTTTTCGAAGCTTAGGAATGCATTTTTATCTTATATGGAATCAGCCAGAAACACTGAAGTGACAAGTGGAAACAAACGAACAATTTACCTAACGAGAAGTGCAAGGTATGGTTAGAAGTGTACATGGGCAATTCGCGATTTTCTCCATGCAGTAAATTTTAGAGAGCCACATTCTGGTATAGAGGAAACATAGTTTACTCACATTGTGCCTCTCTCTGCCCAGGAGTACAAATGGGTATATACCAGCGAAACTGTTTATAGGGCTAGGGAACCTGATAAAATCATGCAACAGAAAACGGGATAAGCTCCAGCAGTTGTAGGCCGTATTCTGGTATAAATATTTTTTTAAAATTGATTTTGAACAAGTTTAATGCTTGATGTTTTGGGGATATGAAAATTGTTATATTCCGACCCTCTTACTACCAGACTACCCCTCCCCCGGAAATAAATTACGCATTTCATTGTCATAGAAGCGTCAAGTCATTTTGAGAAATCTGCTTTTCTGCTTCACTGTGTTCTTTGTTTCCATTGTGTAGTATTCAAGGGGTTTATTTGTATGGTATGTATTGGTTGCCGATTTTCAAGAGCAATACTGTGAATACTACAAAGGCATACGTCATGTCACGCTCCCATGCTCATATTTTTAATCTACCAACTGAGATACGCTTGAAGGCGCTGAAAATATTTCTTTTGGATTCCGTTTTTCGGCATAACAAAATATTTTTATTTCGGCACCTTTTGTGGGAAGTACAGGGCTTAGCTGAAACGGCTCTGAAACAATACATATTGAATTTTAAAAGTAGGGACTTCGAGATTACGTGACTCTCGAAACACTGCACTGTGGGCGCACAAATTTCCAGCAGGCAAGCATGCACGAGCAATCGTCGAGAAAATGCAACGATAAAACTCCAAATGCTTGAGCTACTTGTGTGAAGAGGTTTGAGCGAAACCGTGCGAATCGCACGGCCGATCGTTAATTTGGTTTTGTTTGTGTACTTTTGTTGTAAAGGTGAGTTAATGATATATTCTGATAGAATTGATCAATATTTATAACTGTTACAGTGTATAATATATAGCTTGCTGTAAATTTCATTTCCACATGTGACTCGAGGTCATGTCACATTATCTCGCACGTGGTAGTAAATGGGAATGTTTTCACAGTGTTAATCATGGCTAAAATTTGAGTTCAGTTGATATTGTGACAGCGTTTATTTTAATTAATTGAACAAATTATTCCCGAGAGTCCATTTGGGTGTTGTTTTGACGTTCCGCCTGACCGAATCAAATTCAAATGCTCCTTGCGTAAACAAAAACATTTTCTTTCGCGGCATGAGTTTGACAAATATAAAGAAGGCATCACGACCGCAAATTGTGTAACGAAAGAATAACTAGCCGATCTCATGGTACAGCTAAATATGTCAGCTAACGAGGTATTATGTATTGTGTTTTTTTTTCGTTTAGAAACGATTGACATATTTACTCAACAGACGCGAGATAACTGGTTGTTAACAACTTGCCAAGATTTTGATTTGCAATTAAACCCGCTTTGGAAGCTTTGATCGAGTACCAGCTCTCAGAAACATGGGCGAACAGGCTGTCCCAGATGGAACTCTACAAAATCACAACAGATTTGACAACGAATTCGAAGGCGAAGAACAGAGTCCCACATGCGGATTGGTGTCTTGGAGGCCAAGCTTTCTTCAACGTTTTGCGAAGCCGAGATGGTTCCTTGTCTTTCAGTGTTGGTTGGTTCTTGCGCAAGGTATGATCGTATCTGGGTTTTCTGGAGTGGTTATCTCCTCGCTCGAAAGACGTTTCTCGCTGAAGACGAACGAGGTCGGCATTATCATAAGCTGTTATGACATCTCCGCTGCGATCATGGCTGTTTTGGTCAGCTACTACGGCCACCATCACAAGCCAAAATGGCTCGGAATCGGTGCTTTTATTCTAGGAATTGGGTGCTTTTTATTCGCCCTTCCACATGTCCTTGTCGGTCGTTACGAGCCAGGATCTAGCGCAACAAACCTTTGTTCTGAAGATGCTCTGCCAACGAGCTCGATTTGCAGAAGCTCTGTTTGGTATCATATATTTGTGTTTGTACTTGCGGAGTTTTTTCATAGGGGTGGGTGCAACCCCTGTGTACATTTTGGGTACGGCCTATATTGATGAGAATGTACGCCACTCTACATCGGGTATGTTCCTTGGCATCATGTATGCTGTAGCTACACTTGGTCCTGCTATTGGGTTCTTGCTTGGAGGACAGTTTCTCAAGATTTATGTGGATATTAATCAGGTAATTAGTTTAATTATTTTTAAGGGATTTTCACAGTTATTATAAGTAATTAATTAGTAGTAGTGTAATTATAGAGTACAGTCGCACCTCCCGTAAGCGTAAGCGGACACCCTCGGGACCTGAAAAAAGTGTCCACTAAAGAGAGGTGTCTGCTTATGAGAGGTGTCCGTTAGTGGAGGTTCGACTGTATATAGTTACAACAGCATTTAAAAGGCGAGAAAGAGTGATATTGCTATTTTCTCCCTGGATGAGATGCTTACTACACCCCCCCACCCCCCCCCCCCCCCCCGACCATTTATATACACCATGACCCTGCAGGTTGTTCAAAGGATGTACAATGGGCTATTCACTAAATAAATCACTATTCATAGGCTACATGCTTGTGACAACTGAATACAGTAAATGTTACTTTAAATGTGCATTTATCATCTTATAAAAGAGTAAACATGTTCCCAAGTGCAGACTGTGCAGCATGCCATTATATCACAATAGGTAAAAAAAGGTAAAGCCGCACACGGGCCAAACTGGCCCACACTGCCGGAGATTATCCTGGTTCTTAGCATGAAGCCGACTGGGAGTATTGCTACTCCCCCTGGATGGGATTTTAAATTGTAATTTGTACTGTAATTTATTGTCACTGAAAAGCCCCGTAAGGGGAGTGTCAAATTAAAGTATTGTATTAAAGTATTGTATGCTAGTCCATCGCAGGTTACCCCCCAGCATTTTGTTGCCGGTACCCATTTATACTCCTGAGTGGAGAGAGGCACTGTGAACTTCAAAGTGTCTTGCCCAAGAACACAACACAATGACCCAGGCCATGGCTCGAATCCGGACACTCGATGGAGAGTCCAACGCGCTAACCATTAGGCCACCACGTCTCTCCACTTCCTTTTATTTCAGCCGCCATTTTATTTTATCTTTCATTTCAGCCGCCAGGTGTGGAACTTACACCAGATGACTCAAACTTCATTGGTGCGTGGTGGCTAGGTTACATTGTGGGCGGCTCGTTATCCATACTGGTCAGTCTTCCATTGCTTGCATTTCCAAAAGAACTCCCGGGAACACCGGAAATCCGTGCCGAAAAACAAGGCTATTCAGACACTGTCGACGACGACAATATGCCGCATACATTGAAGCAACTACTACCTTCATTAAAGTCACTTCTCACCAACAAGCCGTTTGTATTTCTTTCTCTTGCCGGAGCCTTTGAAGGGTTTGCGGTCGGCGGATTCTCAACATTTTTACCAAAATTTGTGGAGGCACAGTTTCGTATCCCAGCTGGTCTGGCGAGTACCTACACTGGCCTGGTAGTGGTGCCAGGGGGGTGCGGTGGCATGTTGTTCGTGGTTATCTCATTAAAAGAATGAATTGGACGTGTGATAAGATAATCAAAGCTTGTTTTATCATCGCTTCTTTGGCGACGCTGTGGGCTGCTGGATTGTTTCTTGGCTGTCCTAACAGAGTGTTTGTGGGTGTGACAGATCCATACATTAACAGGTATTTGGTAGCTAGACAGTCAAACAAAACACTTATTGAGTTTAGACTAATAATACAACACTCGCAAAGCTCAGGGAAGTGGCATTTTTGTGTGTGTGGGGGGGGGGGGGGGGGTTTGACGGGCTTGGCACTGAGGAGTGGATTACTTGAAGTTGGAGCGGTAGGTCTGTATCAGCAACCTTTAGATTTGACTACGAGTACGAGATTGAGTACAAGTATGACTTTTCAAACCTATGTTTACATTAACACTTCTATCACCAATATCGTTCTTCTAGTCAAGAGCCTCCATCTCTTCCACTCAGCAACAGGCATGAGCTAGGGTTCTGAGAATGTGACTGATTTGAAATTCGAAAGTGACACTCGTAGTCAAATATCTCATACTAACTTGTACTCCGATCTAAAGGTCACTATTAATTATTGCTCACAAGTTCCTACTTTCTGCCAGTTTATGGACTGACCCTATTCCCACTGAATAGTACTAAATTCAAGCCTATCCACTTGGTCACCAAATCTCCTTTGTTATTTAAACATGATTTGTTTTATTTTCAGTTCTAGTTCATCACTTGTTAACATTACTTCATCCTGCAATGCAGCGTGTAACTGTGATGTAAAGTACTTTGCACCTGTTTGTTCCAAACAAGATCAACTAACGTTCTACTCTCCCTGTTATGCGGGTTGTACTGCAGATGATGTACTGGCGTGAAAAAGTAAGTGGTTTAATTTGTACTTTTTGCTGTCTAGTTTCAGTCTAAATAGTTTGAGTTAGCATGAGTTACAGTTATCAAAAGTTGCATAAAAAACAAAAACAAACAGAAAACTGGTTAGACATTGTGGAAATTAAATATGTGGAAACTTCCTCCCTGTAAGCTTAAGAATTAAGGTCTGAACTTCCCGCTTCCTATTCCTCCCCACCCCCCCCCCCCACCCCCCCCAATGTTTTTCCAGGTCCTACGTCCTTTCCTGCCTCGTAGACTGAACCCACTCCAGGGCGGGGGGGACTCACATAGTTTTATACAGGGAGGCTCTGCCCCAAGGCCCAAACCCTTACCCTTTTATATACCATTTTTGACAGAAACTGTAACCCTTTCATTTTCCTTCCATAGAAAATGGTTCCCACTGCATCCGTTCAGTGTAAAATGCAGACTGCAGACTGCAGACTGCAGACTAATTCTGACCAAATACTAACTAAAAACTAATTTTACCCCTAAAAACTAACACTAACCCTAAAACTAACCATTTCTCTACAACTAACCCTAAACCAACCGTTTAAAACTAAAACCAATAATTATTATTATAGTCTGCAGTCTGCATTTTACACTGCAGACTGCAGACTATAATTGTTTTTTTAGTTTTAGCTGTTAGCCTAAAGGTTCGTTTTTAGGATTAAGGTTAGTTTAGGGTTAGTATTAGGGTTAGTTTTTTAGGGTTAAAATTAGTTTTTGGTCAGGGTTAGGGTCAGTCTGCAGTCTGCATTTTACACTGACCGCCACTGCATCCCTTTTACGACTTTTACTAACTTTTTTCTTGAGTAGTCCTTGGGTGTGTCTGTTCAAGATATTTTGAAAGGCCCCTTTAAACACCTAAATGACAGCCCTACCTTTCTATTCTTCAACTTGTGAAATCCCTTCAATTCCCTTTTATAATATATAGGTATATTATACCTCTAGCCTGAAAAAGGGACCCCTTTTGGCGAAGCCTCCCCATATAGTTAATTATAGGGAGTACTCCCCACAGGGGGTACTCCTGATTTAAAGTGACGGGGAGGTGCGGATGGGAACATAAATTAAAACCTAAAAAAATCCCTAGCTAGGCTTGAAGCAAAACCCTAAAAAATCCCCTGAACCAAAATTAAACCCAAAAAAATCACATGCTGAAATTTTGAAAACTTAAACATTTTAACCACTTTAACAACAAGTCTGAGTGTACTACATATCTGTAGCTCTAATACAGTAACATTTTTTTTTACTGTGAACTTTTTACCCTCCAAAATCCCTACTAAAATCAAACTACCCCTAAAAATACTTGCCAAATTTTTCTTACCCCCCAAAATCCCAAAATCGTGAATTTCCAACCCCCCCAAAATCCTTTGCACCTCCCCGTCACTTTAAATCTGGACAGAGTACCCCCCTGGGGTTCTTCCCCAGGGAACCCACCCCTCTACTCCTGGGTCCCCCCTCCCAAAACGCCTGTCACATCCACCTGTCCCCCTATTTTGAAATAAGGATGACTGGAAGGGTTGAAAATGATAATTGATATTAATACAGTCTAACCTCCACTAACGGCCATTTCTCTATAACGGCCACCTCTCTACAACGGCCAGGATTTTTCGTCCCAACCGTACACCGATACATACACTTTACTCTAATTGAAACCTCCCTACAACGGCCACCTCTCTACAATGGCCAGTTATTTCGGCCCCAAGGTGGCCGTTGTAGAGAGGTTTCAACTATATTCATTTCTTGTTTTACTGCAGCTGTATCAAAACTGTAGCTGTTTTCCAACGCATTGGATGAGGCAATACAAGCCAGTGGCTGTGAACCTGAGTGCAACACACTTGTTCCTTTCCTGTTTTGCTTGTTTGGTCTCATGGCTTTTACATTTTCTAACAATATCCCCGCAACCACAGCAACACTAAGGTATGCCGATCAATAACAAGACAATAATCCCTGTGCAACTGCAGGAGGGCGTTTTCTGTGCAGGGAGACCCCTCACATATAGCTCCCTGCTCAGCTCAATGGCTCTGCGCAACATTTGGAGCCAGGAAAGTCAGAATTCAACAAACAAATTCACCTTTTACTAACTGAATGTGCCAAAAGGCACCCTTGCTACCCCCCTGCTTTTGACACCTAACCACCAGCCAGTCACCAGCAGCTAGCCCACACCACAGCATTGTTAACCCATATCAAATCTGATTGGCCAGAGAAGCTTGAGTTTGGGCACATTCCAGCATAAATATAAATTTATAAATATAAATATATATTTTTTCACAAAATATCTGAAAATATTTATGTGCATACACTGTACAAGAATACCACATTGTAAAACATTAAAAAAGTTAAGATTATATATTGATGTTTCCCTCTTGATGCTAGGGTTGTTCCAGAGAGTCAGGCGTCTTTTGCCCTTGGTATCAATCAGCTTATTACGCGTGTTTTGGCCTTTATACCATCACCAATCGTCTTTGGATATGTGATTGATGCGTCATGCCGCCTACACCAAAGGGATCCTTGCGACGAGGGAGCCGAGAGGAATTGTCTGGAATATGACACTGAGATGTTCAGGTCAGTTAGTCCTTGATGAACATTTGATTTCTCCTGAAAATATCAATACAATGTCAATCAAGCATGTGATGAGAATTAAGCAAATCATAAACCAGGGTGATAAACTAGGTCTTGATGTACAACAAAATTCTCAGAACTAATATTGTATGGCGATTAGAAATGGGAAATACCTTATTACATGAAATGTTCGCGACATAATTTTGTGAAATATTTGTTGTGGCCATATTTCACGACACTTTAATTTCGCGATGTTTGCGGAAATTTTAAAATCGTAGTCACATAAAATCTAATGAAAGTTAAAAAATTAAAATCAACATGACCAGCTTAACCATTTAAACGACTTTATTATGAAGCTCCAAAATCATGACATACAATGTTCTTGTAATATGATTAAGTTTGACAAAACTGTGACTGATACGTGATGATTTAATATTATAATTATAGTGTTATCTAATTTACAGCTAACATATAACTTACATCACTTAATTTTTGCGCCAGCAAATTTTCGCGACACTTTAATTTCGCGATATTTTCAAAGTCACGTAATTTGCTATTTAATTAAACTGTCGCGAAAATTTCATGTAATAAGGAGTGCAATAGCCTCAGAGTCAACAGGTGCCTCAATTATTGTCTCTATGTGCATTCAATTCATCTCCCAGGAGAATAAATATATATATATATATATTTGCACAATATTTTTAATAGCGATGAATCTATAAGACGATTGCTTCAAATACCTTCTCAGACTTCCTGTTACATTTTTTTCTGGCTTTTAACCCATTGACTACGTACTGGGCTTTTTCCAAAAAACGTCAATCTAACATCCCAGATGCCTATATTTCTGGCCATTATCTCAACAGTTTAATGTCAAACTGTCTAAAACTTGGTTTAAAACACGGCAACTAACATCCCCTTTTACGTAGAAGCGACAAATTCAATATTTTTCTCGGGCATGCGCAGAAATCAAATTTCGACATAGTTTTTTTGGGTTTGAAAAACCCACCTGACTTTAGGCTTTTCTTTTCCTTTTATTTTTTTTTGCCGTTCTTGCTCTCCTTTTCTCTCATTTTATTTTGTGGTTTTGTTGGCCTTTCAGTCGTCTTTGTTCACGTTGAAAAAGTTTTAGCCTAAACGTTGGGAAAAGGGAATTTTTTTGACAGAGAGTGCCAATGGTAGTGAAGGTCGCGTTTTTTTGGTGATTTTGGAGGAAAAAATCCAAGTTGTTTCGTGTGTATCTCCGGTCCAATTTAATGTTTCGTGCTCGTTTAGGCATGCTTTGTTAGACATTTGCCAACTCTATCCGTTGATTATCAAAGACATCCTCTGGCGTGAACAGTGATGACGTCACAAGTGGTACAAGTCTGTGGTCTCTTCTTGGCCGTTTATGGCCGCTTTAGTAGTCAATGTGTTAAATACTTTTAATTAAAAGTTGACAGGATAACTCTAATATATGGTAGTCATTTTAGATTTAAACACCCTAAGAGGTACAAAAACCATAACTCGGAAAGGTATGACGATCCCCCGTCACTTACCCCCCAGCATTTTGTCGCCGGTACCCATTTATACTCCTGGGTGGAGAGAGGCAATGTGAGAGTAAAGTGTCTTGCCCAAGAATACAACACAGTGACCCGGTGCAGCCAGGGTTCAAACTCGGACCGCTCGATCCGGAGTCCGTCCAACACGCCAACCATTTGGCCACTGCGTCTCCCACTATATTTTATTTTATTTACTGAATGACATTACTTTCAATTAGGTATTTGATGTTGGGAGTGGGCGGTAGTTTCAAGTTGTTATCTGCGGTGGCTTTTTTCTTCGCATGGAAATTTTACGAGCTGCCTGTTACGCAGTGTCATTTAAATGGCGATTCAAACCCTGACGCCGCATCCCAGTTGACAATCATGGACGGCAATGCACCCAAGGAAAACAATGTGGAGGAGACAGAGCTGATTCCAGTTGCGCAGTTTATTACAGTTTCTGATTCTCCTGATGAAAGGTCACAGTCTGGCAAGGAGGAATCAAGAATAACCAATGTGTAGAGTATAATAATTAATAATTAATTAATTAGTTATTATTAATAATAATTATTATAATTATGTTTACATTGTGTTGTTCCAGAAAATATCCTTACCCCGCCATGGAAGGGTTTTGGTCAACCTCATCCCCAGGGCCATCTCCGCTTTCAAGATGGCGGGTGGGCGCGAAGAAGACCATGGCAAACAGCAGGTCACGTGTCTCCCAAAATATTGGAGATTTTGATTGTTTCAAAATGGCGGCGGGCTCGCGATTGGCTAATTTTGTGGTCACGTGACCTTGCTGTTCGTCAGGGTCTTCTTTGCGCCCATCCTCCATCTTGAAAGTGGAGATGGCCCTGGGGACAAGGGCTGGGTTTTGGTTTGAAACCCTCCTCCCCACTCTCACCCCTCTGGAAATTCCAGTTTAGTAACATACATTACTTTAAAATGTTTCAATGGCTTTTGAGAGTCCGTCCACCTCAGAATTTCCAATGACCTTACTTGGGGACATGGTATTTCATGGAAAGTCTACACATTTTACTTAACATGAAGGTGCAAGTTATGAAAAATTATGGGACTAATGGCTCCATCTACTTAATGCATTTTACAGTTCATTTCGCTTTCATGTGCAAAATATAAATAAGATGTCGCAGAAAGTAGGGGAAGCCAAGTCTCTTTACTGTACTGTGCTCCTTTGTGTTAAACATGTTGATTATTAGTTTGTATACATTAATCTTGTGGGGTTTAAAAAATGTATCATATATAATTAAATAATATCCACAAGCCTGGTCGCTAAGAGGCCAGAAAAATGTAAATATTTAGGGTTGCAGAGTACATGACGTAATTCATTAGTTGCTAGTACAATTTGAAACATACGTTGATCAATATAATATAGTGTAACCCAATGGCTATTTAATATTTACGCTGTTAATTATTGATGCAATGTGATCTTTTACAGTCGAAGCTCTCTGAGCGGACACTCTCGTAAGCGGACAGCTCTACTTACAGCCGCCTTGACAAAACCCTGTTTGAACTCTACTAGCTCATACAAACTCTATATTTACACATTCCCGTAAGCAGTCACCTCCAGTTGGGGACACTTTTTCTGCTTCCCAAGGGTGTCCGCTTATGGGAGCTGCGACTGTATTTGACTTTTTGATGTATGTAACATTTTCAGTACAAATTTGACTCTGAGTGGTAGATAATTTATTGAATTATGAGTAGTGACCCTATTGGGTGGAATGGCAGAACAACAGAGCGATGGAATGGTAGAATATCGGAATATCCCCCCAAATTCTGAATGGTGGAATAAGGGGTAGCCTCCTACGCAGACTTTCTTTGGGCTCGTCACGCAATCTAGATTGCATGACGAGCCCAAAGTAAGTCTGCGAGAAGACTAAATAAGGGGTGGCGAATGGTAAATTCGAGACTTTGTGAGACGGCGAGACTAGCGTTTTTCTCTGTGAGACCGAGACTTTTTGAATTTTAAATTGTGAGACCGAATTGAGACTATGAAATGCCTTTGCGAAAAAAAGGAGACTGCGAGACATACAGAACCGCTCAAAAAACGAGACTGCGAGACCTGTGAAAGTCGACTAAAATTTTGCGAGACCTGTAATTTTTGAAAGACCGTTCACCACCCCTGGAATAGGGTCATTCAACACAACAAAAATTCACCGTATGATTAAATTCAATATTTGAATGTGCATATTACATTCAAATGCAGGTATATTCAGATGTGCATTAAAAAGTAGCTTGAAATGCCAATTTGTTAAAGTTTTCTTTTTGTTCAAGCACTTTCAAATATCAGTTTATATTTTAATTTCCCTAGAAGTGATTGACCAATAAATAAATAGAGGTTATTCAGCGGAAAGTTGTGTAATACGGCTGGGTATTTTACGAGTCAGTTTTTATTTTTTCGAGCCTTTCGAGCCTTTAGGCGAGAAAAAAATAAACACTGACGAGTAAAAATGCCCAGCCGTATTACACAACTTTCCGCTGAATAAATTGTTTATTATACGACATATCTTTCCTAAAATATAGGCTTTCAACAGTGTTTTCCATAGCGCGCGGTCAGGGGACTGAGACCCGTGTAATACGGTCTCATATCTGCTCTTGTCTTTGTGCGTATTCGCACTCTAAAATTCCATGTCGTATAATAATAATTAATATTTTGCATCATCATCTAGATTATTTTTGTAAATCATTAATTTTGTAAGTGTATCATAAATAATTTTTAAATTAATTACAGCTAAGACTCCCACTATCTTGGCCTGTGTCACATCCGTCATCTCCCCCCTCAAATATTTTTTTGAGGGGAGGAGGCGGATGTACACAGGCTACAACTATCTCAAACTCTCAAGGGGAACGAAAAACAGTTTGAGATAGCGAAGAGTTCGAGATAGCAAAGAGTTCGATATAGCCAATAGTAAATGACTGAAAACAAAGGCAAGGGGAATGGGTTTGAGTTCGAGATAGCAGGGTTTTCTAGATAACCGAGTTCGAATTAGCGGGAGTCTACTGTATCACCAATTTTGATTTTGGTGATAATTAATTTAAAAAACTATTTTTCAGACCAATATTATTATTTTTTGGTTGCATAATTACTAAATAATTAATATATAGTTATGGAGACAGTGCAGGTTACTGACCTCCATGTTTTTGTCGTAGCTATGTCACTCAGTTGCATAATTATGATGTCACATGTCAGTCGCCATTTACAGAGCTCTCTTATTGTCTGTACAGTCCTACTGATCAAGGACTACCCTATAGCTAGTGGGGAGGGGAGTGGTTTACATTCTGTTATTTAAGAAATAGAAAATGGTGTATTAATTCCACAGCCTGATGCAAACAGGAAGAATTCAAAATGTAACATATTAAAGGGAGTGTTTCACGGTTCGGCTTCAGTCAACTTTATCCGTTAAAACCCCCACTCACATGTACTTCTCGATACTTCAGTAATCACATACTATAATAAGAAAAACGACGAATAACTAAAATTCATAAACAATTTCAACGGATTACACCAAGAATGTCGACATTTGAACACCAGAATAAATTACCAGAATAAATCCTTCGGGCCAACACTTTATTCTGGTAATTTATTCTGGCATTCAATGTCGACAATTCTCGGTGTTATGCGTTGAAATTATTTGTGTATTTTTGGTCATTCGTCGTTTTGCTTGGACTAATTATAGTATGTGATTATTGAAGTATCGAGAAGTACATGTGAGTGTGGGTTTTAAATGGATAAACTTGATAAGCCTGAACAGCGCTGAACCATGAAACACTCCCTTTAAGCACTATCAGATTTTCCCAAACTTTCTCAAGTGTTTGCATCAGGCTAATGTAAACAAGAAGCAGCCGTTTTCTATTTCTTAGATAACATTAAAAAGCCAACAAAATGTGACAATAATGTAAAACCATAACCTTGTTTACATAGCCCATGCAAACGACTACATAGCCAATCAGGAGTCATACATTTCAGTAGCCTCATTATTCAAGCGGGTAAAATACCTTTAGTGGGACTAACAGCCAATGGCTTATCACCATTATTATCTAGTACCTACATTGCAAGCATTATCACTGCACAGTGTTACCTTGAAAATAATAAAGAATCACATCTTGTTTTATCAAGTTTTAATTATCATCAGTTTTGTGCTTGTCCATTACTTTGCCATTCTAACTATTTAAACTGATCTCCCAGTAGGCAAGTGAAGTCTTCACAAGCCTAGTGACCCATAACTTTTGGAGCTTATCCCAGTTTCCATAGCATGAAGCTGACGGTACCCACTTAAGGCCTGTTTACACAGGCGATTTTTGTTGCACTCTCCGATGCAACTTTTGTCGCGTTTGAGCTCGCGATGAAAATCACAAGTGTAAACTAGTGGCGATTTCATTGCAGACCTTTGCAATATCGCGGCGACAAATCGCACCCAAATCGCCGCTAGTTTACACTTGCAAATCGCGAGCTCGAGCGCGACAAAAGTTGCATTGTATAGCGCGACAACAATCGCATCAAAAATCGCCTGTGTAAATGGGCCTTTATACTTCTAGGTGGAGAGAGGCACTGCAAGAGTTAAATGTCTTGCCCAAGAACACAACACAATGACCCTGACCAGGGCTCGAACTCGGACCACTAGATCCAGAGTCCAACACGCTAACCATTAGGCCACCGCGTCTCACACTGAGATAAAATGAAGAGTAAATTGAAGACAAACCCAAGCCTGCCATAAATGACATTTATTAGCAATATTCAACAATTACAACTAAGAAACTTGTACCAACACTGTTGCTTCACTCATTTGCACAAATTAATAAATTAATGTTTTTTTTTTTTTTAATATTTAGTTTACAACATTTGGTTCTCCACCTTGCCACGCAGTAGTGCCGGCACAAAGTGATCTTAGATCCAATTATAGAATGATGGCTTGGAGCACAGTAAACAATGGATAATAAAAATGGCTGTTCTTATTAATAATAAGTATTGAATGTAACGTTTTAATTTGCCATCTTACTTCTCAAACTCATTAACCCTTTCACTCCCAGAGTCAAACCTCAAGTCAATAAATGCGGTTCTAACTTTTGAGTCTGTGGATGAAACCCTGGTGTGTGACCAATCAAACAAAAGCTATTGAGCAGTACTTTCAAGATAATTTCCTCAGTTTTGAACTTAGCACTCTTGGGAATGAAAGGGTTAATAAATAATTATTATTAATCAAATTAACGCAAAGGAAATCATTACTGTGAGAGAGGTTTGGATATCTGATCTTAATAAGCAAATATTTTTATGATTAATTTTATTCCCCAGTATATATTTGTTTTGATTGAGAAGATAATAAATTCTATCAAACACTCAAGATAGTGTTTCATCCGATTTCCAACACCTTAAATTTCGTCAAAAATACTCCGCTGTGTGCACATCGTATTTTAAAGGGTCCCTCTCAACCAGTGTGCTTGCGCGCCAATACTCTTACGGCGGCCATTTTCGGTGCCGCGAAAATGGTGGCTTGAAGTTAAAACTACATTTTGCAGGATTCTGGCCTTGTTCTGGCCACAAAAGCAGTTAGACAACCCAAGTTAGTACAATTTCGAAAGTATGGCATACATTAGCCCACGAGAGATCGAGTTCTGCGGATGAAAACAATAACACGCGACCGCAAAGCACACTGTTGAGAGGGACCCTTTAAACTCTCTTCTTGGTGCTTGAAACACACTCTCATGTTTGATGTACTACATTAAGCCAGTCAGTCAGTAAGACTTTCGATCCAATACAAGTTCATTCTGGCTTCCCATTAAGGACGGACCATTTTATTTTTGAGGAGGGGGTTGGGCAAATATTGCTCAAAAATACTGCAGAACTTTTGCAGAGGAAGTTCTTAACAGCAAAACAAAGCAAAGAAATACCTTGCAAATTAGTGAAAGAAAATTGATGCAAAGCATTTAGTTGCGAAAAAATGTAAGGTGGAAAAATTCCCCACCCCCACCCCAAAATAAAATATAATGGTCCATAGATATGGGCCTCACCAAGTGATTTGTCAGGTCAGGTAGCCAAACCTTATCAGGTTTTGATACAAGACCTGCTTCTTATCTGTAACAATGTGTAAGAAGGAACTTTAACCCAACCTGTGATCAGGCTAATTTTACAGCGCTCCCATTTACCGTACTCTTCGTCTCTACATGGTCGCACGAAAAATTACTCCTGAACAATTCCTCTATGCAATGCCTTCTGCCCATTTTTCATGATGGATTGACATGAGATAAGGAACACAAAAAATTAGCCTGATCGCAGGTTAGTTAGCCTAGTTAACCATATTAAGGTACAGTTTATATATTAATTTTTGAAGACCAGATGGAAGCAAGAAAAATAATAATAACGTCCTGACTTGCACATTTGTTTTTCTTAGAGAACTGCTTTTAAAATACGATTTCCATCAAAACCATTGAATCCCTTTATCTGGAATTAAAAACATTGAACCAAGACATAAAATAATGCTTTGCAACTGTTATCTAAAGCCTGGTTTCCATATGATCGCAACGATCGCTGTCGCAACGATCGCAAGAGTGGTTTCCATATGATTGCAACGATCGCAAGTGGTTTCCATATGATCGCAACGATCGCAAGAGTGGTTTCCATATGATCGCAACGATCGCTGTGATCATTGCGACTGCGATCGTTGTGATCATATGGAAACCAGGCTTAAACAAACACTGCAAGAGTTAGTAGTACCTAGCAAGTGGCTACACTACTACTATCAGTCTAAGGACCACCGTTTTAACAGGGGTACACTGGCCGCCACAAATGCGGCCAAATAATGATGATGATGATGACAGTGGGGGAGATGTTTACATTTAAAGACCACCAATCAGATCAAACTAACCTTAAAACCTAATTGATCAGCATTTTAACAACTTCTCAAGTATCAACACAAAGGTAAGCACACATGTTAGCAGAATAAAGGAACTGGTCACCTTGGAGGCATAGTCGTGACTTGATGTACACAAAAATTCTCTCAACTTCAAACATAAGAAATGTATGGAGACCAGTAAGGAGAATTTGTATGTTGACAGACATCAGGGCTTAAAGGGTTAGAGAAGGGGGAAGGAGGGTATAAAAATACCAATTCCTTCATTCTGCTGTAATAGGCCAATTTTGATATACAGTCATCGACATACAGTCGAAGCTCCCGTAAGCGGACACCCTCGGGAAGCAGAAAAAATGTCCGCAACTGGAGCTGGCCACTTACAGGAAAGTGGAAATACAGAGTTTGTATGAGCTAGAGTTCAAACAGGGTTTTGTCAAGGTAAGGGATGGACCATTAGAAAAGTGATGGGGCAAAAGCAACAAAAAAAATTTTCCCAGTAAATTATTAAGAAAAAAAAATATTCCACGCATTATCGCAAAAAAAAAAATCTGCCCAAGGACAATGAGGTTTCACCAATTAAAAATATATATATTCCAGCCATCGAGTGAAAAAAAAAAAGATTTCCACCTTAGGTGTACAAAAAATTTTTTCTTGCATCTCCCAAAATCCCCACCCCCCCATCACTTTTCTAATGGTCCATCCCTAAGTAAACCTGTCTGCTTACGAGAGTGTCCACTCAGAGAGCTTTGACTGTCCATGTACATTGAATCGAAATTGGCCTATTGCATACTGTATTTTTACTACTTTTTTTTATGAAAGTGCTCACTAAACTCTACAAGTTTCTACTTTTAAATATTATATGAACCCCAAATCAAAAACTGCAGGACAACCAGTTAAATAAGTCATTCATTAGTACCATCCATCCCTTAACTTTCTCGGCATTTCGTCTGGAATTAGTGTTGTTATTGTTAATCTTTGTTTGGTTGGTTTTCCCGTCCTTCGTCACTTGTGGAGACATCATTAGTGACAGATGGTTGTGTTTTAATACCTCCTGCAAAATGGATTCAAGAAAAAAGAGTTTAAAATTAAAACTACACGTGATGTAAAAAGGTGAGGTAAAGTCTTCACAAGCCTAGTGGCCCACAACTGTCGCAGCTTATCCCGGTTTCTGTAGCATGAAGCGATTAGGAGTATTGCTACTCCCATGGATGGGATGCCAGTCCATCACAGGTTAACCCCCAGCATTTTGTCACCGGTACCCATTTATACTCTTGGGTGGAGAGGCACTGTGAGAGTAAAGTGTCTTTCCCAAGGACACAACACAGTGACCCCGGCCAGGGCTCAAACCCAGACTGCTCAACCCGGAGCCTAACGCACTAACCATTCGGCCACTGCGTCTCTCACAGTTTCCATAGTACTTTAACTATTATAAAACAGAATGACTGCATCCACAGTTTACCTTGCAATGTAACTTGACTTTCCTCAAAAGATTTGTGTTTGTTAGTGCGATCCAAGCCCAACTGTAGTAATGGCTTCAGAGCATTACTAGCTGCTTCCTCGCGCGAGGCTTCCACGGTCACACCTGACCCATAACATGTGAGAGGGGGAATGGATGACACTGTTACAAGAGTGAGAAACTCTCTCTCCTGGAATGAAGAGAACAACAATGATTCAGTAAGTTCATTACCAGAAAGCCCTATAGGTTGGCCTGGACCTCAGTTAACTTTAAAACAGCACGACAACAAGAGCGTCAATCTGAAAGAGCCAGCCTAACAACTCAGTGGAGCATTAGCTTGGGTGCAGTGAAAATAGCAGTTATTACAGTTGAGCCCGCAGTCAAATATTCTTTTGTTTTTAAAAAGTATGCAAACGAGTTAGGCTCAATTTCCGCCGCTCTCTCAAGTCCGGTCTTCGTTCTGGCTCATTTTCCTGAACAGTGGCTGGTAATCTGAGCCAACAAATGAGGCTAATGGACCAATACAATGACAGATTGACCCTTTCGCCTTGTTTGCATGTCAAACGGCAAACAATACCAGATTGACCTTTCACCTCGTTTGCATGTCAAACCGCTGACCGTCTGTAATAACTGCTATGTTTCCCATCTTGCCTGAAGGGCAAGTGTGAACTAGGATGTACATGTACTAATCAGAAACTCTTTGAACTTAGCCCTGTTAATGATTATGGTAAACACATTTGTAAACTCTGGTGTTCAAAACCCAAACAAAATGGATCAAAATCTATCAATCACAACCCACAGACGTGACCTTTTGAACCCGTTGAAGTGTCAGAACTTCTGTTTCCTGAGATGTACACTAAGATGATTGACGGCAGCGAAAAACACAACCGTTGATTGAGCAGACTTCGCATGCTATTGAAAGGCGCAGTAAGTATTTTATATATTTAACCCTTTCACTCCCAGAATCATGAAGCATTGAGTCAATTATTGTGTTTCTAACTGTGTTTCTAAACCCTAGTGTGTGACCATTCAAATGAAAGCTACTGAGCAATACTTTCATGTGGTACTGTTTGTTTTTCCATATCATGCAAAATTAAATTTGAGATTTTTTTCAATTTTGAGCTTTTACACTCTTGGGAGTGAAAGGGTTAAAACAGGGCTGGTTCTAACCTTGGGATAATCAGTGAATTGAACTCTAAATCCTTCAACTTCAGCCAGATGTAGGAGCTTCTGAACAGGCGTTAGATGTTTCCCGCTGGGTGTCATCTTGACCACAGGGGCACCAGGGGCTCGGTTTAGCCCACCTTGTAGAACAGGCTCCTGAGGAATGGAAAACAGAAAACTACATGTTGCAGAATATTGAGAGAAATCTCGAACACGAAAGCAAACTGAAGGGGTGTGGAGCAATAATAAACTATTTGTGTCTACATTGCACATAAATTTGTATGAGAACATCAAGCGATTAGGATACACTTTGCCATTCAATATTCAAATGAGAGCTATGGTTTTCAGTATAGTTGAACTTTCAAAATTGAAGCCACTCTGGATTAATGAAAGCATTGATCATTTTTGAAGCAGAATGCCGTTTGACTGTAACTGCCATGGCTCTTCTAGTGGATGCAGTTTAGGATTTCGTGTTTGGGGACAGGATGCCAGTCCATTGACAATTTGCAGGTACCCATTTACCATGGGTGGAGAGAGGCACTATGACTCAGATTAAAGTGTCTAAAGCCCGATCAAACAGTCACAACATTTGTTGTGACATGTTGTGAATGTTGTGACCATGCCCGGTCAAACGGCCACAACAACCTCACAACATTTCAAGAACAAAAGAAATGTTGTCACAACATTGTTGTGAGGGGTGGTCAAACGGTCTCAACATCGGCTCGCAACAAATGTTGTGACCGTTTGATCGGGCCTTAAGAACACAACACAGTGACTGACCCTGGCCAGTGCTAGAACCCAGACCACTCGATCTGGAGTCCAATGCGCTAACCATTAGACCACTGCATCGTCTCCTACCTTAGAAGTAAAAGGTTAGATTACCTGAGGTTCCTGCTTGAGTTGTGCAATGGGCGCAACAACAGAGTTCATCAGTCTGATGATCGAGTCTGTTTGGCCAGTTCAGGGACCATTGGCAACAGACCAGGCTTCAGCTGTCGACCAAGAATGGTATGCGGCTGGCTGCTGGTTGTACTGCCGTTAAAAGAAACCTTCTGCTCGGCGTCACTCTTCTCGGTCTTAGCAGCCTTCTCTCCCTACAAGAAATATAAGAAAGATAAGTCACACAAGAAAAGAAGTGTCCAGGAGTCTCCCAGGCACAGAAAAAAAATATCCTGGTCTGACTCCTGGATGGGTTATCAAATCTCCCTGATACAGAGTAAGATGCTTAAAATATGTAGTTTCGTGCTTATTTTCTGGCTGATTTGGGGGAGAATTTTGGATGTTTATGGACTTTTTTGTGGAATCGGAGGTCAAGCATTTTTGGTTGTCTGTTTTGGGGGGTAACATAGACAAGAGGTACTTTTCAATAGGAAAAATTGGTGAACTCCCAGATTTAGGCGAACATGGTATATACCCTGGTACTTGTACAGTGGTATCAAGCTCTCAGAGAGAAAAAGGGGACAATACATTAGAACCCTTTCAGTTCCAACCTCAAAATATTATCCATCCCAGATGTCTGTGGACAAGGTTTTTTTTTCATCCCGCTTCATGCACCATTGGTGGTTTCATTCCGCGGTTAAAGAAACCTCATTCATGTGATGGTATTTTTGTGGCTCACATGACCGCTAAAAGTCGAACTGTCAATAAAGAAAAGTTTTACTCGTAACCACGACTTGTAGCAATGTTTGCATCCAGAACAGGCGGAATTTTCTTCCTAACAAAATATTTTTATTAATAGTAAAATACTTTTCTTCATTGACAGTTTGACAGCACTTCGACTTTAGCAGTCGTGTGAGCCACAAAAACAGCATCATGTGAGGAGGTTTATGAAACCGTGGAATGAAACCAATGTTGCGTGAAGCGAGCTGAGAAAAATCCTTGTCCATGGACATCTGGGATGAATATGAACAGTTCTCCTTAGTGATTGCCATAATATATTTCTTTCAATGTTAATGCTGAGAACTGGCATATCCTCTAACCCTAGCTAACACAACAAACCTCCCAGTTCAGTAATAGATTTCTAAGCTGTGAACAGTCTCTCTCTTGTACTCAATGTTTTACTGGTTTGCACAAGTTTTTAGCAGCAAGTGAAAAATCCACTTTGCTAATCTCAAAGGTTGTGCTTGCGCAAATGGTAGAGGAAAAGAGAGGGATTGCTCACAGACTAGTTTAGGTTCAGCGAAGGTACCTACCTGTGAGGTAGCAGCAGTCGGCTGTCCTTCAGTAGGGCGAAAACCAATCAGCTGTAACATGGCTTCAGCAGTCTTCTTTTTGGCCTCCTTCTTGTTTGGACCCGATCCTGTTGCCTTGTGTTGCCCGACTGTTTACCTGCATAGTGAACTCTCTCTCATGTGCAGTAGCCTTCTCATGATGCAGTTCATATACAGGTGGTTGATCGTGCCTGCGCTGAAGAATCTGACCAAGAATACTGACAGGATTCAGAGATGGATCGATCTCGGCATCCTTGGGTTTCCGAGAGATGCGAGGCCCACGTCGAACAAACCGGCCGGTATTCTTGTAGTTTGTCTCCTCTTGGGGTAGCTCAGGAAGTTTCTGTAGTTCTTCAAGCATTTTCTTTGCTGCTTCTTGTTGGCGTCTTTCTTCTTACAACCTTCACCGACTGTCATGAACTCACCCACTGTGGCACTCACTACAAAACGCTTCATATGAGGAGGACCACTGCTTTTCACATCTTCAAATCCTACTTGGAGCTTCCGTTTGGAGGCTATTTCATAAACCTGGCTGATCTCAGATTTTATCTCGGTGACACTATCATTGGGTGAACCCTCTGGTTGGCTAACAGTGCTTTCGCCATTCTGAACAAAAGCGTTCTGCTCCTCAGGCTTGTTAGAGGTCACCTTGTCTCCAGCAGCAGCCAGCTCCTCTCGCATCAGCTTGATTGCTTTCGCGGCAGCATTTTGCCGTGCCTTTTGCTTGTCGCGCCCTTCACCATAGAATTCTTGATCTCCTACCATAAGCTTCACACAACAGATCCTGGGTACACGGGGAGGAGCAGAACGGGGGTGATAACCATTTTGGATGTAAGGACGATAATGATTCTCCTGCCCTGGTTGGGCAATACCATAAGGGGAGCGTGGACGTTGCATATTGTGATGCATTCCCGTGAGCTGATGTTGTTGCATCTGAAGACCATTGTAACCCATGCCGAGAGGTGTTTGGTACGACGGCATCTTGGGCTGTAGGTCTTGATACTGCGTCAGCTTGCCAAGCTTCATGGCCAACACGTTAAGCTCCACAGTTGGAGTCACATTGAACTGTTGAATATTAGGTTTCTCTCTTTCTGGCATACAGAGTCCACAGTTCTCCAAACCTGCGGTGGCTGCAGCGTGTCTAGCACTTCTGATGCTTGTTGCTTGCCTTCCCACGTGCCCATGTCACCCAGGGTCAGTTGAATAGTGAAGGCTCGCTTGTGAGCTGGGCCGGTCTCCTCAATCACCTTGTATTCTGGATTCATTTTGTTTGCTTTCGCGAGTTCATTCATCAAGCTTACCGGGGTTTTCTGAGCCATTGTGACGATTCCAGAACTTGTAGAAGCGAAATATTAAAAGATGATGGTATTAAAAGACGGAGAGAAGCGGCGATCTTGTGTAGAAAGTCGTCGAGAGCGAATAATAAATAAGAAAATGGCCGTCAACTCCACAGAAGAAGATTCGAAGTGTTGTTCGAAATTACCGCTAACTTCCGTCGGGAAATTGGTGGTAATTACAGAAGAAGGGGAAAAAGAACTGAAAAGTGATGAAGTCGAGGAGAAACGGTGAGGAGGCCCCACACTTTTGAAGAAATTTGTTTTCTTTCAAAAGTGGACTGAATCGCCGGACATGAGGTCTGCTCGCCTTTGCGTCACTCGGAAGGAAATGGTATCCCAGCAGCCTTTGCCATACCAAAATCCGACACATTTCTTTTTCAGGGAGGGGAGAGTAAGTAAACTGTCAATTATGTAAAAATGTATTTATTAGCATTGCATTTTTTGTTCATAATTCATTTTACATCTCAACTGAGCCTAAACTGACTGCTGAACAATAAATTATTGAAACAATGAGTCAACTAGCACCCAACAGGAGGAGAACAATTCATAAAGTGCATTGAAGAGGTTTTATATAGTTTGGACTCCCATATAAACGTGGTGGGGGGGGGGGGGGGGGGGGGGGTGGGCAATCATCAGGAACTTAGGGGTGAAAATGATCTGAGCCACACCTGCAAAACAAGATTCTGGTACCTTCTGGGGGTTCCTTTCAACATTTCCAACAATCAACCCCCCTCCGAGGCCCGGCATCATGCTGGAGTAGCTATTTGATAGCCGAAAGTCTTATAATAAAAAACAAAGTTATGGAAAAAAGGATTTTATTATCATGTAACAAAAAACCTCAGTATTTACAATAATGCACACTTACAATAATATTTATCTCCCCAGTTCCCCTCAACTCATTTAACTGTTATCCACTCCCTATAAGGCGTGAATCCAAGGCAACATATGACCGTTTTCCAACTGTGCGCTAAGGGTGTCTGTGTGTATGGTCCCCCGGGAAAACCGTCTCATGCACATTATCCCGCTACAAATTCAGTTTTTTTACCCTTTGATTACCAGGGGAAAAAATCTGACCGATTTCCGTAAAACGTTGGAAACCGGTCTGGATCCATGCCTGTTTATCCCCTGCCAAGGAGCCTGTCATATGCTATTT
Source organism: Desmophyllum pertusum (assembly GCA_029204205.1). Classification (NCBI taxonomy): domain Eukaryota; kingdom Metazoa; phylum Cnidaria; class Anthozoa; order Scleractinia; family Caryophylliidae; genus Desmophyllum; species Desmophyllum pertusum. The sequence goes on from MU826864.1 coordinate 308,513, forward strand.
TAGTAATTTATTGATCATAATTAACTACAAAAATGCACAATAAAAATTAAAAATGCACGTGCTGTTCACAATATTATTAACAAAAAATACATCTGAGAACACCATTAATTTTAATTATTATTTTTTTCTCAGCTTGTGTTCTACCTAGACTGCGAGCAGTCTCTTTCTTTTCCTAATGTTTTAGGGCACGCGCGCGATCGAGCGGCGAGCGGCATAATTATAACATTTCCGCCTCGCGCCAAAGATCTGAGGAGAAAAGACCGACTGCTCGCAGTCTATGTTCTACCTGACTCTAACTAGGTAATACACAGGTCAAATAATTATTATATAAATAATATTATATTTGTACAGGCTGCACATTGCAGACCAGACTCAAATGTTTACACCTTCAGTTCTAAATTGTACCATTAAAATAAAATTATCATACAACTGTACTCCATTAACCCTTTCACTCCCAGAGTCAAACTTTGAGTCAATAAATGTGGTTGTACCTTTTGAGTCTGTGAATGAATCTCTCATGTGTGACCATTCAAATGACAGCTATTGAGAAGTACTTTCAAGTGGTGCTAGCGCTGTTTGTTTTTGACAATTTTTGCAAAAAAAAATCAAGATTTTTTACTCAGTTTTAACTTACCATGTACTCTTGGGAGTGAAAGGGTTACGAATTTGCCACATTTGGCTTTCATAAATTTACATTAAGTTTATACAGTGAAATGTGCTTACGATTGTCACTCATTGGAGTTTTACCACTTTCTGTTAGTTTTCCAAACTTTTTAGCCAAAATTAATAAATTATCAAAGATCCAGCCATCACACACAATTTACTGACTTTAACTTCACTGTCTCCAGAATAACTTAATGCGCCTTGAAATAAACGTACATGCAAACTCTGCTTTTTCAACAGTTTTTTTATCCGCTGCTGTCAAATCACCTTAGCAGATGTCTCAGGAAACAGAAGTTCACTTCAATGCAGGTTCAAAAGTTCATGTCGATGGGTTTTGATTCAGGTACATTTTGATCCATTTTTGGTTGTTTTTCTTATTTTTTTTTTCATTGGTTGTTGTCATGATAATTTATTATGATTGACAGCAGTGAAAACGCAATCAATATTAGTATGGTTTTGAACTTCAGAGTTTGCATGATATTGAAAGGCGCAGTAATGGTTTTTTATTGGTCAATCAATAGAAAAACCAACATAAAGATAATAATGATTTATTATATATTCTTATTATATAATAATTTTAATCGCACTAAGTGGTAACAGCATGACACATCATACTGTTATAAATAAAAAAATAAATAAAGTACAAAAAAAGATACTGTTATAAATAAATGTTATTAAAGGTGATAATTTAAACCTTGGTTGAATGCTCATTTCTTCTTTTCAGCTAATTTGTTTCCTTTTTTTCCTTCTTTTTTTATAACATACTGATAGTCAGAGAAATAATAATTATAACGACTGACAGTTGACTGAACCTGCAGTTTCCATCAGAAGTTGCTAAGCAAATATACAAAATTTCAAACTTTCATAAACATCATGTTTCGGAGTACTTGAGAGTGTTCATGCTATAATTTATTTTATAGTTACCAATTTAATTGTTTTATTGTGACATTTACATGATCTGCATGTTTGATCACATGACTAGAAAGCATGCAGTAAGATGATCCAGGGGTGGGGGGGAGGTCGGGGTACTGGAGGGGGGGGGGGGGACTTCCCTTCAATTTGGGGTGTTTGGGGGCCTTCCCCAGAAAAAATATCTGAAAAGTGCATTTTGGTGGATCCTGGAGATGGTTTTGCTATGGATAATGTGAAAGCAAAAAACCCCTCATGTCTGATAGGGGGATCCGTTACCCCCCCCCCCCCCCCCCGGATCAGTTTGAAACAGTCAGTAACTTCTGCTTTGTGTGTTTATACATATTACAAGCTATGTTTGCCTTTGCTGTATCACTCAAAATGCACAATATTATATTGTTATTATTATTATTATTATTATTATTATAATAAGTTATACATCATAGTATCTCTCACGAGGAAGCCTCTTCAAGAATTTCTTTTAGTTTGTCCTTCTCAACAAGATCAAATATTCCTTTGGCAAACTGAGAAAATAGTCTTTCCATGTAATTGGTTTTGTGAAACGTAATGCCCTCTATGAAACCAATATGTCCACCATATGACGTCAGCACCATGGAAACCAATGGGTTTTGTTCCAGTGCGTCCAATGGGATTGCTGTTGAAACCAAGGAAAAAGCAAATTTTTCATGATCTCTACAACATGAATAGCAGGTAGTAGCCTGCAACAGGCTTTCCGGGTGCACTCGCGCCATTTCTGCCCGGGAAAGCCTGTTTGCAGGCTAAGCAGGTAGTAAAACATGAGAAGTAAAAAGTAAGCTCTCTTTCTGAGCCTAGTAGTCCAACAGGTAGATGCTTAACTATGAAGTGGCCAGGAGTATTGCTCCCCCCCCCCCCCCCCCCGGATGGGACGCTAGTCCATCGCAGGTTACCCCCAGCATTTCTGTCAGGTTACCCTAACAGTTCGCCAGCTCCAGGGTGGAGAGAGAGGCACTGTGAGAGTTACATGTTTAAGTGTCTTGGGCTTGAACATGTACAGCTCGATTCAGAGTCAATCAATCTCGTTCCCAGAGTCCTCGTTACCCTTGTACAGCGGTGGAGCAGCCAACAAGGACCTCTGGGATAGAGTGATCCATCTGACTTGCGCAGTAAGACCGGAAGTCCAAGAATCTTGGCGTCCGTTATGCAAATTGTGATGAAATACTCAACAAAGCTGTAAGTTGTAAACTGGTAAAAAAATTGTTCCCCATAAAAAAAACTAGATTGACACTTCTACTCCTTGAAGCCGGCAGAAAAACTTATCATGCCTAGAAACATTATTTAACAAAGTGTTTGGTGTGACATGATCATGTTTTTCCAAACTGCAGACTGAAAATACCAGTATACGCCTGGGGATGGGAGGGCCCGTACTCCCTTATATACGCTATATAGGTGCTGCTGGACAGGGTATAGTTTATAAGCATTTTGGTCTGGAACAGGGAACAGCATTTTTTTGCCTGGTACAGGGTAAGGGTTATAGCCCAGCGGCACACCGCCACCCAATTGTTTTAGAGTACCCCCCCCCCCCCCCCCGGAGTATACGTATGTTAAACCAGCTAATTTTTAGGTCAATTTATTATTTAATGTATGGTACTAACCATGGAGCGGAGAGAAGGGATCGTCTGCGGCATTCAGACAAAGTACAGGCACTTTGATATTATGTAGTGGCTTAGTGTGAAGAGTTGCAGCACTGTAGTATTCTTCATAGTTACGATAACCAAATGTTGGAGATGTAAACCTCTCATCAAATTCACGTATGGTCTGAGACTGAAAAAAAAATTATCAACCATACTGTCCATTTAATTGAATCAGTATCTGCAAATTATTACTGAAAACGATAATTTATTAATAAAATAAAAGTTGGTGCAAAATGAATGCACAAAATATATCAATAATATATATCAATATTATAAAATAAATTAAAACAAATTATAGCAAAAAATATTCTGGCCATGCATGACTGGCAATATCTTCTAGTTGATCAATTTTTGTTCTCTTAGTCACCCATTCTCTTTTCCACAGGCTGCGATCCTTAAAGTCAGCACCATGAATCATGACCTCTGGCCAGACCTATTTTCTGAGCTTGGGCAGAGCACTCGTTTTCTCTTGTCTTTTTCTTTGCTTTACCAATCCGATTTGAGGAAAAATTATGGCTGGTCAAAATCGCAGTTCTTGGTGCCAACCAAAAGGATTGTGACCTTTGAGCTAGTCCCCCAGAAAGATGTAAGTCAAGGACACAGACAAGTTACGTGATAGTGATGACAAGATGACAATGACTTGAGTTTGGTATTGAGTGAAAGTATTGTATGATTTTACCTTCAATACATGGTGGATGTCAAATGGAAGATTTCCCAAATGGCTTTCAAACACTTCAAGATTCCTACAAATAAATACATGTACAATAAGTATATTAGATTGATCATAATCATGAATTGTAAAATAAATAAATAAATAAATAAATGGGAATTTCAGTGGAAATCCACAGAGTGGTTCTTTCTTCGCTTCCACTGTTTCCAGATCAAATGAAATTTAGCAATGTTGGTTTTTGTGGAAGGAGGAAAGCCGGAGTACCTAGCAAAAAGCCCTCGGAGCAAGGACGAGACGCAACAACAAACTCAACCCACTCATGACGCCGGGTAAGAGACTCTCACCACAGCGCCATCCCTGCCCTCCAGTGGAACCCTGCCTTACAGCTGGTTTGTAGTTACATGGTTAAAGGTCTGTAGTTATGTACAATTGAAGGGATTGCAGAAGCAAGGTGGAGCTTATCAGTTTCTGTAGCAAGAAGCGACTCTAGGGGAGTCTTGCTTACTCTCTCTGGATGGGATGGAAAGCTAGTCCATCAGAGCATTTTTGCCATGTTTTGCCAGTGCCCATTTATACTCCTGCAGTGGCGGATACAGGGGGAGGGTCGGGGGGATCCGGACCCCCTATCAGACCTTAGGTTTTTTTGCTTTCTCTATTATCCATAGCAGAACCATCTCCAGAATCCACCAAAATGCACTTTTCAGAGCCTAAAATCTCTAAAAGCCCCCCCTTCACGCCTACTACTGCCGTTTACTTCAAAAATTTTCCTTCAATCTACTTCACATTTTCGGGAAAACCCCAGGACCCCCCTATCAAAAAATCCTGGATCCACCTCTGTCCTGGGTGGAGAGAGGCACTGTGAGAGTTCCCGGCCAGGGCTCGAAACTTGACCACCCGATCCGTAGTCCAACGCGATAACCATTAGGCCACCACGTCTCCCTCTAACTGTTGATAATGTATTGATAAATGATATGTATTGATAATGTATTGATAATGTATTGATAAATATGTAAGAACAAAATTTTGATGCTGATTGTTCTTTCGAATTTACAAAAAAAGTTACCTGGTCAACATATTCACAAGGTTCCTTGTGAGGTGCTTATTGAAAAGAAAACTGTTGATTGGTTGTTCCAGTGACATAGTTGACTCCATGCAGTTCCAGGGGGTAGAAACAGCCATAACTCCGACAAGGCCACAACTGTCGCCATCACCCATCTCATTCAGGTAGTTCATCAGAATCATACTGTACATAATAAACAGTACTCATTAAATTAAAATTAATTTATTAATTTGTAGTTTTCAAGAACTTTTTATTACAACCAAACTTGCTTTTCAAGGCTCAAGAGAAAACAAATTCACCAATTTATTGTTTGTCATATGATTGTACATGCATTTTAAAATAAATAAAATAATATCAACATCAATTCAGTTGCCTATTACCCCCGTTTTCATAGCACAAAGCAACAACATTTGTTACTCCCCTGGATGGGATGCTAGTCCATTGAAGGTAAGCCCCAGCGTTTTGTCAGGTAAGCCCTGGCTAACAGTTTCAATGCCGATACCCATTCATACTCCTGGGTGAAGAGAGACACTGTGGCTAATATTTTACAATCTACATTTTCACAATTTTCTGGGGTAGCATGCCCCAAGACCCCTTATGGAGTCGCACTTTTGGCATGTGTACTTAGACCCCCACCCACCCCCTAACAAAATCTTGGATCTACCCCTGACAGTATACTAAGAAGAACTTTTAAACATACACGTACTTACCCTCCCATAGAAATCCCCATAGCAAGGATTGGTGACTTAGGATAGACTCCATGAATATGCGACAAAACAAACTTGAGATCTTCTGTGTTAGCTGCACAGAATGTGCGAGGTGTCTGTGTAAAGAAGGCTTCATTAATTCCAATAACGACCTTTATATCGTAGTATGAGTATAAGATTGACTATGACTTTGAAATTTCAAATCAGTCGATGTAAACCCTGCGCACTAAGTTTGAAAAGTCGTACTCGTACTCCGATCTAAAGTCCCTAATGTCATGGCCACAACCTCTTTATAAAATATTGTGTTTCAAAAACGAACAGTACACATTGATTGATTGATTGATTGATTGATTGATTGATTGATTGATTGATTGATTGATTGATTGATTGATTGATTGGAATCCTGAATATATATTAATTAAATTTTCCTTCAAACTGTACAATATATATTGTTTATTTACCTTTAACTGGGAAGCACCAAATCCTCTATGATTGCAATAATTGTCCTATAAATAGAGATTTAAAAATATACCATTTGTTAATTAAAATTAATTTGATGTTATGGAGGAGGAAAACTAAACAACTTGATTTTCTTTATTGATCGTCTTCCAGGCAAAAGAGTGTCTGACAGAAGCTATCAAAAGAGTAAAGGACCTGGACACACGGTGGGAATATTTTTCGCTCCATGTGGCTACATGCTGCAACATTTCGTGCAACATTTGCTGGCTTTTCCCTATTAACTCATTGCCGCTCGCCCCAAAAAAGTGAAATTTGATACTAGTGTTTGTTTATTTATTTTCTCAACAGCCATTTACAATTGCGTGGAAAGCTATATCTCTTTTGAAAGGGTAGTAAATAAACTTTCTGAAAAATTTTTTTCCCAATGAAAACCCATAATATATTAATTAGTTAATTATTAACTAGCATAAATAATATTAATAGCCGCAAAATTTGGACAAAAAAGCAACTATTCAAAATGATGACTGGTTTTAAGGAAAAGTTAAAAGCAAAAATGTTACTTGTTATATTGGCAACATATCCTGAAAATTTGGCTGAAAATGGTAAGTATAGAATAAATTAGTATTTTTTAGTTTGGTATCAAATTTAATTTATGCAGAATTTGACCCGAAAACATTGTGTCAACACTCCACTCGAAATTATCTCTGTCGTTCCATAAGAACGTTTTGTCCTTCCCTTTACTGAAATATGAATCCTAACATGTATTCAAAGCATCAACAAGGTTTTCAAATATAAAAGCGAATCAAAATATAATTTCAGTTGCATTTGCGTTCGTTCGATCGATCGATGCAATATTTCGTAACACTTATCTTGGTTCGTCGCTCAATTTTCGAGCTCCAGATGCAATTAAATTCCTCACTGCTTGGCATCCTTCTGGATCACTTCCTCGTCCAAAACTCTTGCTAAAACGTCCTCAACAACGCCTGTAACGGATTGCGAACGCTTCACAAATTGCGGCCATGTGTTACATCAGAAGGCTTTTCTGAAAAAGCCGTCATATAAGACCAACTAGGGTATACCTGTTCAAACTTGCTGGGAGAATGGGTCAGAGTATTCCCAGTCCACCTTGAAAACATGTGGGAAATCGGGTAAAAGATTATTTTTTGCGAATTTTTTTACCTATCGTTCCGAATCGAACGATGGTCTTCGTGCATCAACGGCAATGAGTTAAACAAGATATTGCCAAACTAGCTAAGCCTAAAATAGGTAAATATGTTGAAGAAGAGCTTGGGTTTTTAGTTTTAGACACATTGAAATTTGTTGCTTGCAATGTTGCAAAAGTAGAACAAGATTCTACTTCTGCAATATTGCGTGCAACAATTTCAGGGGTGGAGTCACATGATGCAATTTAGCCATTATGCGCAATATTGCATAAAATGTTGCACCATCTATCCTGGGGCCTTAGCAAGTTCTAGCTGTTGCAAAATATGTAATTTGCTATATGTCAGTGAGACCAAACTTACCTAACTCCTAGTTTTTCGCCCAGTAGCACCAAATGCCGGCTGTAGCTGGTCTCACTTCCACCTGAAACAAATAAACAGAGTTTGATATTGATACAGTGAAACCCCGATTTAACGAACCTCGATTTAACGAAGTCCCCGATTTAACGCACAACTTTATTCAGCCCGGCCAGAATTACAATAAAATGTATGGAAAAGAACCCCGATTTAACGAACCCCGATTTAACGAAATCCTCGATATAACGAACACAATCTAGAAGCTCGAATGTAAAATCTACCCCGATATAACGAATAAATGTCATCACGCCACAGAAGATGAATAATCGACTACAGTAAAATATTTTAATTCTCTAAGAAAGTTGTCAGCAGTCCATTACAGTCATACATGTTGCTAGAAATAGTACTGTCATGGCCATCTAATCGGCTTTATCTTCTTTGCTTTTGATCAGTTAACATTACGGCAAAATTAATTATTAACTATACCCCGATTTAACGAAGTTTTGTCAGTTTTCAACAATTCGTTATATCGGGGTTCTCGATTTAACGAAACCCGATTTTAACGAACCAATTTCCCCAGTCCGGCACTTCGTTAATCGGGGTTCCACTGTAGCTGCAAATAATAAAGCAGGGGTGCAAATAATTTTTTCTCATGAAAGGACATGTGTCTGACTAAGACAAAATTTTGGTCAGGCAAAACAAAAAGGAGGTCGGACATCATGTTACAGTATTGCTTGATACGCAAACCTGCTAATTTAACGCGTTGTCATCACAGAGTAAACTATAATATGTAGTTTGCATTAGAATAAAACTCGTTGGCGTTTACGTTGGAAGGCAAAACTGAAAAATTGTCCATACATCATGTCCGACCACATTTGGATTTCATCGGACATAAGCAAATATTGGTCGGCCATTGTCCGATGACCGACTGTTATTTGCAGCCCTGTAAAGGTATGATTATGGGGGACCACAAATGAGAAGTTCCAAAATTTGGAATTGTTGTGTAGGTTTGACTGTAATCCAGAAAATAAGCTTGATGTACAGTCAAAGCTCCTGCAAGCGGACACCCTCGGGAAGCAGAAAAAGTGTCTGCAACTGGAGCTGGCCACTTACGGGAATGTGTAAATACAGAGTTTGTATGAGTTCAAACTGGGTTTTGTCAAGGCAGCTGTAAGTAGAGCTGTCCAATTACGAGAGTGTCCATCAGAGAGCTTTGACTGTAATAACTCTGATCCATTGTTACTGCAGTGGATTACTTACCAGTCAGACCAGGAAGTATTAATACAGTTGGGTCGAGAAGCTGCATCTTGTAAGTGGTATTAGCATCATTATCACACCAGTCCAAGCAAACGATTCCACCATCAGGAGTCTCTAATGTCTCCCTAGTAACGCAGAAGAAGTTAGTGTCCTTGATAAATACTGTTAGTAGCTCTCATAAATCCATACATTAAAAATTTTTAGGTTCATGGTTGATGTAAAGCCGCACGCGGGCCAAACTGGCCCACACTGCTGACGTTTATCCCAGCTTCTGTAGCATGACTCAGACTAGGAGTAATTTGCTACTCCCCCTGGATGGGATGCTAGTCCATCGTGGGCTACCCCCCCCCCCCCCCCCCCCAGTATTTTGTCACCAGTAACCCATTTATACTCCTGGTGGAGAGAGGCAATGTGAGAGTTAAATGTCTTAACCAAGAACACAACACAATGGCCCTGGCCAGCACTCGAACCCAAATCCCGTGTCCAACACGGTAAAAACCTTGAGATACCGTAAAAATTTTGATAATAAGCCCTGTATATTTTGTTCATACGGCTTTTTTTGGTGGGCTAATTTTTCCAGTGGGGGTGGGGTGGGGGGTTTACTATCAGAAGGAATTTTGTCAAAGTACCAATAATAATTATTACTGACAAAATGCACTGGAAAACTGAAAATGTGACATCATGCTTTATTGCAAGTCTGCATCACTGGTATCTAAAGTTTATAGACTGTGAATAATTATTTGAACGCTCGGTTAATCAAACTCAATCGAACACCAATCATTTGATTGCACTTGGTAATCGAACCCACAAGAAAACTTGTCAATCGAACACAATAGAACCTTTGATTAACAAATGGTCAACAATCAAACTCAATCAAACCATAATAATATTGTAAACGCAAATATCGAAAGCCAATCGTTTGATTGAGTTCGATTGGTTTTCAGTTTGATTTTGTTTGATTAGACACCCTGGTAAATATCCCATACAAACACTGTATGGCAGAAATAATAACAATGTAAAATGGCAGAATAAAAAAATCAATCAACCTCCATAAGATATGAAGTCTTGTCAAAACAGAATTGTGCAATTTAATATTTTAATTTGTAATTTGGCAGTTAGAGCGGCTTTCAATTGAGTGTAGTAAAACCAAAACCAAAGTTATCACTCTGTCCAATCACAACATTCGAAAACAACACAAGGAACCAATGAGAACTCGAAGCAAATACATCATGAACTATCATGTAACAGGCGCCAAGCGCGGGAAAACGCGTGCGACTAAGTACGATTGGTTTTAGTTTGGCATCTGATTGGTTAAGAAAGTGGCGCTAGTTTTTCAAACCAATCAGAGAGCGCAGTAAAGCAAAACCAAAGCAAACGCATATTACTTTCCACAGTTAAATGAAAACGGCTCTTAATTATGTAAAAAATTCAAAAGTTTTAAATTAATTATTATCTGCACGCTTGTGCAATAAGAGATTTTTACACAATTGCGATATATTTGGCAATTCTGTCAAATAGACAATCACTTACCAAATAGTACATGTAATTTCGGCACACATTTCGTGTTAATTACTTATTCAACTGAATTTGCAGGTGCATATAAATTCCTGATCTCATTAAAAAAAAATTCCGCCGGTCGCTTATTTATTTTATCGTCAACCAGAAATAGCAAAAGATGGCTCCCCTATCTTGCTCGTAAGCTTTTCCCATTCCATTAAGGAATGACCCATTTTTGTTAATCGATCAAAGCATGAAATCGTACAGAAAATGAGAGCTTCAAAGCGTACAGTAAGCTTACTAATAAATTATTCAGACAATCACAAATTAAATTAAACTTGTAGCCGGTCCGAACAGTGTTAACTAACTTTGATCTAATAAGATACCAGCAGATCTGCATAAGGACATGGCTTTTAGACAGCAACTTACCTCCGAAAGGGAACTGATGGCCGAGATCGGATCAAAGCTCGTATGACTGTCTGTGCTCGCGCTCCAAAACACCAAATTGTTGGCCAATAATTCTCGCTCACATCGGACAACTTTCGAGAATAAATTGTCGAAAACGACCCTGTTTGCCGATCAACTGCGGTTTATGGACGACGTTAAACAAGTAGTATGTGATGTAGATTATGAAAAAGAACTGTCAGAAGGGGTAGCCATTGCCATTGGTAAAGAAGATGTAGAAACTCTTGCAAGATGACATGTTGACAACAAAATCTCTTCAGCATGCAATCTGCTGTTTGCCGCGGAAAACTGAGAACGAGTGGACTTTGACCCTTCTAGTGTCCAGTGTATCACGTTCAAAAACGACCGCGGAAGACACTGGAGCATAATTTGCATTGATCCAAAAACATGATGGCTTTCGAGGTTTATTCGATTTCTTTGAATATTGTCAGAAGTTTGCGGTGATCTACACCCAGAAAACGACGGTTTAGAATTCGAGAATATTTTTCTTCATGATGACAGAGTTGTTTAACCATTACGAGCAGCAGTTTGGGAATATTAGCGCCGAGATCACGGCGCGAATATGCAAGATTCCAAATCTTCACGGATGTAAGTTTCATGATCAATTTTGTAGTTTCTTGATATTGTTGTATTTTACCTTCGTTTATATTAAAAAAATGATTTGATTTTATTTATTTTTAGCTGCTAAAAAGAGTGCTGTGAGCGATGTGGAAAGATGTTTCGACGAAGCTAGAGAATTGGTAAGAAATATTAAAATTAAAATCTAAATGTTGTCCAAGTCTATTGATCGAAACTCAATTATCGCAAATTGAATTGATGGAGTGTGTTTATATTTATGACGCTTTATTAGAACTCTCATTGATTTTGTTAATTTTGTAAACAGTGAATTTTAACATTGTCGGATTTTTTATTGCACAAGGACAATTTGTAAGCTTATGTGATCAAACTTCATCTGACAGAAAACAGCCTTTTCACTATAGCTATTTTCTCAAATTCTGAATATGAATATCATGAATGCTAACAAGCAAAAAATTTAAATGAATGTCTTCAGGATAATTATGGGCGGGGCTAAAGTACAGGTCACATTTCACAGGTCAGAGTCACTAGTAGCTAATCCTAGCCCTAACCCTAACCGGTTAGCCTTAGGGTTAGGGTTAGCTTTAGAGTTAGGTTAGGGCTAGCCTTAGGGTGACCTGTGACCTGACCTGTACTTTAGCCCCGCCATTATGCTGACTTTACGTTTGTTAGAAAATTGACAGTTCAATGTTGAAAAAAAAAATGACAAAGTTGGCACCCCAGAGTCTAAAGACACATACACTTGGTGCCCATCCTCTATACCTCATTGCATAATAGATTTCTTGTTAAAATACTGGGGTTTTTTTTACACATCACAAAGAAAACAAAATGTATTTCAAGTTAATAAGAAAGTACAGTGGAACCCTCCTGTAGGCGGACACCCCTGGGTCCAGAAAAAGTGTCCATTTAAGAGAGGTGTCTGCTTATGGGAGGTTAAAATGTAGTGTTTGTATGTAGCTGGGTTCATGACTAAGCGTCCGCTTATGAGAGATGTCTGCCTATAGGAGGTGTCCGTTAGAAGAGGTTCGACTGTAATAATTTTCATTCATCAGTCTCGGAGGTCGAGCACGCAGGTGGGCGACTGATTGGGAATGTCGTTGTAATATTATTATGATTGACAGCAGTGAAAAACACAATCATTAGTTGTGTCAATCGTCATCTCTGTGAGGATTGGTAATGTACAATGTCGTCACTGCTGTTATATTAGCCTAATGTACCCATCACGCGTTATCAGTCATACGCTCATTGTAATCGCGGTCAAGCTAATTTCATTACCCTAATTCCCTCCCACCCTTACAGTGTTGGAGTCTTATTTGGTATGTTGTCATTACTAGATTGAACAAATGGATTTAGAAGTCAGAGAAGTTACAGGAGATGAGAAATCCAAATTGTTACACAGACTAAAAGCTTATAAGAATGAAGTGCAGAGATTTGAACAAGACTTGGTAAGCAAGGACTTTAGCCACATTCCAGCCCAGGGGGGGGGGGGGGGGGGGGTGTGGGGTACTCCCCAAAATACTTATACGGGTATGTGCCGCCCAACGGGGTCGTGATTCTAGGACAGGGTATCCATATTCAAGACTTTTCAAAAACGGGCTATTGAAATTTACTAACTTTCTAGAACGGGGTGTTAAAAATTGGCCTATTTCTACAATGGGGTATCATTTTGAATGCAAATTCTTTCTAAAACGGGGTCCAAATTTGGAGACCTGGGTGGCACATATCCACCCACAACATACCCGAGTAACCCTCCCCCTTCCCCCTGCAGGGCATTCCAGCTCATCCACTCTGCCTTGTTTCTGCTCTTTCTCGATGGTCCTTCTCAAATTTGTCTTTGGGCTACCTCTTGCCCTTCGACCCTCCAGCGTCCGCCCCAGGGCGGACATGCAGTTGTTCTGACAGTTACTGACAGTATGCTGTTATTTTTTAACTTCCAGAAAAAAGCCCGAGTTGCATTCTCTGATCAGGAAGGCAGAAATGAATTACTTGGTGGTGATGATTCTCATAGCTCAGAAGATCAGGTAGCGTTTTTTTTCCAAGTCAAATAAGCATTTCATTATTGAATTTGTTGTTGTTGTTGTTGTTGTTGTTGTTGTTGTTGTTGTTAGGCAAGGTATGCACTTAATGCCGCTCTCCACCCAGAGGCCGGTTGTTCAAAGGATGATTGCAGTGCGACTACTATAACCGGGGCCACTTAGACAAAGAAAACCAAACCATCTTACAGAATGGAAACGAAGAATTTCAACTTCAACTTGAGTGTTCAGTCCAATTCAAGTTTTCATTGCCTAAGTGGCCCTAGTTACAGTAGTCGCACTGTAAGCTAATCCAGGATTAGCGTGAATATTGAATTCAGTTTTATAATTTTTTCAGTGAGGTTTTCTGTTTATATTTTTTGTCCTTCAGTTTTGATTTTGAGTAATCTCAAACTCCACAAAACATCAATAGTGAAAAACACTTTTGTACAAGAGAAATTAAAACCTTCATTGACTTTTAATCCAGGGTTAGCGTTAATCAGCTTTCGAACAAGAGCCCAGGAGTATAAATGGGTACTAGCGAATTGTCAAGGCAACCTGACAAAAGTGCTGGGGGGCTACCTGCGATGGACTACCATCTCATCCAGGGGAGTAGCGATACTCCAAGTGAAGTTGCTTCATGCTATGGAAACTGGAATTAAGTGCCGGCCTGATAACCCACTTAGGCTTGTAGACATACTTTCTTTATTGAAAGTTTTGCAGGATGAATTACATGTATTGTCCTGTCATCTGTTGTACTCTATCTAGAGAGCCAGATTGCTGGATAACACCGAAAGAGTGGAACGATCTGGGAGACAACTAGAGGAAGGTTATAAAATGTGTGTAGAGACAGGTAAGCTAAGGCTGAACTTGTACATGTATTTACCTTTACTGCATATGCTTCCCTCTAGAAGTTGAATATTATTATTTTGAACATATTTCACACTTTATATTTCATATTTCACATTTCATATTTTACAATTCATATTTCACATTTCACATTTTATATTTCACATTTTATTTCATTCACATTTCACATTTCATATTCATATTTCACATTTTATATTTCATATTTCACATTTTATATTCATATTTCACATTTCATATTTCATATTTCACATTTTATATTTCATATTTCATATTCACATTTTATATTAATTTTTCATATTTCACATTTCATGTTTCACATTTCACATAATAATTAAACTTGGTATTATATGAAATATGATCAAATTTCTGCATCCAACTAGAATGAAACTCGCACACTGCAGCTCCAAAATAGAATGGGTTTTTTATTGCCATTTCAGAGCAAATAGGAGTCGACATTATGGATAATTTACACAGAGACAGAGAAGTCATGGAACGAGCAAGAGAAAGGGTAAGTCCACTTCTCCGCACAAAAAAATGAAGTAAAAAAAATCAAGAGATTGCGAGATACTTCATGTGTCTGCCTTTATTCATTCATCATGCAACTGTCACAAACTTTAGGCAGACTGCAGTCATTCTTTCAAAGTGGGGAGCGATACTTTATATCAAAAGCCAAAATCTTTCTACCAATAAATCTGCCAGAAATTTCTAACCACCCCCCCCCCCCCCCCCCCAAAAAAGTCCCCAAATCATTAAAATTTCAAACCCAAAAAGGCCTGTGCACCTCCCTGTCACTAATATACCTTAGTACTGTACCCCCTCTGTATGCCACTTTGGACCGAGCAGAGAGTTAAACCTTTATTGCGTCACACCCAAGATTGGCATGACCAGGAAAGGGGCTCACCTAAGATGGACTAGTCTAGCATATCTTCCATGACATGTAACGTAGCGTCACTATCAGTATTCACTGGCATGTTATCATTCACCTTGCAGACTCGGGGAACAGACAAGGACCTATCAAAAAGCTCTAGGATTTTAACTGGAATGATGAGAAGGTATGCACATGAATTCATGGTTACCGTATATTATGTATTTCTGTTGAGGCTGTTAGGTATAGACATTTAGAAAGGTCGACTAGCATGCACTTGGGTGGCTTGTTCCAGGTGTTTGGTTAGTGGTGGGGGGTGGGGACAGGGGGTTGAGAACCCAGGAGTAAATGGGGCGGGAAGTCTACCGGAGACAGTAGAAAGAGGCAGAGAAGCGGGATTCCCAAGATGGCGGGAACCAGGAGAAAAAGGAAATTGCATAATATTTTGCAATAGAAAAAGCACAAAGAGGCTGGAAACTGGGAACCACAATGGAAGGAGAGAGAACCTGGAGTACAGGAAGCAGGACGTTCAGATCCCCCTGCCCCCCCCCCCCCCCCCCTCACTTAATGGGCAGCAAAGCAAACCCCCCACCCCCCTCACTTAGTGGGCAGCAAAGCAAACCCCCCACCCCCACCCCCTCACTTAGTGGGCAGCAGAGCAAAAGATAGCGAGTGGAAAAAGCCATTTCCCTAGCCTTGTTAGACACTCATTATTCTCCATGCCGCCCCCCTAATCGAATGCCTGGAACAAGCTGGCACTTGGGACATTTTTCAGACACAAAATTGTTTTGTACTTGAGTTGCTTCTTCTCACACACCACTGATAGCCATGTCAAGCCGACCGCCGCAAGCCTGACCTTTATTATAAAATCAAAAACTGTACACATATCACGCTAAAACTGGGAAGCTTGTATAACGCTGCATACAACTGAAATTCTTTGGGTGGGTGGGTGGGTGGGAAGGTCAGTAATGGCGGACACAACAAAACAACTGCCCACGTCACAAGTCACATGACCTATACCCAGGCCCCAACGTTGTGTGAGAAAAACAAAAATTCACTTCTTTTGTTTCACTCAACCAGTGGAAAATACCCTCATTATTGTCTTAAATCCATTTTTTTTATTTCAGGGTAATCCAGAACAGGATAATAATGGCTGTTATTTGCCTTGCAATACTGGGAGTTATTGGACTTGTAATATATTACGCTGTCAAATAATACCAGTTGGTCAGTATTCGCCCATAATCAAGATAAATTCACAAATTTTATGTATAGTGCTGTAAGTAATTTGACTGAATTTGGTAGCAAAAGACAATCATTATTTTATTGAAAAAATGAAGACACCAAGTTGAGGCAGTCGAAGCTCTTGTTGCGACCACTCTCGTAAGCGACCAAGCTCTAGTTATGACCACCATTGTGAAACCCCGTTTGAATTGTCACTCAAACTCTGTAATAAAAAGCTCTCGTAAGCGACCGCTCCCGCGACCACTTTTGGGAATTACCAACTGGTCATTTCCTTTGTTTTTAAGCTCTCGTAAGCGACCACTTGTTGTGCTACACATTTATGAGACATTGTATTATTTTTTTGTAATCATCTGAATAAGAGAAGTTTTCAATCTCTGTGGATGCATGACCTGTACATTCGCTTTCATGCATTTCGTAAGTGGCCAGCCTCTATTGTTTAAGCGCGTGGTTGCTTAGGAGAGCCCATTCTCTTAAGTGACCAGCTCTAGTTACGACCACTTTTTCAAATTTTCCCGAGGTGGTCGCTTACGAGAGTTTCAACTGTATTACTATCTGAAGAACTTTATAATTATTCATCAAATACTTTTTTCTTCACATGATTAGCCTAAACACATGATGCAACCAAAACTGAGGGATATTTGAGGTCCATATGACCCAAGTGATATCTTCCAGTTGTCAAAATTTGTGTTTTATGAATAAATGAATTATTTTGATGTTTGCCAGCTTAGCCAAGATCTACCATACAGAGAGGCCTTGTGTGAAAATATATGAAGGATAATGAAGCACAAAATATAGCCTCCTCATTTTGGTTTCAGAAATATGCACAGATATTATTTTGCCCTTGGATCCTGTTCATCCCTTCCAACCGCTTTTCGGAAACAGATAATGTCTGCATTGAAATATCCAAGCTTATAATCCATCAGATATTTTTCTCGCGCATCATTGGTCTAAACACATCACGTGGCACAGCCTTAACTGGGGAATATCCGGTGATATTCCCCAAGTGATATTCCCCAGTTTTCAAAATTTGCGTTTTACGTCTGCACGTTCAGTTTTCGTTCAAAATAAATTGTTTTGTACTGAACAGAATGATTTGAACACACTATTGAACGTTAACATAATTATTTTGACGTTTAACAGCTTGGCGAAGATCTCCTAAAAAGAGCGGGCCTTGGGTAAAAATATTTGAAGGATAATAAGCACAATAGCCTCTATTTGGCTTAAAAATATGCTCAGATATGCTTCGCTCTCGGAAAACTGTTCGCTTTTCAGAGCAGATAATGTCCGCGGACAAATATCCATGCAAATATTTTCGCGCCGAATGGAGGTTATTGTTTATATATATATTTCTGTACCAAATCTGTGAGACTATTGTTTATATATTAATCTAATTTTGACACTCTGCTTAGTTCAAACAATCTTATCTTATAATAGTTTGTGTCATAATGAAATTATGATTGCTATCTATAAGAATAAATTATTATTAATAAGTAATTCTGTAGCATTATCCAACTGCTCTCGTTTTGTTCAAATAGTAGAAATATGTGATGTACGGTATGTATATAGTTTAGCCAATTATTTGACTTGTCGTAATCTTAGTTCACTAAACGTTTTGCTGCTTCACTAATTTACTTACGAGGCTCGGCTACCAGCTGTTGTTCCAAAACATGAACCTGCGCTTCTCTTGGGGTGGAACGAACTCAAGAGTGCGGCAGGCATCGAGGCTATTATTTATTTAGTGATAGGCAAAATCTACATCAGGTGTTAATTTTTATTTCAATATTTAAACCTATACACTTTGCTAGACTAAAACCAATACATCCCTTATTATCAAACTGTGTCTTTCTTAGTCCAGTTCTGGCCCCTCTCTGTCACGCAACGCCCTCTACGAGAGCGTAGCGTTGCGTGACAGAGAGGGGCCAGAACTGGACTATGTTTTCCTATGTCAGGAATTTACTATTTTCAAGTTTCTTTGCATTTGATGATTTTTTTTACATCACAAAATGACTTGAAATAAATGTAAAGCTTTACTAGAACGCTACTAAGTACCATGAAATATGTTTGTTATAGTCTTTTAGTCTTTCACTCCCAGAGTCAAAACTTAATCCACTAATCGCCATCCCTTTCCCCTCTTTAAATACAGTCGAAGCTCCCGTAAGCGGACACCCTCGGGAAGCAGAAAAAGTGTCCGCAACTGGAGCTGGCCGGCTTACGGGAATGTGTAAATACAGAGTTTGTATGAGCCAGAGTTCAAACAGGCTTTTGTCAAGGCGGCCGTAGTAGAGCTGTCCGTTTACGAGAGTGTCCGCTCAGAGAGCTTCAACTGTATTCCAAAAATAGTCAAAAAGATTATAAAAGTTTGTGGGACTTTCTGCTGCAAACCAAGATATTACATATAAAGCTATCACGGAAATTTTCACATTGCATGAAACAGGAGAATATCGTTCAAAGGTATGGAAAACACAGCATTCACCTATAGCTCTCCCTATAGATCTTTTCAAGGCTTTTTTCGCCTTATTTCCGGGGATAACATGGCGCGATCGAAATACAGTGTTTGTATGGAGAAAGTTTTTACAAGCAAATGAACGGAAAACGTACTTAAAACACGACTGCACGCATTCTAGCTCAGCTACGCACCTAAAATTTGATCGGTTAAATCTTTTGCCTTATATCTTAAGTTCCCAATTCATAAATTTTGCAGAATTCAAATTTTACGGAAATTATTTGACATTGAATCCCGCCGGATTTTTCTCTGATACAAACACTATTTCGCAGAAATTTGATTAAATTTCAAATGCTTTTCTTCTAAAACGAATTTCTATATCGACGTGAATATTTGCACGAAATTAATGTGACTGATCATGTTTTCTAGAATATATTATTACATAAACAGTTTTGTAGGGTCAGGAGTTTAGGTTTCAGAATCATTTTGATGACATCTATAAAACATGAAAACCAACAAATTCCATGTTCGCGTGATTTGCCTTTGCGTGTCGCCCGGAGGCAACAACGATGTCACGCGAAATCTGAATCACGCGAAAATCTGTAACGAATTTTTAGCAGCCTTCGAGTTGTGTGCGAATTGTTGTAACAATAATAACTTCAAATCCCGCGCCAGTGACACTCCGAGGTATTTGTCGCTCCGTACAGTGGAACCCTCTCTTTCGACCACTCCGTTTATTAATACGACCAAAATCCCGCAATAGATTTCTTGCCTGAAAATCCTTTAATCCGACCATCTCGTTAATGCGACCAATTTTTAAGGGTGGTCGTTCGTAATCCGTCTCAATCTTCGCCAATTTTAACCATCCTTGTTCCTTTTTGGTTTATTTTGACCTCTTTAGCGTTTATCTTCACACGTAATCTAATTATTTTGAGGTCTATGATTTGATGGTAATTTTGTAGAGAACATGAAAATTGTAATTAATTCAAGCCCTCGGTCAGTTCCTTTGTCTGTTGACTAGTTGATGTCCTCGACTGAACCTCAGGAGAGTGATAAGAGGCTCTGTCTCAAATAAGTGTGGTTATTTTGGTTTCGTCTCGAGTATTTTCAAATTAAATGGTTAATTTAAAAAATTGATTACGTTTATGGGGGGTATCAAATTTTCCTAAACTCTTGTTCTTATGAGAAGTATTGACAATATAAACCCCCTGTTATATTGCCCCCGGGGTGCGTTCTTGGGCAAGGCACTTTACTCTCACAGTGCAGAGCGCGAGGGAAGAGGTGGAGTTCTTTTTGCGCGTTCAACGAGTTGAGAAAATAGAGAGGCCGCGAACAGTCTAGTCAGTCTATATTGCTTTTCATGCTACACTTATTACTGGAGCTAAATGCTAGCGGCTGATGAGCGTGATCTGGCTATTCTGATCGATGAGGTAGACGCGACGATTCACTGAGTTTAAACCATCCGGTTTGGAGCTACTTTATAAAATGCCGACCAGAACCGAAGTCTCCCTCTGCCCCGCCCCTATTAACGATGATGGATTTTTGACGGTTTCCAGTAATTGAATGGGTGACCTGCAATTCAGTTACATTTGAGCCTGCTACATTTAACCGTCCTGATTGGGGCGAGAAATGAGAGCTCTCTTTTCTCGCCCCAATTCTCGCGCATCGCGCAAATCCCAAAACAAGAGAGCCTACTTACATTATGACAGAAGCAATTATTTTTCCTGTGTATGCAAAATTAGAAATATACAGGAGAGGGAGCAGGCCTTGTTAGCCAAGCGCGACAAAATTATAACCTCACTAAGCGGTCTCAAATAATTTTTCAGAGATAATCAGATGAAAATAAAAAACGGCAAAAACGTTTTTATACAAGAAGCGTCCAGTAATGCTAAACTTTTACTAGATGCAGCCCCCCCCCCCCCCCCTCCCCCCCACCCTGGATGCTTAAATAAAGATTTACTTTACTTTACTTTACTTTACTTTACTTTACTTTACTTTACTTTACTTTACTTTACTTTACTTTACTTTACTTTACTTTACTTTACTTTACTTTACTTTACTTTACTTTACTTTACTTTACTTTACTTTACTTTACTTTACTTTACTTTACTTTACTTTACTTTACTTTACTTTACTTTACTTTACTTTACTTTACTTTACTTTACTTTACTTTACTTTACTTTACTTACTTTACTTTACTTTACTTTACTTTACTTTACTTTACTTTACTTTACTTTACTTTACTTTAATTTAATTTAATTCACTTCACTTCACTTCACTTCACTTCTCTTCACTTCTCTTCACTTCTCTTCTCTTCTCTTCTCTTCACTTCACTTCACTTCACTTCACTTCACTTCTCTTCTCTTCACTTCACTTCACTTCTCTTCACTTCACTTCACTTCACTTCAATTCTAGCGAAGATATCTCTCAAGGCGGACACTAGAAGTGTATTTTTCTTGCACAATCAATAGATTATAGGTCGGATATTAATTCAAACTGACTTTCTGGTGGACTTACCGTTCACTTTGCATGAATCAAGCTGTAAAATAGTTTTACTAATTTACTAATCAGCTTTGAAAGGGCTCTGTAAATATGCAACTGTAACTTGCCTTAATAAAGATCTCGTTCCAGTTCTGACGTCACGGGTTTCTATAGTGTCAAATGACATCTTGGTTACATTAACTCTTCATAAGGCGGACACCTCTCTAAGGCGGACAGTTAGAGCTGGTCCCGAGGGTGTCCGCCTTAGAAAGAGCTGACACTCTCAAGTATAAATTGCACATGCACCCTTCGTGGGTAGGGTACCTAAAAAATTCGAAAGTGTTTCAACTACTTTTAAACTGACTTTTAGCTGGATGAACTATTATAATTTATATTTATAGTTTAGATTCTTCTATTCTGCAAATTTTAACAGTGTAATCACAAATAGTAATTAGACAACTAGCGCCGGAGGACGTGAGGTGAAAACAAATTATCTGCGACAAGCGCGGAAACTTTCCGGAAACACAAATAAATATTTATTGCGGAATTTAAAGGGTTAATTAATGTACACCTGATTGGACAAGAAGGTGGTTACGTTGTATTGGTGTGGTTTCAATCTAACGTCATCAAAATTCTAAAATTTAAACTGTCAATCCTACAAAGCTATTCTTTTCACATATTCTAGACATAAAGAACATTAATCTCTTTGCAAATGTTGGTATTGATTCAGTGCTTCGTTTCGGAAGTCAGAGTGTAATAACAGTATTTGGAAATTTGTGACGTCCCGGATGAACGTGTTTCTGAAATGTCACAAAACGGATATTTTTCTGAGTCATTTTTAAATTTTCAGACGTGATGATAATATAGAAGTGATATCTAAATAGCTCAGTTGAAGTGAAAGCTAATGATATTGATAGTAGAATCTAATTTTAAAATTCTTGTCTAATTTTATGGCCGCCATATTGGTGCACCAAACATAAGTCTAGATACTGTATGAATTTTTTTTTCAAAATTATTTTTGTTATAACTCGGTTATGAAATACGCTACAAAGCTATAATTTGGACGGAACGTTTCTTTCTGCCTGCTGTATAACCTGTTAGTTTTCTGAGGTTTTTCATGCAAGCAAACAGTTTTTCTAACATTGATTAAGTAGTTCGAGTTACTAAGTATTTGGTTCAAATCTTGAGAGCAGTGACCAGTGACAGCAAACGCAAAATGTAAGGAAAATCAATAGACTATTATTTCAAAAAATAAAGCCGTTGAACCGCTTTTCTGCGAGTAAAATCAAGGGAGCAAAGCTTGCGCAAAAGAGTTCAGTGCAACCCCATATAGTTGTCCTCGCCGGCGGAACACTGATATACCGTCGAGTCGAAGCTCCCGTAAGCGGACACACTCGGGAAGCAGGAAAAGTGTCCGCAACTGGAGCTGGCTGCTTATGGGAATGTGTAAATACAAAGTTTGTCTGAGCTAGAGTTCAAACGGTGTCAAGGCGAACGTAAGTCGGAGCTGTCCGCTTTCGAGGGTGTCCGTTCGACTGTAGATCCGATGTTGGACAATGCTAGTTGAAACAAAACATGCAAAAGACCAACACTCGCAGAAGATTTGACACTTTTCAGTCCAAAAACAATCCTAAGCCATTATGTCCCCCCCCCCCCCCCCCTCCCCCTGTTCAATTCAATAGACAATATCTCCAAGTAATTCTTGCCACCTGTTTTAGCCGTGTATTCGTGATATATTGTATTAATTTGGAAATCATCAAATCGACTTCCTGTAAAAAAAGGTTCTACAGTGTCAAAGAACCGAATGTACCAAATAAAGCGTACCAAGGTGCGAGAAAGCAACACGCTTTCCACCCTTTAGAGTTTCGACAGTGCCAATTGCGTGTGACTAGCGGGTGATTAAAGTTAGTTTTTTATTATTATCGGAAATTTTAATTTGTTGATTAATAGACGCGCAGATATCTGCCTTGATATTTTTCGACCTTTTACAGTAACGATATGAAACTACTGGAAAGCTGGCAGTGTCACGGAAAATTACGTATATACGGAGGGTTTTTTGCGCATTCAGAGCGAAAAATAAAGAAAATAGTTATTGCTGTTTTTTTTTTTCAAGACGTCACAGTTATTTTTCGTAAAATGCGATAATAATCAGCTACAATTTTCTTAGCATCAAAAGTCGCCAATTTTTTTCTGAGGAATCTAATATATTGATAAAATGTATCTAATATGTTGATAAAATGTATACATTTACGTGGAAACTTTCTATATATTTTTTCTTTAAAGTTCGTTAAAAGAAAACTTGCAACTCAGAATTATTGGAACAGAGAGCAAGATACTGCTTTCTAAAATCAGTTTCTGCCGCTTTAAAAATTCAAGAATCCGAATAAGAAAAGAAATTGTACCAGCTAACCATATTTTTTTGTTTTGTGTCCTCGTTTGGTTTGCGCGCCTGTAAATCGAGCAGTGAAAGTAATTTTGGGGAGAACAATCCAAAAACGAGCTCAATTTGATACCCTTTCCGACGGAATTATAAAGAGAACTGCAATTATGTTGTACATCGTACAATAAATCGGACATAAAGTACGGTATATGCGACAGCTACGAACTGAAATTAAGTCAGTACGGTCGAACCTCTCTGAGCGGACACTCTCGTAAGCGGACCTGATGCAGCTCTACTTACGGCCGCCTTGACAAAACCCCGTTTGAACTCTAGCTCGTACAAACTTCTGTATTTACACATTCCCGTAAGCGGCCAGCTCCAGTTGCGGATACTTTTAATTTTCCGCTTCCCGAGAGTGTCCACTTACAGGAGCTTCGCCTGTAAAACTGACGAAGCTAGCTTTCGCCCAAAGATTCTCTAACGGTCGTATTTGCGCGATTCGCTGGTACACTGACTGATGTATGATTCTTGTTCACATATGTACATCAATCACGAGGCCGATGGACAGCTGTTTGTTTGAAAAAAAAAGGCAAAAAAAACACGAATGATCGAAGGAATCAGAACACAGTCGAAGCTCCCGTAAGCGGACACCCTCGGGAAGCAGAAAAAGTGTCCGCAACTGGAGCTGGCCGCTTATACGGGAATGTGTAAATACAGAGTTTGTATGAGCTAGAGTTCAAACGGGGTTTGCCAAGGGGGCCATTAGTAGAGCTGTCCGCTTATGAGTGTCCGCTCAGAGAGCTTCGACTGTAACTCTTTCCAACCGATTATTCATTCAGAATTTTCCTTCGTTTCCCTGACACTAAATGCCTTTTTTTTTTTTGTAAGAACCATTTTTTATACAAGAACTTTGAGGCTGAAAAAGACCAACTATTAAAGAACGAACCCATGGATGAAATTTGAGTTAAAACTATTTTTTATTATTTTATTTTATTTTTGTGATCAAGGATTACAAATGCCGGGCTATAGTATGAATGAACCTTTGTTCAAATCCAACTTGAAACCAACTCTGTAGCTGTCCTCGCCTGACAATAACATGGACCGTGTACACATACAATTTGAATGTGTTTTATTTGGTCGAGTAATTTACTACAGTAAACACCTTGTTTTCAAAATTAATAACAGAAGAGCATTTTACTGGAACATTTTTAGGCTCAAATCATAAAAAATGAAAAGCGTTTAGCCTCCGCCCAAAGCATATAGGTTCTAAAAAAATAATAAAAAAACATTGAGAGAAAAAAACATTGTTCAAGTATACAGACGCGAGCAGGAAAGACCAAGGATCATTTTAAATTCTCCCAACCATAAGTCAGCTATTGTATGACTATTGAGTATGGAGAATCTATTCCTTGACGCTCAGTGAAGAACTGAAAAACTACATTTATTTTTCGTCGCTTTGACTAAGATTTAAGTTAATTAAAATTGCCATTTATGGCTTTAAACTGAAAACATAATCTCGATTCATATTCCTCCCACGAGCTTTAGACTATGATCGCTTTGAAAACGCAATTCCTTTCAAAAAAATACTCAATGACGCTAATAGGAAAAGTAAAATTACATTTACCGACAAAAATCAGCTGGTTTTTTTTAGGAGAGAATCACTTTGAATACATACACCTAAAAATTTAATTAAAAATATGGTGCGTCTAGGTATCAATATGAATCACTATATTCATTCCACGGCTAAAAGAACATTCTGTAATTACGTAAAACAAAAAGGCCCACGTGTCCGTGACACGGTGCTAATATAATATTGAACGGTCTAATCTATGCCATTTGCGCGCAGATAAATCGAGTTTTTTGATTACAGATTGAGTAACGTGGTATATTCTCCGGATGACTTATTCGTGTGCCAGTGTAGACTGTGTTTCTGGCCGAGTTTGTTTGTCTTGGGCTGCATAACCGGAAAATTCAGGTTGTCTTTGGTTCACCGCTCGTAAATGACCGACAACAACAGGTTGTCGGTGTTCTATTTGGGGATAATAAAAAGTGAAATCGATAATATGTGTTTTTAGAAAAAATTGATATGGCTTCCGAATGCAATTAGCCGCACTTCGAATCGAGTAAAAAGATCTCAAAACTCGTTCTCGAGAACACGATCGAGGATTTGCTTGGATTTGACCAGGATTTGACTTAAAAATAAATAAATATAATTTTAAAGAAACAATGTTTTATGAATACCAAATATTGCCTTTCTGTTGAATAATTTTCGGGACAAAGGAAGATCAAATATAATTTCACCGGGCCATAAGATTTTTTGACACGGTTGTTGTACCGTTTTGTTGATGACATCCGATATTTAAACATTTCCTATTAATTCAAATAACTTTTTAAATGTTGATATTTTTTTTAAGAGTTGAAACATTTTCCTTTGCGTAAGAAATACAATGCTACAATACGATCGCGACAGGTTTTGGCTGTAGCGCAGTGAAGCGCGAACGTCGGTTACCCATAGATGTGGTTTGAACCATTTCCTGTTTTTCCTGTATTACGTTCAAGCTCTTTACGTTTGGAAAATAGCCCCATTCATAAATGCTGATATTTTCAAACAAATAATTTGATAAACAGCACGTAGCGACACGCTGCGAGGCGAAAAGCAGACTACGGAAGGCAGCAAAGGGTGCTTCCCTATACGTAACCTTCCGTCCTCCCACGCAACCTCACGTAGAACGTGTTTTGCGCGCGTCGCGTGGAAACGCGTATTTCGTGGTGCCTAAAGTATGCTTACGCGAAACGCGAGAATGAACCCATCTTTATTTTTAAAATGTTAATAGACCCATTTTCAGTGAAAAAGCACGTACGAGGCATTGTCAACGGTAATGTAAGTGTTTATTTAGCATTGCTTGAGCTGACCGATTGGACCCCACTTAAAATAAAGTTGACACTTGCTGTAATTACGTTTTTACGAGACGTGGCGGTCCCTTTGATGTGTTCAACTTCATTCTAACATCATTGAAACGACAAAAGGACGCACCATCAAAGACAAGATGCGCTGTCAAGAGGGGAGGGGAGGGAGGGGTTAACCGAACGTGGAAAAAACTGCACAGCTCTGAAAAGAAACTCAATCTTTGAATATAATTGGAGTAAAAAACAACAACATCTGGAGGTCTTAAAGGCCTTAAAAAAGTTTAATTAATTCAAACTGGAATATACGGTGCAGTGTTGCTTAATTATTTGGTTCAAATCGCAATTTAGGGCATGAGCTAAGCGGTGGTCTTTTAGGAATAGATATTGAACGTGTTGCGGTGCTTATTTTGCTATAAAGATTCAGAGAGGTTGTCGAGACTTTTTTCACAGACGTAAACATATCTGTGATTTGATTATAATTGCTCTTAATAGCCCGACCAAACTGTTAAAGCAGGGTGCAATTCCGATTTTAATGTTTTAGTTGGTTTAATAAATAATATTGCATAAGGAGAGAAAATTTTACACGACCTCCAAGGGTACTAAACAGAGAAATGGGAACTTGTGTGATGGTGGTTAAGAGAACAAGCTCGAGCCTTTACTTATATTGAGCACCGACGCGACCTGGTTGTTTACGACATTTCCACCAATGTTTCCCGTCTAAAACTGAGTTTTATTTATAACTTTACAATAAAAGTGACGAGCTTTTGGCTTCCTTTACATGTTTATGCTGACGAAAATCATAAAATACTTGAAAAACTATCCTTTTTTTTTTTTTTTTTTCATTTCATGACAAGCTTTATGTATGTTCTGATTTTATTTTCTCTCGAGGTAGAAGTTTGACTCGGTTCGTTGACCAAAGCTGTGTACGAATTTTCTTCAGTTTAGACTCTTAGCTATGCTTATTTCCTGTTCGCGAACTTAAGCTATCTGCGTAAACAGTTCCGGTTGTGCTGGCGTGTGTTTCTAGAAATCGATATTTTGCCCGAGCTAAGCTTAAGAGGAGGCGAAGCATTTCCCTTTTAATTTTGTTAACTGAAAACGGCTCGTTGTCCATCCACACTCGAACAAAATCAGTGTTGTGCTCCTTTTTATGAGAGGCGAAAATTCATTTAACACGGGTTCATTTCTAACACCCGTGAACATTTGAAAAGGTTAGCCCATTAGCCACAACCATAAGCACTGTAAGCAGAAAATGCGATTACATTATCAAGGAATACAATGAGTTTTAAACGTTGATCACGAGGCTAGGAGTCCGTTAAAAAGTACTCTTATCAGTCAAGAAAAATTCGCGCTACTTAGCCTATATCATGTGGAACACTCGTAAATTTTAAGGGTTGTAGGTGTGAAATGCTCAAGAGAAAGCCGCTAAATTCGCCTGGCCAGGCATCAAGAATGTAGGAAATATAATTATGATGACGTCTGCGCTCTTCTCATTTTTCATTGGTCCCTTTGACTGATCGCCTGATTAATCACTGTCAATCATAGTGTCGGCGTCCTTTGAAGTTATCCCTTTAGAGTTGCCGCCGACTCTTCAAGCTCATATACCAGCACAACACAGCTAGTCGAAATAAATTCGAAGCTGCGAAACTCGAGGGTTTTTCCGCGACCAACGAGGCTAAAATGCCTCAACTACCCAACAGCTCTACGGAAGATCTTGGCGCCGATGACGAAGTGAAGGAATACAAGCAGGAAGATGGGGAGGACTCGGAGAACGGCGCGCATTTGGACCTCGTGAACGACATCAAGTCCGACTTGATCAAAAAAGAGACCGAAAATTCTGAGGTGAGTTCACGTCTCCATTTTTTTACCCTCGTGCCAAGCCTTCTTCTGTCGGGATTTATTGTTTCTCCAGAGTTGGTCGAGTTCTATTGTGCTTTGCGCTTCGGTCTTGGTGCAAGCAAGTTGGTCGGTTGGTGTTCGGACTGTTAGAAGCGGCAAGCTCAAAGTGGCGACTACAGAATCATATTGTTTGGAAAAATAGTAAATAAACTCTTATTTTTTTTTGCCGAAAGGAATATGCCGACCTAATTTTTGCTCTCGCTTCCCGCCAAGAGCTGAGAGTTCAGTGTACTCGATTTGTCCAAGTTTCGCTAACGTGTCTCTCACCAGAATATGTTATTTGTTCCGTTTTTAAAATTTCTCGCTTCGCGGTATAAATAATCAAAGGACACCGCCAGTAACCCAAGTGGCCTCGAAAAAATATACATTGTCTAGGTTTTGGAGAAATTTCGGCAACTCTGCTTGTTTTGATCGCCACATTTTCATCGAAATTGCAGAGAAAAGTTCAGCGGAAATCGCGCGCAAGCCTTTGCATAAGTCTTGATAATTTCACGGTTTTTCCCTCGGTCGCTATTTCTTCCTGTGCCTTAGTGGTTGACCGGTGGGCTAGATAGTAAGTAAAGGCTTTTTAACACTTGTAATTATATCTTGGGGTCGGATTTCACTGTCAGATCTCAAGTTTTTGTAGTAAAGTCCGCCGACCGACTTCAAGTGATGGAGCGCAGAGCTATTTTTTGTTTAGAGCAAGTCTCAATGTGGGGTTTTATTCTAATACACTGCTTGGTTTAGTTACTTTTTCATTCATTGTCCACGAGATATCGTAGCTAGACTTGCTCTCTAGTTATTTTCATCGCTGCGAACCGTGCGTGAATGGCAAAGACGGAGTTAGATGTTCATTCTGCCGCGAACACCCAGTTTTATAAGGGGTGCATTGACGCGGGCCGCTCTTCGAGGTTTACAATTCAGAGCTGTGCATTTTTTCCGTTGTTTAAACCATTTAGACAATGATTGACTTGATTCAGTGGTGTGGAAAATTGGTGGCTGAAGGATTGTTATAGTAAAAGATGCGAATCGAATGTTGACGTGACTTCGCCAATCGAGACTTCAAACTCGAGAACATTTGATCATGCACATTTGATTTCGCGGGAAACTTTGGAGTGCTGTTTTCAATCACGCGTGTTCGTGTAAACATGGGTCAAAAAAGCACTTTCAGCTTGCATTTCCGGTTAGTATATTACAGAAAGTTGTTTGGGCTTGAAAGGAAAAAAGAATTTGTGGAACTTAGTAAAATTGCTGCCTTTCTTAGCTATAAACAGCGATTCTTTTGTTCTTCGAAAAAAAAAATCGGTGAAAATTGCAGCTAAAATTAACAATTTTGCGCGAACCTCTTTGGGAAAGGTTGACCACTTTTCCACTCAATAAGATCTGCTCATGAAAGGAGTGTTAAGAGGTTAATTGAAAAATCACCCAAACACCTAGTTTCAAACGAAAAGATATTCATCTTGTGTTTTGCCTCTCATTAGAAGGGCAAAGAATTTACAAGTGATGTGTGTTCCATTTGGAGCTTTTAGTGGGTTTTAAGCTATATGGGAACGGGTACATATGCGATCCACTTCTTTTATTGTACTCACCAAATCCTAGGCTGATCGACAATTAATAATGAGCAGATTTCTTTAATTCTCCGTGTATTGAAATGAAGCCATTCGTTTTCACATCCATTGATTTCAGTCCATTTTCACCAGTAAATTACGGCAGATGGCAGAATAGGTTTATCTAACCGTATTAGCTAATGATAACGCATTTTGCCACGCGTACATCATGTAAAAACGTTAAACGAACAGGCTAGTACATTTTGATATTGACAAGAAGTTTTTTTTATGTGAAGTTGTTTTTAACCATAATTTTTAGCTCTCTCTCTCTCTCTCTTTTTATGGCACTTTTAAAAACGTTTCAGGTGCATTAGAAACTAAAAATAGTGAAATTTTTTCTTATATAATTAAATTGAAACGTTCATTTAAATTTTGAGTAAATTAACTTGTCATTTTGTTGAGTGCCTTTGATGTTACCTATATTGTTCAAATTCATTTTAGGGCTATTAAAACTAAAAATTGTTCTATAAAAATTGAACATCACCATCTGTAGTCTAAAGTCTGGAAAAACTGGACTGACAGGTTATAATTTATTCCATCACCCAGAGGTTAATAATTCTGCGTAGGGAGTTTATTTGTGGAGCTGCACAGACAACACGCCTTTGAATGGATACCAGCTAAAATTTGTAATTTTCTTTAAAACGTTATAAGTTTCAGTCTCAAATATAAAAAAAAATTATAAAGGATGTAGTTCACCTTGTCCGCAGCTGATAAACAACTTCATTATGACTATGCCATAATTTGAATTGTTGGTTCAGAAATGAAGTGATTGACCCTTATTACAAATCAGCTGCCTCAGTAGAATGTGACTAGTGCCAGCTCTCTGACGTCTATTTTAGCAAAAGGAGCCATCTATATACTTTGTCTTAATTTTAAGTCAAATGGTTATAAAAAAACCTCTCAGATAGCATATACCTACTTATTTTGTAGATAACATTGTCAAAAGGTACAGTTGAACTTCTCTAATATGGACACCAAAGGGACATAGCAAAGTGTCCGTATTAGAGAGGTGTCCATATTACAGAGGTCATGAATATAAACGTCACTTTAAAGGCTACACTGACATACTGAATTCTCCATGATAAATGGCGATAACATGTCGATTCACTGATTGAAAACAAATGCTACTTTTATTGTATGGACAATGGGACAATAAATTAACTTTGATCTGCAAGCTTCTGCAAACAGGAAACTGTATTGAATACGAACTGTCATCACTGGAGTGTCCGTAATAAAGAGGTTAACTTTATATGAATTTGCTCTCTGGGGCCGAGATTTATTGTCCATTGTCAGTATTAGAGAGGGTCCGTATTATGGAGGTTTTATAGAGGTATGGGTATTTTGCCGAGACCAAGGGAACTGTCCATAATAGAGAGGTGTCCGTTATATATCTTGCTGTAACTGACCTTTTGTCACAAACTAATTAGGAGGGTGGGCAGCGGAGACTGAACTTCCCGCCTCCCGTAACTTGTACTACCAGCTCCTGCCCCTTCCATTGAAGTTTCCGCTTCTTTGTACTTTTTCTATTGCAAAAAATGTTTCCTATTTTCCCCGCCTTCTCTTCTCCCGCCTCCTGTAGACTTCCCCCCCTTTACTCCGGGTTCCCACCTCTCTGCCCCCCCCCCCCCCCCCCCCCCCCATCATTATAAGTAGGATTTTCGTTGTCATACTAAGTACAGCTCTGGAAAAACTGGACATGAAAATGAATCCAAAATTAGAGCAATAAAGGCCCATTTATTGACCAGAGTGGAGGAATGGTTGCTGCTAAAATATTCTTTAACACAAGAAGGATTTTGGCAAGCCCGCGCACTAATCTTTAGTTTTAATTTTCATACACAGGATACTAAACGTCCATCAGATGCAAGCTCAGCGCCTATTGCTCAACTGCTATCATTTCCTGATCGCTATAATGAACATTTAAATTCAGGGTCCCATCCGGGTTACTCCCAAAGAGGACCTCCGCAAACACCTCAAGATGATATGAAACATATTTTACAACGCGGCCATGGTTCAAGACCAGCGGGTATCTTCCATTCCGCCCATCACCATCCTTACACTACCGCCCCTCAGTATCAGTATGCTATGTACCCTGGAGTGAAAGCCCCAGACAGCAGAAGATACCATTATGATCCTCCATTATGGTGAGTGAACATTGTGGTATTGATATTGGTCAGGGATAATCTCCCATTATTTTATCTTCCATATGGTTTCATTTGAGATTTTTAAATTGACACTTTTGAGATTTTAATAACTAATTGTTAACAACAATATGCTGGGTTCTGCACCATCTAGAGATCAACGGCATGACTCAGCCTTCGGTGCATGCTCAGGCAGGTCATTGCAAGCATATTGCAGCGTGTTTCAGTGCCAGTGAGTAGCAGTCTTTGTCGGCCATCTTTGGGGCTTCACAAGTCTTCTTTTTTCCCACCTCCTCCCTCCCCTGCTACTTAGTTAGTGTGACGAAGGCTTGTGTGGGGGTTCATCGCTGGCTTGCAGGGATTGCCAGCCATGGGAGCAGTACTCGGTCTAGGGGCTGGCTGGCTTCCAGTGGAAGCCCCTGGAGCTTCAACTTTAATAAAATATTTTTGCATTTGAAAGTCTTACATGAGATTATTGTCCTTTTAGGCAACCTCATTCGCCAATAATTGGTCAACCATCATCGCAGTATCCTCCAAACTACCCCAGCCAAGTTGGACCAACATCAGCCGGCATTCAGAGACTGAGCCATCCTACAATAACAGCAGACCCCCGTGGGGCTGTTTGCTGTCCGCCACCTCCCCCTAACCAGACAGTCATAAGCCGCGCACCTCCAACATGTGGAGCAGGAAGGTAAGGCTCTTTGGTTTTATAGCTTTCTTTTGTTTTCTTTATAAGCATGTTCAGCCTGTAGGAGACAGTTGAGAAGTGCTAAATTTGGTTTCAAGATGTAAATCTTTATCCCTGTTCCAGACTAAAAACATTTAATTATGCTCAAAATTACACCCGGGCCAGTGACACATACACCTACATACTGTACCTTGCATAGGGTAGTACCCCCACCCACCACCCTTAAGACTGATGTCTGCTACCACATCCCCTTGAAGTGTCTGGTATTGGGCAGCAAAGTGGCGCACAATGCTGGAGCTTATCCCGGTTCTGTAGCACTTAAAAGCAACAAGGAGTATTGTGCCTCCGGCATTATGTCAGATAACCCTTAGTTAACAGATGTTCACTGGTACCCATTTATGCTCCTGGGTGGAGAGAGGCACTGTGAGATACTTTACTCTCACAGTGCCTCTCTCCACCCAGGAGTAAAAATGGGTACGACATAAGCAACAAAATGCTGGGGGGTAACCTGGAGTTGGACTACCATCTCACCCAAAGGGAGTAGCAATACTCCTAGTCAGCTTCATGCTACGGAAACCGGGATAAACTCTGGCCATGTGGGCCAGTTTGGTGTGGGTGTGGCTTGGGTGACTTTTTTTCTTCCTTATGTTCTGAAATGGCATTATTTCTTTTATTTTTAGTTTATTAACATCGCAGAATATTCCAGCGATGCCTGATCACCCAGGAATGGATAGCTCAGTAAGTGGAATTGATGGACACCTCCTCAAAGGCGGCCACGTCAAGAAACCGCTTAATGCATTCATGTTGTATATGAAGGACATGCGCTCAAAAGTCGTATCGGAGTGTACTTTGAAAGAAAGCGCCGCAATCAACCAGATACTTGGAAAGAGGGTAATGCCAAATTACAGATTACTGTAGGACATGGTGTTTTCGTCGTACACATCCAAAAACGCGTTCACCTTTAGACGGAGCTTTAGTTGCATGCCTGAACCTTGATTCGCCGAGGTTATAACAGACTTTTGCCTCGTATATCAGTTATATTACATGTAACTGACGAGTTGTTCCAACAATCTGGAAGCTTGCCGCAGGTCAAACTGTGAAGTTTCTTGCTGCCAAGGTTGTTGGAGACAACTTATAACAATGTTGATTATCGACAAAGAAAAATGAATCGTGTTCTGCAGTAGTTTTTAATTTCATTACCAAAAATAACGCGGCCTAAAAATTTCATTTTTCAAAAGAGCAAAAGTTGTAATAACCTGTGTGACCAACGAAAGGCTTGTGCTATAGTGAGCTTTTAAACTTAATTAAACCTAACCTAACATACTTCTAACAGAGTCACGGGACTTGAATTTAACCCATTCAAGTTTATAACCGCCCTGTGCAACATAAATGACAGTATCACATGCAAGTACTGCTCGATAGCTTTCATTTGAATGGTCACACACTAGGTTCATCCACAGACTTAAAAGTTAGAAACGCCTTGTACAGCATTATAAACAGTATGCCATGAAAGTACTACGCAATATCTTTCATTCGAATGGTCACACACTAGGGTTTCATCCACAGACTTAAAAGTTAGAACCGCCTTGTACAGCATTATAAACAGTATGCCATGAAAGTACTACGCAATAGCTTTCATTTGAATGGTCACACACTATAAGGGTTTCATCCACAGACTTAAAGTTAGAAACGCCTTGTACAGCATATAAACAGTATGCCATGAAAGTACTACGCAATATCTTTCATTTGAATGGTCACACACAGGGTTTCATCCACAGACTTAGAAGTTAGAACCACCTTGTACAGCATTATAAACAATACGACATGAAAGTACTGCTCGATAGCTTTCATATTTCCCAATGGTCACACTAGGGTTTCAATGCCAGACGTAAAAGTTAAGTACTACGTTAATTGACTTAAGATTTGACTCAGATGGAAGTCAAGTTGTTTTACCTGCGGTGATTTCCGGTAGGAAGCATTTTGTCATAAGGAGATCATTCTAAATCCTCTAAGCCTTGCAAAGAATTAAATGTAATCACGCACATGCTGATTCAATTTGGTTAATTTTTTTATGTACAGTGTACAATTTTTATTCTCAAATAGGGCTGCAAGATTTAAATTCACAGAAAGATTCCAGGCATTTGTAAACATGTTACTAACTCGAAGGATTGTTGCACTGTAATTAGAAATTACCATTAATCAATTCTCATCATTTTCCATATTTAAATTTGCTTAACCCTTTAAATCCCAGAGTCAAACCTTGAGTTAATAAATGTGGTTGTAACATTTAAGTCTGTGGATGAAGCCCTGGTGTGTGACCATTCAAATGAAAGCTATTGAGCAGTACTTTCAAGTGGTACTGTTTGTTTTTGACAATTTTGCAAAAAGAAATTCACAATTTTTTTCTCAGTTTTGAACTTAGCACTCTTGGGAATGAAAGGGTTACGTGTAACTGTGAATGCCAATCATACAGTTAAACCTCCACTAACGGTCCACCTCTCTACAATGGTCGGAATTTTTGCGACAACTCGCTGATCCACAAACACTTATCTAAACCTCCCTACAACGGCCACCTTGCTATAACGATTGATTCTGCCCCAGGGTAGCCATTGTAGAGAGGTTCAACTTTAAACCACCAATAAATAATAAGGTAAAAACTAAATCAGGGTTCTAAATATACTGCGGGCAGGTCATCTGTAGGTTATCAATCAGTGAGAATGCTTCTCGCATTGTTTGATGATCTAATAAGAAACTGCCTGCTAGGTTCTGAAATGCCGAGATGCTGACAGACTGTAATTTGTCTGGCCATGCTAATGAGGTGGTCACTGTAACAGGATGGTCGCATGTCACCATGCATCATCATCATCATTATTTATCACCTTCATTGTCAGACTTTTCGTTAGCCTGCCTTCAGTACACTCCATAAACGTTTTGAAAACATTTTATCCAAGTTATCTTATCTTAAAAAAATAATTTATCCAACTCAGCCCCAGAGGTGGAGTACTGGATCATCTTTCTTTTGAACAAGCATTATATTCATTCATTCATTTATTTATTTATTCATTATTTATTACTGTGCGAATCAAAAAGCGTGAACACTTTGATTTAACGCTTGGATTTTCCTTTGCCAAAAATGAGTCTATTTTTGCCCCTGTATTTATTTTATTGCTAAGCTTTTCTGCAAAAACAAAGTGTAAATTTGAGTTTCCTGACTATTCTCCTTGCGATTTGATCATGTCAAAGTTAAATCAGAGTGTTTGTTCACACGTTTTTGATTCGCATAAGTAATACCGTCAACTCTCCTAGAGTGGGTTTGCTTAGAACAATGGCTGACTGTCTGCCTAAGAGAGGTGTCCACCTTGGAGAGAGAAATCATGTAGACTGTTGAGGGAATAACTTTCAATAATTGGCATTCAGAAATCTTTGGGATATATCGGAAGTCTTGGGACATCTTCCAATATCTTTGGAAATCCCAGGATACAAAAATCCTTCATAACGTTGGCTGGTATACTGTAGAGAGATTCTTTGAAACAAGTAGTCCGCTCTAAGAGGGAATAATGACTGTACAGTCAACTATCTCTTAATGGACACCTCTATAAGACGGATACCTGTATAAGACGAACACTTGGAGTTGGTCCCTGTCAGCCGTTTTTCAGTCATGTTACTGTTATCTAAACTCTCTGTTAGCCGGGCACCTCTCTAAGATGGACAGTTGGTGCCGATCACGATGGTGTTCGTCCTAGTGAGAGTTGACTGACATATAATCAAAACACCTTGTCTGAGCATTTTAGCTCATTTAACCGTGTGCATAAAAATAATGATTGTTTCTGTTATTCATTTTCCAGTGGCACGCCCTTGATAGACAAGAACAAGCTAAGTATTACGAAATGGCGCGAAAAGAGCGAGCGCTCCATATGCAGCTATACCCCGGCTGGAGTGCGAGAGATAATTACGCGCAACAAGGGAAAAAGAAGAAGAGAAAAAGAGATAAATCGCAAGGTAAATATACAAGTTGAGGAGTTTAATTTAGATGGTTGCAGCACTTTTCATACCTTAGTGAAAAAGTTTTTTTTTTCAAGTTATAATATGCACGAGTGTCCTGATTAGTGCACCTACAGAATGCTAGAAGACTAGACACTTGTATATATAAAGAATTGTTGTAATGTACATCATAGATCCCAGCAGCTATTTTTTAACAGGTAGACCTAACCCCTTACTTTATTCTAAGCCCCTAAACCTGTAGTTTACCCGTTACCTGCAAAAAATACTTGCCCACGAAATTCCATGATATTCTTGATACATGCACACGTCAATTTATTGAATAAACATAAACGTGTCTGATGCTGCCTTGATTAAAATGTTAAGTTCAATGTTTATGAAGTTTCGACCAAAAACAGTTTGAAATATTAAATTATTATTGTTTTCAGCAATATTGAAAAGTTTAATGAAATAACGTTTTAAATTAATTCACCTCCCCACAAAATTTTGATATTCATATTTAGAAAACATAAGACTGGTACATGTATGTAATAGGGTTGAAACATTTTGTTATTTCTTTGGTTAAAAATTAATGGAAACAATTGTGTTTTCTAATTTCAGCAGAAATTACGAATCCGAAAAAGTGTCGAGCAAGATATGGTCTTGATAGGCAACACGAATGGTGTAAACCATGCAGGTATGTGCAATTTTCATTAATATTTTACTTGGCCAGTTTACTCTCAATGGAACGGTCCATGCTCGAACCCTGGGCGGGGTCATTGTGTTGCAATTCCTTGGCAAGACACTCCCAAATTAGTTCAAAATTGAAAAAATCCCAGATTATGTTGGTCACACACTAGGGTTTCATATATATTGACAGACTTGAGACAGACAGACAGACTTGAGAAATTAAAACTGTACCACATGTAAGTACTGCTCAATAGCTTTCAATTGAATGGTCACACACTAGGGTTTCATCCACAGACATAGATAAAGTTAAAATCATATTGCATTGATTTGATGTTTGATTCTGGGAGCTACAGAGATAAGCGTTGACTGAGACTAATTCATGAGCCACAGCCGAATGGTTAGCTCGCTCGCCGCTGAACTTGAGATTGAGTGGTCCAGGTTCGAGCCCTGGCTGGGTTGTTGTGTTGTGCCCCTCTCCACCCAGGAGTACAAATGGGTGCCGCCGAACTGTTAGGTGAACCTGACCAAATTCTGGGGGTATCCTGCAATGGACTAGTATCCCTTCCAGCAGGGGGAGTAGCAATACTCCTAGTCTCTTCATGCCATAGAAACCTGGGTAAGCTCCAGCAGTTCCTCCAGCAGTGGGTCACAAGGCTCTTGAAGACTTAACCTACTAGCAAGACTCAAAACAAAGTTGACCTGTGTGTTCTATAGAGATAAACTAAAGGGGAATTGTCATCTATTTTTAGTATGAATTAAGAAGCTCAGTACTTACAGAACTAATTTATTTCAGGCGGAAAAAGAAGTGCGTCAGATTCTTAGCTGGTGGAGCGCAAGATTTATCTCCATCCGGCAATGCAACGAATGTAGAAAGTGAAAATATTGATGCCAACATTGAAAGCAATACAGCAATGATTGCATCAACGAACTCTAGCACGCCTACTTCATAGCATTTATTATTAGTAATTATTATTATTGTAGAGTTGAAATTTTATTATCCCAGAGCCTATTTTAATAGGAAGCCAATTAGTCCATCATCTTATAGTCGCTGAAAATTAATGCATTACACACCAAGGCAGAGTCGTGTAACCTTGTGTTTAGAAATTTATTTAGAACACTTGTGTTATGTCTTATTGATACTTTGGCTGGCTGTCACATCTCCCTTTACTTTTCAGTGTCAAAAATATGTTTCAAATTTTTAAGGGACTCAGTGGCAACTGATATTTTATCACCCAGGAGCAGACGCTTCCCTCAATCCCTGTTAAATTAATGGGCCATGGAAACTTAGAGAAACATTTGCTGACATCCACTTGGTATCTAACTTCCTAGCAAATGCTCTTTGGGCTCTTCATGCAATCTGAAGAGCCAGAAAAGCATAGATCTGTACATGTATAGGAGGCTACTTGGTAGCCCGCGAATGCAGGTGGATTTCCAGCCATCATTTAGGCCAGCGAAAAATACCGGCTGTGTCAGTGCATGGCATGACACACTGCTGGAAGTCCGTCTGCGTTTGCATGCTACAGTAGCTACTTGATATCCAGATATAAAATTACCAGTCTTACAATTTCAAATTTCAGTTTAAATTCTGTGCTACATCATCCTCATACACTTCACTGCTAGTTGTGCGTCATCCAACCATGCAATATTTCACAAACTACGTTCACCTGATTATTATGGAGATTGGATGCTCATTCTCGGCAGCAGATTGCAAAGTGTGCACTGACACATTTCTCTCTCTTCCATCGCTGTTATTTGAAGGATGATGGAAAGCGTCTGCTCTTGGGGTACTAATGTTTTTACAGATACAAGCCCATAAGCTTAATAGGATTTTCCCCCCCAGATCCTTAGTTAAAAAAGTAACAGAATGAGGTTTTACTCATCTGCAGAGTTGTTTATCGTCAATTAAAAAAGATTTTCTTTTGAAAACAAAAAAGATATAAATAATGAATGTCTCTGGTTTATAAAATCCAGTAGAACCTGATTTCAATTTTTTGATAATGAATCCCAGATATCCAAGATAAAAATAATGTTTATTTTGCTGCTTGTTAATAGGAAATTCTTCATATCGCTGTTTGTCAGTTATAATATTGCCGCTAAAGAATACATGTACTTAAACTGTGAGACATACTTAGTAGTGTAATAGTCTGTTTCTTAAAAATCTTCTAAAGATGTGTAA
Source organism: Desmophyllum pertusum (assembly GCA_029204205.1). NCBI lineage: Eukaryota > Metazoa > Cnidaria > Anthozoa > Scleractinia > Caryophylliidae > Desmophyllum > Desmophyllum pertusum. Next base: position 348,324 of record MU826864.1, read on the forward strand.
AATAGCTGATTGCAAGTCATCTCTTCCTTGGTTAAATTCCGCATATTTTAGGCAAGAAGCAATCAAAGTGTAACCCTTTAAGCCTTCAGTGACCAGTATCTATTTTCTCCCCATAATATCAATACAAAATCAAGTAGAAGGTCAGGAGAATTCAGGAAATGATCATCAGTGATTTTTGAACAAGTTCTCTCTATTTTCATTATAAGACGTATATGGAGACCGATAAGGAGAATTTGTATGTTGATATCGCAGCTTAAAGCATTAAAGCACAAGCTTGCTTGTCTCAGCTCTTGTAGGAAAGATCACTTGCATTCTAAATAATATAGAAGTGAGAAACATTACTTGAAGGTAAATCTTATCACCTTAGAACAAGTGCTGTTCTATCCAAGTCGCTCTTAATAATGTTATTTTACCTCTCTGTAGTAGTTTTTTTGAGTTTTTTATGTCTAAAAAGGATATCAGGTTTGAATGCCATCCTCGGTATGTTAACGAGGAACTGTTTTGAGATATGCCAAGAGAGAATGATCTAAGAGAAGCATTCCCCCATACATGGGTCTCTTCCAATGAAATTTTTTTGAAATCTATTTTTAACTTTCAGTCCATAGCTGAGCTGTTTTAAGAGCGCTACCTGATTGGTTAGTTCGAGTAACGTGATGTCGGAGCCTCGATCAGAAGAAAATAAAAATAACCTTCACAGCATGGCGTGAAACTATTAATAGATTTCAAAAATATCATCCTGGGACACAAGGAATCCTTCTCTTAGTTCAAGCATCTTACACTTCCATTTTGGCATCCTCAGTGGTAATATGAAAATAATATGAACATTTTTTTACCAGAATTGACATCGGTGCCATTTTCATACAAGCTGTGCCAAAAAAATTCAGCGTTGTGCAAATGGACTTAGTCGTGAACAGCCTAGCCTGAATTTCAACCCTCTCCTAAGCGACAGAGGAGACAGCTGACATTCAGGGTATGAACAGCCAACCTTTTGTTTTATAGTTGCCATTCAAACTTCTGTTTAAGAACTTGACAGGTTTATTATTTCGTCACCCCACTCTTCTTTGGATCTGGAAAACTCAATTGCTGCCGACGTCTTGTATTGCATGGTTGCAGGATTTAAATGATTTTTTTTGTTACAGAGATGTAATACACACTTGTATCCTTTAATTATAAAATTATTTTAATGATCTACAATACAAACATTACATTCGCAATTTTGGCTTGTCACAGCACACAATCTGTCCTAAAGATTGCGTGACAAGCAATTGTGTCACACAATCTTTCCTAAAGATTGCGTGACAATGTGTCACTTACTAAAGATGGCGTGACAAGCCAAATAACGCTTCTGATGAAGGTGTATGAACAAATCCTGTAACCATTGCATTACCAGACTGAACATACCCTGACTTTTTAGGTATTTATTTCTTGATGTTTAATGCTCTGTGGAATGTATAATTTTTAGAGGAGACATTCCGCTATGAAGAAATGTAAAATATTTTATTGTTTGTGGATAGATTGTTTTATATCATTGACTATAAAAGGATAAAAAAACGTTTTGTTGTACATGAACAAGTTCACTGTCTACTGGTCTCGTTTCTTCACGCTACTTCCGGTCAGTGAACCGGAAGCTAAAGCTGATATTGTTCTCGTTCCAGGCCTTTTGATAACCACCTCGGGATCTTTTCATCCATCTACCCAATCCTATTGGCATATGTTTCTTAGTGTTTTACCATTGATAAATAACAATTCTTCCGACAAACAAACAAGTACACAGGCCAAAATATTCTGCTTTGCAGTCCCCCTTTATTAGTCGTGAACGTGAAAGCGATGAACGGGTTACTATGGGCTGTAAAATCGCCGCTATTAATTTATTCATTCAAGTGTAGGCTCAGGACAACCTCGTTCCCAGGGTCTCTCTTCTTCCGCCCCCTCTCGCTCTTGGGGGCGGAAGAAGAGAGACCCTGGGAACGAGGTTGGCTCAGGAGCCTTTGATTGTCTTGAGATCTGAGGGGACCATTTAACTTCTGAGGTGGGGTGTTTTGAAAAAAATATCCTGCAAGCACACACAAAAAATCGCGCGCACGACCACTGCCGAAAAAAATTTCCTGCAAGGCATCCCCCCCTCCTCAGAAGTTAAATGGTCCACCCAGAACGAGCGTTTATTCCCGGGAGTTTGGGCGCAAAAATGGCGGTATGGACGAGAAGTAGACTAAGGCAAAAACAAATGTATAAAGCCAGATAATCGGCTTTTCGAGACATGCTGCGATAACACGGCTGCCACTTGCCAGATCTTTGCAGTCTTCTACGGACCCTCTAAGGGGGGCCTTATGAATGATGTTTAGGGAAAGTGGAAAAAAGAAAGAACGGACGACAGTCCCACTCTAGTTAACATCAATTTTGTAAAGCAGGTTCCGCGTGCTTCTGATTGGTTTTTTTTTATATCAGCATTCGATCTGCCTCGTCCCAGTCTCCCCGCCCTCTCGTCGTTACTTCTCACTGAAAAAAAAAAAGAATAAAAAGGAATAACGGGAATTCCTTATCCTCCGCTCGCGCTTTACGCACCATGAACCCAGATTAGATTTGTTTTCTTTTGCACTTTTCCCCTCGTGTCCACCCGTCAGGTAGCCTGCGAGAGCAGACGTAATTTCCGGCTCGAGTTTCCCCACCGGAAATTAATTTTCGGCGGGAAACTCGAGCCGGAAATTACGTCTGCTTTCGCAGGCTACCAGTCAGGGGACCAAGTACCAGTTCAAATGGCGTCGCGCGTCTCCAAGATGGACTGAGCCCGCGGTTTTTCCCTGAAGTTGCTAAGCAACATGATGATGAGGCTAGCTGCATTATCTGAGTATTTAACGATAACTGTGGCAAAATATTTCCAATTCATAAGGAAGTAAAATGAGCTCACGACATCGAAATTAAAAATAACGTTTCAGGGAAATTATTATAAATTTCAAATTATGTACGTCCTATATGCTCTGCTACGAAATTTAATTTAAATATATTGAAAAATGGCTCATTTTGGTGACTGTTTTTCTCACTGTAAACAATCGTTGCTATAGGCGTTGCTATGTAAACATTGTCTACCACTGTACAGATTCCTATGTTACAGACATCAAGGCAAAAATACAGCAAAATCAATTCAGAATATGTTTTGCAAGTGTTCAGAGGTTTCAAATGTTAATGTTTCAGAGAAATGACTTTTGTATCGAAAGCTTTCCATATTCACGAGCATGTCAACCTCGTTCCTAGGGCTTTTCCAAAATTTAGAAGGGAAAAGCCCTGGGAACGAGGTCGAGCTCGGTCGAGCATGTTCGGACGCGGGACTCATGGAGAGAAAAAGAGAGGAACCAGCTGGATCTCGAAGTTATGACTGATTGTATCCAAGAATATCACATAACCACGTATCCGCAAATAATGAGCGAACTGTCAGCTCTGACATGACGATTTGCCAAATATAATCTGAAAAAAAATACTGACATTTTTGCATATTCATTCTTACTGTTCTATATGATTTGTGAAAAAGGAAAAGCAAATAATGGTGGGAAAACAACTGCAAAACATCGTGTTTTTCTTGAAATTCTTAAACTCTTGTAGTATAAAATGTGGAAGAACTACAATTCTTTTTATAGTTTACGTCGTTTGTAGAAGAAATATAGGTCCGCAATAGGGACAGAGAAAGTCAAATAGTTGTGTATGTAGCTCTTCTCCGTTTTAAAACTGTTTGAAAACTGTTTGAAAACTGTTTGAAAACTGTTATTATTTTACAGCTTGTGCCGGTCCGGACGGTTCTGTGCCCGAATTTCCTCGCTTCTTAACTTTATTGTTATGCAAATATAACAAGTTACACCGTAAAAGGGGCTATTTCAAACACAATTTGAATACGAATTATTTCGATCGATTCGAGTTTTGCCAAAGTATTAACACTAATTCAAACTTTGCCAAAATAACACTAATTCGAACTTTGCCAAACTTCAAGTGGGATTAGGATACCTTTGAATATTGAAAAATCGGAGTTTCAACTTTCCTTCAAAGGCCAAACACAACAATAATAGCATTCTTGAAGGGTTCAATGATGCGCAAAACATCTTCAATTAATCATAGCTATTCTGGATGTCTAAATTAGTTCTTTTCTTTCCCAAGAACTATGTAGCGACATGACGTCCTGGCAGATAGCTTGCAGATAGAATGAGCTAGAATCTCTATTATTAGTTGTTCACCCAGGAAATAAAAACATTATACCCCGAATTTTGCCGGGTGGGAATGAAGGTTATCTGAAGCCCAAATTATATTTACATGATCTCCCATGCACTATATCAGACGCCAGTTCTTTCTAGATATCGTGTGGTTTACTGAAGGGGCATGCCACATTTTAGGCGATATTCTCATGCACAAGTTGTTTTGTCTTTGAACAATGCTGTATATTTCGTTTCTTGAGACAGGGGATTATAAGGATTAATGTCAGAACCGGCCCTGCATATTTCACCAAGTAAGCCAGTTGAAAACCATTAACACCGTTACATTTTTGTGGGCAGAGAAAAAACATTTATTAAATATTTCTGCAACTCGTCTCGTTTCATAAATCGCCATAGAAACGCAACGATTGTTATTGTTAAAAAAAGTTTGTTTATTCCTTTACAGTTTTCTAGAAATTTGTAAAAGCGCCAGGCAACGCCAATTAAAAGATGTGCTTTGAAAATTGAGTCGGTGCCAGAAATGATTTGCGTCATGAATGTTTCACGAATGTACGATAACTGTTTGTTTTGTTCGTATTATCGTGCATATAAGAAGCCTTCAAAAATGGTAATTTTTTCATTGGTGTCAAACGCGCTGCCAGAGACATTAACAAAGCGGACCCTGCTATCCAGAAGCTAAGCATCTTGTGAAAAGGCATTTGCTTGTCAAAGAAAGGTATGTTCAGCTTTTTTAAAGTTTATTTAAGCTGTATTATGTGAAAAATCTTCCAGTCGGTGCTTTACTGCTGAAAAATTGAGTGGACGTTGATCCAAAGTTGTTATCATTTTGCATCTTGCATATCGGCCTAGGGAACGCCGATTAACCGAAGGTTTTTTTAGTGTAGCTGCATGGAAAAACTACAAATATAGTTTCGACAGTTGAATAGCCGGAGAAGAAACTAGGAGAAAGAAACTATAGGTTGTCTTTCCCTCCCAGTTCTTGCTGACCCAAATGGATCTGCGAGAAAAATACGTAAGCCAAAACATAAACATTGTTATGTAAATATTTAAAAAGGAAAATAATGTCTACATATTCATAGCACTGTCAACGCCCTGTTTAGTTCGATCTCTCCAGTCACGTAACGAAATATTCATTTCTCGCAGGCATTATGGTGAATTGTCCGAAATGCAACAAGCCAGTATACTTTGGTAAGTCTGTTTTTAAAAGGATACGATATATGCGTGCTGTTCTCTAGTTAGTTGAGGTATAAACTATAATATGTGACCGTACGCTTTATGTAAATGATAGATTAGTGTAATGTCCGTCAGATCTTGTGCTCAAGATCGGCGTCGCGTCGAAGTGCTAACGATTTGGCTCCATGATGTTTTTAAAACGTTTCTGACAAGTTTCTGTATAACTGAAATACTTATAATCGCACAGATTATAGTCCCGCAGATCAGACGCAAGCTTGCAACTTTAAGATTTGATATCACTGCAAACTATGCCATTGTTATTAATTGCAGCTATTGTTTAATATAGTTAGCTATTGTACCACATCCAGAGCTTTTTACTGTTGAAATTCATCGATATTCAGCTTGAACCGAGTTTAGAATCATCGACGCTGCTACAAAGAAGCCTAGACTGAACGATTTGAGAGTAATTTCTTGTACATAATCGAAGGTATAGTTCATGAAAGTTCGCAAAAGTTTCAGTTTCAGGTGTTAACCCCTTTCTTGTATATATATCGTCGCCAGATTATCGTGCAGTTTAAATAAATGTAACAGTATTTTCTCGCTGTTACTACTCCTTACTCCCATTTATCTTCGACATTTTAGATTTAAGATTTAAGATTTAAAATGGCGTGTCCTAGCTAGGCCGCTTGTCTGAGCCGTAGAGCGTAACACGAGTCATGTTTGATTATTTACAGCTGAAAAAGTAACTTCTCTTGGCAAAGATTGGCACAGGCCATGTCTGAAATGTGAAAAATGCGGCAAGACCCTGAGTCCTGGAGGCCACGCCGAGGTAAAGTCGTCTGATGATTTAAAATTTTAATTTACTGCACCGTTCATCTTTCTAATTCAAACGAGCTTAGTGCCTATGGCATCTGGAGAATTTTAATCAGGCATAGCGTCTCTTTCAGGCTATTTTAAAAATAAACAGAAAATACTGGAAACTATTTTACCTTCCCGATGAAATACCTTATTATCACTTATTTTCGCGAGACTCAGTTAATTTTCGCGATTTTCACGATTTTAAAAATTTCGCGAAATTAAAGTCCCGCGAAAAAAAGATGCCGCGAAAATTAAAGACGCGAAATTGAGTGACCTTTATAAAATCCTTTATTTAAGTTTTCAGTCTGCTAGGAGTTTACATACGAGTAGGAGGGCTCAAATTTCAGTTCAACGCATGTCCTTATTCCTCATCGTCTGACTATGTTGCTGACATTGTTGAACATTTCAACCAGTTGCTTGTTGCGTTAATACCTTTCCGTTATGGTTAAATAAAATACAGAAATGGAAGTTTAAAAACGAGCACCAGTTACTTGAATCGCGAAATTTAATTACCTTGAAAAACGGTGATTCGTCAAAATCGCGAGATTTAAGTCCCGCGAAATATTTCTATTCCAAATTCGCGAAATTAAAGTCGCGCGAAAATAAGTGATAATAAGGTAGATCGAAATAGATTAGACGCAATTTTTTCTTCGTAGCTGATTTGTATACGGTAATTTTTGTTATGAATTTATGTTCCCTGTGTCCGCACACACACAGCTTTAACTTGGGCTGCCTGTGCGGATGTTTTGAATTTGCTCTATTCTGTTGTTTTTTCTCCAGCATGAAGGCAAGCCGTATTGCAACAAGCCCTGTTATTCTGCACTGTTCGGGCCAGCAGGCTTCGGTCATGGCGGAACGGAGTCTCACAAATACTAACATGCTCCTCGTCTCCCCCCAAGTGAGTGAATATAATAATACGTTTGAAACCGTCAATATCTGTGCAAAAGCCGTTTAGACTACAACGCCTGCTGTAAAGTCGTAAACTTTGAAACAAATGCGTTCACAAAGTCAACCAAGATAGCGTAAGAAGTGACCAATCAGAACTCGAGGCGAAAAGCGCGGGAAAATCACAGGAGCCAATTGAGGTTGGTTTTGGAATCTGTATTCTCGTCCCCAGAGTCCGCGATCCTTTTGGTCAGCACCAAGGAATCTCGGAGGCGGAGACAAATAGAACGAATTTTTTGATTGGCTGTTGAAACAATGAACAGACAAAAGACAATAGAAAGTATTCTCGAGTACTCTGCGCTAGCTCAGAAAATCGGCACCAGCCAGAGGTCGTGATTTCTTGAATCTGCTTCTGATTGGCTGTCTGAAAAACGTCTTGGTTTTGATTGGTTAGAGTGATTATGGTGCGATGAGAAAACTAGAACGACATTTCGGATGGACAATGGTAACCAGCCTTCATCAGGGGCAACCTCGCTCCCAGGGTCTCTCTTCTTCCCGCTTTTAATTTTGGCGGGAAGAAGAGAGACCCTGGGAACGAGGTTGCATCAGGGCGAGAAACGCTAAGCGAGGATGGAAACAAACGGTTACAATATTTAAAAAAAAAGTGTCAGATAAAATGTCGACCAATCACATCTGACCAATCACGCAAACTCAAATAACGCTTTAACCAATCACGAGCAGGACCCGAAAAAAAATCATGGAACCGGTGAGAAGCGCGGGAAAGTGCGCCAAGTCAAGTCATGATTTCAACCTCGATCCCAGGCTAGGGTAAACCTCGGTTGTCCTGCGGTTGTTCAAAGGGTGGATATAAACGCTATCCACCGGATAAATCTCTATCCAGTGGATAAGTGTTAACAAAACAGACTACGCTATCCACTGGATAGTGATTTATCCGGTGGATAGCGTTATCCTCCCTTTGAACAACCGGGACCTGCATGCACAGACTATCTTTGGGCTCGTCACGCGCTCCTCCACTAACGTGGAGGAGGAGTGCGTGACGAGCCCAAAGAAAGTCTGCGCAAAGGAAGAGAGAAAGAGGTTGGGATCGAGGTTGTTCTTGGTCAAGTTACTCTACAGCCTGATCAGCTATTCATCTTTTTTTTGTGAACTGACTCCGTTTTCTGCATCATTTTAAAAAAAGTAATTAAAGAAATTTTGAATTTTCCTTCACAGGTCCAGCTCACGCAGAAGTGGAAATGCGGCTGAGTTGTTGACAAGTTTTGTTACATTTTGTAGTCATTAGTTAATCAGAAATAAAAATGCATTTATTGCATGTTATTTCGTCACTTGTCTTTTGTCCGAAAAACAACCACGAACTGGGCTCCTGCCATGAATAATTAGCGCCAACCCCCGACCCCTCCCCTCTCTCCACCCAAAGCCCGCCAGCCCGCCGTTTTGCTCCCTCAGACCAGGGCGCTGGAATGGATGGGCGGTGAAACGCGCACTGCGCTCTTGTGCGATGTTTGATGCGGAGCGAGACTGGGCCGAGCGCGCTCGAGAGCGCTTGAGTTCAAAACATGTCGGCAAATGAAGTTCAATAGCTGATGCAGAAAAGGGATTGCTACAAGAGAACGGTACGGGATTTCCACTTAGTTTTTGTACAATGAACATGTCAACATGTTGGTAAAGCTGTAAGCAATAAAGAATGGGTTCAATATGTAAAATCAACAACGATTTTATTTAAAATAAGTCGAGCTGCTTCGAAACGCGTTGCTCTTTTAGTGTGGGCGCGAAAAGACAGACGTTAATTGCCTGCGATCTAAACCAAACAAAACGGTAATTTTCGGCATATGCATAGAGCAACCTTCGCTTTTTCATCGGTGTAAATTTCATTTTGAACTTTTTTGAACTTTTTTAGTTACACGCTATAGACGTCAGTACACTGTTGTTCTCTCCATAATACGGTGAATTTGGTCATTTGACGTTGTTGTTTTTGCAGAGAACGGCTAAGAAATGTACCAATATGTAAAACGCAACTGCAGAGCCATTGTACTGTTAATTAAACCTATTGTTTTGTGACGTTCTCGTACAATGGCTCTGCATTTGCGTTTTACATATTGGTACATTTCTTTGCCGTCCGGTCTGCAAAACAACAACGTCAAATGACCAATGTCACCTTATAATTATTATTATGAGAGAACAACTGTGCACTGACGTCTATAGCGTGTAACTCAAAAAGTTCAAAAAAGTTCAAAATGAAATTTACACCGATGAAAAAGCGAAGGTTGCTCTATGCATATGCCGAAAATTACCGTTTTGTTTGGTTTAGATCGCAGGCAATTAACGTCTGTCTTTTCGCGCCCACACTAAAAGAGCAACGCGTTTCGAAGCAGCTCGACTTATTTTAAATAAAATCGTTGTTGATTTTACATATTGAACCCATTCTTCATTGCTTACAGCTTTACCAACATGTTGACATGTTCATTGTACAAAAACTAAGTGGAAATCCCGTACCGTTCTCTTGTAGCAATCCCTTTTCTGCATCAGCTATTGAACTTCATTTGCCGACATGTTTTGAACTCAAGCGCTCTCGAGCGCGCTCGGCCCAGTCTCGCTCCGCATCAAACATCGCACAAGAGCGCAGTGGTCGTTTCACCGCCCATCCATTCCAGCGCCCTGCTCAGACTTATGGGATGTTGTTACATTGGTGGGACTCAAGTCGCGGAGAAGTTGTAGCTGCAGTGCACGCAATTTTTACCTGTATTTTCCTCCATTATGCCGAAGTGCCCGACTTGCCACAAAGAAGTATACTTTGGTAAGTTAATTCTGTATCGACCCAGGTTTTCTTCGTTCCAAAGGATTTATTATCATTCAACAAAAGCTAACAAAATTCAAAGTGATCACATCGAGCGCGCGCTGATCAATTTCGATCTGTCACTGGACTTCTGTTTCTCGCACTTCGTTTTGTATACATACAATTTCATTTGTTTTGGTACAGTAAATGGACGTTAATTTGGACGTTTGATTGTACAGTGAACTTGAATTTTTAGCGCCAGTACCTGCAATGATGCGATAACAGCAGTTTGGAATATACGCGGTCCAAGAAATCTAGTGGAATTCTACTGTAGCAACATATTGAAATTTGTAGATAGTCTGTTTCTCGGTAATCAGATATTTTACAGATAGACGTTGCTTGGATCATGCCCGGGATCACGAGATCAGCTTTAATCGATCAAACAGACGTTGAGTGTGGTACGATTGTTTTAAAAACCAACTGAAATGAATACAGTGTAGTATCAAAGCTTATAAAAGTTTACATAAGCACAAACAAATGGGAAACTCATTACAAATTCTTCCATCTTTCATGCACTTCCCAGCCGAAAAAGTGAGCTCCATAGGCAAGGATTGGCACAGGTCCTGTTTGAAATGTGACAAATGCGGCAAAACTCTTACTTCGGGAGGACATGCTGAGGTAATTTTTAATCTTGTAAATTTGAATATTTCTCTCCTTCCGGCCGTGCATGGCGAGCTTTGGTCCTTCCCGGTTCTGGAATTTAAAGAATTTGTGGCCGAAGTTAATTTAATTATTTATTGGGTGTAACCCCTATTATCACAACCTATTATTTAATGAAGTTATTTAATTGAAGTTTACACCTGAGGGATTTATTTAAGTAAACATTTTATTGTGTATAAATTCCATCAATTGTATTAAACTATTTTTAAATAACATACAAGACATTTAGAAATTTAAACATAGTAACATTGGATTTAATCTCAGATCATACATGGAAATTTTATTAGAATTATTCTGAAAGCACTGGATGAAACAGCTGCTTACAATCCACAAGTACTTGTCTCGCTGTCTGGCAAACATGTGTAATTATCAATTTGGCCACCATTTTAAAAGAAAAACAAACATGATGGTATACCGTAAAAAAACCCCAATATATACCCAAAATGAGAACGGTATCTAACATTTGCAGACTGCACACGAAGAAGAGAAAATAATCTTGGGAACAAGGCACAAGGCTGAAGTCATTTTGCGCAGGAAATATTGTTGATGATATGTCACTGTCATTAGAGTTTTCAGTGTCAGTCGGTCTGCAGTCTGCAGTCTGCAAATGTCAGACACTCATGTTATATAGTACCCCCAGCCCTGTATACCATATACCCAAACTCTAAAGTAAGATAGAGCATATTTTCAACTACTAACATTTCAAAAGGATTTCAACAATTTTTAACTCTCATCAAATCGTTTATTATATATGTACATTATCATGGAACTAACAAAAAATGTAAAAAAATTACATTGTCATATAAGCTTTAATTTGGTTTGATGCTTTACTTGTTACTCTCCGCAGAGAGATGGAAAACCGTACTGTCACATCCCCTGTTACAATGCCTTGTTTGGCCCTAAAGGGTTTGGTCATGGTGGCACAGAATCGCACACCTATGAGAACACCAAGTAGTCAGTTAGTTCAATGATTTGATGACAAAGTAGCTGGTGAGTAAAAAAAAAAAAAAAGTGATCAAAATCTAATTTCTCCTTATAATATCGATACATTGTCAACAAAGCAGGTAATGAGAATATAGAGAATCATCTAGTGGGTATATCTAATTCATGCACTACAAATTCTCATACAGTCAAAGCTCTCTGAGCGGACACTCTCGTAAGCAGACAGCTCTACTTACGGCCGCCCTGACAAAACCCTGTTGAACTCTAGCTCATACAAACTCTGTATTTACACATTCCCGTAAGCGGCCAGCTCCAGTTGCAGACACTTTTTAAGGGTTTCCGCTTATGGGAGCTTCGACTGTATTATAAGTGACTTTGAAAGAAATGGATGGCAATCAGTAGTGGGGAGGTGGGGGGGGGGGGGGGGGGGGGGGGCAGGGCGAGGGGTCTGAACTTCCTCGCTTCTCGTACATTTAATGATTATACTCCAGGTTCCTGCCCGTTCATTAGTGAGCTCGTTTTGCTGTCACTAGCAAAATTTTTGAATTAGAGAAAACGGGTTGATGTGAACTTGAGGTTACTAAAAGCTACAAGCTAATTAAAAATATATTATCTATTTGTTCTTCAATATATATTAATTGCTGTTCTGTTTTCCTCGCAGGTCCAAGTACAAGAGACTGCAATTTGAGAGTCAGGGGTTCATTTATGATCGCACCTTTGTTAATTTTGTAGAATGAAATTAGAATAAAGCTCATTTCTGTAATGTGTCCTTATCCTATTTAATTACCGCTAAAGTTGGAGTTTAAACCCAGGACCTATGTATACCAGAGGGTTTGACTCCAGTAGTTTGGGACTCGGAAAAGTCCTTGCCTGAGTAATTTGACTTCAGCCAGGAGCGCATCTTTCATTTATTCATTTCATCCAAGTCATGAATCTTGCCACGTCACTCATGTTCATATAGGGCCGTTTTTATTTCTCCGTTTACTCCTCAGATTTAGTTTCGATCGAGAAGATATAATCAAAACACTCGAGGACAGTGTTTCGTCGCATATTTCCAAACACGTCGAATTTCGTCAAAAATACTCCGCTGCGCGTCGTATTTTCAACTCTCTTCTCTGTGTTTGGAAATGTGATGAAACACTGTCTCTCGTTGTTTGATATATTACATGACGTTGTTGGGTAAACGCTCGCTTTCCACCAATATGGCCCGAGCCTGTGTGCAGACGTCTCCTATTTCCTTGCTTCACACGGAAAACGGACCTATATGTGGATTGAGTTGTTTGTTGGTTCTCTCGCCTTGCTCCGCGTTTCCTTCCTCCTCAAAAAATACCAAACATTTCCGGAAATACTAATTCGATCTGCGTAGAGGACTTGCATGAAAACCAGCTACAGCTGATGAAGCTTTCCTCTCTAAACTACCATAAAATTCCAAAGTAATTAACGACCCTCGTATCCTATCCCCGGGGGAACTCATATGAAAGTGCCGGGGGATGATCGTCGGTTTTGGTACCGCTTAGGGTTTTTAAATATTGTAAAATCACTGTTAAAACAGGGGCCCCCAACGGATCGTTTCGGTGGAATATCTGTTCGGAAGGCCTATAATCGCCTCGGATATTCGGTTAGGGAAATGTCATCTCAAACTTACTAAATATGGGACAATTAATGCCTGTGTTTTCGGAGAGATAAAAATGTCGTTTTGGGTACAAAAATAGGTCAGCTAGGATTTTCGGAAGCAAAAGCAGCTCGTAAATTCGTGTAATAAGAATTCAATCCCTAAAATTTTCTGAAGTTTGAAAGTTCAGCTAACGTATCCGAAAAGATACATTTTTCTTAGCGTTTAAAAATAAGCCATTAAACAGCACAAAAAGCACAATTATAACGTAAAAAACGATGTTCCGACACCTACAGGAAAATTGTGTCGTTGGGTGCCCCTGATAAAACAAGAGGGATGACCTAAGAGAAGGATTCCCCGTGACTCAAGATATTTTTGAAGTCTAAATAGTTTCGCGCCATGCTGTGAAAGTTATTTTTATCTCCTTCTGATCGAGGCTCCGACAACAAGTCTTCTCAAACTGAAACAATCTTTAATAGATCATCCTCCCTGGATAGAGTAATGCAATGTTGTACTCTTGCAGTCGTGGCACGTTGTTGAGTCAAGCGTCCTACAACTTAACATGCTTCAAAATCCCATGAAACCAAATATATCATTAACAAAACTAAGATATAACTGCCTAATGTTTTGACAGAACATTCTCCGAAAAACATGCAGCAAATGGTTTATCAGTAACGGTGTGTCAAAAAGCGCAGGTTGGTTTGTCAGCTGTTTACGCTTTGATGGTGATTGACAACTAAGTGCGAGAATGGCCAGGCCCCTTTTATACCGGAACTTCTTGTTTAAAAGCTGGAATATGACACGAACTATTGTAGTTTTGTCTTCGGAATAAGTGGTGAAAATGAATTCAAGCCACACCCACAAAACAAGATTCTGGTGGGTTTCAAAATTTCCTACGATCACCCCCGTCACTTTTATATGGGAGTGCCTCGCGATTGATTGGAGTGAATTGGAGAAAAGCAGCTAGTGAATAACACAAGCCCCAAACTTGGATACATGATTTTTTAACAGTCAGAGCGCGTGCTAGGTTTCTATTTCCAGGGAATCCGTTTGTACCTCCTCCCAACGTGGGGCGAGGAACGCGGGCTCATGAAATCCAGTCAATATTATAAAATAAAATGAATGACAGCCGTCCTAGATCATAGATCTCTTGTCGACGCCTAAGGACTTTTTTTCCCGGGAGTTAATTGGAATTCGCTACTGGAATCGTGCTGAATTTTTCGCTGAATTTTCGCCGGTAAATTTTCGCGATATTCCGGCCGTGAGTCAGTTTCCAGTCCAAAAATTAAGTTTCAGATCATCAATAAAGCGTGTAATAAAATAAGCAAATCGTTATGTCAGTATATCTAGTTATGAAAGCAAGTGAGTATCAAAACACCTTTTCATTTCCTTTCTGTGATTCAATCATTTCGCTCATTTTTGATCATTTTTGCGAAGTGCAAAATCACCTAAGGCAGAAAAACACTAAAGATGTGATAATAAACCAAACAGCAACAAGGATGGTTGAGGATGGAGAAGATTGAGACGGATTGCAAATGCCGGTGAACTTGAAAAAAATGGCGAATTTTTTCAAGATGCGCCATCTGTGACGTTGCTCCTTAACATGTAACGCGAGAATATAACGACACAAAACCCACGTGTAAATAAAAGGTATTAAAATAAACTGTATTATCTTCTGCAAGGAAAACATCTACTAATATATTTATTCGCCATCTCACGGTTTTTGTTTATTTTCGTCTTCTTGGCCTCCCAAAAAGGTCTGGAATGAGACCGGGAATGAGTTCGACTTCAGGCCGCATCTGATTCAAGTTTCGGGGAGAGAGACGAGGCGCTTTATTAAATGTATCCGCTTCAATTTTCTAGAGAGAAAATAAACTGCTTTCATTTGGTCTACAATCCATATCATGCGCGCTTTTGCAAAACACATCCTGTCGTCGATTGAATTATCTAGCCCGCATGTGGTCTTTAATTGAGTTTTGTTTAGGCAAATCAACTGTTCTCTGTTCACTCAAACGCTTCATTCTTTTTGTAGCACACAGCCTAACGGCTACAACTCACCACAAACCTCGTACAATTTGATATTGTCCACGGATTTTCTGCCAACAATATTAAGGGAGCTTTCGTCTTAATTCTTTTGGTATGATTTCTCGGTTTTATAACTCCGAAAACCCCCGCTAACGATGAAAAATCTCTTTCATTTGCGTATGCTAATTTGTTCAAGAATGAAAGAAAGCGAACATGACCAAATGTTCATGTCATTTTTATTCATAAAATTCGCAATTATAGATTTAGATTTAGATAAAAACGTGTCTTTTAAAACGTTTTCTCGCGTCACAAAATTTACGATTTTTTTCTTGTTCTATTACTTTTCCTTTTAAAAAGTAAAAGTAAAAGACAATGGAAATTGAAAACGAAATGATACGACAAAGTTTGAAGATATCCCGGATGCACGTTTTTTAAACACGACTTACAGTACATGTATTATGCTCGAATGGTTTGCTTCATAGATATTTTTAATATATAATTAGGGTTGCTACAAAGCTATCTACCCCGTGAAGACAATACGAACAGAGATTTAAAACTGAACGACTAAAGCATGTCGCTCATTCAAAATTGATCCGCATTTTAGTTTCCGCGTGTAGCTCGCGGTGAAACGCAATCCTATTGGCTAAGCGCTTAATATCGGCCCCTCACGGAAATATATGCAATTCGAATTTACTGCGTGAAAGGGTTTGTCTGTTTTTATCTATGAGCAGGTGCGCCGACATTACGCCAAGCGAGCTTGATTTCATCCACACAACTGTAGCTTCTCCGATTTCGATAACAAATACGGAATATTGAGCCATGTCGAGGAAATGTCCAACATGTGAAAAGACCGTATATATGGGTAAGCGATGAATTGTCCGCCATCTACCTACAACAGGCGGTTTTTGGTTTGACTTTAACGCACGCAGCTAGTCGAATGTTGCACCGTAGCTTTGTAGCTAGAAATGTCAACGAACGAACGATCAACGCGCCGGAGTTTTCGATTCAACATCGCTGTCGATTTTCATCTATAGGCGTCACTCGCTTTGTAAAACAAGAAAGAGGCGAGATGTTGAATCTACACTCCACTGGTTTATTGCCAAAGAATCAAAGATATTGTCGTGTTTTTTATCTCCTCGTGCTCTGACAGGTGAAAAAAAAGAGTCGCTTGGAAATTGGTATCATCCATTGTGCTTAAAATGTAAAAAATGCGGCAGGCAGCTTGCAACTGGGAACCACGCCGAGGTAAGGGCACTGTACTTTTCCTTATACACAAGTATTTGAGTCTATTTTTCCGCGTTATAGAGATACGACATTGAGTTGAGTACACGGCCCAATACCATAACAACACGGTTCGCATTTGTTTATATCTAATATCAGGTGTCGTGACATGAACAAAACACGAAATGTCGAAGGTTCAAGCATTTATTAAATATATTTTTTGTAAAAATTATATACCGTAAAGTGCCGAAAGTCACAACCTCATTCCATGGTAACGTTGTTAGTAAATTCCAAAAGTAGCGATCGCCCGAAAGTAACGATAGCATATTTCGTGTTTGCTAATAAATCCCGAGAGTAGATCACATGAAAGTAAAGACACAAACCCCTTCTTGTTTTTGAGCCATGGGGCAAAATTAAAGCATTACTATAAATTGCCTGGTAGCAGGCACTTAGTGGAGAAGAGCGCGAGGTTTTAGGGCGCGCGAGAGAAGAGCGCGTTTTCTTCCTCTCTCTCGGCGCCCCTCCAACTCGCGCTTCATTTTACTCCAGCGTCTGAGGCTAAACTATAAACATTCTTACTACCAAAGTACTTGAATTTGTTTTGTCGCGATATGTTAAGTCATTTTTGGCGAAGTGCAAAATCACCTTCAAATTGAAGAAAACCTCAAAATAATAGTTTACTAAGGTAGAAAAAACACCAAAGAGGTGATAATAAACCAAACAGGAACAAGGATGGTCGAGGATGGAGAAGACGGATTGCAAATGGCAAACTTGAAAAAACTGGCCATTTTTTTCAAGATGCGCCATCCGTGACGTAGCTCCTTTTAAGGCCCAAAAAGGACGGAAACAGAATTGCGGAAATGTAACGATAGCAACGAGCGTATCGGAATCCTTAACCCTTTGGAAGACGCGGTGGCCTGAACTTCCCGCTTCCCGTATACCTTGTGCTCCCGTTTTCCATCCCTTCTCTTTGTGCTTTTTCTATTGAAAAATATTACGCAATGTTGCGAAATGTTTCCTATTTCTCCAGGCCACCTCGAGAATCCCACTTCCCGCCCTTTCTTCCCCCGCCACCCGTAACCGCCGCCTTTACTTCCGGGTTTCCATCCTCCTCTCCCCACCCTCCAAACTAGGCGCGGTTAGCGCGTTGGACTCCGGATCTAGCGCTGGCCGGGGTCACTGTAGCCCCACCCTCTCCCTCCGACTTTTTTGCTCTCGCCCCAATTTTCGCGCGGCCAGAATGCAGAAAAAGCTCTTCGTTCGCGGAAAAAAGCTCTTCGTTTGTACAGGAACGCTTGCTACGCAGGCTAGGGTCACTGCGATAGACTAGCATCCCATCCAGGGTAGTAGCGATACTACTAGTCGGCTTCATGCTATGGAAACCGGGGTTAAATTTCGGCGCATAACTATTTTCTTCTTATATTCATTGCATGTTGTTTTTATTTTCAGCGCCAAGGCCAACTGTATTGTCATAATCCATGCTACGCTTCGTTGTATGGCCCAGGAGGATATGGGCATGGCGGAAAGACCGAATCACACAAGTACTGACACGTGACCACTGTTGAGTACGTTACACCACTCTTTCATAAACTGTAATCTATTTTAGACCAGTCGCCATTTTGAAAAGGGAGTAAACATGGCACAAGCAAATTCCTGTTCTTCCTTAGTTTAGCCTTAATCTCGAAACCGAAACCCCGTAGCCAATCACAGCGCACACAAATACCGCAGTGAGCCAATCAGAGCTTGCACTAAAACCTTGCAACCGGTGTGAAAAAGCGCGGGAAAAGTCACGAAAAACAACATATTGGTTAGGCCAAGTTGCACAAGCATTTTGAACCAATAGATCGTTTTCACCAAAATAACAAGATCGTTTTGCGTGCATCAAAAAACATCAACAAACTCAGCGATTGTAGAGTAGGTGGAAATAAATATATTCCCAAGTTTTGATTTGGTAGTGTTCATTGCAACGAAGTTATTGGGAAAACAATATTCGGAAAATTATAGAACTTAGTATGGGTCCGCCATATTGGTGTACCAGTTTGGTACACCAAGATGGCGGCCAAAATTGTCTGCGAGAAGAAAACAAGATTTTGCTACCAAAGACATGAGTTTTCACTTCTGAATGCTTTAGTTATCATTTTTAACTTATAGCATATCTTAAAATAATTTAAAAAGAGCGAAAATATTGGTTTCTGTAACATTTCAGTTCATGTTGAGCCAGGCCTTCTCTAATTTCAAAACGTTTTATCTCCAAAACGAAGCAATCTGCTGGAACAAAAATTTCCCCAGCATCTAACTACACTGATGTATAGAATATACTGAAAGAACAGCTTTGTAGGATCACTAGTTTTGAATTTAGCATTTTGATGACGTCACGTGAAAACGATCTATTGGATTCGCGGCTTTTCCCGCGCTTCGCACCGGTTGCTAGGTTTTATTGCGAACTCTGATTGGCTCACTGCGGTATTTATGTGCGTTGTGATTGGTTGGATAAGATGGTGTTGTTTTCAGTACAAAACTGCTCAAGAAGGCCTGACGAACCACTAGGCTCGATTTCACAAACCAAATGTAATAATAGTAAAACCTTTTCGTGCCCTAGCATGAAGCGGGCTAGGAGTGTTTCTCTCCCCCCCCCCCCCCCCCCCCCCCCCCCCCCTTCTCCGGGTGGGATACTTGTGGAGTTCATCGCAAGTTACAATATATTACACCTCAGTATTTTGTGAAGTTGAACTGACAACTCGTCGGAAACTCATTTACACTTTTGCAGTCGGGGGAACAAGTACCACTTGATGACTAAATCCCTCCTCCGAGACGGGACAGAGCCCGCGGTTTTCGTCCATGAAGTTGCTATGCAGTATGACGTATTTGCTGGCGCGATTGCTTTCGGAGTACTCGTGAGTGCTCGCGCTAGTTCCTGATTGGATAAAATGATTCGGAAACTCTTCGATTGCTTCAAGAAGATTTTCCAAAACCGGTACTTGTTCCCCCGACTGGGGTGGAGAGAGGCACTATGAGAGTAAAGTGCCTTAGGGTTCGAACCCAGACCTCTGATCTGCGCCTCCCGAATTTATTATACTTATTTTAAATTACTCTTTCATCTCTTGGTCTCCGCAGGCTTCAAGCGCTCGTCTCATAGATGGGTGTACCTTAAAACACGCTACTTCACACGATGGCCCTGACGGAAGCTCCCTTCACCTATGTTATAACACTAGACACAAGCTCTTATTACAAACAGATTCAAGTTTTTAATAAAGTGCCTTCGGGCTATGAATGAACAGTCTGCTAACAATATCTACATTTTTACAGTGTATATTTGTTTAGCTTACAATTCAGTATCCGTGAGGTTATCAGTCACTTGTCTGAAGAAAATGGTAGTAAATAAAACTGAATAACGTAACGGACGCTCTTCATTGCAAAATGACTTTTGTAACTACAGTGGAACCCCGAGAGCGGTTTTCAATTAGCCTGTGTACATCCGCCTTCTCCCCTCAAAAAATTCGGGGAGAGATTTTTTTGAGGGGAGAAGGCGGATGTACACAGGCTATTTTCAATTGACTGTCGAAAGTATTCGCTGAATTGCTTTGGTTTTGCTTTACTGCGCTCTATGATTGGTTAAAAAAACTCACGCCACCTTCTCAACCAATCAGATGCAAAACCAAAACCAATCACGACTTGGTCGCACGCGTTTTCCCGCGCTTAGCGTCGGTTACGTGTATTTGCTTCGAGTTCTCATTGGTTCGTTAAATTTGTTTACGTTTGTGATTGGCCATTGTAATTGCTTTGGTTTTAGTTTGAAAACCGCTCTATAACGAACCCCCTTATAAGGAAGTTCCCGCTAAACGAACGATATTCTTCAGCCCGGCCATTTAAAGTTACAGTAAAATTTATGGAACAGAACCCCGATATAACGAGCCCCCGTTATAACGAACACACATGTGTTTTCCTTCGCTAAGAAAGTAAATAAATACTCTACTTATTACGGCCGCTTTGACAAAACCCCGTTTGAACTCTCATACAAACTCTGTATTGCGAACACGTTTTCTGCTTTCCGAAGTCGTCCGCTTACGGTTACTTTGACTGATTATTGATTTATTCCGGCTCTCTTCCATTATCGTTATAAACACAACAAAAAGTTGTGGTCACAAATTGTCTGGTAGGTCAGACCTCGGTTACTGAGCTAACCTATGCCTGACGAGATGGCTAACTTTTTTTCACAAATCTGGTTTGACTTTCTGTTTATTTCGCCAACATTTACTTAGGTTTCCTCTTATATTAACTTAAGTTAGAGCGGTCTTCAATTGAGTGTAGTAAAACCAAACCAAAAGTATTGTAACCACTCTGACCAATCACAACAGACGAAAACAACACAAGCAACCAATCAGAACTCGAAGCAAATACATGTAACCGGCGCCAAGCGCGGGAAAACGCGAACGACCAAGTCATGATTGGTTTTAGTTTGGCACCTGATTGGTTAAGAAAGTGGCGCGAGTTTTTCGAACCAATCAGAGGGCGGTAGTAAAGCAAAACCAAAGCAAACGCGTGCTTCTTTCGACACTCAATTGAAAACCGCGCTCTAAAACAAAGGCCCCGTCCACACTGATGCGTTTTCGTTTAAAAACGCATACTTTTAGATGCGTTTTCGCCTATCGTCCACAATACAACGCTGAGCGTTTTCATCGAAAACGCATACATTTGAAAACGCTGTCCAGAGTGGAGACATTTGAAAACGGAGCGTTTCGAAAACGGAGCCAAATGAAAACGCATCAGTGTGGACGGCGGCGAAAACGGAGGCTTTCGAAAACGCTGACGTCATTCGTCTATTTGTCGCATGCGCAGATGACTATTGTAGCGTTTTCGAGCGATACGTTTTCAAACGAAAACGCATTAGTGTGGACGGGGCCTAAACCTGCGTTAATCTCTCTCTTTGTGAAAACGCAGGCGGCGCTTTCATCAACTTGGTTCCACAGTCATGGATTTCAAATTTAAACTGATTAGAGAAATACTTTTTGCACACGTTACACTTGCAGATGAAGATTGAACTCTGTTCCTCCTTTCGCGTGTCTTCTAGGTTTGACTTCAGACGGGGTGGAATGTATCTTGCACTCAAAAACTCTATATGGCAGTCCAGAATACATCTGTAAAAACAATCAGTAGTTTTTTCGTTAATAATAGTAAGACTATGTCGCTGTTAGGCTCGATTACCAGCCGCTGTTCGGGAAAATGAGCCCACGCTCATAGCCTATGTCGCTGTTTGTTTAGTTGCGTTCTTTTGAAAATTAATGGGGGCAAACGTGGCAGAAAATTAGTAGAGTAGAGCGGTTTTCAATTGCCCGTTCCGAAGTTCATAAATTCAATTAAAATTGGAGCCCGTCACAAGAAAGATCACATTAAAATTAGTCAGTTTACCAAGTTTGAGAATGTTTCGTTAGATTGCAACCATGTAGAAGGCTTTCAAAAATCAGAAAAATTAGAGACTTTGTATGGGGGACGCCATCTCTGAATTAGAGACGTTTGTATGGAATTTGGGGCGACCT
This sequence comes from Desmophyllum pertusum, assembly GCA_029204205.1. Taxonomy (NCBI): domain Eukaryota; kingdom Metazoa; phylum Cnidaria; class Anthozoa; order Scleractinia; family Caryophylliidae; genus Desmophyllum; species Desmophyllum pertusum. Next base: position 370,281 of record MU826864.1, read on the forward strand.
TTGACAGCTCAGCTTTGCGCAGGTTACGTGTATTTGCTTCGAGTTCTGATTGGTTCATTGCCTTGTTTTCGGTGGTTGTGATTGGCCATTGTAATTGCTTTGGTTTCACGACACTCAATCGAAAAACCGCTCTAATCTATCAAATACGAGAAAGTGTTTCATCCGATTTCCAAACATCGAGAAGAGAGTTGAAAATACGACGCGTAGCTATATCACTTATCAGATATCAAATAATTTCCCTAAGATTTGATTTCTGAAATATTCCGTCTGATACGTGTCTTAAGAGTTTACTTAACCCTTAGACAATAGAGAGATCAGCTTGCAGTCGATTCTCTTTATTTTCCTCGAATCGTTAATTAAATCCGTCAGAAAAAATCGCAAATAATTCACACGTTCACGACAAACGCGACACTACTCACTTTCACGTAGAAACGGCAAACGGCAGACGGCAAAAGTGGGATTTTTGCCGTCCGCGGGGAAAACAAACGTACTGCTACTGCAGCCCTAGGTACCGTAGTGGTGAAAAAGTTGTACAACTTGAATAGCTAAATCAGTTAAGTTGTCGCCCTGCTCGCCCCCTTTACGTTTTTTTTCATTTCCAGTAGATTTCTCTCCCCGCTATCTGGAAAAGCAGGTCATGATCACAATATTCTTATTTCCCAGAGAACGAAATATGAGGAAGCGAGAGGCCAGGGGAGGGAAGCGAGATAGGTACCGTGTGGCATGAAATATGCTATGGACTTGGCATAGGCTCGCAATGCGTGCAAAACTTGAGACGTGACTCAATCTGCACTTACTTAATAGCGAGCTCAAAAAGTGTTGAAACTTCCACAATGCCAGGGCTATCATCTTCAGAGAACCACGGCTTAAAGTTGGAAAACAGGTTTTTCCTGCTTTTCCTCCTTCTCAGGTAATCTAAAATGGAATGCAGACCTTGTTCCACAATTTCTGGCGGCGGCGATGTTAATGGGTTGTCCTGTACATCAAGGCTCTTTAGTTTTGGTAAATTGAGAAGCTCTGTTGGTAAATAGGCGATGAAGTTGTTTCTGTTTGAGACAAAACAGTTACATTGTTTATCACAAACACAATCTAGAAAGTGAAGCCTTTAATCGGAGCTGTGCTGGAATGCCAAGGATTATTGCTACTCCCTCTGGATGGGATGCTAGTCAATTGCAGGTACATCCCAAGTACAGTAAGGCCAAACTGGCCAACACTGCCAGAGTGTATCCCGGTTTCTGTAGCATCCCTATAATGGACTATCTGGGGAGGCTCCACCAGAAAGGGGTAGCTTTTTCAGGCTGGAGGTATATAAAAGGGTAGGGATTTCACGAGTTGAAGTATAGAAAAGGTAGGGAAAACTGTCATTTAGGCATTTAAAAGGGCCTTCAAAAACATCTCGAACAGACGCACCTAACGGCTAATTCAGCAAATATTTAAGGGCTACTCAAGTGAAAAGTTTAGAAAAAAGTCGTCAAAGGGATGCAGTGTTTCAACTGTAGGTATGTGAAAGGGGTATAGCCATAAGGCTTGGTTCTACTGTTATCTATTTTCTTACCGGACTGAAAGAACTTCCAAGGTTGGGATGTGTCCTACAATTCTTGGAAGAATGTGCTGATGAATAAACAGGATTTTACAGAACAATAATAATTATTAGTAAAACTCTACTAGTATACTAATGCAAATGAGACAATCTGATTGGCTGAGCTACTCGTACACTATCAGCCATTAGTGTGCAGTGGCTGGAGGTCGTCTACAAAATTGCGGTTTCTTCTTGTTTTCCGAAGTTTCGGAAGAAGATTTAGAGTTAATATTAGACAATTGTTATGATTTTTACTAAAACAATTAGATTATTCGCTCTCAATTTCTATGATGTGATAGTTGATTCGGCCAATGGTCTCATCAACTATCACATCATAGAAATCTCGAGCTCATAATCTAATAATTGTTAATTAGTCATTAGGTTAGTCTGTATACAAGCCAAGTGGTTTATCAGGCCGGCACTCCTGTTTCCATAGCATGAAGTGACTGGGAGTATCGCTACTCCCCTGGATGGGATGTTAGTCCATCGCAGGTTACCCCCCAGCATTTTTATCACCTGGGTTGAGCTGACAATTCGCCGGTACCCATTTATATTCCTTGGTGGAGAGAGACACTGTGAGAGTAAAATGTTTTACCCTGCATTCTGCAGAACACAACACAATGACCCAGGCCGCTCGACCCAGAGTCCAACACGCTAACCATTAGACTACCCCGTCTCCCACCCACAAAGACCCTTTGTCATATGATTTAATAGCTTGTAATCTGCTTACCAAGGCATTAAATGAGATATCAAGTTCTTTCAGCTGCTTGAGGTAAATAACAGACCATGGAATATCACTCAGTTGATTTTCCACACAAAATGACTTTTTGTAGGTTGGAGAAGAAGCAGAGTTGTATGGGAATTGTACATATTTGCTTACCTTGCAAAGAACAATTAATTATTAAAATATTTGATATATAATTATTCAAAATACACTATAAAAATAGACCTAGCTAATATCGCTATATCTGAATATGTTCATTATACAGTCGAAGCTCCGTAAGCAGACACCTCCCTTCTCCCGCCTCCTGTAGGGGACTTCCCACGGTCCCCTTTACTCCCAGGTTCCCGCCCCCTGTCCCGGTGCTGAAGACCTCAAAAGGGGGTCCCACACAAGAGATGCATGGGGGAAATCTTGTATCCCTTGATGATTCTACCCATTTTTTTATGGTCTCCCTCTTAATTTAACCCAATTAACAAGTTTCCCCTCCCCCCAAAAAAACCCCACACACCTTCCAGAATAAACTGTTCAACCTGAAGAGGATTCTTGTAAAGTCTTCAAAATTCTATCCACATCTTCTTCAGATGAGAGTTCAACATCACTAAGAGATATCTAAGAAAGTATGATGATCATTATTACTCATTTAAACTTGTCTGTACTTTTCTGTGAGGCGCAGTGGCCTAATGGTCAGTGTGGTGAACTCCAAATTTAGCGGTCTGGGTTTGAGCCCTGGCTGGCCGCGGGGGTCATTGGGCAAGACTCTTTACTCTCACAGTGCCTCTCTCCACCCAGGAGTATAAAATGGGTACTGGTGAAAATGTTAGAGCAACCTGACAAAAATTCTGGGGTGGGAGCGGGTAACCCTGTGATGGACTAGCATCCCATCCAGGAGGAGTAGCAATACTCCTAGTTGCTTCATGGTACAGAAAACCGGGATAAGCTCCGGCAGTTGTTGGCCACTAGGCTCAATGAAGACTTTACAAGGGAACGTGAGAGGGAGAGGAGAGGGTAACCTATCTTATCAACATCCAGTTACAAAATATGTCACAACAATGTGGTGAATTGACATAAATTATGACTGACGTACAGGTGTAATTAAATAAATATTACATGTAACACATTTGCGCTGAAAGTGGAATCCAGTTCCATTGCAACATTCCATTTTTATCCGCACCCCCCTTATGGAAGGGAAGATTCTGATATTGCAGTTTTTAATTGACAGTCTCTCTGAAAAATGCATCCAAGTGGCCTTTCCAAGACCTCTATATTTTGCCGCGGTCAGTCTGTTTCAGGTCATGTCACCAAAATGAAAAAGCCGTACAGGAACTAGGCAACGAGGGACCCAAAATTTTGTCGGCCTCAGGCCCGTTTCGATAAACTTCCTTCCGAAGTGGGGGGGGGGGGGAGGAGGGTGCAGAAAAAAAATGGAATGTCCCATTTTCTGTCGACTGTGGGAACTTATTAATTTGAGTTGCAACGAGTTAGCCCATTCATTGCATGTTACATGATGCAAAGTTTCGTGCAAATTGTCCTGGCGTTTTCCAGAAAGTCGCAAGACATGTTGCATGAAATTTACATTTTTTTTAATCTCACCTTTCCCCTCCAGCTCCAAACAAGAAAGATATTAACTTCCTGAACGGCTCAAGAAGGTGATCCATATAAAATGGCGGATAAAATCAAAGACTCTTTCTTATTTGACACACGCTGATTCATTTCGTTCCACGTAGCTCATTTTACGTCGCATTTATTTCCGTATCTTATAAGTAAATCTTGCTGAGCTCAGCTGATCCGCCATATCATCCGTTTTGGCTTCATGTAGGAACTAACGAAAAATCCTCTAGTTACCAGACTTCCTACGAACCATTGTAACGCGAAAGCTCGAACGGAAAGGCTTCTGGGTCAATTACTCCCTGAAAAAGTTTTGCATTGGCAAATGTGAGTGTAGTGGCCGAGTTTTTGTGGATATATTTACAGTTTTATACCGCTTTCCACTTCTCCTCTGCTCAATAGTCGTACCAAGACAGTTTAACAGACTTGGACCATTAAGGTATTGTTTAATAACGTTTTTATTCGTATGACAGCATCATAAAAATACCGTTTTCACCGGACGTCGATCGAGCATGCTTGCAGTTTTTTCGCAATTTAAAATTGTTACACTGTACGATTTCTCTAGCTTCTTCTGTTCAAAACTCTTTTTGAATGTTTTTATCGTTATAAATGTATGGCTAAAACTTATCATCATTTTTTTGGACCTTCGGCTGAAAATTTAAAACTACAGCTTCTGTCTTCAGATTGTTTGTTGTCACCCAACTGTAATATAAGCTTACTGTCGCGATTTCAACCGAAATTTGAATTATATTTCGTTTTTATTTTATATGCCTATTTCGGTTTGAAGTATGAAGTATGTTTATTTAAGTTTCCTGTGCGCAGTTGAGTTTAGACGTTGCACATAAGACTTAAGCTTAAATCAAATTATTTTTCCATGCTCTTAAAACTTTCAGGCGACATATTAAGCCTACACGTACTATACACATTTTACTAATTTTATGTGGTAAGCTTATTATAGTTTTCAGAGCTCAAGATAGTACATGTAGCATTATTTTTAGTAATGACAACTAAGTGTTGTTCATGTGTATTTTAAGATGTATTTTTGTCAAACTTAAAATCAGATTTAGATCTTCAAGTTGGCAAGTTGTCTGATAAACTAAACTAGAAATTTGTTTTGATGTAATGATTAAAAATAAAATGGTAATACAGTGTACTCTCTCTAAGACGGACACCATCGGGACCGGCACAAACTGTCCATCTTAGAGAGGTGTCCGCTTATAGAGAGTTTAGATACAGTAACATGACTGAAAAATGGCGCGCATGGACCAACACCAAGTGTCCATCTTACAGAAGTGTCCGACAAGAATGCCATATACAGCACTGTATATTGGAGCAGCAAGATTCATTGCTATAGAAACCTGTGAGTAAGTGTTGGCAGTAAGAAGTGTCTGACGGTAATATTTCCATTTTAGATGCCAAACATAAAGTTACAGAGCTCAGATGGAGAAATTTTTGAAGTAGATGTTGAAATTGCCAAGGCATCCGTCACGATCAAGACCATGCTTGAAGGTCAGTGAGTAATTTTTTACGATTTTATTTCTCCGTTTACTCCTTAGTTTTCGTTACGATTGAGAAGATATATCAAACACTCGAGACAGTGTTTCGCAACCTCGTCCAAAGCCATCTCGCTTTCAAGATGGCGGGTGGGCGCGAAGAATACCCTGGCGAACAGCAGGGTCATGTGTCTCCAAAAATATTGGAGATTTTGATTGTTTCAAAAATGGCGACGGGCTCGCGATTGGCTAATTTTGTGGGTCACGTGATCTGCTGTTCGCCAGGGTCTTCTTCACGCCCACCCGCCATCTTGAAAGCATATTATTTCAATCATACTTTTGATACTCAATTGCAAACCTGTCTATCACCTTTGAATTACCTCACAGATCTTGGTATGGATGAAGATGATGATGAACCAGTCCCTCTTCCCAACGTTAATGCTGCAATTCTTAAAAAGGTACATTTTTGTGACTTCAGTATGGAAATCTTGCTAATAATGTATGAACGTCATTTTCTTTCTACCAACAGTGTCCATCTTAGAGAGAGTTGTCAGTATTCTCTTGGATGTCATACATGGTAATACAGTCGAAGCTCTCGTAAGCAACCACCTCGGAATTCAAAAAAGTGGCCGTAACTAGAGCTGGTCGCTTACAAGAATGGGCTCTCGTAAGTGACCACGCGCTGAAACAATAGAGGCTGGCCACTTACGAAATGTACGAAAGCGAATGTACAGGACACGCATCCACAGAGATTGAAAACTTCTCTTATTCAGATGATTACAAATAATACAATGTCTTTGAAATGTGTAGCATAACAAGTGGTCACAGCTTAACTCATTGCCGCTCGCCCAAAAAACAGTGAAATTTGATACTAGTGATTGTTTATTTATTTTCTCAACAGCCATTTACAATTGCATGGAAAGCTATATCTCTTTTGAAAGGGTAGTAAATAAACTTTCTGGAAAATATTTTTTTCCCAAAGAAACCCATAATATATTAATTAGTTAATTATTAACTAGCATAAATTAATATTAATAGCCGCAAAATGTGGACAAAAAAGCAACTTATTTCAAAATGATGACTGGTTATAAAGGAAAAGTTAAAAGCAAAAATGTTACTTGTTATATTGGCAACATATCCTGAAAATTTGGCTGAAAATGGTAAGTATAGAATAAATTAGTATTTTTTAGTTTGGTATCAAATTTCTAATTTATGCAGGAATTTGACCCGAAACATTGTGTCAACACTCCACTCGAAATTTATCTCTGTCGTTCCATAAGAACGTTTTGTCCTCTCCTTTACTGAAATATGAATCCTAACATGTATTCAAAGCATCAAACAAGGTTTTCAAATGTAAAAAGCGAATCAAAATATAATTTCAGTTGCATTTGCGTTCGTTCGATCGATCGATGTAATATTTCGTAACACTTATCTTGGTTCGTCGCTCAATTTTCGAGCTCCAGATGCAATTAAATTTCCTCACTGCTTGGCATCCCTTCTGGATCACTTTCCTCGTCCAAAACTCTTGCTAAAACGTCCTCAACAACGCCTGTAACGGATTGCGAACGCTTCACAAATTGCGGCCATGTGTTACATCAGAAGGCTTTTCTGAAAAAGCCGTCATATAAGACCAACTAGGGTATACCTGTTCAAACTTGCTGGGAGAATGGGTTAGAGTATCTCCAGTCCACCTTGAAAAAATGTGGGAAATCGGCCAAAAGACAATTTTTACGAATTTTTTTCCCTATCGTTCTTTTATGAACGATATCTTAGTGCATTAACGGCAATGAGTTAAGAGAGCTTAAAAACAAAAGAAACGGCCAGTTGGTAATTCCCAAAAGTGGTTGCGGTCGCTTACCGATGCTGGGAGTGGTCGCTTATGAGAGCTTTTGATTACAGAGTTTGTGTGACAATTCAAACAGGGTTTCACAACGGGGATCGTAACTAGAGCTTGGTCGCTTACGAGAGCGGTCGCAACAAGAGCTTTGACTGTATGTTGTAACTAAGACTGTTGTACTTGTTTGGCAGGTTATTCAGTGGGCCACTCATCACAAGGATGACCCACCGCCGCCGGACGATGATGAAAACAAGGAAAAGAGAACAGATGACATTGATCCCTGGGATCAAGAATTCCTCAAAGTCGATCAGGGGACACTTTTTGAGCTTATCCTTGTGAGTACGAACTGATTCATAACATTGTTGTGCTATTTAAAGCCTTGTTTTCGTTTGTTGGGAAAATCCCAGACAATCAGGGATTTCATTGTGCCTCAATATTGGATAGAAGTGGTCAGCATATTATTATTAACCCTTTCACTTCCAGAGTCCAACCTTGAGTCAATAAATGTTGTTGTAACTTTTGAGTCTGTGGATGAAACCCTACTGTATGACCATTCAAATGAAAGCTATTGAGCAGTACTTTCATGTGGTACTGTTTATTATGCTGTACAAGGTGGTTCTAACTTTTGAGTCTGTGGATGAAACCCTAGTGTGTGACCATTCAAATGAAAGCTATTGAGCAGTACTTTCATGTGGTACTGTTTATTATGCTGTACAATGTGGTTCTAACTTTTCAGTCTGTGGATGAAACCCTAGTGTGCGACCATTCAAATGAAAGCTATTGAGTAGTACAATTTGTTTTGGACAATTTTGCAAAATGACATTCAAGATTTTTACCTCAGTTTTGAACTTAGGACTCTTGGAAGTGAAAGGGTTAACTTCACAGGGTAGGTGTTTATAATATTTTGACCTGTGAGCTTGTTTTAAGACTGGTACTGAGCAGAACATGTCGCAGTTGTCCCAGACCATCATCATTTATGTTTACATGATTGCCATCCATCGCAGAAATCTGGGGCATGTTGGTATTATTAATATAAATGCTTTCTATTTTCCCAATTTATCCCCAACTATTTCTGACAATAGGAGACATCTACATTGGCCGTTTTCACACTAGAGACAGGAAACTCGTCTGAGATGCAGACGAGTTTCCCGTCCTAGCGTGAAAATAATTTTAGACGGGTAACTCGTCTGATTTTATCCATCTACTTTTCCGTCGCTTTAGACGGATTTCTAAGACGACTTTCCTGTCTGTGACGGATAACTCGTCTTAGAAATAAGGAAAGGTAACCGTGCCTCAGCTTCAAAGTGAAATTGAGCAGTTAGACTCGTCTCAAATTCACACTAGGACGAGAAACCTGTCAAATGAGTTTTCTGTCAAGACGAGTTTCCCGTCTCTAGTGTGAAAACGGCCAATGTCATGTTTATTATTTTCTATATTAATTTTCTAATGATTGTTGGTTTCGTTAAACATATCACTAAAAATACAAACTAAGATAAAGGTGATTCAAAATTTGGATGTATCCTCGCATCAAGAAATAGTGTCAGTTTATCGTTTCTAAATTTTTAAATATAATTTTGTTTCTATCTTATTGCAGGCTGCAAACTATCTTGATATCAAAGGGCTTCTAGATGTTACATGTAAAACTGTAGCAAACATGATCAAAGGTGAGAAAGATATTATTCTGTAAGTGACACAAGCTACTCGGAAAAAATTCCGAGTTCCCCCAACAGGAGTCGAACCTATGACCTTCCGCACACCGGTCGGACGCTCTACCACTGAGCTACAGGAGACTCGTGGGAGCTACGGCCATATAACTAGGTTCAAGTGTGACAAACATCCCGCATACTGCTAGGACTAGATTTGTCGATGAATGAGAATTTGTGGAAAGAAAATGATGGTATATTTTAAGCTTGGTAGAAATATGAGAAAGATATTATTCAAAGGTATGTCACTGGCAGTGTCTGTTATAGTATGCACTACTTAGTACAGTAAACATGTTTAGTAAAGGCTAATTTTTGTGCAAGCCTGCATGACCAAATGTTAATCTTTGGCAGCATGGCGTACTGTTTTAAAATGGAAACTTGTTGGCTGAGCTGAATTTATATTTTCAAACCAGGAAAAACTCCAGAAGAAATCAGGAAGACCTTTAACATTAAGAACGATTTCACACCTGAGGAAGAGGAACAGGTAGGAATCATACTGATGTTTTGTTCTCAAGTAAAAGCAATCTCGTTCCCAGAGTCCTCGTTACCCTTGTCCAGCGGTGGAGCGGCCAACAAGGAGCTCTGGGGGGAAGCGATCCGCCATGACAGGATTCTTGGACTTCCGGCTCTACTGCGCATGTGTTCGACGCCATGTTTCAACTAACGGACGCCAAGATTGTTGGACTTCCGGTCTTACTGCGCAAGTCAGGTGGATCACTCTATCCTAGAGGTCCTTGTTGGCCGCTCCTCCGCTGGACAAGGGTAACGAGGACTCTGGGAACGAGATTGAAGTAAAAGGAAAATGTTGATCACCAAATATGCTCACTACATACTATGGCTTTTCGGTAACGACATGGTACTGGAAACGATCATTGTAAAATCCTAGGGCTTGCAATTACCATGTTAATGAGACTCAGTAATTGTGCCGACTATCCCAAGGACTTTTGACCATGATTATAAATATACTTTATTGCATAGATATATACAACCAAGTACATTGACCAAGTATTCTAAGAGATGTGGTGGCCTAATGGTTAGCGCGTTGGACTCTGGACCGAGTGGTCCAGGTTCGAGCCCTGGCCTGGGTCATTGTGTTGTGTTCTTGGGCAAGGCACTTTACTCTCACAGTGCCTCTCTCCACCCAGGAGTATAAATGGGTACCGACGACAAAATGCTGGGGGGTAACCCGCGATGGACTAGGATCCCATCCAGGGGGAGTAGCAATACTCCTAGTCGGCTTCATGCTAAGGAAACCAGGATAAGCTCCGGCAGTGTGGGCCAGTTTGGCCCAAGTGCGGCTTTACCTCACATTGACCAAGTGTTTAGCTATAAGGATGTTCTTTCACTACAATTGATGCCCCTGTGTTGATAACTTTTTTTATTGGATGGCATGACTTTTTGGCTGACAGTAATAAACTATATGATATGCACAACACGTCAATTCATACTCTTTTGAGCCTTGAAAAAAGACTTTGGTCCTTGAGAAGTCCTTGAAAAAAAGTTTCACTCACTTTTCTGTATGAACCGTGCACTGGTTTCAAGAAAGGTTCAATGTTCTTGCCCTAAGGGAACCAAGCCAGCAAGATATTTTACAGTGGAACCCCGTTAATACGGACACCTACGGGCCAAAAAAAAACTGGCCGTAATAACGGGGTGGCCGTAATATGGGGTTGGTCGAAATTATGGTACAGCGGATATGACATGGAGGTTCCTTGCATGTACAAGTTCAGAGGGATTCCAAAGACAATCAAACTCTTAAATATACTTATTGACATTGAAAACAGTCTATCTGTGCAAAAGTGTGAATGAGTAAAGTGACTAAATGCGTTCATTGTGTCAATGATTTGCTAAATTTAATCCATCGTAGATTTAGTGGCCGTAATGTGGGGTGAAATTACAAAGAAAATAGGCGCACGGGGATCGCAAAATCTGGCCGTTGGCCGTATTACGAGGTGGCCGTATTAAAGGGGTTTTTATACAAGAGATTGAGTGTGATTTCACCAGGCCAAAAAAGGTGGCCGTAATAACGGGGTGGCCGTATTAACGGGGTGGCCGTAAGGGGGGTTCCACTGTATCTAATATTTTGTCCGTCTCTTTTTCCCACGACAGGTTCGGAAAGAAAATGAGTGGTGCGAAGAGAAGTAAACAGTAATAAACTTTGTATTTACATGAAAAAATGCTTGTGGAAGTCTAAGCTGCCTTTTTCCCTGGAGAAGTGACCAACATTATGATGATAACTTAAACAGTCTTTTTTTTTAGCAGCTTTTGGGTTATGCAGTTCTTGAACGTGGTGTTTGAGCCATATTCAAGACTCTACCATTCTTTAGTCTGGTTTAATTATACTTGAGCGGTGATCATTCTGATGTTATGTTGATCGCATCTTTCTGGAATTGTGGCAAGCAAATGACTGTATATTATTTGTTTCCTAAAGCTATATAGACTTTATTACAAGGGAATTTCACTGTGTTACTGCATTTTATTTGACATGTAATTTATAATAAAAGAGTGTGCGTCTGTTGTATATGATGTGATTGTTTACTGCTATCTTTTTAGGCTTCTTATTTTTAACGAGAGGCACGAAATTTCCGGGCATAGCAGCAACATTGCACGCATGTAGTTTTGCCACTTAGAAATGAGAACTAGCAAGTTAGCTGAGGCGAGTCGCATCTCACAGTTGCTTGTGGGACCGTTACTGGGGACACGTTGTCAAGCTGGCCGCTACAATGTAGTTATAACGGTCCCCACAAGCGACTGTGAAATGCAACTCGCCCCAGATTGCGTCTCGTTTCTAAAGTGGCAAATGACAAGTCAACGCAACAAGCAAGTTCTGATTTTTACAATAATTTATTTTAATGGCGATGGTCACCAAGCTGAGTACTTTGGCAAATTGTCGTGGTAGACAGAAGGCAGGAAGTAGCTGATAGGCACATTATATTCTTTGTTTTAATCTGACGTCATCAAAAATCTAAACTCTATCTCTATGCAAAGTTTGGTATCGATCCAGTGATTCCTTTTGGAAATATAGCTATTTGTAATAATTACTTGTGATGTCCCAGATGAACATGTTTCTGAACTGTCACAAAAAAACCGGATATTTTTATATCATTTTTAAATTTTCAGACGTGATAATAATTTAGAAGTGATGTCTAAATGGATTTGAAGTTAAAGCTAATGATATTGACAGTAGAATCTACTCTACTTCTTGTGCAATTTTATAGCGGCCATATTTGTGTCCCTCGGAAGGACACAAATACTGTAATTTTCTGAAAATTAGTTTGGCAATAACTCTGTTATGAAAAAAAACACTACAAAGCTATAATTTGGACAAAACCTTTCTTTCTGCCAGTTCTTTTACCTGTTAATTTTTATGTTGTTCATGCAAGCAAAACAGTTTTTGAAATGTTGATGAAAACAACCAATTGTTGCTTTAATGTGGATCGCAATGTTATGATCACTGTACTGCTGGTCTTCATCAAATAACTACAGTGAGGATTGAAATGCACCAATCAGAATCAACCACGGTGCTACAAATAGTAATGCACAACCAGTCGACCCTATCGCCTGATGAAGACCGCAGTATAGCAGTCGAAACGTCACGATCCACATCAAAGTGACAATGTCCTGTGACAAACGGAAAAAAACAAACAAAAAGCTATTGATTGAAATTATTGTTTGCAACAATTTCAGAGGTGGACATACAGTGCATAGAGTACTAAAGTCATGACATCACAAAAATTAAATTTGCGAAATTATGAAATTTGATCAGCTATTCAGAGGAAGCATGCCAAAAAACGTCCACTTGCCAAAAATTAGCTCTCCATTGCAATTTCGAGATATGGGCACTGCAGGTTTTAATTTCTCCATACAAACCCTTCTAATTTTGCATCTGTTCCGCAAATTGCAATGGCGAGCTAATTTTTGGCAAGTGGACGTTTTTTGGCATGCTTCCTCTGAATAGCTGATCAAATTTCATAATTTTGCAAATTTGTGACGTCACACTTTACCACTCTATTGTCAGTGCATCTGGCTTAAGATTCAAAGAGATGAGTGTTTAATCCTGGCCATAGTCCTTGTATTGTGTTCTTGTGCTAGACACTACATTGTGATTGACTAGCAGCCCTGCCAGGTGCAAAGAAAACAGATTTTCCAACACTAGCTCAGGACCGTAATGGGAGAATATCGCTATTGGTCTTCCTTGTATGGACCTTGCATGGTCTTTATCAGAAAGACCCTGGGCGATATTCTCCCAGTATGGCTCTAGGGGTCAGTTTATAAGAAGTAAGCCAAGGAAAAATTTTTAGACTATGAGCAGTCATTCTTTCACTTAGTCCGTCGAGCGAGAAGATAGATTTATCATTATTGTCTTTAGTAAAAGTGCGAAGTTTTATAAAACTGGAACTTGTGGAAATATAAAACTTCAAAACTTTGTAATGTGTGCTGGGGGCAACACTTGCCCCCTGACATACATTTCTTTGTAAGGGGTGGCGAATGGTCTATCAAAAATACTGAGTCTCGGCAAATTTAAGCTGAGTCTCGGAATCTCGGCGCTTAAGAAAACGGGTCTCGGAATCTTTGATTTTCCAGAAATAGGATGGTCTCGGAGTTCGGATGGAAAGCTCTTTTGGGGCGCTAAATCTCGGGCTCAGATTTTACAAACAAATTCAAGTCTCTGGCTCAGATTTTTATTTGGTAAATTTGGGTTCTTATATTTCCAGCAGATTTTTACGAAACTCCGCAATTTTACTAAAATTGGTATGATAAATCGTTCTATGAAGTTTTTTTTTGTTTTTAATGAAAAGCACTGAAAATTGCAATTTTGTGAGTCACATTGGTCAAATTTAAGGTCTATTGCCCAGCCACCCCTCCCCTCCAAACGGGGAGTAGAATGGTCTCTACCAGGACACAATAAGCAAAGCCAAAATTAATGTTGGGGTAAATGTAAGAGCGGTGTCTTCAGATCCAACCCAAAAAATTCCATTTTGATGATGTAGCTCAATAGAGAGATGTGTAATGTTGTGAAAATGTAAACCCAAGTAACACTACACAGTTCTCTGTTGAGCTATGTTACTTTCCTAACTCTGTGTTATATTATCCAACTTAGGGGGTGATTACATGACGAATTTCAGCCCGGCTTCTGAATCAAATCCTCTGAAATGAAGTTAGCGATTACATGGACAAGGTTTCAGCCCGGGCTAAAATTCAGCCTGGCTAAACGGGCTGAAAAAACCCATGTAATCGGAATGGAATTTCAGCCCGGGCTGAAAAGTGAACTTGGGCATGCGCAGTGATTGTGTTTTGGCTAAATTGTAGAATGCCCGGCAACGTATTTGCATGTCATTGAATGAGAATGGTCCTTTTGTTTTTATACACACGTGCAGCTGGTATGGTATGTAAATAAGCTGCCGGTTGTTGTAAAATCGCTCCTGTGTTTAATTAAACAAGATGGCAACAGCAAAGGAAAAAAAGGTTCCAGTGGAATACCCGGTAACTTATTTGCATGACATTGAATGAGAATGGATCCTTTTGGGGTTTTTTATGCTTCGTTTTACAAACGTTCAGCCGATATATAAATAAGTTGCAGGTTATTCAAATCGCCCCTGATTCTCTGATGACTCTTCCCGCGCAATTTCAAATTTGGTGCCCGGGCTGAAATTTCAGCCCGGGCTGAACTTCGTCATGTAATCGCAACAAAATTCCAGCCCCCTAACCGGGCTGAGATTTCAGCCCGGGCTGAAATTCGCCATGTAATCATCCCCTTAATCACTCGGTAGAGAACAAAATTAATAATGTCTGAAATTATCTCACAATATCTGTACCCCAGGAGACCGGTTTAAACAGGTTTTCTGTGCACACTAAGTCTCATTTCGTTAAAGAAAAGCGTTAGATCATAAATCTCGTTAGACATTTTAGTGTGTAGTATCGCTGTACATTTTTACTCGTTATTTGTATTTTGACTTGCCCTACAGTCTTGCCAAAATACTACAAGATTTGTAAAAATATACCACTATACTACACACTAATCTGTGAAATTGTTGTAACATGGATTCTTGGACGTCTCTCACCGTAGAATTGAGCACATGAAATAGGTTTTACCATAGTTCAGTCATTGATTTGTCATTTGAATGTCAGCTCCTGCAATGTGCGGGCTGAAATCTCAGCCCGTTAGGGGCTGGTTCCTGAAAATATCCATACCTCCCCCATGAAAGATTTTTGGTTTGAACCACCCACCCCCCTGGAATTTCCAGTTTGGCTTCATACTTTCCTTTAATAAATTTTGGCTTTTGAGACCCCCTCCCCATTGGAATTTCCAATGACCTTCCTTGGGATGGGCATGGATATTTTCTGGAGCCACACAATGCACAAAATAGTGAAGGTGGGGGGGGGGGGGGGGAGGGCAGGGGTCAGAACTTCCCAGTTCCCAGCTAAATACTGTATAAACCATATTTTTACGACGGCAATCATGCAACCATACCCTGTTTAGGACAGGTTCAGGCCCTGATTATGACAGACTCGCATAAAATTATATACTGTACATACCCTGTTCAGGGCAGAGAGGCCAAAAACCATACCCTCTCCAGCGGCATGTCCCCGTATAGGCCACATAAGGGAGTACCCCCCCCCCACCGGGGCTACAAGGATCGGGAGAAACTTCCCGCCCGTTTACTACTGGGTTTCCATTCCCCCACAAAATAACCGAGAGTCGCACACCAGTAATATTATCTCAGAATTTTACACTTTTGCTCATGAAACTGTTTAAATGAATTTTAATATTTTTCCATTCAAACTACACCAGTGAAACCTTTGCAATCTCTGGCACTGATTTGTACATTTAGTTCTGTATATTAAAGTTAGAGAATTGTTGACATCAGCTATATATATAATTTTTAAAAAATTTCAAGGAAAATCATCAATTTTTTAGAGGTCATTCTCTGTTGTTAAGACCTTTAAACATTATTTAGTGTTGAAATGCCAAGATTTAATAAGCTTATATTTATTTCAGTCTGATTTTTAAGATTGTTTCATTTACATATCATGTAAGACCCACACCCAGACTACATTAAAAATTTGCCAAGTCAGCATGACCAAAATTGAAATTAATGGATATATATTCCATTTACAAACACATTCCACCAGGAAAAGTTAATAAATTTGCTCTATAGAGAAACAGAAATGTTTTACATGTAATAGGGCTTTCGTACAAGTTGAAATTCAATAACCGTCGTTCATTGATTCAATGAAAGATGGCATATGTCACTACAGCATAAAACTGCAGACATCCGCATCTTTGTAATAAGATATTAAAAAATATGTACATGAAACTTTTCCTACCATAATTAGACAAACAACCGAGATATGAAATCGAAAGTTTGTCTCGCTTTAACTGGAAGTGAAGTTTTAAAAATATTTTGTCGAATTTTACCCATTTGTACACTAAAACATCACAACACTAAGCTCATATTCGATATTTACGTTTTTACGAACACACACTATACCTTACGGCTTAAAATACACAGATTTACCAAAATATCGCTTTTCTATCGGGATGACGGCTATTTTTGAAGATCTGTAGCCTTTTGCTACGACCATACACGACCACGGTTTTCAACATACGGTTTGTATATTGTCGCATTTGATAGGAATTGATATCTAGTCGTTTGTAAACAAAGTTAGCTTGATAGTATTTCTGTGAGTTCATTCATCGAGATTCGTCCCCTTCGTCCTCCGAACGAAACGACGATTTCCTTGACCTTGATCTATAATCGTCCGAAAGATCAGAGTCCTGCGAATTCTTATTTTTAAAGTTAGTTTTGTCGTCCTCTATGCCTACCACGTCAACTTGAATCTCGTGGTCAGTTGTTGATGATGAATCGTGGCCAACCCCAATCAACTGTAGACCCACAGTAGTTTTTTGTACGATGAGTCAACAACTTTTGTAACGAGTCGTATTTTTTCCTCGCTTCGTCCCTCTCTCTCTTTAAGCTATCGTTCTCTCTGGCAAGATGATCTAAATCTTCGCGGAGCTGCTGTCTTTCAACCTCTAGATCCTCTTTTTGGCGCACACGTTTCGTCCGACTGTTTTGAGCGTAACCCCGGTTCTTTAACGTTCTTCTTCTCTGCTTGATCCGATACACCTCATCATCTGAGAAACCACGCAGAACAGTGTTTAAATCCTTCACCGGCAGGGTCACTAAACGATCGTCGCTCAGATTGTCCTCTTTTTCATCATTATCTTCTTTCTTTACTCTTTTTACTATGGCGGGCTTCTCGTCTTCCGCCATGATGCCGCCCCAGCATCCTTTGTTGTTGCGCGCACGTAACACAATGCTCCTTCCAAGAAATCCTCTCTATAAAGATCTATAAACAGATAAAATCTATTTTATATACCGGGGGGGACCAATTAAAGAGGCGAGGGAGGGGTGGGGTTAAATTAAAAACAAAAACAAAAAAAAAAAATGAGATAAGAAATTTTAAAAAGGAAAATATTGTATAAACAGTCTAGCTCTCTAGTGAGGGGGGGGGGGAGGGAGCGGTAGGACAGAAGGGTCCTCAAATTCCCCCTAACCATACATTATACACCCTGTTACTTTCCATCTCTTTGTGCTTTTTCGATTGCAACATATTACAAAATATAGTAAAAAAATTTCCCATTTCACCCGGTTCCCACCACCTTGGGCAGCCCACTTTCTGTCCTCTCTTTTCACACCTCTTGTAGACTTTTTAGTACCGGATTCCCATTTCCCACTCTCTTTCCTTTTCATGTCTCTACAAGCATGGGGTAACCATTCAACAAAATTGATAATATTTGATAACGATCGATAGAAATTTGTTAATCATATTGGAAATCAATAAAAGGGTAATTTGCGAGTAGTCGATAATTATCGATTTTTCAATTAGCTTTTATTATTGATTTTATCGATAAACAAATATCAATTATTTTGATATTAGCTTATCTTACAATCTATTGAAATGAAATCAGCAAAATATATAAACGAACTTACAAAAACACTAATAACAACTTCCAGTTTGGAATGGTCATTAATATTATTAGGAATTTTTTTATATAATTTTTTTTATTTGCCCATCATATTTTACATGGGAATTCAGGCTCAAATTTAAGCGTGAGGTTTGAGGTCAAACAATGTTGCCCACAGCATTCATTTTGTAGGAGCAAAGTCTGAAATGAGTGAGACAAAAAATTGCAAACACCACACAAAAAAAACGGGTAATTTTCCACTGGCTGAGTGAAACGAAAAAAGTGGAAAAATGTTTTTCTCACACACCGCTGGAGCCTGGGTATAGGTCATGTGACCGGTGAGGCGGGCAGTTGTTTTTTGTTGCGTCCGCCATTACTGACCTTCCCACCCACCCACCCAAAGAATTTCAGTAGTATTTGGTTGTATTTTTTAATTTCGGCGTTATGCAATGTAACTAATGTACAAAGCTTGTAATTTTGGAGGCTTCCCAGTTTTAGCGTGATATGTGTATAGTTTTTGATTTTGTACAATAAAGGTCAGGCTTGCGGCGGTCGGCTTGACATGGCTACCCCGCGGCGGTCGGCTTGACATGGCTACCAGTGGTGTGTGAGAAATTGAAGTTTATTTTTTATTTCATTTACAGTTTATCCAAAACAATCACACAAATCAATCCCTAGAGAGTTTGCAATAATTTTAATACAGCAATCAGTGAAGTTGTATTCTATCAAATAAAACTTCTTACAGCTTCAACATTAACCTTCATTTTGATTTGGGACAGCTTCATTGACAGTAAAGACATTATTATTAGTGTTTGTCCTAGGCTCAATTACCAGCCGCTGTTCGGGAAAATGAGCCCACACTCTTGTCTCTTCTTGGGGAGGACCGAGGACCGGACTCGAGAGAGCGGTGGACATCAAGCCTATGTTTGTCCTCAGTATTTATAAATTGAACTTGGTGAAGTTGTACTAACAACAACAACAACAACAAGCTTTATTAAGTCTTAGATTATTTATTACGTCTTTATTAAGTCGGAAATTGCCAACGATTTCACTGTTTATGATGCCACTGCTCAGGGCTGTCATTAAGGGCCGCAACCCGTAACACCTGTTACAGCTGAGTATGCTTGATGGGACCTTGATGTTACGGGTGAACTTGCCTGTTGTTGGTATAATTCACTACAAAGCAACACATTTGTTACGGGTGTGAAGATCAAAGCAACAAGTAACTCAAACTTAATGACAGCCCTGACTGCTTAAATCAACACTCCTCTGAGCGGTTTGCAAAAGATTTCCGTCAATCATTCATGTCATACATCATATGGAACTGTTTGATTTTACCGTGAGTAAACACCTTCCTTAGATATGGCATGTATGATTGAAGAAAATCTTTTGCAAACCATTCAGAGGAGTTTTGATTGAAACGGTCGTGTAACAGTGAATCAATGGTAACGTGCCCCTAACTTGAACATTTCAGTTATCAATTAACTTACAAATAAACAGGAACTTAAGTTGTCAAGTATTACAGTGCAACTACTCCAAACAAGGCCACCCGACAAAATTCTGTGCAAATTAGCGAATGAAAACCTTGTATGTTAAAAATAGATTTCCCACAAATTATTTATCAGGTCTTATCAAAGCAAACTGCACACTACAGAAACAATAAATTTGTGACCATTTTTATTGTTTTAACACTCAAACGCTATTGGTCAATTTGTAAAAAAATGGCCTTGGTTGGAGTAGTAAGACTATAAATTGAGTTTTAATAACTGGGAGGGGGGGGGGGGGGGGGGAGGGAAGTCAGAACTTCCCATGTCCTGTACAATATACATGTATTCCCAGCTCTCACGCCACCCATTCCTTAGTGACTCCTCCAACACGTCCCAACAGCGTGGTAAAAACAGTTTCACCCAAAAATATGTTGGATGAATTCGTTGAATCAAAATGTTTAGACCATTAATATTGATGGGGCTACTGTATGTCACATTATATTTTAAGCCATTTTTTCAATGTACAGTTGAACCTATCTACTGTATCTTCAACTTGGTTATCTCAAACACTCCGCTATCTTGAACTCAAACCTATTCCCTTCCCCTTGTTTTTCAGTCATTTACTATCGGCTATCTCAAACTACCTGCTATCTCAAACTGTTTTTTCATTTCCCTTGAGAGTTCGAGATAACGAATCAACTGTATACAAGATTTGCTTTCAAATCGAAGGAAACCTCAAAATAATAGTTTACCAGGGTAAAACCAAAGAAGTATTACAGTGCGACTACGTACATGTATACTCCAATCAAGGCCTGCAGCCGTCAAATGAAAATCGCAAATGAAAATCGTCAATGTTAACAATAGATTTCCCACAAATTATGGATCTAAGCAAACTGCACATTGCAGAAGCAATAATTTTGTGACCATTTTTACTGTTTTAACACTCAAACGCTCTTGGTCAATTTGCAAAGAATTTGCTTGGGTGGCCCTGGTTAGAGTAGTCGCACTATAAGTAATTAAACAGGAACAAGGATGGTCCAGGATGTGTAAGACTGAGACACATTATGAATGGCACACTTGAAAAATTTAGGCCTAATATTTCAAGTCCATCCGTGATGTAGTAATTACTTTATTTAAATAATTTGAGCTTTTTAAAGAAAGACTGTATCTGTTGCTTGGGATATGGTTTAGTAGCAAGGCAAGTAGGATAATCCTCTGGTTGTTCGATCCAAAGCTTGTGATCGATTTGATTGGCTGATAAATCCTGTGATAATTTTTCCAGTTCGCTTTGACTTGGCGCCTACAAAAAAAACATATTCATTTAATACAGTTACAAATGGTTGCATCCATCTTCAGAAAACCAAACCCTAGTGTGTGACCATTCAAATGAACGCTATTGAGCAGTACTTTCACGTGGTACTATTTATTATGCTGTACAAGGTGTTTCTAACTTTTAAGTCTGTAGATGAAAACCTAGTGTGTGACCATTCAAATGAAAGCTATTGAGCAGTACTTTCATGTGGTACTATTTATTATGCTGTACAAGGTGTTTCTAACGTTTAAGTCTGTAGATGAAACCCTAGTGTGTGACCATTCAAATGAAAGCTATTGAGCAGTACTTTCATGTGGTACTATTTATTATGCTGTACAAGGTGTTTCTAACTTTTAAGTCTGTAGATGAAACCCTAGTGTGTGGCCATTCAATTGAAAGCTTATGGGCAGTACTTTCATGTGGTAGTTTGGTATCCATATCTTACAAATTGAAAGTTGGGAGTTTGTTTTAAACTGGAGCTTTGTAACTCTTGGGAATTAAAGGGTTAACCTGAGTCCTCACCTCTAGAATAACCTTGTGCATGTGGTCTAGGTCACTAGTGTACTGGAGCGTGTTAGAATCATTGCGATGCATCCAGAGAGCAGCCGTGCTTGCGTGACATGCCTGTGCTATGACAGCTCCTGTTGGCCATGATAACAACCTCAGAAGATCACCTCTAACCACGACATATTGAACTAACTGAGCAGATGCTGACGACATTGGAAGATCAAATTGATCCTGCAAAATATATTAATTAAAATATAGTTTGAGTAAAGACTTTACTCAACAGGGAATTGAAAAGAGGGATATATATGTTTATTTAGTCAGTCAGTCAGTCCGTCCGTCCGTCCGTCAGTCAGTCAGTCTGTCCGCCATCCATCAGTCAATTTGTCTGTGTCTGTCTATCAGTCACGCTGCCAACTAATAAGCCCAAAATGACAAATAATTATTAGTGTTTTAAATGTATAATAATTTAACAATATTATTATTATTAGATTTGGTTTTTGCATGATAGTAAAAATTAATTATCAAGGTCTCAGTTTGTGTTATCCACCTCAGTTTTCAACTTCGGCAGATAACACAAACCTCAGCCTTGATATTCTTGCTATCATGCTCAACCTTATCTCTTAGTCCAGTCTTGATCAGAAAAAAGAGAAGAACATTTAATACTACGAAAGATGCCAAGTCAGTAGCCATCAAAATATGTGTTACTACAGTGAGGGGGACAGGGGGGGTCTGAGCTTCCCGTACCTTATACTTCCGGTTCCTGCCCCTTCTGTTGAGGTTCTCACCTCTTTGTGCTTTTCTATTGCAAAATATTACGCAATATTATATTGCAAAACTATTTCCTATTTCTCCCAGTTCGAGCCCAGCTTCTCGCCCTCTCTTCTCCTGTAGACTCCCCCCCCTTACTTCCAGGTTCCTACCCCCTGTTTCTCCCCACAAGCAACTTATCTGCAAAAACTGCGAAAATCTGCAAAATCAATACTCATTTGTATAGCATCTGTCCCGCTGACTGTTTAACCCGTTCACTCCCAGAGTTAAACCTAATGAGTCAATAAAATTAATGTGGTTGTACCTTTTGAGTCTGTGGATGATACACTAGTGTGTGACCATTCAAATGATAGCTATTGAGCAGTACTTTCATGTGGAACTGTTTATTATGCTGTACAAGGTGGTTCTAACTTTTAAGTCTGTGGATGAAACCCTAGTGTGTGACCATTCAAATGAAAGCTATTGAGCAGTACTTTCAAGTAGTACCGTTTATTATGCTGTACAAGGTGGTTCAAACTTTCAAGTCTGTGGATGATACCCTAGTGTGTGACCATTCAAATGATAGCTATTGAGCAGTACTTTCATGTGGTACTGTTTGTTTTTGACAATTTTGCAAAATGTAAAGATGTTTTTCGTCAGTTTTTAACTTAGCACTCTTGGAAGTGAAAGGGTTAATTAAACCAGCTGAGGAGGCACAAAGTTCTCCAATTAAATTGAAAATGCATGTGTGTGTACACTTTGTTACTTAACTTACACTAATATCGGGAAGATGCCTGATGAAGCTGACAATGAATTTTCTGGCATTTCTTGTTGGACGTTTTCTGCAGGTCTACCATAGCTCAAAACCACAGCATCACGGCGTGCTCTGGAGACAGATTCCTTTGGCAATGTTAAGGCTGTTGCTCTTATAGAATGATATCCATACGTTCGAGAAAGATGAGCTTCCCGAGAGATGGTTTTCATTTTTTCATGAAGTGGACGATCACTAACTACTGCGCAGTCGTACCAAACTTCGGCAGAAATGCTGACATTTTTCCTTGGTCGTTGAAACAAGAAATCACTCATAGGATTAAGGTGGTTGATGTACAATGCAAAGGAAGCAATGGGACAGTGCGGGCCGCCTGTTCCAACCATCATAACTACCTGAACACCAGCCATCTTGCAAACAGACCTGGTTCCGCTGTCATTGACGCCAATGTAAAAGTCACTCTTCTTGAGTTGAGAAAGACTTTGCGAGTCAATGTGACAGGAAAATTCCAGCATCAGCTCAAAGAACACTTTGTTTTGAAGCGTTACAGGATTGCTCAAGCTAAACACCCCACTTTGATACAACTTTTGAAGATCTTCATAAGATATCGATGGCGTGTTTGTGATTTTGGACACAGCTTGAGTGTAACCTGCAGTTCCGCTTTGGCTACCAACATTGCTTGCGAGGTCTGGGTTAGCATTGTTGTGATCACTCAAAGCCTCTGCATTACTGCATGTTTGGGAGGCAGATTCTTTTAGCATTCTTGCTGCGGTTACTCGGATGGAATTATTTTTGTAAGTTTGAGAAAGTTGAGCTTTCCGAGAGATGAACTTCATTTTTTCTTGAAGCGTGTGCTCGCCAACTGTTGCAAAGTCGTACCAGACGTTTTCAGAAATGCTGACATCTTTCCTTGGTCGTTGAAACAAGAAATCATTCATAGGATTAAGGTGGCTGATGTATAATGCAAAAGAAGCAACGGGACAGTGCAGCCCATTTGTTTCGACCATGGTACCGCCCGGAATACCAGCGTGGTTCCCTCTGCCGTTATTTGTATGTTCATTAGCTATCTTGCAAACGTACCTGGTTCCATTGTCATTGACGGCAATATAAAAGTCACTTTTCTTAATCTGATGAAGATTTTGCGACTCAAATTGACCAGAAAATTTCAGCATCAGCTCAAAAAAAACTTTGTTTTGAAGCGTTACAGGATTATCCAAGCCAAATACTCCACAATCGTACAACTTTTGAAGATCTTCTTCAGATATCAGGGATGTATGTTCAACTTTAGCCAGTCCTTGTTGTTTTAAGTCAAAGCAAGTGGCACCAAATACTTTATTGGCATCTTTAAATTCTGGGTCATTGATCACATCAAACCCAAGCGTGTCCTTGAAGTGCCTGCTGAGGCCGAATCTCAAACTGTTAAGAGATCCCTTGGAGTAGCAAGTTCCATCTCCCTTTCGCACTTCAATGTAGAATGCCTGGAGTACTGCCGCAAGTTCTTTCTTGCGTTGTGGTTGGCTAAATTTCTTCTCAATCAGATAACTGTTGAAAACATTTAACGCCACATTTGTTGCTCGTTTGGTGCCGCTCGCATCTTTGCAAATAAACCGAATTTTGGTGTCTGTTCCTTCCATAGTGGTGACTCTTCACAATCCTGATGACTGGCCTACAGGGAAATACAGTAAAAACCCACAAATAAGAAACTGTGGATTAACCCTTTCACTCCTAAGAGTGCTAAGTTCAAAACTGAGAAAAAAGTGTTGAAATGTCATTTTGCAATATTCTCAAAAACAAACAGTACCCCATGAAAGTACAGTACTGCTCAATAGCTTTCATTTGAATGGTCACACACTAGGATTTCATCCACAGACTCAAAAGGTACAACCACATTTTAATTGACTCAAGGTTTGACTCTGGGAGTGGGAGGGTTAAGAACGGCCTGCAGGCTGAAATTTGGCAAATTAAATCCTGGAATATATAAGAGCCACTTCGACCTGACAAATGAAGCAGGTTCTTAATATTTGGCAAAATTAGTAAAACTCAGAAAACATTAGGCTTTAAAGGGACACTGTCCTCATTTTAGCATGATTTTGGGAAGCGCAGAAACATATCAAGATCATAGGAAGTTGAACAATAATGGTTTGATTCTGTAGAATAGCACTCGAGAAATGACAGGAACCCATTAGGAAGTGAGGATGACTAACGACAGTGAGGATGGAAATGGATTGCAATATGGATTTTTGAAAAAAATGACAGGATGTCAGTTTTTCAATGTTTCAAGTTTGGCTCAGAAATCTTTCAAATTTTGCAAAAATTGTGTTGCAAGATGGAATTTCTTGAAGAAATTGCTTTTTATCACTTAGTTATAGTTTATTAAGTCCTTATTTCATAGATTTAGGGACCATTTCGTGCATTTATAACAGTTTTGAGCAAATACGTCGGGACAGTGTCCCTTTACTAGACCAAAATGTGCTATGGAGGGCCATAATCACAATGTACATGACTAATTATTTAAAGAGTAACTCTCACTGAAATTTGTCCATTTTTTTTTTTAACTCAAACATCCTGATTTCTCACACTAGACATCCAATATATAAGAGCCATTTCAGCCTGCCTTGGAAAAACAGGGGTTCTTATATGCGGGTTTTTACTGTATCCAAATTGGTCACGAAGAACCAACATAATGTCCTCTCTCTTTGGCTAAAGGAACACGCTTTGTGAGAGTTTAGAAAATAGCTGTCATATATGCGGCGTGGAATCTTATAGATGCATGGCTAAAGTAATCGAGCACACATGTCCTGGATGTTCATCACCATTTTTTCCCTGTTCTGGTTATGCCAGCGACTTGCCAAATATGGTTTTGACTCAAACAAAAGTTGAAGAGGCCTTACATGGAAGTTTTTGAAGTTTAATATGTTGTTGCTTTGGAATTTTTGTTAACTCAGTGTATGAATATTGTGTTTAATTGATTTATTATGTGTTTATTTTTACTTGAAATAACAGAGGAAAAACAGGTTATGCAAAGAACAATGAAAATTAACAAAGATTTATAATGCAACTATGTTAAACTTGATTAACTTTCTTAGCAGAAAGCACACAGGCACGCACAACAAGCACGAGGCTAAACACAAACTGCACGTCCACACAATATCGATGCTGGAACACAAAACATGTGAGGCCCCTGCGAACCCCCATTTATGTAAACCCATGTGTGTGGCCACCGGGGAGAGCCGCTGACCATCATTGTCTCGAGTCTCATCCTCTTCACCCCTAGTGAGGCATAAGGCCGCATTGGCTCAAGTTTAACTAAGCCTAAATTAGCCACATAACATTTAATGTCAGTTTAACATTTTTTGCCTGCCATTATTTTACTGACGCCAGAATTATTGTAACCCAACTATTTCAATGTACTGCTTAGTCCAAAGAGTTTACAAGGACACGGTCCTCAAGTTGGCAAAGCCAAGTCCGCGCAGGTTTGACTTCTTCAAACTTGTTTTGCACAAAGTTTATCACCCATTTAATTGGAGTTTTTTTTACTTCTTCACAAAGTCTGGCTGCACTGTCTTCTTTCAGTAACTGTGGAATTGTAACACAACTTTTTTGATGTAATAATAACGTGAAGTGGCCGCGAGCCGTGTGCCATGGGCTGCGGGCTGCTGGGTCATGGGCCGAGGACTGGGCCGCGGGCCATGAAGTGGACCCTGGGCCACGGGCCTGCTTTTTAGCAAAACTCCTCTTTTCGGGGGTGTCACAGGTATACAGGAGGGTTTTAAATTGGGTACAGTGAAATTAAGTTTAACCTCCATTAAAGGGACACCCTTGGGACAAGGAAAAGTGTCCCCTTAAAAGAGGTGTCCCTTTAATAGAGGTAAGCTTAATTAATACATAATTACAAAGATTAATGAGCATTAGATGAGCATTCATTTTGCCGGGACAAAAATTTGTGTCCCCCAAAAGGAAGTGTCCTCTTTGATTTCATCTATGCACGTAGTGATAAAAATACTTTAACCCTAGCTAGGCAAGGCAAAAAATGATATCTTACTCACCTCAATACGGGTAATTTACACTGCAAACTGCTCCTGTCGCTTCACAATTCGCCTCCAGTCTTCTCTTGCATTCAAATCCAATATGGCTGCTCTATATATAATTTATGTCATGCCATAATTTATGAGCAAACGTCACGAGTTTCCACGGCAATACCCGGACCCCCCGCATGCGAGCTGTTGAAGCACGCCCGCTCACTACGTACTCGCTTGTATCCGGCCATATTGGATAGTAAATTTGCTCGTAAGGTTAGGAAAGATCGACATATTTTAGTCGGATAACGGCAATGGAAAACACAATGACGCCAGATGAAAAAGTAGAGGTAGCCAAGTTTGCTGAACAAGCAGAGAGATACGAGGATATGGCAAACTTCATGAAGGACGCGACCAGTAAAAAGGAAAAGATCTTTCAAGTGAAGAAAGAAATCTGCTTTCTGTAGCTTACAAGAATGTGGTTGGAGCCAAGCGTTCCTCTTGGAGGGTTATGACAGCTCTGGAGGAGAAGCAAGAGAACGGCGAGAAAAAGGAGTACATTAAAGAATATAGGACGAAAATCGAGTTGGAATTAACAATAATCTGCGATGAGGTTCTGGTAGGTGTTGTACCCTCCCCAGTCTGTAGTTTATTCGTACATTTAGCTTGTTAACGGAAGTTCTTTCGATGACTTACTATTATCTCAAAATTCTACCATTGTTTGGAGTTTCACACGAACTCTGTCTCAACAGGATCTTTTGGACGAACACCTCATAAAGTCAGACAAAGAGGATAAAGAAGAGATACCTATGCCAGAGACTGAGGGACAAATTTTCTATCTAAAGATGAAGGGTGATTACCTGAGGTACAAGGCTGAGGTTGCCTCGAATGATTCTGACGAACGAAAAGGTGAGTACTGTCAGCTTGGTGCAATATAATTTTCGAAGATCCTCGTGTAATCCTATCATTATCTGTTAGAGTGTCTCTGTAGTCATGAAGTATTGTAGCTTCGTACAACAATTTCCTTTTGTTATTCAGTCGACTTTATATCACTTCCAAGTATCCTACAAGCATTCTGTTCTAACCAATTAAAGCTCAACATTTCTATTGAATACTGGGCGGGTGATGTCATATAGTTTCTCCATCAAACAGAGGCCATTACCATGTGGCATGATTATTTTTGCAGGTTTTTTTCACGATATGCATAAAAGAAAATAGTTCCTACATAAAATCATTCTATGGAAAAAAAATTCCACAAAAATTTACTCCAATTTCTGAAATTACAGTTGAACCTTGCTTAATCTCGAACTTGGTTATGTCGAACACCCCGCAATTCAAACCCATTACCCTTGCACTTGTTTTTCAGTCATCTGGAACTCCCCACGTAGCAGGGTTCAACTGTATCACTATTCAAAGTCATTTGAATAGTACTTAATTATGCATGAGAGTCATAGTCTCGTGGAATTGGGTATGATATCCCCATGGGTCTCTGCCATTGGTGCAGCGGTATTATATTAACTGCACCCTTTAACGAATATCACATTTCAAGGTCTTTTGACGGTAAAACACCACGACTACAGTTCAATGATCGCTTTCTTGGCTCAGATACTCCGAACACAGATCGCATAGCTGTCCAGAATCTCTCAGTCCGTCCAAGCCAGAACTTATCCATGATCTAACTTAGTTACTTCAGTTCTTCGAATACAACAAATTTGTTCTGACCGGGAGTTCAAATAATATCGCTGAGGTGTAAAAAATACTTGACAGCTCGACCCACATCTTTTGTATGTCCAAGTTCACTCTTCAGTGTTGATTTCGACGATAGACTACGAGCAGTCCCTCAGTCCCGAGTGGACGATCGCGCGTGGAAATCACCTCCCACGAGAAGACGCGTCGCGTCCCTCATTTGTGACCCTGCACAGGAAAACGTACGTTAACGCTTATCCGTTTAAACGGGTAAAAACTAACGGATAGCTAACGGATAGCTAACGGATAGCTAACGGATAGCTAACGGCCTTCAAAGCGTTCTAACGTTTTGACCTAACGTTCTAACGGCCACCGGCTAACGGCTAACGGTTGATGGCTAACGGCTAACGGTTGCGCAATGTATTCTAACGGATGGCTTGAGCCGTTAAACGGTTGAGCAAAAACTCTAACGGATGCCGTGAAAGCGTTTAAACGGTTACCCACGGCTAACTAAAAGGATTTTAGCCTTTGCTTAAAATCCCGGACTCTGAGAGTCAACAGCTAGCGCATAAAATCATAATTTATCGTCAAACTTCTCGGAACGTGGTTATGTATTTACAGTACCATGCAAGTTTACATTTGGTGATGTTTTATACTCGCGTGCTTGGAAGATATTCGTCACGCCGCTCACTCCTCACTCTCGTCTGGATGTCTCACCGTCAGAAACAAACTTTAGCTACTTATTAGTTCTTCGGACAAAATACTAGTATTATGAGGAAATTATTTCACTCTTCATCAGGTCATAGCGTTATAAAAGAGTTTGAATTTACTGAAAGGGAAGACTCGCAATGTTCAATGCGTGACAGAATGTTTGACGCGACACAAACAGTCGGAGCAGCGGGAGCGCGTTTTCCTTCGAAAAAAAGTTTCAACACATAGTATATTTCACTCATAGAAACCGAAAGAATGGTAGAAAATAATATTTTCTTCATTCACGGAAAGCAATTTACTTGAAAATAAACCTTAAACCGGCAAAAAGTAGTCCGCGAAAATGTGAAAGGTTCAATGTTTGTTTACATTCCACAAGATTGTAATCAGTGCGCATAATTATCTAGCCGTCCGCGCGACGTCGAAGCGAATGAAATTTTCGATTATAAAGTTTACTTTTATACACATTTTGCACGGTACCGTATTTATATTAATACAGGAGACTCATTCTAGAAAAGCGAACTGGATCAGGATGAAAAGAAAACAAGGTCATCAACGCGCTTTGGTGAATTTTTATAAAGCAAAGTTCTGACGTGACCGCAACATCGAATTCGATGAATCGGATAAAAATGAACCGTTCCGTTCCCGATACTCGACTCGATCCTGATCGATACTATCGAGTATCGAGTGCACGGTACTGTGTCCGACCTCGCTTTAGCGGAGAGCGCTTCTCGTTTTACATTGTGTACGCATTATTTACTGTCCTTCTACCTATTCGGCTATGGCTGCCGTTCTAACGGATGTCAATTTTTTTCTAACGGCAATGTTACCCGTTAAACGGACGTTGGTTTTTACTAACGGCTCTCCCAGCCGTTCTAACGGATGCAAATTTTGCTAACGGTTGTGCTGTCCGTTCTAACGGTCTGATGTTAGCGTTTAACGGTTAGGCTAACGCCTCTAACGTTCTTGAGAAAGCGTTCTAACGGATGGCTAACGGATGACTAACGGATGACTAACGGATGCCTAACGCTTTTACCCGTTTAACGGATAAGCGTTAACGTACGTTTTCCTGTGCAGGGTCACATTTTTCTCGCCTCTTCGCGTCGCGTGTTCTCGCGGGCGGGAGGTGATTTCCACGCACTTCACACGCACTCACCCACTCGATCCCTGAGAAAAATGAGGGACTGCTCGTAGTCTATTTCGATGAGGGTCTTGAGGATTAATTTTGGTTCTATATAGTATTGCCTGAAAAATGTAGCAAGTTCTGTTTGAAGAGAAATCGGTCGGATGAATCAAACAACACCGAAGAAACCCGCCTCACGAAGAGGGAAAAATAATAAGAGTAGCGAGCACAGACAATGGCAGATTTGTATCGCAATTATTTGGACATTTTAAAACTAAATGGATATCCACAGAAAACATATTTGCTGAGCCTCAAAGAAATGGAAAAACGTTGCAGATTTTGACCGAGGTTAAACCTTCAACATGAAGAAGGAACAATCTTTTGTTGAGAGTTTGTTCAACGCCATGTCAGCCGTGTGCCCCTCTCCTCCGCGTTCGCAAATTTTAAAAGAGAAATTAAATAAGCGCAACCAAACTTTTAACATTGCTACGGATCATGAGGCTGCAACTTGAGAGGAGGACGGTTTGAGATTGAAACGAAGGAGTAAATATCCGACATCTCTGCATTGTTCACAGAATAAAAGTGCGCGCATGTATGTCGTGTATCTCCGAGGACAAGGAAAATTTTCTGCCAGATCTTCCTGGAACAGAACAAGTTCCACAACGGAACAGACCCGCTTTAGACCCGCCGAAACTTCAGTTAAAATATGCAAATTTCACGAAGAGCTTGTTTTACTGTGAAATTGACAAGGCGTTGAATATCTCTGATGAGGTGCGATGGACATTTTGTTGACAGGTAGTGTCATAATTCAACCAATGGGAATTTCCCATTGCTGGAGGAACGGGAAATTAGAACGGATTCATTGTATGGAAAGCCGACAGTCGTATTTTTCAGCGTCTCTCTCCAGTCTCACTCTCCGTTTTCACACTCGCTCCAGACCTTTTGTTCAAAGACCGCGTGCATCCGTATGATGGTCGACCAATGCAAAAAATACGACTGTTTTGCAGTCTAAACGGATATGGCATGGTAACGGATCGCAAAGAAGGAAAGAAAGCATTCTCTAGAACGCGCGTCCAGCCTGGCCATTGGCTTGTGTGTCAGTTCAGGTCGTTGTCTTGTCTTGTCTGAACCAGTGACCCGTGGGGTATTTGCACAAGTTTCAAAACATGAAGGGAATGAAATAAGGAATATAAAAATAATAGCAAAATAGTTTGAAATACTTCCTTTTACTATTTAGGTGAAAGAGGGCTAATAATTAACTCCAGTGCTTGGTGGCCAGTCGGGCCAGTTTCCTTGAATTCTTAGTTGGCCCTCAATTTCCTCTAGTCTATTCACAAAAAATTGCCTTTTGTTCTTCTCGTAATTTCTGTTACTTTTCAGGACATCTTCTTTATTTCTCGCTTTTTTGGTAGGCGGAAGCTCACATCCAGAAAGAAATCTCCACAGTTTTTTTTTTTTTTTACAGCCAAATTGATTGAAAAGTCGGTTCTCGAAGCGATAAACATGTGTGACCTTGAAAACGTGCTGCATACAACCCTCTCAAAATGTGCCTGCCGCCTACAATAAAAAATCTGCCACTTACTTCACAGTGGACTTCATTAATAACGAATATGAGGTGTACTAAAGCAAATTGTAATGGAAGAAATAATGTTATGTTGACTTTTTGTGGCGAAACTGACCCATAAATTCACAAACGAACGCAGAACAGCGGGGAGACTGGTGCCTAGGAAAGGAACGCCTTGAACATTGAGTCGCGTGAATTACAAACAAGATGGCGACCTTTGCTGTCAATGTCATTGTTTACGGCTAAAAACGAAAGTTTTGATTTTTTGGCGATTGCTTTTGCAGTCATTTGATCAATCGATCACTTTAAAAATCCTTCCACTAATTCCATCCACATTCAAAGCAATAAATTACATTACCATTTCACTTTCAGAAGTCTTATGAAATCCATAAGTCTGTGAATTGTATTTTGACGCGGCGCCGGCCATGTCGATGTCTTCCCAGCCGGCGAAGGAGATTATAAATTCTTCTCCAGCAAGGTTTCTTCACTCTTTACTCGGTGATCATCCGTTTTGAAGCCACTTATAAATAAAAACTAGCAGTAATGATACGTTAAGTAGTGCGACCTTTAGTATTAAGATATAGAATGATAAATTTCTAATAGAAAGCCAAGTGCTGCGGGTGGAAATTGATAAACGAGAATCATGTACATACAATTGCCTGATCCCCCACAATCAATATTGGCTATTACTCCATGCGGATGTATTGTTGTTTACATTTTGTGAATACATGCCACCCTTCAAAGTGATGTTATTATTTATTGGCTTTGAAATCCGAATACATTTTTAAAACACACTGTGATGGAGTTCTATAAGTAGTGTTCCAAAATTATTTTATCCGTCAGTCCAGTCCACTCCTTAAATACATGTGCCTGCGGATTTTGGGGGGTATAAAACGCAATATTGCTAGTCAGCGGCCCATAAATCTTTCTCAACCTGGTGCTCGTTTGCTGTGGCAATAATTATTAATAGTTAATTATTGGTGTTTCTCCTTTTCATTTCCAGCTGTTAAAAAATGAAAATAAGGCCCTGAAAGTTTGTACATTCCGCCATACTTTTCTTGTTCATTGATCCACTCGAGATCAAGTCGAAAAACCTTTTTTCTTGGTAAAAGCCAAAGTAAACAGATGAACTTTTTTGTTTCGAAATACAATGTTCATTTACGATTATGGAAAAAAGCAGATGTACTTTCAGAGAGCAATATAGTGGTTAGACTCACTCAACACAAATAACGCGTCGACGCAAAACAACATCATTTAGCGGTATTTTGAAAAATACTTTAGATTGGAATACTATCGTGTTCATTCACAGAATAGTCAGCTCAAGTGCGTAGCCAGTTCTAGTTTACTTGCGATTTCTCAAGCGAAAGTATTTATTGTGGCCAGACAAACGTAAACAATGCAGGGTTGGAAATTAGCACTCGCCCGCTCGCCCATGCGAGTGTCAGGAGTGTAGGGTGAGTATAAATCAGCGATCGCTCGCCCGTTTGGCGAGTACGATTTTTATTTCTGAAGTAATTAAGATGATTTCCGCTGGACGTTCGAGCAAAAAGTGCAAAAAATAAAGTTACCAAAAAAATACTCATAGCACGGTAACATTTTGAATACAGTTAAGAAGAAATTATCGATAAATTAGCTCCCAAGGTGACCCCGCGAGAGAAGTCATTACATATTTTAATTAAAAATACGCTTCATGTCAGTTCAAAACAAAATGTTGTGCGTTTTTATCATTTTTTACGAGGTTCAACATTAATTTTCTCGAGAATGTTTGAGAATTTAACTGCGGGGTCACTTGGAGAAGTGAATTAAAGTGATATGTTTCAAATAGTGTTCAAAATGTTACCGTGCTATGAGTAGTTTTTTAGTAATTAATTTTTGCACTTATTGCTCGAACGTTGAGCGGAATACGTCTTAATTATTCAATAATTTGCAAATAAACACTGTATTTTACTTTCAAGTTTGGCAAGAAAATCTCTAAACATAAACTTACCAGTTCTAGTTTACATATTTTTATATATATTCCGAGAAGTCCAACAAATTGGCGTTGAGATACGACTTCGTGCTTCGTAGACAAACATGGCTTCCTTTTAGTGATAATTACATAATGCATGGATGTGTACAAAATGATACCGCTGGTTACCGCGATCAGGTAAACAAGATGGTGTTCGCGAAGAACAGACACATTTGCTCGTAAAGTAAAGGATCTCACAAGAATGTGTCAATAAAAGCCGTATTGAAATATAAAGCAAGTGCCTACATTGTGTTTTCTTGGGGTTTTAGGTATTTTAGTAAAATTTTTCATTCAAGAAGTAACTCTCAGTTTACAATGTGCTCGACAACGCTGCCAGCGATTGTTTTGCCATGTGCGAATTCACTGCAAGGACGTTGCTCTCCAGTTTGTTTTAAAATGAAGTGAGTTCACTGAGTTGATAGTGTGTTAAAAATGTGAAAATATCTTCTCGGAGTTTACAAAAAACTCTGACGAGAAAAAGATCGACCAATCTCTCCCGAAAACAGTCCGTGATTCTAGGGGCCGGGGGGGGGGGGAGGGGGGGGGGGGGGGGGGGGGGGTGGTATATCTCTGGGCGGGTGGAAACAAATCCGGGCGAGTGCATCCTAGAGCACTCGCCATTTGGGCGAGTGACTATCAAAAATTAAGTTTCCAACCCTGCAATGTGACAGAAATAATATTGCATTTCTGTGGAATGCGGAGAGAAATTCATTGAATTTGTTTGTGTTCATTATTTTGCTTAGGACTTTATAAAGATGCTTTTGAGATTGTAGAATTTTTAAGTTTTACGCTGAATATGAAATTAACAAGCGCAATGTTTACATCAGATTAGCAAACAATCAGCTCATTGACACCAATCCATGAAAAGGGAAAGCATTCTTGCGAAATATATTATGAGAGAGTAACTTAAACGCCAATATTTACATTAGAATCTTTCCTGGCTTCGGCGACCAAAATTGTACAAAATGTTCTTGCGAACGGGTTCCGAAAAACTTGTTCTTGTGAACGAGTCCCAACAACGCTAACGGAACGACGAATTAATGGGAACGGAGTGGAGATACAGTCTAAGTTCTCGTAAGTGGATACCCTTGGGAAGCCGAAAAAGTGTCTGCAACTGGAGCTGGCCACAATAGCCTCCATTTGGCGAGGAAATATGCTCAGATATTTGTCCGCGGACATTATCTGTCCCGAGAAGCGAACAGTTTTCCGAGAGCGAAGCTCGAGGAAAACTGTGAGCTTCGAGGAACAGATAATGTCCAAGGACAAATATCCGAGCATATTTTTGAAGCCAAATGGAGGCTATTGTAGTTATTATCCTTCAAATATTTTTTTCACAAGGCCGCTCTGTTTGCCGTGGAAGATCTCGGTCGGCCAAGCTGTTAAACATCAAAATAATTCTGTTGGCGTTCAAAAATATTTCTAGTCTGTTCAAAACAATCAGTTTTATTTAATTCAGCAATTTATTTGAGACGAAAACTGAACCTGCGAACGTGAAACGCAAATTTTCAAAACTGGGGAATATCACTTGGGGAATATCACTTGGGAATATCACCCGGATATTCCCCAGTTTTGGCTGCGTCACGTGACGTGTTTAGACCAATCGTGCGCGAGAAATGTTTTTGATGGATTATAAGTACTGGTATTATCCTGGCACTGGATAGTGATTTATCTGGTGGATAGTATTATCCACCCTTTGAACAACCGGGCCCAGGTGTCAGTGGGTTAAGGGGACACAACTATTGCCCCAGCAAAATTAACACTCGTGTAATCTAGTACCTCTATTAAGGACGTTCGCGCCCATTGCTAGTGCGCATCCTTACTGCGAACGCTATTCATGCCGCACGCTAGCCTGAGATCAGGCTCCTGAAGAAAATTTGCGAGCGAAGCGAGCCAAGTCGCTGCCTGGGGAGAGAACGAAAGCGACGGAGCCTGAAGACATTCCTTTGACGCCGCTGATCCATGATACCAGATTCTGGTATCATGATCTGATTGGTCATTTTGCTTAATATTGACAGATTCGCGGTGAATGATGACAGATGTTGACAACACAATGTCACGCGTTGTTTGTTGAAGTTGAATACAAGAGAATTGAGCAAGCGTTACGGAATTTATTATTTGCAATCAGATCTTTCAGAGATATCCCATGGCTCAAGGAAGAGCAAAATATATGCCTAGAATCTGTGGCAAAAGAGCACGATGTATTGGCAAGAGTTTAGAACGATCTACTGCTCTAATTGTGTCACCGTTGCTGTTTCGATAATGAAAGACCAAGTCGAAGAGTTGTCCCATTTAGGCCTGAAAGCTGAAGTTCGAAATGGAAGGATAAAAACTGCAAAAAAAAATGGACATGGAGCCGGTTAGCCGGCGATTTTTTGCATTGGAGTCCTTTCATTTGCGAAGAGAAAATTACGGCTGAAATTGAACATTCAACAGACGTAGCGTTGGCTAAAATGACATATTTGCATACGCATATTACGGTAAATTTTGTGGACGAAGCCGTCTTCACCGCTTTATACGCTTACTTTTAGCAATTTTTACTTTCAAGCTTGTTTTATGGGTAAATACTTGAAATGAAACGATCATTTTTGCCGTGGGAAATAATTTATTTAACCATTCTAGTAAACAAGAAGTTAATTTGGGAAACACGCCAAACACTCCAGGTGACTTGTTGACATTTTATAACAAGACTAATTACTGGAGGGGGGATCGACGGCATCAAAGGAATGTCTTCAGGCTCCGTCGCTTTCGTTCTGCAGCGACTCGGCTCGCTTTGCTCGCAAATTTTCTTCAGGAGCCTGATCTCAGGCTAGCCGCACGTGCGCGCCACGTCATGCATCCAGCATGCGCGCTGAGAATGAAACTGGACAAATATAGTGCTGGAGGCTGCTTCAATAACTTGGCGAGGATTTTACTCTCTTGGATGCACGGTGACCCTGTTTTTCTTTTCATAGATCACTTCCTTTACTGATTCTCTCCGTTTTAACAACAACAACAAAAAAATCTGAACATGAGAAGTTTTGATTATTTCGCTTTTTCTACTCATTTACGATCAAATTTTTCTACGAATGTGGGTGTGCATGACTTACAAGTATCCTTCTGTAAGGCTAATTTTACCTAAAGGAATTACATCAGCTGCAAAAATTACTAATAGGCCTATCTGCGTTGAAATCAACACATCAATCTTATCTAGAGTTCTCCATTTTACTTTTTTTTTTGCTAATAGCAGTGAAGCCGATATTGCTTGACATGACCAAAGACTCTAGAAATACTACGGTCTTCAATGCGCTTTATCTCCGAAATGAGCACAGTGACACCCCAATTTTTTGCCTTTCTGACATGAGTTGGTCATTTTCTAAAAGCAAAAGTTAAAAAAAATCTGAACGTGGAAAGAATTGGGTGCGAACATCCTTAAGGGGACACTTCTTCTTGTTCTGAGGGTGTCCTCTTAATGAAGGTGTATCCCATTACAGTATGCTCAGAGACTTGCGGAACTTCAGAACTTGTTTTGTATCTCATGTCATTATGTTTAGAGAGTTGTACTCCGGTGGAGGGAGGGGGGTGGGGGGGGGGGGGGGTACTCCCTGACATTTTTGGTGGGCCGGCCTGCTTCTTGATACCCTTACCCTATTACAGACCAAAATATGTGATTTTCCATACCCTATTTCAGACCTGACCCA
Organism: Desmophyllum pertusum; assembly: GCA_029204205.1. Classification (NCBI taxonomy): domain Eukaryota; kingdom Metazoa; phylum Cnidaria; class Anthozoa; order Scleractinia; family Caryophylliidae; genus Desmophyllum; species Desmophyllum pertusum. The sequence goes on from MU826864.1 coordinate 407,800, forward strand.
AAAATCTATACCCTATTTCATACCAATAAAATTAGAAAACGTGTCTAATACATGACTTCAGCTACCCAGGAATGGGTTCCATTTTCGCAAACATTTGAAAAGGGTTTCACATTCCCCGATGTCAATGGGAAAAACAGTTTCATCTAAAAGCCAAACAAATTCCAGACCAGAGTGCACAAAACATACCCTATTTCAGACCAAAATTGTCAAAATCTATACCCTATTTCAGACCAAAACAGCTCAAAACCATACCCTTTGGGGCTGCACATACCTATATAGCTTATATAGGAGAGTACCCCCCCCCCCCACCCCCCGGTTTTACTATGCACAGTAAAGTAATGCAAGTGTTGTAACAAGTTAAGACGAAATCCATTAGAAAATCGAGTAATATTTATGGCCAGTGGACAAAAATCTTGTACTACGACGCCATACGCTTTCACGCTTAAACTAGACATTCATGAGCCATACCTTAACGGTATTTACCAAATAATATACTCCACAATCCTTAAATTGCTTTCCGCCTTGAGTTTCCTCCGTGAATGGGTAAGGTCATAAGAGGTGGCAGCCATGTTTCCCAGAAACATGGCTGCCACCTCTTATGACTCAACCCATTCACGGGAGGAAACTCAAGGCGGAAAGCAATTTAAGGATTGTGGAGTTATATTATTTGGTAAATACCGTTAAGGTATGGCTCATGAATGTCTAGTTTAAGCGTGAAAGCGTATGGCGTCGTAGTACAAGATTTTGTCCACTGGCCATAAATATTACTCGATTTTCTAATGGATTTCGTCTAACTCATTGCCGACGGCTTACCAGGAATTTCGTAACTCCAGTTACGATGACGAAAAAATTTGCCAAAATTTGTCCCTTGACCGCTTTGCGTGATTTTTTGAGACTGGCGTGACTAGGCTCTAGCCCAGTCCCCTAGCAAGTTTGAACAGGTACATTCTATTGTAAGTTACACAACGTATTTTCCCGTGAAGTGATTTTTCAATTTTAAAATGGCGCCTCGTGCGAACGGAACTGGCGATCTTGGGAAATTTTAGCAAGAGTTTTGGACGAGGAAAGTGATCCAGAAGAGATGCCAAGCAGTGAGGAAATTGAATTGCATCTGGAGCTCGAAATCGAGCGAAAACAAGATAAGTGTTACGAAATATTGCATCGATCGATCGAATGAACACAAATGCAACTGAAATGATATTTTGATTCGCTTTTTACATTTGAAAACCTTGTTTGATGCTTTGAATACTTGTTAGGATTCATATTTCAGTATAGGGAGAGGAGAAAACGTTCTTATGGAACGACAGAGATAAATTTCGAGTGGATTGTTGACTCAATGTTTGGGGTCAAATTCCTGCATAAATTAAAATTTGACACCAAACTAAAACATACTAATTTATTCTATACTTACCATTTTCAGCCAATTTGCAGGATATGTTGCCATATAACAAGGAACATTTTTGCTCTTAACTTTTCCTTATAACAAGTCATCATTTTGAAATAAGTTGCTTTTTTGAACAAATTTGCGGCTATTAATATTAATTTATGCTAGTTAATAATTAACTAATTAACATATTATGGGTTTCTTTGGGAAATAATTTTTTCCTGAAAGTTTATTTACTACCCTTTCAAAAGAGATATAGCTTCCACACAATTGTAAATGACTGTTGAGAAAAATAAACAAACAATAGTATCAATTCACATTTTTGAGGCAGGTGGCAAAGAGTTAATGTCTTTCGATTTTAGGCATAATTAAAAAGTCTGAGGAGGCGTACCAAAAAGCACATGAAAAGAGTTGCGACCAATTGAGCTCTACTCATCCCATCAGACTTGGATTGGCCCTTAATTTCTCAGTCTTCTACTATGAAATTATGAACGATCCAAAGAAAGCTTGTGAGTTGGCAAAAAAGGTAAGTGGATCACCGTCAATTTCACTGCTACACAATCTTCAAAATCAAAACTCCTTTGAGTGGTTTGCAAAAGATTTTTGTCAATCATACATGTCCGTACCTTATATGGAACGTCTTTACTCGCGGTAAAATCGAACACTTTCATATAAGGTACGGACATGTATGATTGACGGAAATCTTTTGCAAACCGCTCAGAGGAGTTTAGATTTTGAAGGTCGCGTAGCAGTGAAATTGACGGGTAACACAATAATAATCATGGTTGCCACAGGTCAGGAAATGGTCAGGGGAAAAAAATTCTTCAAGGTCAGGGAAAAGTCAGGACATTTTTTTGGGAGTCAGGGAAAATTAACATTTTGAAGAAAAGCCAGGGAAAATCATAACACCACTGATAGGTTGAACTGTTGTTAACCATGGCGTAAATGCTGAAGTTCCAGTGTGAAGAAACTCATCCATTTCCGTTTTCTTGTCGTCATTGGTTTGTTAACACCATCATGCAAATGCCCTTTTGTGATTCATTGAAAACTTATCAGTGGGTTGGTGCAAGGGAAGGCTGGAGGCCGCTACTACAGTTTATCTGACATTTTGCATTTATTTGGTCAGGGAAATTTTACTTTTATCAGGGAAAAGTCAGGGAATTTTGAAAACTTAAGACGAAATCCATTAGAAAATCGAGTAATATTTCTGGCCAGTGGACAAAAATCCTGTACTACGACGCCATAAGCTTTCACGCTTAAACTAGACATTCATGAGCCGTACCTTAACAGTATTCACCAAATAATATAACTCCACAATCCTTAAATTGCTTTCCGCCTTGAATTTCCTCCCGTGAATGGGTTGAGTCATGGGTTGAGTTTTTGTTAAACATGGCTGCCACCTCTCATGACTCAACCCATTCATGGGAGGGAATTCAAGGCGGAAAGCAATTTAAGGATTGTGGAGTTATATTATTTGGTGAATACCGTTAAGGTACGGCTCATGAATGTCTAGTTTAAGCGTGAAAGCTTATGGCGTCGTAGTACAGGATTTTTGTCCACTGGCCAGAAATATTACTCGATTTTCTAATGGATTTCGTCTTAATGTCTGTGGCAAATGTCTTACTGAGCTGGATAAGTTAGGGCTGACATCAGTCCAGACAGCAATAGCTTGATTGGCACCTGATTCACACGATCGCAATCTTAACCCTTTCACTCCCAATACTGCTAAGTTCAAAATTGAGGAATGATCTTAAATTTCAGTTTGCAAAATTGTTAAAAACAAACAGCACCACATGAAAGTACTGCTCAATAGCTTTCATTTGAATGGTCACACACTAGGATTTCATCCACAAGGTACAACCACATTTGCAAAAAATTTCCTTATTTCTCCCAGTCCCTGTCACCTTGGGAATCCCGCCTTCCACCTCCCATAGACCTCCAGTCCCCTTTACTCCTCATTTCCTCCCCCGCCCGCCCCTCCCACATTATTTAAAGCTGGGTATTATTTGACAAAACAGAGTATGCACCTTAACAAGGTCTGAGTATTGTTCTTTTCGAGTCATCTTTATTTGTTTTGTACCTTTCAGGCATTTGACGACTCTATTGCAGAGCTTGATCAATTAAAAGAGGATTCATATAAGGACAGCACTCTCATAATGCAGTTATTGCGTGACAACTTGACTGTAAGTGGTGAAATAGCTGTGCTGTTAACCCCTTTCACTCCCAATTGTGCTAAGTTCAAAACTGAGGATTTGTCAAAATCAAACAGTACAACATGAAAGTACTGCTCAATAGCTTTCATTTGAATGGTCACACACTAGGGTTTCATCCACAGACTCAAGGTTTGATTCTGGGAGTGAAAGGGTTTAAACATTATTTTTACTTCTCTATGGTGATGTACATCTAATTTCTCCCTGCAATATCAATGCATTGTCAATCAGACAGGTAATGAGAATAAAGAAACTCATCAAATTCTCAGAGCTAATATTAAATGAAACATGGCAATGATTCAGTAAGGAAAGGCGTATTTTGTGTGAGTGAGCGCTGAACATTCCATCGTGTGTTTATAAGCCGCTCTCGGATTAGGAAAACATTGGAGGCTTGGGCAAGTGCAAAAGAAGGGAGTGGAAAAAAAAGAAGGGAGTGGGAGTCACCCACCCCCGGCCTTGCCCCTGGCCTCTCCACGTTTTGTGAATCCAAGATGGCAGCTAAGCACACGAACGAGATAAACCAACGCTCACCTCCCAAGAAAACCGCCAGCACTGCAGGCTATTTTGAGCTGAAAGGGTTTGACCTTTGATGCCAAGGTCGAAGGTAAAGTCATAGGCCACCTTTACAAACCTTTCGTCCATTCAAAGGCTGCAAAGGCTGCAAAGGCTGCAAAGGCCACCTTTGGTGTAATTTATTATTCCACTATTACGTCATTTCACCATATCAGGTCAAGAGAACAGGCAAAATATATAGATGTTATTGCAAAATTCGGACCGCTCAGGGAACCAATCAGACTTCTCCTTTTCATCGTGGACCAGTTTGCCATATAATAAGAGACCTTATTATTCTACTATTACGTCATTTCACCATATAAGGTCACGAGAACACGTAAAATATGCCACGGTATTGACTAGTTGAACAGAGCGAATACGGAGAATAGCATAATAGTCGGGAATTTTGCAGTAGAATAATAAATCCCTTATTCGATGGTTTAACATATAATACGAGCAGACATTTTGCTCATTGCTCGCATTTTCCTCGCCGGGCTCGGAAAAATACTACGCAACTCGCAAAATATCCGCGCGTATTATATGTTAAACCATCGAATAAGGTGTATGTATTGACCAGTTGAACAGAGCGAATACGGAAAATAGCATAATAGTAGGAAATTTTGCAGTAGAGTAATAAATCCCATTTGATGGTTTAACATATAATAGGAGCAGACAATTTGCTCATTGCTCGCAAATATCCACGCATATTATATGTTAAACTATCGAATAAGGTGTATATACACAAGAGACAGTGTTTCATCTGATTTAGAGAATGTTGGACAAAATTTGAGGTGTTTGGAGTAATATATCAAACACGAGAGACACTGTTTCATCAGATTTCCAAACACCGAGAAGAGAGTTGAAAATATGACACATACATGTAGTAGATAATTTTGGACAAAATTTGAGGTGTTGGAGGTAATATATCGAAACATGAGAGACAGTGTTTCATCACATTTCCAAACACCGAGAAGAGAGTTGACCGTTAGGCCACGGTATCTCCCACAATGCGCTTACAGTACTTACACAATGTGTTTTACTTTAACAGCTGTGGACATCAGACGAACAAGGAGACGAGAATGAGGATGACAACGAGTGATGGCTGTTGCCTTGGTGTGCGGCCAATTTCCTCAGATGATAAACTGTGTCGCTTTCTTATTAATCAGAATATCCGTTTGTGTGCAACAGGCCCTACCATTCCTTGTTTTCGCTTGCCCCCCAATAATCACCTTTTTCAATGAGGAGAATCAAATTATGTTTCCCCAAGATCACGTGCAGTAGTAACATCTGCAGCTAGGTTTTAACTATAGATAACAAGGTATTTAGTCCCTTACATTTTGTACTGAAGCTCAACACGAAATGGTAGCTACCTGTTCGTTCAATAAGAAGATCCTGTACTATTTCTAGGGTGAAAGCTTCCCATTCACTGCTACGTTGTGCTTGTTGTGGATGAGTCAAACCTCCTAGTGGGTTTTATTCGTCTACACAAGCAAAGGAAAGGGGGATAATTTTGTTTGATTTGTAATCTTGTGTTGGAGTCAGTGATCGCTTTCCAGCGAGCAGTTCTGGAGCAAAGTGTAATATTCCACGCAATGTAACCGATTTGTTAATCATTAAATGTAAGTTATACCAATACTGTGTTGCTTTTGCTTGCCTTTCAAGTTCAACCTATGTGATTTGCAGATACATTTCCTGTTTCGCCAAGAAAACTTGCGTCTACTCGCGTCTAAGTTGATTAAGATAACATTAACTACCTTGGCGAACGTTTCGAGCGTTATCCTTTCGTTGGAGTAGAGCATTCCGGAGCATTTTTGCTCCGACGAAGGACTAATTCTCGAAATGTCAGCTTTCCAAATTCGCGCTACATGAGAAAACTCTACTTGAAGTCCAGCTCACATCACCCAAGAGCCATGCTAGCCTTTTTATGAACGCAAAAATCCTTCCGATATTAAATATCCCCCTCCCCTCCCCAATATAAGTTTCATCGGATACTTGTGACGTTCATTTGACGGCTGTAGAACTTGTTTCACTGCGATAAAATATACAGAAAGCAGCAGGTTAGATCACGCCGTTACGATTTGCATTCGGATACGTGCGCGCGGCAACCTCGTCCCCAGGGCCATCTCCGCTTTCAAATTGGCGCAAAGAAGACCCTGGCGAACAGCAGGTCACGTGTCTCCAAAAATATTGGAGATTTTGATTGTTTTCAAATGGCGGCGGGGCTCGCGATTGACTAATTTTGTGGTCACGTGACCTGCTGTTCACCAGAGTCTTCTTCGCGCCCACCCGCCATCTTGAAAGCGGAGATGGCCCTGGGGACGAGGTTGTGCATGCCAATTAATCTATTGATATTGATAATCAATCACAATCGATAATCACAAAATTCTTAGTCATCGATTATCAATATCAATTAATTGGCATCGATTTTCATCGATCATCGATTGTTCAGGCCGGCAACATGGTGTCAAAGACACCAATACTAGTAGTTTTGGTGCAAGAAAATAAGCCCACAAAAAAACCTGATAAATATAAGCCCCGCACTTGATATCGGAATATTATGGTAGCTGTAAGGTATGTTAGTGAAAAGAAATTGATACTCTGTATACAGTCGAAGCTCCCGTAAAGCGGACACCCTCGGGAAGCAGAAAAAGTCGTCCGCAACTGGAGCTGGCCGCTTACGGAAATGTCTGACTCATCCCCAGTCGTCCTCTCTTGTCTCCTTTGTTGGGAGTCGCAAGACGCGGGGGATGCTGGGATGGAAGAAAGCGAGGAGAGAAACGAGGAGTCGAAATTTTCCTCCTACCCATCACCTAGCCTGCGTAGCTGGCGGTCTTGTTGGCGCGCGATGCAAAATTCGTAAGCGACAAAGCCGCGAGAGTCTGACAAGACCGCCAGCTACGCAGGCTACCCATCACCCCTTGCGCTCCCTTCGGCCGCGGAGACAAGAGAACAAAGAGAGACAACTGGGGACGAGTCAGCGGAAATGTGTAAATACAGATGAAGTAAGCAAGGCTGATACTACGTTAAAGCGACAACGACATGATAGAGTCCAAACTGAAAGCCAAAAATGCAACCGTGGACAGCTTGTAAATACAGAGTTTTGTATGAGGACCATGAGCTAGAGTTCAACGGGGTTTTGTCAAGGCGGCTGTCCGATTACGAGAGTGTCCGTTCAGAGATCTAGAGCTTCGACTCTGCCTGAGATTTAGTGTGATCAGGATCGGAGCGCGTTCCATCGCGGAACCCGTATTTGACATACAGTCGAATCCTATTAAGCGGGCCACCCTCGGGAAATGGTAAGTGGCCGCTTAAAATAAATTAGGGCAAGGCGTGGTAGAAATATCAAAAGATAAGTGACAATGGAATATAAAAAACGTGTGTTTTGAATGTTTTAATCAGTCGGTCACCCTCTATTTTCGGACTCTTATCTGTCATCAGGCTTTTTCAATTAATAGGGGTAAAACAACAAGAGAATCCTCATTGGGACGGCCAAAAGGTGGTCGCGGCCGCTTAATAGAGGTAGCCCCTGGCCACTTATAGGGGTGGCCGCTTAATTGGTGGGTAGCTTAATATGGGTTAGACTGTATTTCAATCGAAGCTCTCTGAGCGGACACTCCCGTAAACGAACAGCTGTACGACCGCCTTGACAAAACCCCGTTTGAAACTCTGATAGCTCCTACAAACTCTATATTTACACGTTCCCGTAAAGCGGCCAGCTCCAGCCTGTATGAGGCGTGTGGGTTCCCTGTGCTGTTGGTTTGTCTGTGCAGATTAATTGGGCCCAAATGATATCTGTCCGAATTTGACAAAACGTACCTGCTCAGAGCAAGGTTTTGTGTGCCACTTCAAGCCTGTGGTGTTGGCAAACTTTCAGGGAGGGGGGGGGGGGGGGGGGGGGGGGGGGGGGGGGGGAGGGGTGACTGTTTTGGAACATGTTCCAGCGTAGGCCAGTCCATGAACTGACCGCCCCAGGGAGTCCAGCTCAGGGGGTGAATTGCTCCTTGGCTAGGGGAGACGACATAGTCAATGTTTAGTGACCCAGAGAGGCCTTCAATCCCACCCGTGTTCCACCGACCACTGGTGTTCGAGAATTTTTGAGGGAGGGGTGGGGAGGGAGGGGCACCGTCATGGACAGCTTTGCCAGGTAGACCAGTCCATGACCTAACAGCCCCAGGGAGTAGAGGAGTAGAGGGTCAGGGATTGCATTGTTGCCTGGCTAGGGGAGGGGCTAGGAGTGCATTTTTCGCTGAATCTCAAGTGCTTAGCTACCCTGGGTACCAGAGGTTTATTTCACAATAGAGACTTGAAACCAGAAACCGCGCAAGAAAACCTCTGGGCACCCAGGGTAGTGCTTGGCTTTTTATCACTTGCATTGTGTGACTTGTCCTGTTTTGCTGCGTAGCTGACCCGGGGGGGGGGGGGGGGTACTTGACCCATGTTTGGGTATAGGGGTGCCGCTGAGGGTTCGAAAACCTGACCCTGTTTAGGGCAAATAAACAATAAAAAACCCTAAAATACCTACCCTGTGTAGGGCAACATCCTCTCATTTAGCGAATCCCGTTTTACTGATACGCGGTAAAACGTCTCCGATCTCTAAATACTGTATAAACCATATTTTTTACGACGACAACCGTGCAACCATACCCTGTTTAGGACAGACTCGCATGAAATTATATACCCTGTTCAGGGCAGAGAGGCCAAAAACCATACCCTGTCCAGCGGCACGTCCCCGTATAGGCCACATAAGGGAGTAACCCCCCCCACCGGAGTAGCTGAGCTGCTTTGGGCCAGGGTTGGCTTAGCTAAGCATCCAGCAATTAGCCTTCCTTCCTCCCGTCCACCCGCCATACCCCCCCGCCCCCCGAAAAGCCTGATACTTGGGCTATCCAGCAATGTGCTGGCCTGCCTGGGTCTGTCATTTCCCCGTCGGGGGAGGGTAGGGGGACCAGAAACTGTTTGGTGGTTCTAGCCAATCTCTCGGGTATGTTTTGTTGAATCAATTGAAGATCAATAAAAGTGAAGATACAATAGAGGATAACAGAGGCATAGGATTACTGCTGCAGAGCATTCAGTTTTATATAGGAACATGGCGACCTCTGATGATCTAGAAACGCTTGATTTCATCGACCGAAAACGAAAACCTGTAAAGGACTAAGAGGAGGACGAAGCGATTTTATTGCGTCTTAGCCCTGGGAATCCTTGGCGCCGTTGTCCTATTTTTTCTTGGGTTTCATTATCGGTTACTTTGCGATGAAGGATCGAGCGAGTCCACTCCGACGGATTCTTCCGGCAACGACGAAAGCAAGGCAAAGAACGGTGAATATAATTACAAGAAATATCATGAGCAACTGGTCGACTCACTCCAGGCAGAAAGCGTGGAGGAATTTGCTCGGTAAGTCAGCTCGTAGCGAATAGACATATTGTTTGTACGCTTGCATGGGTTGGAACAGTTGGAAAGCCCGGGGTCGGAAAACCTTAGGGTTGATCGCAGGGGGCGCGCCGGGTTTAGCGAGATCCTTGACAGGGTGCAGATGCAAGCGCAAACCCGTGTGTTCGGAAAAGGAGCAAAATAAACGAGAAAGATATTATTTACGCAGGCTCTGGAGTAAAATGAAGCGCGAGTTGGAAAACGCGCGAGTCGATCGAGACCAGACTCTCGCGGCTTCGCCGCTAAAAAATTTACTTCGCGCGCCAACAAGACCGCCAGCTACGCAGGCTAGATATTATTCAGTCAGTAACACAAGCTCTGACTCGAAAAAAACAAACAATTCCGAGTTCACCTAGCCTCCTACGCAGACGCTCTTTGTGACGAGCCCAAAGAATGGCTGCGTAGGAGGCTAGAGTTCACCCAACAGGAGTCGAACATATGACCTTTCGCACACCGGTCGGACGCTGTAGGTCAAATAACTAGGTTCAAATGTGACAAACTTCCCGCATACTGCTAGGATTATTAGAGAATCGTACTCAGGTGTCGCGTCGCTGTTCACTTTGTATACATTCAAGGACAATGGTAAATTTCATTTTATTGTCTGTGAAGAGGTTTACGACCGTAAATTGTTGTTGTAGGAAAATTGTTGAAAAAAAACATAAACCACGCTTAGTTACGAAGATAAGGAAACGAAACTGCACATGTATACCAGTGGCTTGGGTTTCTGCAAGTTCTCCACAGACGAGAACCTTAATTTTAAAATTGACTAATTCCACAGGGAACCCTCGCTTTGTACTGTTAAACAAAACCAAAAAAACTATATGTAAATACAGTTGAATCCCCGGGGGGGGGGGGGGGGGGTACTTGGCCCATGTTTGGGTATAGGGGTGCCGCTGAGGGTTTGAAACCCTGACCCTGTTTAGGGCAAAAAAACCCTAAAAAACCCACCCTGTGTAGGGCAAACACCCTCCATTTTAGGACCCTGTTTAGGGCAAACGACAAAATATACACTCTCTTGTTCTAAAACAAGTGTAGGATACCGACAACAATAGCATTTATCTTGTCTTGAAAATGATGTGATGTTGATTGATGAGCTGCTAAAGACCGGCAAACGTCTCCGTGCAACAATAGCCCGGAACAATACCCTGTTTAGGACAGAATCGCATGAAATTATATACCCTGTTCAGGGCTGGGAGGCCAAAAACCATACCCTGTCCAGCGGCACGTCCCGTATAGGCCACATAAGGGAGTACCCCCCCCCCCCCCCGGGGTGAACCTCTCTAGACATTTCTTCAAACGTCTTCAACGACCAACCTAGGGCGAATTAACTGGCCGTTGTAAAAAATGTGGCTCAGAGTTGTGGTGTACGATCAGGACAAAAAATCCTGGTACCGTCCCATTCTCTAATTTTGCAAGTGAATAAGTAGCAAAGGACCGCGAAACGAAAATGCTGCTGGTATACGTAGGGATCTTAGACTTGCCACAAGTCGACTTCTTGGATCATGTATCTTATGGGGCCTCGACCGATACATCGGTCGATACTCGGTCGATACATCGGCCGATGTATCGACCGAGTATCGACCGATGTATCGGTCGATACTCGATCGACACTCGACCGATACTCGATCGATACTCGACCGATACTCGGTCGATGTCTCGGTCGATACTCGACCGATACTCGGTCGACAATGGACCGACATATCGGCCGAGATGTATGTCGACCGATATAGTTGGCAGTACACCGACACTTCACCGATACTTCACCGATACTTTACCGATACTTTACCGATATTTCACCGAGTATCGATCGACATCTCGATCGATACGCCACCGATATAAGGTTGCCAGTGGACCGCTATCGACCGAGATGTATGTCGGCCGTTATAATCCATCAAAAAATTTTCTCGCGCGCGATTGGTCCAAACACGTCATGTGACGCAGCCAAAACTGGGAATATCCAACCTCGATTCCAGGCTCTCTCTCCTTTTCCTCCCTTTCGTTGAGTAGAGAGACCCTGGTTGCGGCTGGTCACGTGACCACCCAAATTCTGGGTGGTAAAAAAATATATTCGGAGGGAGGGTGTTAGAGTTGTTGCTGTGACAAATCTACCATGAGAGGGTGAGCTAGAGCGTTGACTCTGAGTCGCAACTCGCAGACGCAGCAGGTCTTCAAACAACTCGCAAGAAAAGAAAGCACCAAAAAAGTTTGTACATATGTACATATTTACATGTGGTTATTCAAGCTTCTACAGGCTTTACCAGGCCGTTTGCGAAGATCACTGTGATAATCTTTTCTCGGAAACTGCTTGCGTAATTCTCAGAACTGCACAACGTTGCAACTACGACGATCGATCGGAAGTTTTACAACGGAATTTTGTCCACGGAAGAAAGCCGATCATTTCAAGAATTAAGTTTACATGTAAGCTTGGTATGTGAACAGCTTTAAGGTAACGAGTTTAAGTGATCGTTAAGGTGGCGCAGGACCCTTGTCCATGAATAAATTCATAAGCTTAATTTCTGGGGTGGGTGTTGTCTTCTAAGACTTCTAAACCTTCAAATCTCCGAATTTTGAAAGTCGATTCCGCTGAAACTTAATAGGGATATTGGCGGATGATGGAACTATATCATGATTGTTGTTTTTCTGGAAGATCGCGCTGTACGGTGATACTTTACATCGGCCTTTACATCGACCTTTACATCGGCCTCAAATCGGCCTTTAAATCGGCCTCCAATCGGCCTTTAAATCGGCCTTTACATCGGCCTTTACATCAGCCTTTATATCGGCCGATATGTCGATCGAGTTAGGATCGACAGTCGACCGATATGTAACCGATAGTTGACCGATAGTTGACCGATACACCACCGACAATATCGCGCCGACATCACGACCGACACTCGATCGATATATCGACCGACACTCGACCGATACTCGACCGATACTCGGTCGATTTCTCGACCGAGTATCGGTCGAGATAGCGACCGATACTCGGTCGAGTATCGGTCGAGTATCGGTCGAGTGTCGGTCGAGTATCGGTCGAGTATCGGCCGATACATCGACCGATATATCGGCCGATGTAGCGACCGATGTATCGGCCGAGGCCCCCATAAGATACATGATCCGACTTCTTTATTAAAGCGACGAAGTCGCTAAAGCGAGCGACGAAGCCGCGAGACGAGCGGCGAACGCCGCGAGAAGTCGACTTGTTCCGCCTGCATGAGTTCGAATTTAATTTGCATATTTCTTGGCGCGAAAGTGGCGTGACGTCATTGTTCACGGCCGCCCGCTCCCCGTATTTGAATACAAAAACAAACAGCTCTCAAATGGCTGGATCGCGGACACCGATGAATTTAATAACTCCAACAAAAAAAAATGTTACTCGTCTGTCTCCGAATTCAAAAGGATCAGCGAGTATCTTGTGTGTGGAAAGTATTTCTGATCCAAATAATCGGCGAAAACTGTTCTCGAGCTCCAACAAATCTCAAGCGTGTGAATAATTTGGAGATTCTCGTTGATTTAAATCGTGTGGTGCGAACATCACACAACGATCAAACAGAAAAGTCGAACTATAAAAGCTCGGTCAAATCACAAATTGATGCAAGAAATGTAACCTTCGTGTCAAGCGTACAGCATCTCCGCTAAACACATTTTGTAGTCTTGTAGAAGCTACAATAGCGATGTTTCTCGTTACGTCACCTATTGTTATTAATGTGCCAACCAGAGAACTATTGGCTGTTGAAACAAAGAGTTCTTTTGTTTAATGGTTGGCAAATTTGAATAACAAAACAAATTTGACGTAATGTTGATCAACAGTGAACACTCAGTATCTGGAACAGGACACATATGATATTCGGTATTTCAAACGACATAACAGCTGCCGGGCCCGGCTTTACAGTAAATGCAAGAAATGAACTTCATACACGGAATATTTCAGAGCCTAAAATTTGCTAGAATTAACATAGTCAAAGGTTCAAATCTACTTGAAAATCCTCCTCATAATAAAACAAGCTTATATCGCCCGTAAGAAACACGGTATCAATCAAATATAGATTCTACTCGTTAGAACAAAAATAAAAGGTTTCAAATATTTCACACTGGTAGAGATTGTGCGGCCTGTCACCCGTTGCTATATATTTCCTACTACGACTCCTTTTTCGCGAAGGCTCGACACTTGATCCTTCATCAACGAAACTAAAGGAGAAATTACAAGGCAGACTGTTTCAACCACATGAGACACTTGCGCTTCGCCATGTTTACGGAAATCCAGAACGAACGGCGCGATGTGAAATGTAAGACTCTTTCCTGAACCAGTCGGCGCAACCATCAACACATCTCGTCCATTAATGTAAGCTTCCACTACTTTTCGTTGGTTGTCTTTTATATCTTCAAACCCAAGCTTGCTAGCTTATAACCCAAAAGCTCCCAAAACTAATCGCTGCTCGAACATCCATGTTTTAATATTCACGTCGAGCGAACAAAGGATCAGGCTTCCGGAATGTGACGTAACCCAATTTAGCTCTCTCTGATTGGATAGCAGTGTTGCCACACCTCCGACACACCCCCGACCAAAAAGCTGGTCGGTAAAAAATGGCGCGCACCAGGCTGGAAAAGTCCGTTTTCCGACTGACTGACAAAATCACCAAAACGCGAAAAACGGACTTTGAGAAAGTCTAGTAGGATCTGTAAAAGATCAAATCAGCCAAAAATAGAAATACAAATAAAGTGAGCAAGGCTGATACTACGTAGAACACTTAAAGCGACAACGACATGATAGAGTCCAAACTGAAAGCCAAAAATGCAACCGTGGACAGCTGTTTCGACCTGGTTGGGTCTCGTCAGCACGGTGTAGCCGCATAAAATAGAACAACCAGCTATGAGGCCAATTGACTATTGAATGCTCGTGGTAATGACCTCAGATGAGCTCAAATTCAAATGTTTGCCAATTGGCCAACGCCAGCGCGTGACCATGAGTAACCGGCAAAGAATTTGAAATATCATGTCGTTGTCGCGATAAGGAAAGTGATGATAGACATAAACTAACCCACAGCGAATACATGGGCAAAACCATGTGAAAAATATAAACAGCATATCGGATCTAAGAAGATCTACGGTCCGAAAAAACTGAAAGTGAATAAGTAGCAAAGGAAAACTGAAGAACCGACGCAAAATTAGAAGGGTTTGTATGGAGAAATTACTAATAATAATAATTAAAATTTATATAGCGCAAATTAAAACCTGAAGTGCCCACATCTCAGCCGCAAATTTGCAATGGAGAGCTAATTTTTGACAAGTGGACGTTTTTTGGCATGCTTCCTCCGAATAGCTGATCAAATTTCATAATTTCGCAAATTTAATTTTTTATACTCTATTATCATGATATACTCGTTGTAGATATTTCACAAAGCGGCCTCACATTGGAGGCGGGGAACAGAACAAGAAACTAGGTGAATATATTCGTGACAAGTGGATCAGTTATAAATTTGATCACGTGGAAATGGTGCGGTATGACGTACTTCTGTCCATGCCACCAAGGGATAAACCAAACGCGGTCAAGATCCTTGACACATCAGACGGCAGTGTGGTCTGGAACGTAGAGGGCCCAGAAAAGGTGAGCCTCCGGGATTGTTGCACAGCGCCTGGGAGCATATCAGATATGTTCCTGACAAACCTGACAGCTCACGCGTATTGTTGGTAAAAGAGCGGGAAAAGATGAGTCGAGGGGGGGGGGGGGGGGGGAGGGCATGTGGGATGTCGCTCGTGTGGGAGGGGTATGGGGACAACCTCGTTTCTAGAGGTTTTGTTCTTCTTGCCTCATGGAGCAAGAAACAGAACGTCTCTCTGATCTGTCTCTTGCTCAAGGGGTGCTCATGAGGTATAGAATCATAGAAGTGGGTGTGGTGGGGGGGGGGGGGGGGAGGAAGGGAAGAAGAAAGACCGTATAGGTGGAGGTCTGGGGAAGTCGGGGGAACCTTCCGAAAGCTCTCGAGTCAGCTTGCTGCCATATAGACATAAACCATAAAAGTGGTTTTAATTCTCGATTTCCCTTCTCCAGTAACACAAAACAAGACTTGCACAAAATTAATGAATTATAGCACCTGTTGAAATCGTAACGCAGCGCTTGAGGAGAAAATGTTGTGTGACCATCTGTTGCGTGACCATATCTTTATGAAGTCCAGGGCTAACGTTGTTTCGCGCTTCTTCGTTAGACTGCAGAACCAAGTGAGAACGATACTCTTGTTTTGCCGCCATTCCTGGGCTACTCTCCGCCGGGAATCGTAGAGGCCGACCTGATGTACGCCAATTACGGTACAAAAGAAGACTTTCAAGAGTTGGAAAACAGAGGCTTGAGTTGTACTGGAAATATTGTCATCATGCGCTATGGTAAAATATTCCGAGGAAATAAGGTGCGATGTACTACATAACTATATCCATTTTCCCACAACGAATCTGTCGTGCCAAGATTATATCAAGAAGAATTATCGTAACGTACAGTTGAACCTCGCTATCTCGAACTCAGTTATCCGACGAACACCCTACTATCTCGAACTCAAACCCATTCCCTTTGCCCTTGTTTTTTAGTCATTCTGACTGTCAGCTATCTCGAACCTGACTCGTCCCCAGTCGTCTCTCTTGTCTCCTGTTAATATTAAGCGCGGCCGAGGGAGCGCAAGGGGTGATGGGACCCAGCATCCCCCGCGTCTTGCGACTCCCAACAAAGGAGACAAGAGAGACGACTGGGGACGAGTCAGATCTCGAACTGTGTTTCGTTACCCTTGAGTGTTCGAGATAGCGGGGTTCAACTATACCAGCGCCCAGTCCCCAATGTGGGCGACGGCTACTCACCCTTCCCCTTAAATAAAATAACACCAAGAGAAAATAAGGGGACAGTGAGGGAAACGCCCAGTCCAGACCTTGGGATATCGGAACTACGCTTCCGTGAACGTCGACATATTCTTAAAATAACTTTAGTGGAATTCACATATCCCAGCCAACGCCCCTTGCGGGAAATAACCTGCCTCGTCCCCAGGCGCCGTTGCGAGCGGGAAAACAGGAAGCGCGGGCTTTCTTTTCGCCTGCAACAGTCCCACAACTCCACGCGCACCGCGCTCAAACAAGGAGCGAAGCCTGGGGACGAGGCAGGGAAATAACTACACTCACTCAGCTTGACTTATTCGTTCGCGTTGTATTCTCTAGCTAGATATGATTCCTGATACAATTCCGGATTCTATTCCGCTAAGATATAACTCAGTGTTAGGAGACAATTCCGAGAAGATACGACTCCTAAATAGACATACAATTCCAAGAATAATTCTAGACTTCCTTCGAGTTCAAGTTCCCCGTAAAACCACTCACACGACGATTCGATCACATGTCTATCACGTGCTCATTTTGACCTATTTCCGTTAACAACACCCCTAGTTCCCCTCTCTGTCCCCTAGCTTATTTTCTCGTGATAACACTTGACTGTAGAAACCTCAATTGAAAGCCTTATGTGCCACTTGGGACAAAGCGGATAGGTGATATAGAGTAATGGACTCTCTTGTGTGTGATCCATGTTTTGCTTGGTTTATAGTTTTTTGGAGTTTGTTTTGTCTCCTTGACAAGTGTGCAGCAGTTTCTTCTCCTGTGATAGAAAGGCTTCTGACTAGAGAGAAGTCTGGGGACAAGAAAGGAAGAACGCAGGCGCATTCGTTACGTATTCTCGTCCTCAGTGCCGCTCGGATCTCATAGTCAGCAGGGATTCAGCACAAGAATTTGAGCGCATGTTATTGAATACAAGAGTGATGCGCGAGTTGTTCGATAATCCTGGTACCGGTTACACCCAGGTGGACGAATCCGAAATACTAAGAAAGTCCTTAAATCCGAAACGTTTTGTAGTATAATCAGCCTACGATCATCCGAGAATATGGTGTGGTTGAGAATACGAAAAAAGCTTACTCGTACGGTGACGAATCCAAAACATTTATGAATCTACAATCTTTTCCTCTACTGCAAATATTGTTTTAGTAGCAATTTGATCTCAGTGGTGATACAATGCGTTTCTCTTATCCAGGTTCAAAATGCGCAAGAATGCGGAGCTGCTGGTGTACTGCTGTACTCTGATCCAGCGGACTACTCCCCAGAAGGCATGAACAACACGTTCCCAAAGACATGGTGGCTCCCAGGGACTGGTACCCAGAGGGGAACCATTGGCATGGCAGATGGCGATCCTTTGACCCCAGTCCTCCCGTCCATAGACGGAATCTACAGAATAAGCAGGAATGACACTGACACCATACCTAAAATTCCCGCCCAAGTCATCACTTATGACGACGCCGTGGAATTCTTGAAACGTCTTGCAGGTTAGATGTCACGTGGTTCGAAAAGCTAACTAGCCTGAAGTCAGTCAGGGGCACCCAACAGCGGTTTTCTCCCAAATGCTTTAAAACACTATTTTAGGCTGTCTTTTTTTTTATTCTAAGCTGCGCTATAAAATTTATATCTGTTCGGTCATTCTAGGGAACTTTAGACTTCACGAATTTATTAGGGCTTTTTTTAGTCATTTTCCGAAAACCTCAGCTCTTCCTTGCTGATTTTTCCTTTCCGAAAATCCTAGCTGACCTTTTTTTGTACCCAAAACGAAATTTTTATCTCTCCGAAAATAATAGGCATTAATTTTCCCATATTAAGAAAGTTCGAGATGATATTTCCCTAAAGAAGACTTCAAACTTTAATCCGAATATCTGAGGCGATTATAGGCCTTCCGAACAGATATTTCACCGAAACGATCCGTTGGGTGCCCCTGTGAAGTTATGCACTGGAAAATTTAGAGACGTTTGTATGACTGGGGGTATGGCGTATACCCCAGTCATACAAACGTCTCTAAATATTACTGTTTTCAACTTCCGTTTTATCGACTCGGGTAGAACCTAACCTAACGAAACATCGTACGATTACCAAACAAGAGGTGGTCTTTCAGGTGCTGGTATTAATTTTCCGCTCAGTTTAATTTTAATCATTTTGAATTTGCGGCGGCCATTTTGGAGAAAGGTCTATTCGGCGGGTACGTACGGCGGTACCAATTTATTCCTGGATTTTGATTTGCATGGCAATGAACGTGCAAGTAAAACTCAATTCCATATGAAAGGTTGTGCACCAGGACTAGTTTTGAAATAGGGGAGACAATCCAGGGGATAGGGGGTTGGGGGGAGATGTGTCTTCGTCTAAAGGCCCGGTCAAACGGTCACAACATTTGTCACAACATTTGAAATGTTGTGACATGTTGTGACCATGCCCGGTCAAACGGCTACAACAACCTCACAACATTTCAAGAACAAAAGAAATGTTGTGACGATGTTGAGACAAAGTTTAAAAGAATTCAAACTCATCACAACATATCACAACACCTCACAACATTGTTGTGAGGGGTGGTCAAACGGTCTCAACATCGGCTCACAACAAATGTTGTGACAAATGTTGTGACCGTTTGATCGGGCCTTAAGGTGTTTGAGCATATTTTCAGGGGTTGTGTTTGTGGTGGGGATTAGCCTGCGTAGCAAGCGTTCCTGTACGAACGAAGAGCTTTCCCCCCGGGGGGGGGGGGTACTCCCTATAATGGACTATACGGGGAGGCTCCGCCCGAAAGGGGTCCTTTTTAGGCTCGAGGTATGTGAAAGGGTAGGGATTTCACGAGTAAATGATATTATTGTTTGCATGGTTAACATCTCTACCGTAATGCTTGATGATTTCTGGTGATATATATTGTTCATTAAGTTCATTACAAGGATATAGAAAAGGGATGCAGTGCTTCTACTGTAGGTATGTGAAAGGGTACCATTTTCATAATTTCTATGGAAGGTATATGAAAGGGGTACCTTTTCTGTGAAAAATGGTATATGGAAGGGTAAGGGTTTGAACCTCTGGGCGGAGCCTCCCGTATAAAACTTTTTTTGAGTACCCCCCCCCCCCCCGGGCTTTTTCCGCGATCGAAGAGCTTTTTCTGCATTTTGGCCGCGCGAAAATTGGGACGCGAGCAAAAAGTCGGAGGGGGAGGGGTGGGGTTATCCCTCCCTCCCCCATCCCCACTCTCCGTCTTTTTTGCTCTCGCCCCAATTTTCGCGCGGCCAAATGCAAAAAAGCTCTTCGATCGCGGAAAAAGCTCTTCGTTCGTACAGGAACGCTTGCTACGCAGGCTAGTGGGGATTTTAGTCTCGGACGTTTACAGTAGTTTCATGTGTGTTTTCTATTCCCAGGTAAAGAGGTTCCTCCGGAATGGGTGGGAGGCTTAGGTATTATTTACACGTTTGGACCAGGCTTCGTGGATGCGAACCTCAAAGTGAAACTTGAAGTGAACAACCAGTTCGTCACTAAACCAACGTATAACGTGATTGGTACGATTATTGGAAAGGAAGAACCTGACCGCATGGTGCTCATGGGAAATCACCGAGACGCCTGGGTTTTTGGCGCGGTGGACCCATCAAGTGGGACAGCGGTCATGATGGAGATGTCACGTGGTGTAGGAGAACTGCTGACCAAGACTGACTGGCGGCCCAGGAGGTCGATTGTGTTTTGTAGCTGGGGCGCGGAGGAGTATAGTCTTATAGGCTCGTATGAATGGGTGGAGGAAAACAGAAACATGCTTAGTGACCGCGCAGTCATGTATTTGAATTTAGATACTGCCGTGGTAGGAAACTACAGTCTTCTGGCGATGGCAACCCTTCTTTGAGGTCCCTTGTTTATCAAGAAACCATGCTTGTCAAGGATCCCAATGCGCATGACAAAGATACCAGTCTGTACGACCGCTGGCTGAGCAAGTTTCCATCTGCATCCGGGAAGCCCCATTTCGGAGGACTGGGTTCTGGCTCCGACTATACTCCATTCAGTAATTTCATTGGCGTACCAAGTATTGACATGCATTACTCATTTAATAGCATGAATGTGAGTTTTTATACCGTTTATCACACAGTCCACGATACATTTTACTGGCAAAAGACCTTCAACGACCCGCATTTCACCACCCACTTGTCGATGTCTCAAATCGGAGCCAGGATTGTTCTCGAGGCCGCAGACACGCCCATCCTTCCGTATAATCTAACGGACTACAAAGAGGCCCTCAAAGGTAACCTGGAATCGCTGCAGAAAGATTACAAGTCATTGCTTCTGAAGGGAAATGTGACTCTGGATCACTTGTCTCGTGAAGTGACAAAGTTTTCAAGCAACGCAGACGCCTTCGAGCAGAGGAAAGCCATGGCCAGCGACATCCAGGACTTTGCCAAGCTGCGCATGCTCAATGATCAGATGATGAGCATGGAGCGCGCCTTCATCTGGCCGTTTGGGCTGCCGGGAAGGAAGTCGTACCGACACGTGCTGTTCGCGCCTCAAATGCACAACGCTTACGGCAGTGCGAGCTTTCCGGGAATCACTGACGCGCTTTTCGATATCGACAAGACCAATAACTGGAAACTAGTCAAAGAACAGGTCTCCATTGTTATAACGTGCGTGCGAGAGGCTGGGAAGATCTTGGCGGCAGTAGACAAGTAGTGAAGCTTGTTGCTACAACGCGAGAAACTGTTTTCTAGAACTGAATCTCGCGTCACGCACAGCTAACTTGACATGTGTTGATTCGAAACAGAGTGTGTGAAAACTGTACTAGAAGTGTCTGTTTTGAGGCTCTCAGATTATAGTGAAATGTTCGCCAAAACTCCGCCGGCATATAGCCATGGGGGTCGCAAGGGCATGCAAGTCTTCCCGCTACAGCACCAGGGGAAATTTTTAGTTAAGGCACAAAATTGAAGTTAGTGACTGTCAAAACTGTTTTCTTTGTTGCAAATAAAAGGCGAGTTGACCAAATGATGAGGACATTCGAAGAATCAGTTACGACTGGGAAAACTACGTTCTCTCTTCTCAACCTCGTCCCAGGGTGCTTTCCCCTTCATACTTGAAGGGCCGAGAGCGCCCTGGTTCGAAAGATGTCTGAGATTGGAGCCGAAAAATTCCACACTGATGACGTAGCTCTACAGAGGTCCATGCAGTGTCTCTGATTGGTTGTTACTTAATTCACAACCGAGCAACAACCAATCAGAGACAGTACACAGATCTCTGTATCTAGAGCTACGTCATCAGTATGGAAGAAGATATGGAACACACAGTACAGTTAACTGTTACTCTCATCCTGCGGAGACCCCATTATTACGGACACCCCTATTACGGACTCTCGCTATTACGGACTCCAAACTAAGTCCAGAGGGTGTCGGCTTTAACGAGAGAGAGGTGGACGAATCACACGCTTACTTTGTTTATACTATGCAAAAGATTGCTGGAGGAAACCAAAGGACTGGAAGCAGTCTCTTTTTCTCAAAAATCTGTGGTGAGCTATTTTGCGCTCGCTCACCACAGATTTGAGAGAAAAAGAGACACTGCTCGCAGTCTAACCAAGAACCCTCGCAGAAAATTTATTTGGAGTTCGATATATATCGGGGTGTCGGTTACCCTGCGAGACAGAGATTGACTTCTCTTTCGCACGCCGAAAGAGAAGTCAATCTCTGTCTCGCAGGGTAGGTGTCGGTCTACCATGAGCATTCCAATCGAACACTGCAGTACCCTGGGTACCAGAGGTTTATTTCTCCGTCGCGTCGAGATCGGCCGGAGAGATTTGAAACCGGAAACCGCGCAAGAAAAGCCTCTGGCACCCAGGGTAACACTGCAGACGCTGGATTTCCTGGCCTAGAAAATTTGTAACCTCGCCTTCTGAAAATTCCAATATGGCGTCCAAAACACTCGCAATTTTATTGCGGTCCGGGTTTCTGCCGTTTCTGCTGGGAAATCATGCACAGAACAAGCTCAGCTGAATTGAGGGTTGTCCAGAAGTCTTGGATAGGACGTTCCTGTTTCACCAGGTGAGGGGTTAGTTTATTAATCGAATATGCTCCACATTATTCAGATCTATTCATATTCAATCATCTTATTGTACAACTTGTCAACTGAAAAGTATTTTTTGGGATAATCCTCTTTGTCAATTTGGAACTAAAAATCGCACTTCATGCCTTCAAATTCACTTAGTTTAAAAAATCAATAGTCTGACGTACTGAAACTTATAAAATAGATTATGAACAGCATATGTTGAGGCATATCAGACCCCCCCCCCCCCCCGCTCCCCCTTCCGGGTGGGTGGGTACACGCCATTAGCATAACCCAGTGACCGACTATTAGGCAAACTCGCAATCTGATTGGCTACACAAGTGCGGTCTAAAAAGCGATAGACTGCCCTGGGAGCGCGCGCAAGTAAAATTGCCGAAATCACAAACCAAAACTATAAATAAACCACTTTCACTGAACATTTTGTTGAATAGATCGGTCTCTGGGTTATGCTACAACAATTAGACGGCTCGCTCTCGGTTTCTATCGACTTCTATCAGCCATTATAGTTTACCACTAAATTTTCTTTGATTCTGATTGGCTTAAATCGAACACGTGACGTGATAGTGTTCATCCGCGGAGAGACACTGTCAGGTAATAGTGCCCGTCGGGCAAAAAACCCCGGATCGATAGTGCCCGCCTGAGCGAAAAACAACCGTTTTGTGCAGTTTTGAGCTAAACAGTTGAAAGAATAAATTAAAAAATAGCGAGAATTTACTCTCTATCAATTCTTTCATAACATATGGGCATGCACGAAGTTTGGAACGAAATATTTAATGGCAAATTCCTGTAAGTGTACAACAAATGCGAATGAAAGAGCACTAAACAATTTACGGAAAGATCGGTAAACCGACACAAATTCGTCCAAAAAATAACAGCCTGTTTACACCACAAGTTTAAGCTTAGCCTATTCGGTATTGTTACCTTGTATAATTTTCCAAGAGGCTTGTCAATTCCAGCTTGAATCAGCACAATAAATTAATATCGATTACGAAGCTTTATAAATGCGGCAGTTCGTCAAGCGTTTGCCCGCAGTGAAACCTTCGACTCCGTTCAGTTGTCCGTTTGACTTGTAAAATGAATATAATGTTCAGCTCCACAATTATTTCAGATCTTCCCATTTTGTGCTAAATCATTTGCACAATTTTCCAGAATATATGAATCATTAGAAGAGATTGAGCGAAGAAATAATCCGAAGAAAACTTTTTGTCCTGCTTTCTTTTCATTCAACTGACTTGGTGGAACCCGTGCCAGGTTTTGCCGCCGTTTTTCATACAAATCATACTTCATTTAGATGGAACTGAAAAATCACTCAGTCGATTTATAACTTTTGAAAAAGTAATACCGAAGTTTAACCTAAAGTTTTGTACGTATTTACGAGACAAAAGTTGAATGCAAAACTATTTTTGAAGCTCCAAGCGTGTTAGAAATCGAAATGAATAAATTAATGAGGTTTTCAGTTTTTAGGCCGCCGCACGGAAAATTTAGTGGTGAACAATAATGACAATAGAGTGTTTTTGTCTCGGAACTATCGGTCTGATAGTTGCCCTTGGAAATTTTATGTTCTAAAAAACTAGCATATTAGCCCTCGAACTTCGTTCTCGGGCTAATATTTGTTTTTTAGAATATAAAATTTCCGCGGGCAACTATCAGCCGATAGTTCCTCGACATAAACACTCTATTGTTATAATAGAAACCTTGAGCTTGCCATCTAATTTTTAAATATAAGCTATAGGTATGTGCTGCCACAAAAAGAAACCATCAGTATCCAAAAGAAAGACTTTCATTTACATTATATTACAAGTTATTATTGATTAGATAAGTTAAGTTAACAAATGGTAAAGTCTCCACGAGCCTTGTGTCCCTGACAACTGCCGGAGCCATAGCATGAATCCGACTAGGAGTATTACTACACCCCTGGATGGGATGCTAGTCCATCGCATTCTCTTATCTATACCAACCAATTTCATTTCAATGGTTTCTTCAAATCGGCGCTAAATATTTTGACAATGTACACCTTTTAGTGTATAAATGATTTCATATTTACTTGTTACCTTTTCGTTAAAAATTCCAAGTGGCCAGTTATTATGACAGTGAAAGACATGAATTTTTAATTATTTTGTTTCTGAACTTAGAGCACACATTGGCCTAATGGTTAGTACTGCTCAATAGCTTTCATTTTAATGGTCATACACTAGGGTTTGATCCACAGACTTAAATGTTAGAACCACCTTGTACAGCATAATAAACAGTACCACATGAAAGTACTGCTCAATAGCTTTCATTTGAATGGTCATACACTAGGGTTTCATCCACAGACTGAAAAGTTAAAACCACATCTATTGACTAAAGGTTTGACTATGGGAGTAAAAGGGTTAACTCTCACAGTACCTCTTTCCACCACTGTACGGTAAGGGCAATTAACCTGACTAAATACAAATTTTTGCCACACCCACAAGCAAGATTTTAGTACCTTTTAAGGGGTTCCTTTCAAAATTCCGACGATCACCCCCGTCATTTTATGGATGAGAAGGGACTGTGTACAACCAGGTCTCCACACCCCCCCCCCACCCCCTGGGATAGTCATTATTGGCTGTGAATCATTGTCTTTCCTTTCTAACCCATTAGACGCCGGGCCTCATTTTGAAACGGAGGCAAAAAGCAACACAAAAATGGCCTATTGTCGAGTAGAGCGCTGTCCAATTGGGTGTCGCAAAACCAAAATCAAACCAATTACAATGGCCAATCACAACAAACGAAAACAACACAATGAACCAATTAAAACTCGAAGCAAATACACGTAACCGGCGCCAAGCGCGGGAAAACGCGTGCGACCAAGTAGCGATTGGTTTGGTTTTGCATCTGATTGGTTGAGTAGGTGGCGCGAGTTTTTCGAACCAAACACAAAACGTAGGGCAATTGAGCGATTTCTTTCAACCCTCAATTGAAAAGCGCTCTAAAACCACTAAACTAGGTCAGAATTCTACGTGCGAGGATTTCATCGGCTATAAGTTAAACTGTTTGTTGGCGAAACCTCTATCGACCTCAATCCGGTTGTAAAGATACAACTTGACTTTGTACAACAGACAAACAAAATTCATCTTTTCTCTAAAGAAAACCGTAACTTACTGTCGCATGCCAGATCGTTCAGTTCAATAGCTGAACAATGAAAATCGCTTCCTTCAAAAATTCAGCTCGTATCGTGCGAGTAAAACAGCAATAATTTGTCTACACCCTGGACAGTGTTGTTTAAATCGATGATATTTCATCCCGTGGGTACACCCCTCGAGGTGGGTTTTATCCACTCGGTGCATCAGGCTCGGAACACGAGATATGTGAATCGTCTCTTGATCTTCGTCTTCGGAAAAGCTCGTCATCCGTCGCTTCCTCCGGGCGACGACGGCTCTCTTTTCTCGGGCGGATATCTTACGAGGGAAATCTGCTTCTCGAAACCGTCCGGAGTTGTGACGAGGTAAGTCGTCGGAATAACGGGCAAGCTCGACTGT
This sequence comes from Desmophyllum pertusum, assembly GCA_029204205.1. Classification (NCBI taxonomy): domain Eukaryota; kingdom Metazoa; phylum Cnidaria; class Anthozoa; order Scleractinia; family Caryophylliidae; genus Desmophyllum; species Desmophyllum pertusum. The sequence goes on from MU826864.1 coordinate 433,771, forward strand.
CGGCGAAGTTTGTTTCGGAGTTTCTCGGTCCAGCTGCCGTTCAAGGCTCGGGACTGTCGTCGGAAAACCGGCTTCGCGTTTGGCGGGAAAACCGGCTTCGGGTTTGCCGTCGGTTTCGGCGACGGTGGCTTCGTCTCCTCTCGAGCGCTCTCCGAAGACGAAACCGATGCGGCCCGCGGCTGGATTTTTGGTTCCACTTGTAGCTGTTTCTTGTTGTCGAATTTAATTGTCCAGTTGCCGTAAGGGAGATTCTCGACCTTTCTAGCCTGCTTCACGACATGTGGGCTGGGAATTTGGATCGTGGCGGGTTGAAGCGGCGTTCTGTTTCGAGGCACTGTGGTCTTCACGTTGGACGTTGAAGCTCCACACTGGTCGAAAGCATTGCTTCTGCGAAGCAGCGATCCGGTACTTGACGCTCGCTGGAGTTTCGGCGGGGAAAAATTTGTGACAATAAAGCCGCATTTCGGACACTTTGTAGAAGCGTTCGGTTTATCATTCCGCTTGTTCGGCGACGAGCCACCATTACTAATATTTGGCACGTTCTCTGCGGAGCTCTCCAAGAGCGCTCTCTCGTTTTCGCTTTTACTGTACGCCTTCGCGACCTTGTGGGTGAGTCTCTCAATGCAGGACTTGTGAAAGTCTGGCCCATACACCATGGAAGTTTTGAAATCGGCGATCAAGTAATCCGCCAGAGATGTTGTTATTGCCGCAGTACTCTTGTCCTCTTGATTCGATTCGCCTCCGCTGTTATCGACGATTTCCGTTCGGTAAAATTGCTCTGGCAAGGGATTACGCAAAAGATAATTTGTCAATCGCACGCCAACCACTGGAATATTGTACGATTTAGCGGTGCCATATTGATTGAGGAAATAGCTGTCTTCGAGAGTCTTTTTGCTAAATATGAAGACAAATACGCTTGCATGGGAGATCTTTTGGAAGAGCTCTGCATTGTCTTGTCTTGGATCGATGGTGTCGTTGATCGGATGTGTTCGAACTGCCCAGCTAATGACTAAATTTCGGACGACAATGTCTCTCAGCGAAGAACTGTCTGTTGGTGTATTTAAGCTCGCTTCACCGCATACATAAACCAACGGTTCTCGTCTGAAATTATTCTTCTGTGTAGACATAGCTTCCGCAAAGTGGTGCGTCTTTTAAAAAAAAAAAATTCACTGTCAGACGTCGATCCGAAAATATTTGTTTTTGCTGTATAAAAAAGCTTGAGTCGTGTCGTTTCTTGCCAGAACTGAAAATTTCAGCTTGTCATAAACCTTGTTTAGATTCGCTGCTAAGCTCCGTGCTCTGAATCAGTTGCGCAGTGTTTTTTTAAAATTCACAATGAAGGCCTTATAGAGCAGGTGTTCCATGTACGACCGTAGTGAGTGACATGAAATCGATCGGAGCCTTAATCCTCGCGTAAATACATGAAGAACTAATTGAAAAAGTTTGTTTTGCAGCGTGTATAATATATTATGTTTCCTTTGGTGTATCTTCCAGAGATTGCCTTAATCCCTTCAGCCGGCCATGCAGCAAAGTTTGGCAGCGACAGTACACAGCTGTGTTGCTTTCGTGCTCAATCTAGAAAAGAAAACATGGAAGAAAATATACATGACTTTTGTCGTTGGGTCAGTGTAAAGTTTTTCTTTTATATCTTAATTCTTGCGCGCAGGGAATATTTTATATTTTTTTGTAGTCGATTTAATAGCCTCCTTTTCCGATCGCCATCAATTTAGCGCTTTTCGTTAATAACAAAAAATTGCGTTCGAAATAGTCGTGTTTGCTAATGCATTTCTTCATTATGTTCCTCCGTCGGTAATACCGCGAATTAACCGAAGAATATTGCGTATTACTCCATCATTCTGCGCTTTAAGCTCTGCCGCTTTTTTTACAAAAGTCGATTCAATTTTTCATTTTCATATCGAAACAAAAAAAAGAAAATTAAGTGATAAGGGGAATATGTATACAACACGGCGAGAATATACAAACCCAAGTAACACTCTCGCGTTTTTCCTCTCCATGTAGATATCGTTTTGCGCTTTAATGGCTTCTTGTTCGATGTCATTCGCTTTTTCACCTCACGTCTTTCAAAGAGTGTAATTAATAATCTTCAGCGCGAACGGAAAACCTATCAAAACACGTTCTGTCGTTGTTGATAGAAGAGAAAGTAATGTTATTACCTTCATACATATTCATAAAAACTGCTCTGAATATGCCATACCACTTTGGAGTGACCGACTGCCTTTGATACTTAATTTCACTTGATCAAAATATAAAAGCCAAAGATTTATAATATCAACGCCGCATTTTATTTCACGTGTAAAAAAAGCGCCGTTGCTATACACATGGCTTTAGGTGGATCATGAATCCGGGAATTCGAACGGAAACAAATTCCGAAAATTGAAATAAGAAAGTTAAAATTTTCGTTACGATCATGTAATAAAAGTTGTCTTTTGATGTTTTAAAATGGTTTTGTACACATCACAAGGGGATAAGACCTCACTTATGTCATTGTAAGCGGTGAATTTACATAAAGCTTTTGTGAAACATCACTTTTTTTAATGACCTCCGCAAGTTTCCATTACGCAGGTGGATGAAATTTTCTCGCGCTCTGATTGGTTGATTTTACAGGCGAGCTCAATTAAGGGGTCGTGCCCATAATGGGATTTTCATTCGGAAATTACAGGCGTATTTTTATGCCTTTAACACTTTTATACGATCAATACTAGAAGCTAAGTGAGAAATCGTGAGCGAAACTCGCGGATCAATTGCAATTTGAGAATTAACGAATCGATCTGCTTCCAAAAGGCTGACTCCAGCTGCGATTCTCGTAATGAAATCTGAATTTTCTTTTGGTGGAGTTTGGCCACTAAATATTTCATGTGGTTACACCTTCCTGTCTGGGGCTTTTGAAAACATTCAAGAATATTCTAAAAATTCACTAGAGCAGAATTTAACATCTGTCTTCTTTTTGCAAGCTGAGTTTTACTGAAAACATCTTTTGCAAGCAAATAAAAATTCATTTCAATCAACTAAAAGCAAACAAAACAGAAGAACTCACCGCAAAATGTTCGCTCATCTCCCGTTTAAAAAAACACTTCACTTTGCGAAAATTTAAACAGCTCAAAGAAGCGAAGTGCTTTCCGGTCTCGTATTTAATATGTTTATATGTTCAGGCTATATATATATATATATATATACAGGATCTTTATCAGTTTTTGATGCAATTGCGAAATCTTTGTACACATGCACCTTACGCTAGAACATTCTAGAACGAAAAGCATTCTAACATCATTTTACAATCTCGTCAGTTATGAGCAACGTTTTTCTTCTCTCTAAACGTCTAATAAATACGGCAAATTTTCCCGAAATTTATATGTCGACAAACAAATTTATGGAACAAGCTGATATTTACATCAACATTTCAAAGGACTTCGAGTCAAACCGTTGAAAAAGCGAGCTTCGCGTTTTCAAATTTGTTCATATCAGTAACCCATTTCCATCCTCGCCATCGTTAGTCATCCTCACTTCCTAATGGGTTCCTGTCATTTGTCAAATACTTTTCCACCAAATAAAACCACTATTATCATGTTGTTTTTTTATAATCTTAGTCGGTTTGTTTATTGAGCTCCTCAAAGGCATGTCAGTGACTTTTTCATTTCCTCGAAGGAAATCAGTGGACAACATTCAAGGGTACCCAATGACGGTTTTCTCCCAAATGCTTTAAAACACTATTTTAGGCTGTCTGGTGTGCGTTTAAAGATCTATAAATAATTCTAAGCTGCGCTATAAAATTTATATCTGTTCGGTCATTCTTGGGGAACTTTAGACTTCACGAATTTATTAGGGCTTTTTTAGTCATTTCCCGAATACCTCAGCTCTTCCTTGCTGATTTTCCTTTCCGAAAATCTTAGCTGACCTTTTTTTGTACTCAAAACGAAATTTTTATCTCTCCGAAAATAATAGGCATTAATTTTCCCATATTAAGAAAGTTCGAGATGATATTTCCCTAAAGAAAACTCCAAACTTTAATCCGAATATCTGAGGCGATTATAGGCCTTCCGAACAGATATTTCACCGAAACGATCCGTTGGGTGCCCCTGAACATTGAACTTGTTTGTTTGGAGAAACTATCTGCATGTTTTCCCGTTTTCACTGATTTCATGAAAGTAGTCCTCTGCATTCGTCTAATTTGAAAACTATTCAAAGCGCCGGATACTGAAGACTAAACAGTGGGGGAAGCTCTGACTTGATTCGAAATGCTCATAAAACCGACCTATAGAACACATTAACCCATCAATAATGGTTTGATTTCGTGGAAAAGTACTCGATAAATGACAGGAAACCATTAGGAAGTGAGGATGACTAACGATGGCGAGGATGGAAATGGATTACGATATGGACAAACTTGAAAACGAAAGGCTTGCGTTTACAAGTTCGGCCCACATACCTAGATCAAAGGAAACCCAACAATAATGGTTTGATTTTGAAGAGCAGTGCTCAACAAATAACAGGAACCCATAAGAAGTAAAGATGACTAGTTACGATGGCGAGGATGGAAATAGATTACAATATGAGGAAACCCAACAATAATGGTTTGATTTTTGTAAAACAGTCTTCAACAGATGACAGGAACACATTAGGAAGTGAGGATGACTAACGATGGCGAGGATGGAAATGGATTACAATATGGACAAACGCGAAGCATTGCGTGTTCATTTTGGTTCGGGCTCCTTTGAAATGGCTTTTTTAAAATTTTACAATTGAAACGTCAATATCTGTACGCAAGACATTGTCTTTCATCATTGTTACATCTTTATTTCATAGCGATTCTTGTCTGTAAATCTTGCTGATACTGATTCCAAATATCCGTTGAGACGGAAGCGATTTGTGGCGTTTAGTTCCGTATCGTATACTGTTGACAAGATTTTTCCGCTGTTTACAGAAAGACCATGTTTGATCGTGCGTGTTTTTCGGCGGTATTTTTTCACCAACTCGAGTTGTATTGTGTTTTAACGTCGGCAATTTCTGACTGACAACACAGCTCGGAAGTTATTAGTTGTTATCTCTCACTTAAATTAAGTGAAAAAACAATTTGAAATTGTTTATAATTGCTAAATTGACAGATGTATATTAGCGCAAATGGACGCACGCACGCACGCACGATATAATATGGAATTAAGACTCGCTGAAGAGGGCTGAATCTATCTTCGAGTGTTTAACCCGATATCAGGGGCACCCAACGGATCGTTTCGGTGAAATATCTGTTCGGAAGGCCTATAATCGCCTCAGATATTCGGATTAAAGTTTGGAGTTTTCTTTAGGGAAATATCATCTCGAACTTTCTTAATATGGGAAAATTAATGCCTATTATTTTCGGAGAGATAAAAATTTCGTTTTGGGTACACAAAAAATGTCAGCTAGGATTTTCGGAAAGGAAAAAAGGTCAGTTAGGATTTTCGGAAAGGAAAAATCAGCAAGGAAGAGCTGAGATTTCGGGAAATGACTAAAAAAGCCCTAATAAATTCGTGAAGTCTAAAGTTCCCCTAGAATGACCGAACAGATATAAATTTTATAGCGCAGCTTAGCATTCATTTATAGATCTTTAAAAGCATGCCAGACAGCCTAAAATAGTGTTTTAAAGCATTTGGGAGAAAACCGTCGTTGTGTGCCCCTGCCGATATCGTACGAATAAGCCTAGCTTACGAATATCAATCGACATTTTCAAGCAAACACGTGCACGTATTCAGCTCTGTGTATTATATGAAAATTATTTGGACATGCATTACTGCGGAAGCCCGTATACGTTTCCGTTCGTTTTCGTTTGTTTGAAAACGAAGACTCTAAATGGAAGACTCTAATCTACCAAAGCTCTAAATGGTGCTGCACCTTGCTACATCAGGGACTTACTTCAATATCAAACATATTCGCGCATTTTAAGATCATCTTCCCAGTAACTCTTGGCAACTCCAAAAGCTAGACTCAAAACATACGGAGAAAGAGCCTTTGCTGTGGCAGCACCAAGCGGACTATGGAACACTATTCCGTTTGACATAAGGTCTAGCAAGAGAATATGAAGGGTAAGAGAGGCAATGTCCCATACATGGGTCATTTCTATGATAATCCGTCTGATGCTATTTTTAGATCAGCTACGCGTTACCAGTGCACCTCGGATAATTTATCTTCGCGCGCGTTGCGTGGGTGTTTCGTGCAGTGCTTACATGAAGGCGAAATGAGGAGTACACTCCAGAAGCGTTTCGGTTTGTGGAAGCAAATCCGAAACGGAGAAAGGAAGAGACAAGTTTCTGTGAAGGAGAATGTTCTAGTGAAGTATTTTTTTTTACTGAAGGTAAGATAATTCAAGCTTATAGATCCTTTATAGGTTCGAGATAGCATAAACTTACCGTGTAAGCTTGTGGACTTTATAAGCTTAATAAGCTTATAGTTTTCAGTAAACCTCTTTCTATAATTAAACGACTTTTAAATAACTTTACTTTTATTGTTGCCCACAGCTCCTATTTTTCTGAACAGTATACCAAAAAGATCTCCTAGACTTCCGCAGTAAAGGAAGCGAAAACTCCACACACTGTTGATGCGAAAACTGGAGAAGAAATCCTCAGCTTTGAATTTTGTGGAAGCGTACGAACGAAGACAACCGGACCTTGAATAATTTTCTTGGCCGAACGATTGATTGAATTTTCAGTGTTTTCAGTTGGGAATTCACTCTGAAATAGAACTTGTAGCATCTGGAAGCATCTAGCATCTGCCCGGCTTTATGTCATTATCGTCAGCAGTTGAAAAGCAGTATTCAGAGCAACATGAGGACATATAAATTATGGAGCAAATAATCTTACCTGCAATTTTCTTAGAAGAGATTTAATAAAACGTGGGGATATTGTGTGGCCGGTGGACATTTCTGGTTTGCTTCAGGAGAAATCTTATCCAGCCAAAGCAGAGAAGAATAAACTCTCTGACCTGAGAGTTATTTCTGTTATGCACATCTTGTTCTTGTTGACTATCTTCCTTCGATCCACCTCTAATTTGTCACATCATGAGTAAATCTATTTTCAACCCACTTGTATTGCAGTCCAAATATTTTGCAATTATATTAATATCCACAAATGGATCATGATGACAGATCCTGAGGATATTCATTTATTTGTGGACATTCATGTGTATCCATTAACATTTTGTAGAATAATTAATACTGTTTATCCTCTCTTAATAGTCACATTATGAAAATTTAATTATCTGTCTTAATCAATCCCAATCATGACGTTATTACTAAAGCCTTTCACAGATAATGGACCCAATGATCCACCTCAATCTAGGGATAAATATACATTCCAGACTCTGATATCCTGTAGTTTAATATTTTGAATGGTCGGTTCAGTGAACATTTCACAAGTGAAATATTAATTTAAACATAAACATAATATCCAGTCTTGAGCACTGCAATGAAATTTATTTATTTACATTGTATATACTTTAACCTGTATATAAGATTTTTAAAAAAATTTTGATGGTGTGTTCAGTGAAACTGTTCACAAGTGAAATAATATTTTAATCATAAAAATAATATCCAATCTTAGCACTGCAATTAAATTAATTTATTTACACTGTCCATACTCTGATATCCTGTAAGTTTGTAGGGATATAAATATAACATTTTGAATGGTGTGTTCAGTGAAACTGTTCATAAGTGAAATAATAATTCAATCATAAACATAATATCCAGTATTAGCACTGCAATGAAATTAATTTACTTACACTGTACGGACTCTGATATCCTGTTTTAGGGATATAAGATTTTGAAAATAATTTTTGAATGGTGTATTCAGTGAATCTGTTCACAAGTAAAATAATAATTTGAATGGTGTGTTCAGTGAAACAGTTTATAAGTGAAATAATATAAGTTAATCATCAACATAACATCCAGTCTTGAACACTGTACTGAAATTAATTAATTTACACTGTACAGCCTGATATCCGGTACGTTTTTAGGGATATATATAACATTTTGAAAGGGCAATTTTGAATGGTGTGTTCAGTGGAACTGTTCACATATTAAAATGAAATAATAATTTAATCATAAACATAATATCCAGTCTTAGCACTGCACTGCAAAGTGAAATTATACTGTACAGACTCTCATAAGTTTTAGGGATATATAAGATTTTAAAAAGACAATTTTGAATGGTGTGTTCAGTAAAAACAGTTCACAAGTGAAATGATATAAATTTAATCATCAAGTCTTGAGCACTATAGCTGCAATTAAATTAATTTATTTACACTGTACAGACTCTGATATCCTGTAAGTTTAGGGATATAAGATTTGAAATTGCTTTATTTAATTCTCAAGATGATGTACATGCTTGCTCACATATGAATGTATTGACATAATGTGGATAAACTATATGCTTAGTCAAAATGCAAATTGTAATAAGCAAGCAATCATGAATGATTACTATCTTTTACTTTTGGTTGCTCTCGGCTTAAACTCGACTCTGCGCTTCCCACCTGGTTTGTCAGCCGTCAGTTTAAATTTGGAAGCCCTAGGCTTCATTTATGGGAGGAATCTTTATTTTTACCTCCCCGTCATCGGAAGATGTGCTATAGTCAGGACAAATAATATTATCTGACATTTCTCCTTCCCCTTCGTCTAGTTCACTATCGTCACTTTCTAACGTAGAACTCAGCAGTTCATCTTCGTGACGTTCTTTTAATATCAGCCATGTCGGAGAATAATTTTGAGAACGTTTTCCCATTGCTTTTGTGGCTGAAACAACTTTACCATACTGAGATTCATCGACAAAACGGATCCCCGCATCTTCCGCCATTTTGTTTCGCGAAAGAAACGTGTACTCCACGCGCGATCGCGCGGCTATCCACGTAGAAAAAAAGAGAAGATATCACGTGTCATAAATAGGGTAATTTGATTGGCTATTGACTAACGCGTAGCTGATCTAAAATAGCATCAGACGGATTATCATAGAAATGACCCATGTATGGGACATTACCTCTCTTACCCTTCATATTCTCTTGGGTCTAGTGATTCCATTGACATTTTTAAAAGAAATTTAAAAACGTACCTTTTTAAAGTAGCTTTTTAACGTTTTTCTTTAATTTTTAACTAATGTATTTTTACACCTATTTTTATTCCTTTTTATTGTTTGTTTTTATCTTTTTAATATTTTTTATTGTAAAGCGCCATGAGCAAGTAGTGGATTTGGCGCTATCATGAAAATGTCATTATTATTATTATATTATAAGACTTTTAACCCGCGAGCCCGACAAATGGGTTTATTTGCGATGAACTACAATCAGTGACACGCCTCGCGAGCTTTTAATTTCTCTTGTCTAAAAGTGTTTTTCTTTGCGAATGTTTTGACTATTAAACAGAAAACCTCACTGAAAAGTTACAAAACTGAAATCCAAATTCGCGCGAATCCTGGATTAGCTTATAATCGTTCTTTGAACAACCCGGCCCATGTCTAGTGAGAAATTAAATAAGGCTGTTTAGGTTCTAAATAGGCCAGTCTTATTTTTTTCAGGGGTAAAACTGCTTGTCGCTCAGTGTTTCTATTTCATAAACATGCGTTATGCCTGTTCTCTGTGTGACTTCATTCTTTGAACCCAACAAGAGCTCTGTTTTCGTCACTTTAATCAACTTTTTCTTATAAGAACGGATTTCAAATGTCAGACTGAAACGGGTTCTTTCAGCCTTAATCCACTAGCATGCTCTTTTTTCGCGTGTTTTTTAAAGTGTAACCCCCGTTGTTCGCGCAAATAGACCTTTCTCCAAAATGGCCGCCGCAAATTCAAAATGATTAAAATTAAACTCAGCGGAAAATCAATACCAGCACCTGAAAGACCACCTCTTGTTTGGTAATCGTGCGAAGTTTCGTTAGGTTAGGTTCTACCTGAGTCGAGAAAACGGAAGTTGAAAACTGGAAAATTTAGAGACGTTTGTATGACTGGGGGTACATACAAACGTCTCTAAATATTACAGTTTTCAACTTCCGTTTTTTCGACTCAGATAGAACCTAACGAAACTTCGCACGATTACCAACAAAGAGGTGGTCTTTCAGGTGATGGTATTGATTTTCCGCCCAGTTTAATTTGAATTTGCGGCGGCTATTTTGGAGAAAGGTCCATTGTATTAATACCGTTATATCTTTTTTGATAGTCAGTTTTATTGTTTGGCGATGTTCCATTTCAATTTATTTTGCCACAGGCATAATTATATAGATCGTGTATCAATTCAAATACATGCAAAACCACAAAATAGGACGATGCACGCATCACGCCTCGAACACGCGCAAGAAAAACAGTCAAAACAATTTTAGAAAGTCAATATTTGAAATCAAGTTTACTTGTAATTGACTTTTACGCCAGCCTGGTGTAGTTTTGTTATAGTTGAAGAGCTAGTTGAAGAATTAATTGCATCTCTCTTGTCCATTCATACTCGCCCGTGAAACAATAGCCGAACAATGCATGGAGTAATTGAACCCTTTAGCAGCAAACAGGCTAAATTGCTATGGAAACAACAAGCTTATTCCACAGTCCGTGAGCATTTTTATCGGGCAGACACACGCTATGTTTGAACGGTGCATCGCAATGATAGCTTCCCTTTGAATCTTCTTGTCAATATTAATCCGCAGCGGTGACTTATTGACGGGAGATGCCTTTAGAAAGTTCCGAAGAGCTTGAAAATAATGCGGAGTCACTCAGGAGCCAGCACAAAGGAAGCGCGTACGCTCTGCAGGTCGAAGAAACCGCCGAGGGTTTCCTTGCGGATGGGCTTTGGAAGACAAAAAGAGAAGAAGATCTAAATAGAGAGATAGAATTGATGTCCACTGAAAAAGCCAAGCGTTTATTTGAGAAAGACAAAGACAGGAAAGCATGGGTGGCAGCGATTAAGAAATCTGTAGAGCACAATATACAATCACAAGTACGGGCTGCCTTGGGAACTCCGCCTGGAGAGAAACGAAAGAAACTACACGAGCTAAGGATCGCTGAAGAGCGTCGAAGGAGGCAAATGGAGTTAGACTCTGATAAACAAAGCACAACAGAAAATCGCAGTTATAGCTATCCGTCTTTTCACGACGACGACGGGGTTCTGTTTCAGAGACGTCAACAATATTTACAAAAGTATGCGATGAGACGTTCGATGAGATCTGTTACTTACGATAACACGTCCGTAAGAACACCTCATCGCGGCTTTGACTGTGACATCGACCCCTTGTCCAGTGAATTTAACAAACGTTTTAGCATTTACACACGAGCTGCGTTAGAGAATGCGGGTAAAACGTGCGCCAACGCAAACATCGCTCCTGTATATAACGTTCCACGGGTTGTGTATGGACCGATCATAAAGGAGAACCACATGACATCCCCGGTCCATTTTGGCCGAAGGACCACTTACCGCGCTTTTCAAACCAGAAGCACATTCATTTTATTCCGGATTTCGTCGAAAGATTGAACACGGAAGGTACGTGACGTTAATTATAATGAAGTTATTTCTCGCCATGGGTCAGTTGCTCGTCCATGCAAACAAAATCATTTGAATGTTTACTAAATGGATTTACCATTTCGCACTGTTTTCACACATTGTTTTCACCCTTGTGGTAATTACAAAGATTCGCACCTACTTTGCAGGCTTTCACGATGTTCAAACGTTCAAACATGGTGGGATAAAAGAAAGCAAATTTTCAGAGTTTAATTTATGATGTTCGCGCAATATTCGATTCGAAAATACTTCCAACACGCAACGCAATTGACAAGTCACGCATACGTTTGCGTTTTGCGGATTGAATTACAAATTCGCTGCTCAATCTCAGCGCTGAAAGAAGCATGAGCGAAAAAACATTTATATGCGCGTTCCATTAAACGGAACATCTTTTATAACAAGTGCTTGGTATTTTACAATTCAAAATGTTCTTGACAGAATTTTGCTCGGCTAGAATTTCAAGTGCTAATTTTGAAACTGACAGACAGAGTAAATATATCGTCACGGGCTCGGAACCAAAACATAAATTGTTTATTCTGAAACATTTTTCAAAACATAACTCACATTTTGCAATGGCTGATCCATGCTAACAAAAATAAACTTGATCTTGGTGTATTAAAATGGCCTGTAATTAAAATACTGCAGAAATATTCAGCAAGGCAGACGGAAAAAGTTTTTTTTTTCAAATTATCTAAATGACAACACAGTCAGTTATTGTCTTGTCTTAATGTTTGTTTATGCGGTCTCTAAAATGAATATTCAAGATTTGACAAAATGCTTGGGGATAACCTGTTATGGACTAGCATCCCATCTTGGAGGGAGCAAATTACTTTAAATAAGTCATGAAAAATAAGCTGCTTCATGCTATGGACACCTGAGCTCAAAAGGACCAGTCCTGTCATCTGACTTCTTCAGATGGGGGAAGTAGGGATGGCGCAGTGTTGAAAGCTCTCATCTCCCACCAATGTGACCTGCAATTGTTTACATAAAGAGTTGAGACACTCTTCGTTAAGAGGACAACTTCTGCAGACATTTTAAAAATTATACCTTGTACACCCCCTTCCCCCCTTATCAATGTTGTCAAAATTTCGGGAATACATTCAAACCATAAGAAACAACACCGAAAGGGGGACGGGGAGTTAGAATTGAAATTATTTGTTTATTTTTCAAACGAAGACATGCTTTTGAAATGAAATTCTGTTTTTGAAGAGAGTGTCTCAACCATTTTGCAACTCATTGTGGGTTTGATTCTAGCCTGGAGTCATACTGTACATGTACAGTATACATGTGGGTCGAGCTTGTTGTTGATTCTCATCCTTGCTCCGAGGGTTTTTCTCCAGGTACTCCGGTTTTCCTTCCTCCACGAAAACAAATATTTCTAAATTATAATTCAATCTCACTGGAATCCAAGGGCCACAGGTTTGCCTGTCATAAGACACAATTATTTTGGGTCCCCACCAAATTTAAGGGCTGGTAAATTTTTTGGTCCCCCACCTTATAAACTGAGGACGGTCTGGATCTGTCACTACCCAACCTCGTCCCCAGGGCCATCTCCGCTTTCAAGATGGCGGGTGGGCACAAAGAAGACCCTGGCAAAGAGCAGGTCACGTGTCTCCAAAAATATTGGAGATTTTGATTGTTTCAAAATGGCGGCGGGCTCGCGATTGGGTAATTTTGTGGTCATGTGACCTGCTCTTCGCCAGGGTCTTCTTCGTGCCCACCCGCCATCTTGAAAGCGGATATGGCCCTGGGGACGAGGTTGGTCACTACCAAATATGATGCACTGGGCGTACTGTGCATCCCTTATTCTCAGACCAATTTTGAAAATCATACAGTCAAGTTACTTGTCATGATATTTTTACTAAAACGATACATTTGTACCTTTTGTATTTCAGGGGACAATTCCAACACTGCACACAGAGTGGATAATGAGAGTTTACTCTTTCCTCATCAGTGGCGTGGAAATTTCACAGTTTATGAAAGACAGAATAAGGGGAAGGTATGTTATGACCAGTGCTTGTTCTAAACTGCTAACTTATCTTTACTACATCAAATGTAAAATTTAAACAGGCCGACAAGGAGATTGAGGATACAGGGGGACTCCTATATAAACTAGGGGGTGATTGTCACCGGTAAAAGGTACCAGAATCTCATTTTGTGGGCGTTCCCAACTTAATTTTCACCCAAGAGGTACACATGTACCAAAAAAAGATATGACGATAAGTATTTATTGTCATGTCTTTTCCTTCTCAATACCCAAAAAGGTACCAGGATAACTCTAACGGTGGCATTTAAGATTTATAAACACCCTAAGCGGTACCAAGACACAAATGTTTCACCCCTTAAAGGTACAATGATACCATGGGGGTGGGGGGTTACTTCCATATAAAAGTGACAGGGGGGATTGCCTTACCTTTTAATGATTTAAAATTCATGGTTTGGTACCGCTTAGGGTGTTAAGACGGATTCCGCTCAACGTTCGAGCAATAAGTGCAAAAAATTAAGTTACCAAAAAAATACTCATAGCACGGTAACATTTTGAATACAGTTAAGAAGAAATTATCGATAAATTAGCTCCCAAGCTGACCCCGCGAGAGAAGTCATTACATATTTTAATTAAAAAGACGCTTCATGTCAGTTCAAAACAAAATGGCGGGCGTTTTTATAATTTTTTACGAGGTTTGACATTAATTTTCTCGAGAATGCTTGAGAATTTAATTGCGGGGTCACTTGGAGAAGTGAATTAAAGTGATATGTTTCAAATAGTATTCAAAATGTTACCTTGCTATGAGTAGTTTTTTAGTAATTAATTTTTGCACTTATTGCTCGAACGTTGAGCGGAATACGTCTTAAAATCTCAAATGACCACTGTTAGACACTTTACAAGGGTATGCATGTAAAGCCGGAAAATAATTATATTGTCAGTAGGAACTGCGTCAGAATTGGTATCCCTTTGGGGTGAAAATGAATAAAGCCACACCCACCAAGCGAGATTCTGGTACCTTTTAGGGGTTCCTTTCAAAATTTCCGACGATCACCTCCGTCACTTGTATCACCTCAGGAAAAACAACTTGACATGAAACTATGTTCTCCCATCATTATTATTAAGGATACTTATAGAAAATGTATGAAAACTGTGAGGAGAACTTGGATGTTGATCACAATCTCTTTAAATCCAAGCTCAAAATATCAATTCTCCTAACTGGTTCCCATACGTTTCTTTTAATTTTAGTTCTGAGAATTTGGTTGTACATCAACATAGTATCCCCTAGTTGATGATTTTCTTTATTGTTATTGTGTAGTTCCAGAGTATATCCATACCTCCCCCACAAAAGGTTTTTTGGTTTGAACCCCCCTCCTCCTCCACCCCCCTGCCCCCCCTGCTGCCCCTGCCCCCCCTGCCCCCCCTGCCCCCCCTGGAATTTCCAGTTTAGCTTCATACTTTCCTTTAAAAAATTTTGGCTTTTGAGATACCCCTCCCCTCGGAATTTCTAATGACCTTCCTTTGGGTGGGTATGGATATTTTCTGGAACTGTACATTATTATAATTTCTCATGACCTGTCTGATTGACAATGCGTTGATATTGTTAGGAGAAATATTTAGATGTTGATCGCTCTTTGGAATTAAATTGTTAAACTGGCAATTTTCAAGACAATATCTCCTAGTTGATGAATTTCTTTATTCTCCTCACCTGTCTGATTCATGATGTATTGACATCATAAGGAGAATTTAGATGTGGACCGCTCTTGGGAGTTAAGAAGCCAGGCTCTGGTTATCAGGGAACTGCTAGATAAGCGGTGCGGACATGGGGTCAGGAACCTAGGAGTAAAAGGAGTGGGAAGTCTACGGGAGACGGGAGAAGAGAGGCGGGAAGTGGGATTCCAAGGTGGCGGGAAACGGAAAAATAGGAATTTTTTTTTGCAACATTTCGTAATATTTTGCAATAGAAACAGCACAAAGAGACAGGAACCACTAAGGAAGGGCGGGAACCCGGGAACCGGGACTACAAGGTACATGAAGCGGGAAGTTTAGACCCCCTGTCCACCCCACAGATAAGCAAATACTTATTTATCACTCATTTGTGCCACAGGGTACCCACAGTCATGTTGTTCCAACTGGTTGTCCTCCAAGCCTCACATTTGAATCAAGATTTGAGTGTGGAAACCTGAAGCAGGCCAAGAGAGTGTAAGTACAAAATCACGAGTCGAGATAACCCTTTTAACTCCTTCAGTTTCAATCTCAAAATATTAGTAATATTATTATTTTTACTGATTGCCATACATTCCGAATTTGGTTGTGGATCAAGACTATAATTATACCATTAATACATTATACTATTGCTTCAGAAATTTAAGGAAACATATCAAATTGAACGTTTCATTGCAAGAAAGAAAATAAATTACAATTACATAATAAGAAATGGGAACCTCTACTCCATTTAATAGATCAGTAGCTGTCGTCTCCGGTCCTCGAGTATCAAATATTTTGTTTTTCCTGCAGGTTTTGGTGTCCGTACAGTGTAGCTTAGTGTGTGTTGTCTAGGCTAATGTATTGTGTAGTGTAGTTTTTTTTAGCGTAGAGTTGCATAGCCCCGTTGTGTCATTTAGTGTAACTCAGTGTTGTAACCTTTTTGTAATTAAGTAATATTTATTAAAAAAAATAAAATACAAAAAAAAAATACAAAAAATACCATTAATACAGATAATATAATAATAATTATTATATGATTAACACAGACCCTGTGCTCATGCAGTAATGTTTTTCTCATCCTTGTCTTTCAGTGGAAGCTTTGAATATGATCTGCTCTTGAGTTGCGACTTGTACACCAAGCGGCACATGCAGTGGTGAGAACATTGCGTTTTATCACTTTTTAAATTGACTCACACATACAAAGATTATCCCAACTTTCAATAAAGAGTTTTCACCGCAGCCATAAGCTTATTGGTTTTCCCAAACAAAAAGGAAGCGTTCAAGCTTCAACATTTCGAGAACAAAAGAAATGTTGAGAAGATGTTGAGACAAAGGGAGTGTCAAACGGCCTCAACATCATCCCAACACTTCTCAACATTGTCGAGAGGGGTTGGCAAACGGCCTCAACATCGGCCCTCAACAAATGTTGAGAGCATGTTGAGACAGATGTGGAGACCGTTAAATCGGGCCTTAATAAAAGAACTTACCTTTTCCCAAAGGAGAGAAATGTCATTGTCGAAAACAAGGGCGATTTTAATTTTCCGCGATTTCAGTTAAGTGTTCCAGAGCGGATTTTTTTACCCTTGTAAACTATCAATGATCATATGTGTGTCCTACATGTATATGAACTGTCTTTGAAAGTTATAGCCAGTTTTTCACCAATTGTTTCACGCTAATAGCAACCCGTGGAAAATCTGTCAATTCTCCCAGTCTAACGTAGTTTTACCACCCTAAATGTTAAAACCTCCAGGGTAAAAAATGTTGGTATCTTGATGATTTATGATGAACATGTTTACTCTTAACTGTAGGTATTATTTCCGTGTCCAAAACATGGTCCCTGGCGTCACTTACAAGTTCAACATCATTAATCTGCTGAAGAAAGACAGTTTATACAATTACGGTAGGTGTACATTTTGACCGAATAAAGAAAATCACGTTTTGACCGTTTTGGAAAATTACCCGAGCCCCCACTTCTCGGTCAGAGGCGTTACTTAGCAACATGACTTAACCCGCATTAGACAAGCATTGCGATAGATGAATAAAAAGGTTAGGTCGTCATTCCGCGAAAGAATGATCAACTAAAAAAACAGTTGGGGGGGAACAAGAACCAGTTGATGACGAAATCCTGCCTCCGAGACGGGACTGAGCCCGTGATTTTCGTCCCCGAAGTTGCTAAGCAACATGACGTATCCTCTATGCTTTGCGGAGTTGATGCGCTATAGTGTTAATGTGCGCGCGCTAATTACGCGCGAAATTGTGCGCAGTAAAGGCCTGGCTAAACTGGGAAACATTGTTGCAGAAACATTGCTGCGGACAAAAATGTTTAACAGTTTAGCCACGCGTGAAACATTGTTTCAGCAGCAAATTTTACGTCTCGGAAGCAAGAAAATGTCTTTGAATCAAGTCAAAAACTTTTTTGCTTCACGGACGCAAAGTTTGCTTCCTAAACATGTGTTTCCCAGTTTAGCCATGGAGGAAACAATTTTACTAGTTTAGCCACCAGAGAAGCGAAACATTACTCGTGCTTCCCGCTAGTTTAGCCACCCAGGAAACATTACAGGAAACAATGTTTCTGCAGCAATGTTTCTTAGTTTAGCCAGGCCTTAAAGGACTGAATTATTCACAATTGTTATGTAACTCGTGACGTTTTCTCGTTCCAGGAATGAAGCCGCTGTTGTACTCCGAGCGAGAGGCTACAGCCAGTGGCCTGGGTTGGAAGAGAGTCGGCTCACACATTAGTTATTACAAGACTTCATCTTACAAAAATCCTCTACTGCAACGTGAATATGTCTGTTACACGCTTTCGTTTTACATGGTGAGTTTATATCATTTTATTACCTCTGTTATTGTGGCTAGACGCTATCTCCAACAAGACCGAAAAAACATTTTCTCTCGAGAATTTGGTTGCCTTTTTAGTGGTAACTCACTAAAGTTTTTCATTGTCTTTTGACGGGTTTTTGGTGTCTTTCTGTTGGTTTATCAAAGTTTTCTGTCAATCAAAGAGCCAATGAAAGCCATTTTAATTTTTACAATAACTGTCAAATTTCTCGTGCGCTCATTGGTCAAGAGCTATGGTTGACGAGTATAGACCACGAATATGACGTCAAACGCAACGCAAGTGATGGCGTATTCTTTCGCTCTGTCGCGCGCGCGTTTTCCAACGAAAAATAAAGCCAATTCCGCTCGTATTTTTTCCATGTTATTGTAAAAAAGCAACAATTATCGCGTCTATTCAACAGTAGGAGAATGAGTCTGAAAACTCTGATCCCAAAATCTTATCTTAACGTTACATTCACGGTGTTGTAATCGATTTTCAGGAGTTTCCACACGATGATGACACGTGTTACCTGGCTCACTGTTATCCGTACTCCTACACTGACCTGGAGCTGTACTTACGATCAATCATCGACAATCCGAAGATCTCACAGCACGTGCAAAAAGAGGTAACGGCAATACGGGCATCGTCCTGTCTTTAGTATAATTTCGAGAGGCTCTTAACCCTTTCATTTCCAGGAGTGTCAAAGCTCAAAGGGTTTCATCCACAGACTTACATGTAAAATTAGAATCACCTTGTACAGCATAATAAACAGTACTACGTGAAAGTACTGCTCAATAGATCGTTTTCACTCACGTGACCAAAATCATAGCAACTGTTGCTACGCCGCCATATTGGTGTACCAAAAGTGTAAACAAACCAGCGAGTCCTCTGTGTGTATGATGGTGTTGTGCATGATTGTGGGCTGTGGAAGCAAAAGTGGACGGGATAAAGGAGTTTACTTTGCTAGAGTCCCTTCTATTGTGACAAATCAAGGTGATGAAGCAGAAAATTTGTCCAAAGAAAGGAGATCGCGATGGATTTCGGCGATTAGTAGAGACGATATTACGGATGACATCTTGGAGAATGATCGCGTGTGTGGAAAGCACTTTGTTTCTGGAAGCACTGCCAAAGGCTGGGATAAATTTAATGTTGACTGGGTGCCAACTCTGTTTTTAGGGCACAAGAAGAAAGAAACAGGTCGAACAGATCAGAAGAAAGCGGCAGAGCGAAGCGAGAGAGCGAGGGATCGTGAACTAAACAAACGACCTGCGCATGAAATGAAAGAAAAAGAGCTCCAAGCTGAAAGGGCTACAAAGAGGCAAAAAATTAATGAACCCGGGCAGCAAATCGCAGATGTGTGCTTCGATGTTGATGAGAACGAGAGCGAGGAAATGCCGAACGAAAAGAGGATTCAAACTGATGAAGTCGCATGCACAGAAACTGGCACTCAAACTGAAGAGTTTGATTATTTATTCAGCCCACCAAAACACAATGACAAACCGTTTGATCAATGTGAGTTTGCCCATAATGAGGATAAAGTTAGATTTTATACAGGGTTGCCTTCTTTTGATATTTTGAACACTGTTTTTCTTCAAGTTTTCCCTTATGCATTCCGTGACTCTCAGAATTTGACAAAATTTCAAGAATTTGCCATGACACTGATGAAGTTAAAACTAAACATGCCATTGAAAGACCTATCCTATCGCTTCGATGTTTCCATGTCAACAGTGTCACAAGTTTTTTCTTCCTGGATGGTTGCTTTGGATGTCAGACTTTCACCGCTGATTTCCTGGCCTGATCGTGAAGACTTATGGCGCACAATGCCACAGTGTTTTCAATTCTCATTTGGAAAGAAAGCAACAATTATTATTGACTGTTTTGAAGTTTTTATTAACAGGCCATCAAATCTTCTTGCCAGGGCACAAACATTTTCAGCGTACAAACATCACAACACTGTCAAGATTTTGATTGGGATCACCCCACAAGGCAGTATTTCCTTTATATCAAACGGTTGGGGTGGACGAACATCAGATAAATTTTTAACTGAGAACTGCGGTATCTTAAACAAGATACTTCCTGGAGATCTGGTTTTGGCAGACCGTGGTTTCACCATACATGAAAGTTTGATGTTTCATCAGGCCCAACTGGCTATTCCTGCATTCACTAGAGGAAAAGACCAGCTTGACCCAGTGGACGTCGAGAAAACAAGGGGTATCGCCAATGTGAGGATTCACGTCGAGAGAGTTTATTGGTCTCCTACGCAGGAAATACACCATACTATCTGGAATTCTGCCGATTGATTTTATGATATGCAACCCTAATGGTTCCCAGGATGAAGCAATACCTATGATTGACAGAATTATCAATGTTTGTGCAGCTCTTGTTAACTTATGTCCAGGCATTGTTCCTCTTGATTAATTAGGCAACATAAATAAGATTTCATATAAAAATGGTTTGAACCCATGCAGGATCAGTAGTTTGTTTATTGTGATCATCCGGGTGAGAGTTAGTCCTGAAAAGGACTCTTGTTGGTGACTAACAAATATCAGCAGTCACCAACAACAGTACTTTTCAGGAAGACTCTCGCCTGGACAATCACACTAGACAAACCATATAAATAAGATTAGCATAACCCAGTGACTGAATATTAGGCAAACTCGCAATCTGATTGGCTACTCAAGGGCGGACCAATTTTCGATAGACTGCCCTGGGAGTGTGCAGTCTCTGCACAAGTTAGATTTTTGAAATCACAAACCAAAACTAGAAATAAACCACTTCCATTGAACAGGTTGGTCGCTGGGTTATGCTAAAACAATTTGTTTAAAATTTATTGTTAATTAGCATGACCAGCAGACTCACAGTCTGATTGGCCACAGGAGCCTCCTACTTATCAGTAATTGAAGTAACAATGTCCCTAGCCTAGAACAGAAATGCACCTAACCATAAGAAATTCAAGTAGTAGGAAATAGCTGCATTGAACCAGCCTGTATACACCACAGCAAATGTGGACGCATTCTGGGAATGTTAAAAGTTACATTACAAGGATTGCTTCCATAAACAAGGCATGTTGCAAATGCTATAGCAAATATGCCACAGTCACTTTGATTATGTTGTTGCTGCACTGGTATGTTAGCAATTCCTTTGAAATTTGGTCCAAGTAAATTCATCGCTAACTCTCTTGATTCTTGTGATATTACTGCATGTGCTAAGCTGTCCAATAAATTAGCATGTCCAGGGAGACACCCAATGGAACTCAAACACACCCAGTGATTGTTGTTAATGTGCACAATCTGGACAAATTCTCCAGTCATGACATCGAACTGTCTTATGGGGCCGAGTGTTGGTCTTTGAAAGCCACTAATTTGAGGATTTATCTTGGCCAAAAGACCATGGGCTTCTTGAATAACAGTGCCTTCATCCGTTACAGTTCGGCAAAAGCAAACATTATCATGGGTTTCTGGGGGGTTGATGTTGCTGAAATTATGCTTCCTGGTATACCACCTCCCAAGCACTTCAGGTAGGACACAGGTCCTCCAAAAGAGTGTCACTTTTGGCAAAACAGCTTTCCAGTGATCAGTGTCAGGGCCAATCCTTTGCGCAACTAGTTCTGTCTCCCCATTGTCACGAAAAGCACATACAACAAAATCACAATATCGCTTCGTAATGGTAAAAATCTGTTGTTGTACTTGGTAGTAGTACTGGTGTTTGGTTTTTAGATGAAAATTTCTAGAACTATCCTTTTCCAGACTGAGACAGGAAGAGGCTTTCAGTACATAGCTGTCAAAGTCACAGTTCTCGATACAAAAAGGGCATTTGACCTCCCCACAACCTTCACCGCAACAGTCACAACAGCATAAAAAATCTGGTGTGGCATGCAGCCACGGGTGTTCTTCATTTATAAAAAGCCCACACCTAACTATTTTAAAGTTTGTGTGTGTCGCTTTCATTTTTTCCTCATAGGCCTTGATGGCATGCTCTTCATGTTTGCACCCGTGGAGAACAGCTTTAGTGTTTACCTTGTTAAACTCAGGGTAACAAACAGATTGAATAAGGGATTGAGAGGGGAGGGCAGGGTTTGAGCCACTTGCAGCCTTGCACTGAGAAGCGCCAATTCTCCCAGCTCTGTGTTTGAAAAAGTTGTTCCCCTTTGCCTGTGTGATGGTATCCCTCTCAACCTGAGTGATCTGCTCCTTAGTTATCTCGATATTGACCTCCTGGCAAGTTTTCACTAGTTCAGGATAAGTTAAATCGAGATATTTTTTTATCGAAAAGATCATTAATTGTTGGCACTGAGCGGCTTTTTAGAACATAACTGTCAGCATACTCTGGAATTAAGCTGAGTGCGATGGGCTTGCTTTTACTCTTGCTAAGTTCAGAGTAGAACAAGTCCATTTCCTCTTTTGTTGGAGCTGGAATTTCCTTTGACATATTTTTTTTAACAGGTAAATCAGGATTATAATCAGTGGGGTTGAAATCATTTGGAAGATTATCAATGCTTAAATCCAAGTCAGCTTTCATTTTTCGTGCTGATGTAAAATTTATATCACGGATCCTTGAATAATCAACTTGTTTGACATATGTTGGTAGAAGCCACGTGCATTTGACCTGGGTGCAAGAAAGCCGACCATTGATCTTTGTCCATGCTTCGAGGTAGAATAGTACACTTGCTATATGCGAGCAAGATTCTGCCAGTCCAGCCTTGCAACCCAAACAGTGAGCAGAAACGATCGTTCCTTGTCTTTCTGTGATAATCCAAATAGGAATAAGCGAGTCATTCATGCGCTGTGAATGCCTTACCTTCGCCAGAACACCAAACTTGTTGGCGATGATATGTCCTTCAACGCTCGCAATAAATCCTGACACCATCTGATTGTACGCCTCGAGACTTCGGAAAGCTTTAAACTGTAGTTGAGTGTAGAAGCTCGTCTCCAAAACAAGATAAAACAGAAGATCTGTTGATTCAACTGGAGGTAGGCAGTCCGGCTCAAAGTGCTTTCCCTCGAGCAACACGGGGTCAATTCCAATGGCTGAAATTTTACCAAATAACGCTCTTTCACTCGTAGGTCCAACTTTTTTGCATATTCAGAAAGAGAAAAGAAGACACACTTTCAGAATTTTCACTTGATGTGATTTTGCTTTGCGAAGAATCCATTTTACAAGTCCGCGATCGTAGTTGTGACCTTTATTTACATATCATCACATGGCGCGGAGGTACACCAATATGGCGACCGGAAATGATGTGACGTCACGTGAAAACGATCTATAGCTTTTATTTGAATGGTCACACACTAGGGTTTCATACACAGACTTAAAAGTTAGAACCACCTTGTACAGCATAATAAACAGTACCACATGAAAGTACTGCTCAATAGCTTTCATTTGAATGGTCACATACTAGGGTTTCATCCACAGACTCAAAAGTTAGAACCACCTTGTACAGTATAATAAACAGTACCACATGAAAGTACTGCTCAATAGCTTTCATTTGAATGGTCACATACTAGGGTTTCATCCACAGACTCAAAAGTTAGAACCACCTTGTACAGTATAATAAACAGTACCACATGAAAGTACTGCTCAATAGCTTTCATTTGATTGGTCACACACTAGGGTTTCATCCACAGACTTAAAAGTTAGAACCACAATGATTCACTTGATGCATGATTCTGGGAGTGAAATCGTTAAAACTAGATGGATCTCTGTAGAGCTACCGCGTTATCAGTGAAAATATGGAATTTTTCGGGTCAAATGCCAGGAGTCTTTCGAGTGGGAGAAGACTGTCTACTACCTTTACAGCCTTTTAGTTGAGTTCGTTTCCCTTATTGCAATGATACTTACATATGAAGTTTTTTCATTTTTGCCAGGTGTTGTGTAAAACTATGGCTGGAAACAACTGTTACGTCTTGACTGTCACATCGTCCCAAGGTGAGCCTTGGATATTTACAAGAGGAGAATCTCAAATTGCTTTATTAGTAAAAAAATTACGGTGCGCAGAACGTATGCAGTACAATGGCGGATCCAGGGAAGGTCCTAGAGGGCCCGTCCTTATTGGAGCAGGAAAAACCTTCCATCGCTTTGCCCCCCTTCCCCTTTTGAGCATACTCGTCTGGATCCGTCACTGCAGTCTTAACCCTAAGCCCTAGCCAAATAAAGTTGCAAGAAGACGCACGTTTTGAAGTACGGTCGAACCTCTCGTAAGCGGACACCCTCGGGTCAAGAAAAAGTGTCCGCTTAAGAGAGGTGTCCGCTTATGGGACGTTAAAATGTAGTGTTTGTATGTAGCTGGGAACATGACCAAATGCCCGCTTACGAGAGGTGTCCGTTAGCGAAGGTTCGGCTGCATGAACTTGCGTACAGACTTGCGTTGGGTGGCCAAACGGAGTCGCAAGTTTATTAGCAAGTTGCCAAAAAAAGCTATTTCTAAGCTCCTATGCTCGCTACAATTCAGTACTTGAAGTAAACAACAAACCTTGCGTTGACTTGCGTTGGGTGACCAAACGATGAATGAAAACTTGCGTCTACTTGCGTGCAAATTTGATCTTGTTGAAAGTGAACGCAAGTCAACGCAAGTGCATGCATGAGAGCTTGGCCAGGGCTTTATAAAACACGGATCTCTGCAGAGCTGTGTCGTCAAGATGGGGGTCAAATTTGAGACGTCTCTGTAGCTCGCGGAGAAGAATGAAGCGCGCGCATAGAATCGTCTGTTCACTCAGGCCATTTCTTAGGAAGCCATGTTTTTCTTTTTCAGTTCCAGAAAGCGAGAAACTCGGTGTTGTTATCAGCGCCAGAGTACATCCGGGAGAGACGAACGCCAGTTGGATGATGAAAGGCATGCTGGACTTCCTGACCAGCGGTCATCATATTGCAGAGGTAACGAGTAGTGTCCAGTCCCCCAAACAAAGTATAGTTTAGAGTCGGTTTGCGTTTGCTTTGGTTTTGCTTTACTGCGCTCTGTGATTGGTTTGAAAAACAAGCGCCACTTTCTTAACCAATCAAATGCCAAACTAAAACCAATTGCGACTTGGTCGCACGCGTTTTCCCGCGGTAAGCGCCGACTACTTGTATTTGCTCCGAATCCTCATTGGTTCATTGTTGTTTACGTTTGTTGTGATTGGTCAGAATGATTTTGACGTTTTTGGGGTGGAGTTGACATTGGCAAGTGTTGGATTTCCAGCTTGGTGCATGTTGTCTTTGCAAATCCGCCGCCTACACGTCTTAGGCCCAATTAATACATCGCATTTCTGTCGCGGCAAATGTAATTCAAGTCCGAGAAAACTCGCTGAAACCGCTTTAAATCAGCGCAATGCCCACACAAATAGCAAAGTAGAACACGTTGCTTCCATGGTGTGTTGTAACGTAGTGAAATCAAGTAATACCAGCGAGATTTCTGTGGCTTGTAGTTACATTCGACGCGACTGAAATGCGACGGATAAATTGGACTTTAGATTTGGATTGGTCGAATCAAACAGAACCCATCAGAAAGTTGCGAAAAATGTCCAAAAACCAATCAGAATAAAGCTCACATCACTGCAATAATATTGTTATGGCCTTAAAAGTAAAACCTTACTTTTTTTCATCCTCTGTGCACAGAAACTTCGTCGAAAGTTCGTGTTCAAGCTTGTGCCAATGCTAAACCCAGATGGTGTGATTGTCGGTAACTACAGGACGAACCTCGCCGCGAGGGACTTGAACAGAACTTACAAAGACCCAAAGAAGGTAATTTAATATCTTACATCAGAAGAAAGGTGTGTCGCAATTGTCACGTGTAGTCACGCGAATAAGAGAAAAAAAATTGAGACAAATTGTTTTGGAGTTTAGTTGTAAAAAAGGGTATTTAGGATTTTGGTGGGTTCTTTTGTATGGAAATTTCGTCCATACATCGACCATTATAAGTTAAGATTGCGGTTAACACTATTTTCTCCTTAACTTTAAAGGAGAGTTTTCCAACTGTATGGCACATGAAGAACATGCTGGAATCGTTCAAGAAGGACCATCAGGTGAGGGGGCTGCACTGTAATCAACAATAAAGGACATTTTAAACTGGATCAACGAGGTTGTAGTGTCCCAGATAAGAGAGGGGTCTGAGATGAAGAAAAAACCCCGACAAGGTCGGCTACCTGACCCGACAAATTAATAGAAAACTTCTGACGATTTGGCGAGGTCCATGTCTATTGACCACTACAATTCTTCATTGACATCTTGCCTTTCAAACGTATCTGGAACCCTGCAGGCCGTATTGTACACTTATCCAGGGGAGTGGGACCAAGCAATAGAGAACTTAACGTGAGAGTTCATGTGCGTTACATGTCATTAGGGAAATATTTTACGTTCTATGTCATTGCCTGGAAGGCGTGGTGACCTAGTGGGTTGGACTCCGGATCGAGCGGTCCAGGTTCGCCTTTGAAGTGTGTAATTCTTGGGCAAGACACTTTACTCTCACATTGCTTCTCCACCCAGGAGTATAAATGGGTACCGGCGAACTGTTAGGGCAACCTGACAAACATGCTGTGGCCCACTAGTCTGCGATGGACTAGCATCCCATCCAGGGGGAGTAGCAATACTCCTAGTCGCTTCTTGCTACAGAAACTGGAGTTAAGCGCGTGCACTGACTGATGAGCCACTTTGCTCTTCCAATCCATTGCTTTGATACGGATTTTAACTTTAATATATCGTTACCTTTTCCAGAGGTAACTACTTTTCCTTAGTGACCTTTGTAATAAAGTTAATTCTAATTTATAGAGCGGTTTTCAATTGAGAGTCGTGAAACCAAAACCAAAGCAATTACATTGGCCAATCACAACAAACGTAAACAACACAATGAACCAATGAGAACTCGAAGCAAATACACGTCACCGGCGACAAGCGCGGGAAAACGCGTGCGACCAAGTTGCGATTGGTTTTGGTTTTACATCTGATTGGTTAAGAAAGTGGCGCGAGTTTTTTTAAACCAATCATAGGGCGCGGTAAAGCAAAACCAAAGCAATTCAGCGATTACTTTCGACAATCAATTGAAAACCGCTCTAATATTCGAAGATTTACTAACTTTTAAATTTTTTTGTAAACTGTTTCAGGTAATCATTTACTGTGATCTTCACGGCCACAGCCGCAAGCCTAATGTCTTCATGTACGGCTGCACGGCGGATCCCAAAATGGCGTCCATGAGCGACTTCGTAGAAGAGCGTCTATTTCCTTGGATGATGTCACAAAAGGTACAGAACAATGATAGGTCCGCAATGCGTACTTGTGTTTACTGCGACTGATTGTCTTGTGAGAGAGCATTTTGCTTTCTCGTATCAGATGACTAAAAATAACTGCAAAGCTGCAGTAACCACGTACACATTGTGCATTGACTCTTAAATAGCTATGTAACGATGATTTTTTAAAATAATTTTTGTGATGTGCAAAATTACCTTCAAATTGATGGAAACCTAAAAACACCAAAGAGGTAATAAGAAACCAAACAGGAACAAGGATGGTTAAGGATGGAGAAGATTGAAACGGATTGCAAACGACCAACTTGAAAAAATTATGCTAAATATGCACAAACCGACGTAACTCCTTTAACATTGATCGTTTCCTCTGTTCCAGGCTCCTGACAAGTTCTCGTTCAGTGGGTGCAAGTTCCGAGTGCGCAAGTGCAAGGAGTCGACAGCGCGTGTGGTGATGTGGCGGCAAATGGGTATCACAAACAGCTTCACAATGGAAGCCACATTCTGTGGCGCAAACTTTGGTGATGTGTAAGTCAAACACCGTGCATAGTTCTGTTAATGTTGAATTTGTTGTACAGTCGATCGAAGCTCCCATAAGCGGACACCCTCGGGAAGCAGGAAACGTGTATGCCGCAACTGGAGCTGGCCGCTTACGGGAATGTATAAATACAGAGTTTGTATGAGTTAGAGTTCAAACGGGGTTTTGTCAAGGCGGCCGTAAGTAGAGCTGTCCGCTTACGAGAGTGTCCGCTCAGAGAGCTTCGACTGTATAGCAAATTCCTTCTAAGTAAATTCGCAAATGTTCCAGACAGTCTGCGAACTTTGGAACTGCTCAATTTGTTTGGGACAATTTTAGAAATCTTCAAGCTGTACAGTGGTATATACGTTTCCCAGACAGCCCTCCACTTAATTTATGCATGTCAAATTCAAGATGGTCGCCGGTGCAAAGCAGCTGTCAATCAAACGCGGTTGCCAAAAATAAACATCAGTTTACACTGTTTTGCCATCAGTTACCAGTCTGCTTATTTCTTATAATTATAAGGGTTGTGAGAACCACGACTTGGGAAACTAAGGAAAGTCGGAGTACTTCTTTTATTGAAAACTCTGGTCACATCTAAATACCTACTGAATCAGAGGGAAGCTATATATTGCTATGCAAACGGCTAAGTCTCATTAACCTTGCCCTTTACAGGGAGAAAGGCAGGCATTTTCACGTGGGAGACTTTGAAGAGATGGGACGTCACTTCTGTGAGGTGCTGTTGGAGTACTCAGAGGCAAAGAACGGCAATCGGTAAGAGAACGTTATAACGTAAACGAAAATTTGTCGAAAACAAAGTAAAATTAATTCAGTGTTAACGAAAAAACTGGCTTCAAATCTCTGCTATTTGGTGTTTCAAATTACCCGCGCACCGCCACATTACGTCATATTATACAAAATGCTTATATTGAGTGAGCCCCTAGTCAATTTTTCAGAAACATTGCTAAGCAACATATCGCTATCCTTATGACTTCTTGTGCTCGTGAGTGCTCGCGCTGTTTCTTGATTGGCTAATAAGAATCGGAAACTCTTCGAGTTCTTCAACGAAGGTTTGCCAAAAACAATTATTTTTGTTGGACCTCATTAGATTCCCACACTGGAAACTCTGGTTAGATTTGCCAGTTTCTTGTAACCTCTTCCCCGCCTTTTTTAGAATCATTCTTCATGTAATTCTTTTTTTTGCGTGTAGGAGTGAGATGACTCAGGCATTCGTTGAGCTGGCTTGCAAGATGACTCGAGAAATTTTACGACAAACACTGGGCAACTATCATCTTGAAAACGTTTCTAAAGACGGCGGTGTTATGAACAAAGACGGGACTGCGGAAACAAACGAATCAAACAGGCGAGGCGATCCGTCCAAAGACAACGAGGACGCAGACAACAAAACGAGCGACAATGGCGTCAAGAAATTTCCTCTCTCAAAGAAGAAACCGGTGAATTTTGTGGATGTTCAAGTGCAAGCGGCTGGAGACGAAGATGGAGTGGAATTTTCTGTAAAGAGCGTGCACGTTGATTCGTTCAACGATTGTCTCAAAATTTTGGAGAATTTAAACCTCGTGGATTGCTTCGATGAATCAGAGTAAGTCAGGAGTGTTTGCTTCCGAAAATAGAGCGGTTTACTGATGACTGTCGTAAAGTTATCACTATGTCCAATCACGACAACGCAATTAACGCAATGAACCAATCAGAACTCGAAGAAAAAAGCGCGGGAAACCATGCAACCAGCGCCAAGCGCGGGAAAACATGTAACCGGCGCAAGAGAACGCGCAAAAGTCAAGTCACGATTGGTTGAAGAAAAACCACAACATGTTTGCTGTGACTGGTTAGAGCAGGTTGCATGTTGCAGGTTTTTATGCAATAACAGCTTAGACAGTAAACGCAAAACGAAAGCAAACACATAATTACTTTCGACTTTCAAACGAAAATTTGTTAGTACGTCAGACTCCAGTTCTAGAGAAACGGTTATTATAGTTCATTGCCTTCATGGGCAAGATACGTTACTCTCATATGCCTCTCTCTACCCAGGAGTATAAATGGGTACCGGTAAACTGTTAGGGAAACCTAACAAAATGCTGCGGGTAACCTGCGTTTGACTAGCATCCCATCCAGGGGGAGTTCTATTTAAACTCGGGCACTGATGTATCGCTGGTATCAGAAACAGACTTTGAGTTTCTTTCAACGAGAAATTCTCCCAACTTGTATTACAACAAATGTATGGATGTTACTAAGGAGAATTTGTATGACGATATCGGGACTTAACTGCTCTCTTAAACCAAGCTCCTACTAACTGTACTGTGGTTTATTTTAGCTCCAGTGACTCAGACAGCGATGACAATGACTTTGACGAGAAAGATGAGCCGGGGTCCAGCGGTATCACTGTAAGTGATAGATACTGGTAGCTTTTGTAAGCAGTTGCTATTTTTTGCCTGTTTTGTGAACAATAAAAAATAAGGCCCCGCCACACTAATGCGTTTTCGTTTGAAAAACGCATGATGCATTTCGACTCCTTTTCCGCTATCTTCCACACTACAATGATCGAAAACGCTGATCGTTTTCATCGAAAACGCATAGATTTGAAAACGCTCTCCAGAGTGGAGACATTTGAAAACGGAGCCCGATCGTATTAGTGTGGACAGAGAAAACGGAGGCTTTCGAAAACGCTGACGTCATTCACATCACGTGAACTCCCATCCAGTCTATTTGTCGCATGCGCAGATGACTGTTGCAACGTTTTTGAGCGTATTAGAGCGTTTTAGTGTGGACGGCGAAAACGGCGCGAAAACGATAGTGTGGACGCGAAGGTTTTGATGCGTTTTCCGTAAAAACGGAACGTTTCGAAAATGTATTAGTGGATGTTGTTGTTGTTGATTAGTTGCTGTGGTTTTAGAATTTTAGAATCTGTTTTCAATATTATGTTTACTGAGGACGAGAAGAAATGGTCCTCACCGTTACGTTTGCAATGAAAGCAAGCGCAAAGAAACCTGAAAAAAAAAATCATTTCGGCACTTCATTTTTAACGAGTGAATGCTTTGCATGAACGAAGTTATAGCGTATACAGGGCCGTAGCTAGCGGGGGGGCAAGGGGGGCAGTTGCCCCCCCAAGAATGGGTAATGCTTTCTGAAAAACGAAAACTGCGTGTTTTTTTCGCGTTCAAACAGCCGCCTTCTTGATAAAAAGATATGCCGAGGGTCTTTCAAAAACAAGATTGAACATTTCAAAGGCTTGGTACTCTCCCCAGATTTTGCTCGGCATATTAAATCAAGATGATGGGGGAACGAAGAGGCGAGAACTTCTTACTTCTTAGGTAACTAAGTAAGTAGTTATATTTTGACTGTCCGGTACCATACTAACTTGAACATTTACGATTGATTGAGAAATATATTTTGGAGCGGAAATCCAACTGGAGACATCTTTTACACACGAAATAGACTAATAAAATGTTTAGTGTACTAAGGCTGATATACGGAATGTATCAAGTTAACAAAACCTCGGAAATATTGCTGTAAGCACTAAAAATACCTGTAATTTTACACTTTATCGAGATTGATTTTTGACAAAATATCTCATGGAGAATGCTGAAAATAGCATTTCCGAGCCTCTAGATTTCAAAATTTTCTGAGGGGGCATGCCCCCAGACCCCCCTAGCGGCACGCGCCTTCGGCACTCGCTTCATTGCCCCCCCATTCAAAAAATTCTAGCTACGGCCCTGGTATAGCGGACAAATTTCACTCGCTCGATCCCTCGGTCGATGGCCACTAGGTTGTAAACTTTAATGTATGCGTGGTACAGTAATTTATGCATTATCAGTAAACAAAATGGCGTCTGGCGCGGATCTCTTCTATTTTTCAACACGGTATTTTCACTCCTACAATTACAATTAGACACCTTTTTGGAGTTCGAAATTGAAAGAAATAACCCTAAATAATACTCGACCGCCCAAAGAGGAGACATTTAGAATATTAAAAGTGAGTCACGTTTGAAGTTCTTCGATCGATTCAAGGCTGCAAGGCTGATCAAGGCTCAAGCTGTCGAAACTTAAACCAAGCTACGGACTTCAAGACTTAGGAAAACACTAAGTATGTTAAATGTTGTATCTTCTTTATACCAAGTGTATGAATAAAATCTAATATATCTGAATCATTCTATATTTTCTTTTGTACCACTATGGTATGGAATTCTATGATATTTGGTTTTGTTTGCGTCTGAACTATAAAAACCCTTCAATGCTTTGTTTTCCAGCGTATATATTTAAAGCGAACTGATATTAGTACCTGTGTTTCTCATACTTGCGGGGAAAAAAAAAAAAAAAAAAACCTGCCTCCACTGGGATTCGATCTCGCGACCTTCGATACCTGAAAGATGATGCAAGATTCCTTTTTTGACTCACGGGGGACACACACGGGAGCGACAAGAGCCCTGTGCTTTTGCTCCGCTGATTGAATGGACGACTATCGCGGGCTCAAATGAGATTCACCGAGACACCGAGGACACCGAGTTGCTGTTGTCTTGAGCTGGAGGTGGCTTGTTTTACTCACCAAATGACTGGTTTCAGTGGCTATGTTCATCTTTTCTATTCATGGATCTATTTAGACGCTCGACAGTGTTTTTTGCTCAATCTCCATATTTCCTTGGCCTCCGCGAATGGACTCGAATGGACTCTTTTAGTCAGCGCGATGGACGATGTTTATATCATACGCATGTAAGCTTATGTTATTTTAGTTGCATGAATGGTTGAAATAATTTTAAAATATTATTATCGGAACGAGGAAGCGTTGCGTGACGGAGGACAAAAACATAAGATTTACCTTTTATTTTCATAGTATCTCAATGTTTTTTTATTCGGAGAGCAAACCCATTTTTGATAATTTAACTGTAGCTAATTTTAGTCCAAGAATTGCAACTTCATAGATAACTGTCGATAACTGTAGTATTTTTCTGTCCAAGAGTTTCGTGTATGACAGAACTGAAGACGAATGAATGTTTACATATAAAATTAATTTTATATTGTGCGTGCGAAGCACAGACTACACAAACAAGATCAGAATGTTTTGAAATGATTGAAATATTTTATTTCACGAACAGCAACTTGCTTTCAAATAATACTCAAACCAGTTCGAACATTTAAACGACGTCTAAAAAGTTAGTCAATGAGGTCTAAATAAACTTATATGCGGGTCAGTCCATTAAAGTCGCTAAATGTTTTTTTAGTCTGTGTTTATATACACCTTCTAAGTTGGCCAGTCAGTTTGAAATCGTATTAGGCCATGGTTTTGTTAAACCCTGTGTAAACCTTGTTTTTAAAAATATTCGGCCCATAAAGTTGGCGATTATCGAATATCAGTGATTAAAGACTTTTCGTTTGAGTTTCCCTCCCGACCAACACTCAGGGCTCGACTTTCAGGAAAAAACCTTGGGGCCAGCTGGCCCCTAAGTTTTCATACTTGGTCGCCAGCACAAGTACTCTAGTCGCCAAAAATTTTCGGCGGCCCTTCGGGCCGTTTATTTTTCTACATTATAGGCATTACAGCCCTTCCCTAGCTCTGCCACTGCTCACATATGCTTTTTTTTAGCTGTAAAATCAACTCCGCCTTCTTTTTCGATGCTATCGTGAGTATCAGTTGTTAGCTTTGCCGCGTTTCGCTAGGGGAATGGGAATACATAAATACAATTTTTGTATCTATAAAAGAAAACCTCAAAGATGCAACCTTTGTTTCATTATTTTTCATTAACCAGCATCGAAAAACATATAGTACATGACTGACTTTTCTACGTTTACTAAATACGCGTTGCGTGTTGTAGACAGGCTTTTCATGTTCAGTGATGCATAGCGACTGCACAGATTTTGTAGATTTCTCATGGCCCGGCGTGTGAAACTGTGAATTTTAATTTGCATGCGTTGGGAATTTTTATAGATCTGCATGACCCTTCGAAAATGTTTAAATGACGTGTCAACCGATGTTTTCCAAAACCGGTCTTTGTAATTTTCGTACATGTTGCCAAACGTTTGATGCGAAACATGTTTCACTGGTCGCATCGAATAAATGCTACGTGCAGTACGATACGCCGTCCGATTCGTTCAATCACTGGTAACGCGCTACAAATTTGTTTTATCGACAGAGTAGTTTTCTTTAAGACCCTATTTATAAATCTGCTACAGTCTAACACATTTTGATAAAGTCGGACTGGGCCGAAAAATTATAGCGTGTATTAAAATCGGCCTTCACGCTTCACTGACGCTTGACAGCCAGCGATATCTGATAAACAAACTTGCCAATTTTTAATAGCGGGCTATTTTCATTCGAAATACATTTAATGAAATTGAAAGAGAAAAGTTAACTCTATATCAATCGATCTATGTCCTATTGATATCACAGATATAAACTTACTGATAACGTAACACTGATAAGATGAATATACAAAGATGTACTCGATCGAGTCCTACGGCCACGGCCAGACACGGCGAAATCCGATTTGTTTCAGGACCGGTTTAATACCGTAAACCGGTGAGGGTAAAAGGCGGAATGAGTTTGCGGAATGGCATGTGGCATGACTTGCGGAATGGCATAATTATGCGGAATAAATGACTTAAAGAAATACATTAACTACAAATAACCGCTTTACGTAATGCTGCGGGCTCAAACCATACGATATTGTTCAAGATGGCGGCTGTTTGGTGACAAGAAGCGTTCGAAAGCGTATAGGTTCGCCACTTTTGTGTTCGTGGTAGCCATATTTTTCGGTCAAAACAAAGAAAAATTCTCCCTTAAGTGATATGCTGTATTGTGGAGGTAAATTATTTTAGTTATCAGGTTGTATTTTCACGAGGAAGAAGTGTTCTGTGTCGATTCTGTGCAAGAAATGAAAGTCACGAATTATAAAATTATTTGAGTGATAAGCATAAATCCATGACAGATCCAGATGAACAGATCAATGGGTTATATTTTGCCAGTTATATGGGTGCTATGATTTCTTGGAAAACGGCAGCTCTCAGAAGATATCAATAAATTAAAATTGGATTTGATGATAGACTGTGTGACTGTGCTCACGCGTGACACTTCACAAAAACAACCCAACTTCGAGCACTAAATTCGCCAAGAAGATAAGTCGCGCTTAGAGGCACCTTCTATCTAGTGGATTCATGCACATTCGAAGAGCAACTTGCCGACATTTTCGGCAAATTCCACCACGCAGTTTCATATATAAACGCCATTTTCTGTGTAAACTTTGCAGCAATAAAAAAATAAAAAAGTGATGGATTTCTTCCTAAAAATACAACCTGATAACTAAAATAATTTACCTCCAGAATACAGAATATCACTTGAAGGATAATTTTTCTTTGTGTTGACCGAAAAATATGGCTACGACGAACACAAAAGTGGCGTTGTAAATGGGTTAAGTTTAACCTATACGCTTGTAACGCTTCTTGTCACCGAACATCCGACATCTTGAAAACGTGACAAGATCGTATGTTTGAGCCCGCAGCATTACGTAAAGCGGTTATTTGCAGTAAATATATTTATTTAAGTAATTTATTCCGCATAATTATGCCATTCCGCAAGTCATGCCACATGCCATTCCGCAAAATCATTCCGCCTTTTACCCTCATTAATACGGCCGGTTGTTTTCAGTATTATGAATACCGTAAGCGACAACTATTCCATTTGTTTCGCATATTCTTTGAGAACTACAGTTTGCTAATGAAAAACAAAACAAAGCTGCGATTTAATATTGTCGAGAAAACCACGGCACGCACGCAGTCACTACATCATAATGTACCGCCTCTATTGAATCAAATTACTATATCTTGTTCATCTCATAGAAAGCTACAAATTTAAAATAATATGCGATTATTCTTGAATCCAAAAACCTATAATATACACTTTCATATAGTAAAATGTGTAGTTTTTGCAATAATTTTAGAAACACATGTCGCTTTAGGAAAGATTGCGTGACGAGATTCGTAGATCGGGTTTCAAACAAACAATCTGACAGAAGAATACTTTCGGTTGCTTCATACTTGAAAATGAGAAAGTATATTCTTCGGTATTAAATATTCATTTAATTCATTTGAGCGCTAAGAAAGTAAAAAAAAATTCTAAATTAAAATATCTTAGGGGCCAAACTGGCGACCAAGGATGAAAAGTTAGTCGCCAATGGATCAAATCCAGTCGCATTGGCGACCCCACAGGTCGCAACGTCGAGCCCTGACACTGATTTGGACGTGAATACGAAATACACCGGCTTGCGTGAATGCCGCGCGGAATCTATTGTTCTGTTTCGAGAAATAAATCGTTTCCTCGAAATACCTATTCGAGTCAGACTCAAAACTCGAAACTCGATTCTCAAAAGCATCGAGGACGAGACTGTCAACTTACATTTACCCCATATTTCTATGTTAATTAATTATTTACTTTTCCATTCACGAGTTGGCACATAGTGCCTTTGATACATACTATGCTCAGTTCATATATGGTTGATTTCATATACTGTACATCATTTGAAAAATAACTGAAATTGTCCATGTTTTTCTGTTTCTCAAGGGCGAGAGAAAGAGAAAGAAAAAGAAGAAAAAGAAACCTAAACATTGGTGGGATACGTTATCGGTAAGAAAAGTTTGTAAACTCGTGTTTATTGTCTTCAATAATGGCTCCAAGCACAGACTAAAATACTCAGGGCTGCGCCGGAATCAAAATCATTCTCGCGCGCGCTTGTTTCCAGGGTAACGCTTTGGCGTCTATGATGTCACAAATTACCTTGGTTACGTAGTATCTTTGAAAATTTGCGCGTAAAGACGTGAAAAGAAATAACGGCAATGTTTTGTCCGACTTTGCTCACAACGTCTGCGGTGTAGCGTTGCGAAACAACTTGTACGAAGGGTTTTACACTGTACAACGGTTGAAAATCTTGAAACAATATTTCTGTATCGTTTGCGAGAAGTAGAATCAAGTTCTGCTTCGTGTAATGTTTGTTGCAACAAGAAATGATGCGAGGCATATTGTTCTCGTTTTGATGCGCTGTAAAATGTTTCGTTCAGCTTGTTTCGCGCAAAATTTCGAAACAAGCTGTCCGGAATTAAACATTGCTTGATTTTGCATTTTTAAACTTTTGTTAGAATTCTAATAATTTGTTTTGTTTGTTTTGATTCTTTAAAGAAACCGCCTGCAGCTTCAGAAACTGGTAACAACAGTACAACGACAGACGATGATGACGCTAACAAAGAGGTAAGCGTTGAAATATAAGTAGATCAAAGACGGTGTCAATTAAAAAAAGTAAATGTTGTCAGTCTTTTTACGTCAGATAATCCTCTGATGTTTGTTAGTTAATTTTAGTTGATAGTCTTTTTTATGCGCAGTTTTAATTGTTGTAAATATTTACTCGCTTTTTTAAGCGGATAGTGTGAGTCGCGTCCAAGAGAAACAAAAACAGAAAGGGTCAACTAACATAGACCTGGTTTATGGTAAATTAACTGAACATTTACACGGGACTCTAAACCACCGCAAGGCGGAGACTAAATTATTAGCTTATACAGTGCAAGCTCTCTGAGCGGACACTCTCGTAAGCGGACAGCTCTATTTACGGCCGTCTTGACAAAACCCCGTTTGAACTCTAGCTCATACAAACTCTGTATTTACACATTCCCGTATAAGCGGCCAGCTCCAGTTGCGGACACTTTCTCTGCTTCCCGAGGGTGTCCGCTTACGGGAGCTTTGATTGTATAAACGTTCTCTATAATTAAAGATCGACCTTAAAACAGAAATGCATGTTTGAGGATGATAACTAACTCAACCTGACAAATGTAGTACTAAAAATAATCATAATCATAATCATAATCAAAGGCTTTTATGGGCCAACGCGTGAATTATTAAATTAATATGCATAAATTAATAGCGCGATTAAACTTTACAGCCCATAGAGCGAGTGAAATATGTCCACTACGTTTTTTCGTTTACTTTTAAAATCGCGGTGCATTTAAAATGTAAGCGAATATTCATAAAGATGACATTTAAAAATGCAAGCACTTTTACTTTTGTGTCTAACCTTTTATTTTATCATCCCTTGACAGAAAGCTAAGGAATGGCGTGGAAATATCCACACAGTAATGTATTGTTCCTAACTGTTAAACCTTCCTAAACATAAAAGATAAACTACATGTAAAATATTCAACATTGCATTTAAATAATGGAGGACTGGGGAGAGGCATTCTGTCTTGAGTCACAGTTGTAATAAGTTACAGGGAATTCCCCTCAATTTATAAAATAAAAAATATTAACCTTAGCCAAACTAAGAAAATTTTCGTAAAAGATTTAACTGAGAAATCTGAACTAAACTTGTAAACGCTAGCGTAGTCTCACGGATTTAAGTTTGTCCAAATCGTAATCCATCAGTCCATCCTCGCCATCGTTGGTCATCCTCACGTCCTAATGGATTCCTGTCATTTGTTGACTGACACTGTTCTACAAAATCAAACCATTATTGTTGGGTTTCGTTTGATCTTTGTATGTGGGCTAAACTTTTAAACGCGAGCCTCTCGTTTTCAAGTTTGTCCAAATCGTAATCCATTTCCATCCTCGCCATCGTTAGTCATCCTCACGTCCTAATGGATTCCTGTCATTTGTTGAACACTGTTCTACAAAATCAAACCATTATTGTTGGGTTTCCTTTGATCTTTGCATGTGGGCTAAACTTTTAAACGCGAGCCTCTCGTTTTCAAGTGTGTCCATATTGTAATCCATTTCCATCCTCGCCATCGTTAGTCATCCTCACTTCCTTATGGGTTCCTGTCATTTGTTGAACACTGTTGTACAAAATCAAGCCATTATTGTTGGGTTTCCTATAATATACTT
This sequence comes from Desmophyllum pertusum, assembly GCA_029204205.1. Lineage (NCBI taxonomy): Eukaryota > Metazoa > Cnidaria > Anthozoa > Scleractinia > Caryophylliidae > Desmophyllum > Desmophyllum pertusum. Next base: position 472,378 of record MU826864.1, read on the forward strand.
TTAGCTTTTCGAAATCTTGCTAAACATAGATGACGGTGCATCTGAAAAGGCTTTTGAAAATATCTTCTTGCGGTTTCCACATGAATGGTATTTTAATTTCTCTCCTGTATATTTTACAGAAAAAGGTGAAAACAAACTTTGGCAAGTTTGTGAATCCGTACGTCCATCGTTCTAATGGCGGCATCCCCATCTTCTCTCAGGAGAGAATTCAAGAAAGAGCTAAAAAGGTAAATATTCCATCTTGTTTGCTGAAGTTAGGTCTCGCTTAAAGGATTTACGTCACGGGCGATGCATCTTGAAAAATATCCGTTATAGAATGGAAAAGTGTGACGTCACACATTTTAAAATTATTTTTATCAAGCCTCAAAATCCCATCATTAGATACAGATTGCTGCTGTATGATCAGCCACAAAATTTTAACTTGTTAGCACGAATAGAACAGAAGATATAGAGGTTCAAAGTTTGGTACCGTCCCATACACACCCAACCTCGATTCCAGGCTCTCTCTCCTTTTCCTCCCACTCTACTCAACGACAAGGGAGGAAAAGGAGAGAGAGCCTGGAATCGAGGTTGATACACACCTCTCTAATGTTGCGCCTGTTCTAAACTGAAGGAACAGATGCAAATGAGAAGGGTTTGTATGGATAAATTAAAACCTGAAGTGCCCATATCTCGGCCGAAATAAATTGAAATAGAGAGCTAATTTTTTGGCAAGTGGACGTTTTTTGGCATGCTTCTTCCGAATAGCTGATCAAATTTTATAATTTCTCAAATTTAATCTTTGTGACGTCATAACTTTAGTACTCTATGTCTGTGGAACTCTACCAGTTCCACAAGGTTTTTTCGTTGTTTTTTGGGTTTGTTATGTAAGGGTTGTACCGTAGCGTCGCGAAGAGTTATATGCTTTTAAAATACTTTTAGAAACAGGATAACACTTTTGTTATAATAATAATAACAACATTTTCGACCTTCGACGCTCAGCTGACAACAACAGAAAATTAGTATGTTCTAAAGTGAAAATCATTTTTTTGGTTCTAAACTTCTAATTCTCTATATAGAAAGAGGAGCTGCAGCAGAATAACGTACAGGAAACAGAGAGAAAAGATTTTCTGGTGAAGGTAAGAGAAGAAAGAAAACCGTAAAAACAAATAAATTACAAAAAAAAGTCCTCTTTGGAATTTGGCGGTGGAAAGGTGTTGACGCAGTGGTATGGTATGGGTGTACCACTGTGTGCTGAGTGCGAAAAGCGCGAGTTTTTTTGGGGCGCGCGCGTTTTCTTCCTCACGCGCGCGCCGCCAACTCGCGCTTTTTATTCCAGCGCCGGCTGCGCCAACCTCGTTCCCAGGGGGGGCGGGAAGAGGAGAGACCCTGGGAACGAGGTTGCGGCTACGCAGGCTATGTGTCGGCGGCACTTTGGAATATTGGGTTCAGTTCTCGCCTTGTTCAGAGGGTGTTCTCTCTTTACTTGCGTCGAGGGATTCTTTGGTTTTCTTCTCATCAAAGATTTTAAACTAGCACTTTTTATATTTTCTTAATTCCATCGTGTCACGCGAATTAACTGTTTTGTGTATCGCAGAATAGAGCGGTTTTCATTTGAGTGTCGTAAAACCAAAAGTTAAACCAAAACCAAAACCATGATTGGTTTTGGTTTAGCATCTGGTTGGTTGAGTAAGGGCGCGAGTTTTTTAAACCAATCACAGAATGTAGTAAAGCAAAACCAATTTCGGATTACTTTCGATACTCAATTGAAAATCGCTCTAGCTCGCCACTTTTCCGCCATCCGCTTCCCCTTGGAATGTGAACAGTCTCTCAATGCATGCCCCCTCCCCCCCCCCCCCCCCCCCCCCCCCCCCCCCTGTTCGATAAGCCGTGGCTGGTACAGAGTTCCGTCCTCTTTGAACTTTTTCTTACCATACATTACGATGTTGACTGTTAACTGTCAAACCCTCACCTAAATATTGAAACATTTAGTAGTAGCGCCAGAGTTCATCGAAATTTTGTTGTTTTGCAGTATGCTGAAGAGGAGCCGCAGAATTCCGCGCCAGTTCTCGCCGTGACGGACGACACAGAGCTTAACTTCATCACCGCTCAAAGACGTGTGGCGTATTACATGTTTGCCGCGAACAAGAATCATCCAAACTGGGCGACAACGAATGTACAGACTCGCAGTAAACCTCCGGTTGGCCCTCCTAAAAACCTTGTAGAGCTGGACTCGTTTAAGTTTGATTACCTGACCGGGGACGGGTACGGCTTCACTATCCGCATCCCCGGGAGAAATCCGCAAAGAGCTCGTGCTCACGAAGTGCTCGAGCGCGCGAGGCAACCGCCACTGCAAACTTTCGAAGAAGCGAGAAGCAAACCAAGGAAGAAACAGGTTTATCCTGCTTATGCTATCGACTTGAACAACGAACACGTCACATTCCCGGATGTGACCCCCAGTTTTACTAGTCACCACGGGCGTTACTATGGTAACGATTCCGAGGAAGAGTTCGATGGAAGAAGGCCCGCCAAAAACATTCAATTAAGAAGAGGATTGGCTAGTTCATTTGACAGCGACTTGCTTGATCACAAGAGAAGGAATTTCGCGCGATCGCGATCGCGCAGTGAACATGGGATGTTAGTTAAGAGTGAAGACAATGAGGATTTTAAGTCGCAAAGCGCTGGTCATCGACCGAGAAATGACCGTCCAATGTTTGAGCCTTCGGCGCCAATTCCATCATACTCACAAGTTTCGTCGCCGCTTCAGTCGCAAAAGATAACAAACATTCTGGGCTCGTGTCCTGAAGCCACGACAACAGAAATCATCTACCCAGAGCCTGCGTTTCCCTTGACCAGCGGTCGAGAAATGACCGCTGGTTAGGAGATTCGAAGGCTCTGTCTAAAACTCAAGAATATGGTTCTGCGCGATGATCATCCAAAGAAGAAACTGTAGATGACGTCATGTCTGTTACTTGGCAACCGGGTGACATAACCCGACGCACAAAGGACTTCGCTTTATTCACATTGAAGTTTAGCTCTCTGAAAGTTGGTTTAGTTCAGCGAATAATTTGGCATTTTGTAGCTTCTTGCCAAGGTTATATCGACGGGAAAGTTGCCCAAACAGTATCAGAAAGAAAAGTTCATCATTAGTTCGTGTGAATTGGATCAGTTGTGTTGCTTGGAATGGCAGACATGGATAGAAGCATGAAATTCTGAAGACTTTCAGGAAGAACAATTTTTAAAATATCAAATCACTAAATTTCGTTTTAAAATATTATATTTTTTCAATAAGGACAATTTCTAAGAAATATATTATTGTAAAGAGAGGCAAATCGTTCTTGTTAAAACCCATATTAGATATTTATTCATAAGGTTCATGGACGTTCTTGTGGGTTATATACAAAAGAAGAAATATTTACATTGTATGAATCGGACCTGAGATAAGAAATGTATCAAAGTGAAGATTACGTGCACAAGATGAAGTGTTCGGTGTGTCAGAGACGTGTATTACATGCTTAAAGAAAGGCATAAGGATGCGCGAGAGAGGACAAAATAAAATACTACAGCAATAATTCATCGTTTCAAGTTTTCGGGAAAGAAGGTGTCACTTGTATTGCTCGGGAAGAGTCTGCGCCTCATGTCGAGGCTTGTACACGAGCATGCAAAGCGCACGTGATCAAGTTTCATTCTCCACCAATCAAAAGAAGACGGCTTTGAGTCACGTGAGTATTCGCGCGGTTTCCAGTCCTGTTTCATCCTCCAACAAGCTGTTCACCCGATAACGCTGAAAATTAAGAAAGAAACGCAGAAATATTAACAGAATTGCAATATTAGTTATACGAGTGCATTCATCAACACATTTCGGTACGTCGTACAGAATACTGCGAAGGAGATCAATAAACGACTGATGACCTCCATTTTGCGCGGAAATCAGTGGAATCCCGATTTCTCGAACCTCCAAGGGAAACGAAAATTGGTTCGAGAAATCGGGATCGAAATATCGGCGGTAACTGATTACAGTGAAACAAATCCAAGGGAAACGACTTTGATTCGAGTTATCGGGTTTTTTTTAGAAATCGAGGGTTCGAGAAATCAGGATTCCACTGTAGTCGAAATATGCACGGATATTTTTCCGCAAACATCTTTTTCGAGAAGCGAACATTTTTTCGAGAGTGAAGTTTGAGGAAAACTGCGAGTCGAAAGTTCAATTTGTTATTGCATGCCCTAGGGAGTTAGTGAGTTTTGTTCGCCTTGGGCGTTAGACTGTTTTGAGGCATCCCACGTGACACCTTCTCGTCCAATCAAAAGTGGCACCTGAGTTGGGAGGTATAACAAGTGCTTATTGTGTTAGGCCACTGTTTAGGAGATATAAGGTCAAACGTCAAAGTAATTCTGTTCACGTTATAAAAAATTTTGCTAGTCTGTTCAAATCATTCAGTTCTATTCAATTTTTAAAACAATTTCTATGGGACGAAAATTGAAACGTGCGAACGTAAAACGCAAATTTTCGCTAGTTTTGGCCGCGCACGCGACGTGTTAGACAAGTTTTCTTACCTCGTTTTTGACCAATAAATCCCTGATGTAGATCTTGTCGGGGCTGGGAGGCACTAAACTTTGCAGACGAACTGCTTTTAGCGCTGTTGGCTGGCAGGAAATCAAATGGGTAACTTCTGAGCTCTGAAAAATAAACAGAAAAGATTCCAGTTTCACGGGTACCACGCACAAGCCGCAAGTGATTTGGCAAATTTCACAGCGCTTGCGATTTGCGCACCCAAAACGGCTTTGGAAAACTCGACATTTTTGCCGTAATACAGTCGAACGTCCAGGATTTTTCTTTCCGACCATGCGGTCAATACACTTACAGTCAATACACTTACAGTGTAACTCTTGTTGAAACCTCCCTTCAACGGCCACCTCCATACAACGGCCAGTTAAATCTGCCCCAAGGTGGCCGTTGTATAGAGGTTCAACTGTGTTGCCAATTTTGAACTAAATTGTGCAAATCACACAATTTTCTCGCTCCTTTCTTTTCCTTTTTCTCTCATTTTCTTGTATCACTGTCCTTGACTTTTCGTTCCCTTTCTTCCCGTTGGAAATTTTGAAAACTAGAAAAAACTATTTACAATACTACACAGTGATCGCTGTGTAGGCAAAATTTGCTACACCAATTTTACAAGAAAACGTTGAAAACCCTGGCCATTGCGTTCACTTTGGTCAGGATCAAATTTGAGCACAAGTAGACGCACGTTTTTCATCGTTTGGCCACCCAACGCAAGTCAACGCAAGTTTTGTTCATATTGAATTGCAGCGCGCGCAGGAGCATTGAAATGGATTTTCTGGCATCTTGCTTGCACTTGAGAGTAAACTTGCGACTCCGTTTGGCCACCCAACGCAAGTCTGTACGCAAGTGCATATTTCAAAACTTGCGTCTACTTGCGTCTCCGTTTGGCCAGGGCTTTAAAACAGGTTTTTCCCACATATCTCTGGCAGAATTGATTCAATTTTCAAAATGACGGCATTTTCGTCAAAATCTATCCTTTGCGTTATGAAGAGCTATTATTGTAATAATTATTGTTTTCAATGCAGCTTACCCTGTTGTTTTGATATCTTAGCCTCATGAGCCTTATTCTGTTTCTTGCTTCAGCAGCTCTGTTTAGTAAACAACAAGAAAAATATCTTAAGTTATTGCACTACACAATATTCAGGGGAGGGCACGGGGGGCTCCAGGCCCGACAGGCCCACCTAAATTTAAGGCCTGAATGGTGGGAAAATTTTTCGGACCCCCCTGCTCTTTTTCCAAAGAAGTTCCTTTCTTTTTTTCAAGAATCAACACATAAATTATGAGTGAAACATAATCCCAGAACAGGAAATTTGGCGAGTGAGCCCAACTTGATATGGTAAAGTGTGCACTGTGACCGAAGTGGTCCACATCGCCGCAGCTCATCCTGATTTCCATAGATGATGAAGTGACTAGGAGTATTGCTACTTCCCTGGATGGGATGCTAGTCCATCGCAAGTTACCTCCCATCATGCCCATTTTGTCAGGTATGCCCTGACAATTCGCCGGTACCCAGTTATACTCCAAGAACACAACACTAAGACCCCAGCCAGGTATGACAATCACCCCTTATCCCTGGGGGCTATTTTCCCCTGGGGGGACTCCCATATAAAAGTGACGGGGTGATCGCCGAAAATTTTGAAAAGGACCCCTAAAAGGTACCAAAATCTCGTTTTGTGGGTGTGGCTCGAATTCATTTTCACCCCTAACAGGTACCAATTCTAAGACAAAACTAGTCCCTGTTATATACATGTATATTTTTTCCAGCTTTATACATGTACCCTAAAAGGTACCAGAATAACTCTAACGGCAGTCATTTTAGATTTGAACACCCTAAGCGGTACCAAACCACAAATGTTAACCCTTAAAAGGTACTGCGATCACCCGGTCACTTTATATGGAGTCCCCCCCCAGGTATTTTCCATGCCTGTCAGCCCTGTTTGTGCTATGAACATGGATCCCCACTCCCCTTCTCTTGGAATCCTGAGTCAAGCAACTTACTTTAGTTGTCCTATGATCTTGGTATGCTTGTCACTCTCAACAACTTCCTCAATGGGTGGTGGTTTTTGCTGCCTTTAAAAAGTAGGAAATGACACAAATAAAATGTAAATATTCTTTGTTTTCATCTGACGTCATCTAAAATTCTAAACTGTTAATCCTACAAAGCTATTCTTTTTATATCTTCTAGACATGGAAATCATTAATCTCTATGCAAAGTTTGGTATCGATCCAGTGATTCTTTTTGGAAATAAATAAAGCTATTTTAAATTTGTGATGTCTCGGATGAACATGTTTCTGAACTGTCACAATAAACGGACATTTTTATATCATTTTTAAATTTTCAGATGTGATAATAATTTAGAAGTGATGTCTAAACAGATTCGAAGTGAAAGCTAATGACATTGACGGTAGAATCTACTCTACACATGTACTTGTTGTGCAATTTTATGGCGGGCATATTTGTGCCCCTCTGAAGGACACAAACATGGCGGCAGCATACTACATGTACATATATGTAAATACTGTAATTTTCTGAAAATTAGTTTGGCAATAACTCGGTTACAAAAAACGCTACAAAGCTATAATTTGGACAAAACATTTCTTTCTGCCAGTTCTTTTACCTGTTAATTTTCTGCTGTTGTTCATGCAAGCAAACAGTTTTTATAATGTCGATGAAAACCACCAATACCATAGCTGGAAAGTACCAAATAAAATACTTTAAAATTTCAATGATAATAAACACGGAAATTACTTTCGTGTTGACTTGTCCTGCTCCTTTAATCTTTTCCTTGCTGCTGACATTGCTTCACCGCATTCCTTAGAGGCAGGCTCATACTGTGAACAAACAAATCATATCAACAAGATGCTTGCAGCCATTAAACAGGAACTGAGCCAAAAAAGGATAGAACAATCTTAATGTGAGGCTCCAGAAAATATCCATACCCACCCCAAGGAAGATAATTGGAAATTCCAGGGGGTGGGGCTCGAATAAAAAATCCTTCCATGGAGGGTAATAATGGTATGGATATTTTTTGGAAGAAAGGAATCAAGGCTCTTGATTGTTCTTGAAAATGTTATTTTTACACTGTACAGTAATTAATATGTCATTGCTGGTAGTTATATTTGGGTGGAAGGCATTCAAAATGAAAGTGATAGCCAGATAAATAACAAACTGGGGCTGGAACATACTGGGAATAGCGCAGGCCAGTGGTACATCAAGTTTTATGATACATTTGTCTACCCAACATGATCAACATTTACTCAATGTAAATTAAATACCGCCTCCGAGATGGGACCGAGCCTGCAATTTTTGTCCCCAAAGTTGCTAAGCAGCCTGACTTATCCTAATATTGCATTATGCTGGCACCATTGCTTTCGGAGTACATGTACTCGTGTGTGCTTCGATGACGATTTGCCATAAACAGCACTAGTTCCCCTGACTGTATAGTTAACACATTGCTCAATAGCCAGATTCTCAGACGGTCCCTCTGACTCGGACCCTCAGAGAATCAGGCTAATTGCGAAGGGCCTCCACAGACTAGAGAGATACATGTAGTTATACGAAAAATGCTGAAATTGCAGTCAGGAATAGACATTAAAATCTAAGATGTGTTTGACACTGACTATTGTATAGAACGTTAAGTACAACGTTCTTAAAAAACTAACTTAAGTTGTCGACAACTATTTAGTTGTCGATCATAAAAAGTTGTTGATAACAAAAAAGCCAGTGTGTGATGCTAGTTATCGATAACTAAGGCCCTTAGTTATCGACAACTAGCTTGCTTGCTAGCTTATGATCGACAACTAAAATAGTTGTCGACAACTATCTCTCTAGTCCGTGGAGGCCCTAAGGTCTCTCACAAACAGGGGTATCAAATGGTCTTTGCGAGCATGCGAGCACTGCGCTTTTTTTGCGAGCACGAGCATCGATAATAGTTAGCCTTGCGAGCAGCGAGCACTCTACAAAAACTACCTTTATCAAAAACAGAGCATGCGAGCACTTGTAAAAATATGCGAGCACGAGCAAACGAGCACCCACTAAAATTTTGCGAGCAATTCGAGCAGAAGCCCAATTTTGCGAGCACTTGAAATTTTGAGCGACCATTCGATACCCCTACAAACCAATAATTAATCATGATTATGTCTTTCCAGCAAACATCCTTCATCAGAACAAGATCTTTTTATTTATTTATTTTATTTTATTTATTATTATTTCAGTCTATTAGCATTAACTAGTAAAACTTACAGCAAGGTATTTACTCCTCTGCTGTGGAGGTAACTTCTGGATCTCTTTTTTGCTCAGAGCTTTCCAGTTTTTGGCGTGAAATCTCTCGCTGTCATCATCTCCTCCGCCGGGACTTTTCTTCTCTATGTTGGGCAACTTAACACTGGATGACGATTTGTCCTGTTGGGTCAGTGAAGAATATACAAGTTTATTAAGCTTATGTGATCTGAAAATTTTATCTATCGACGCCGAGTTCAACACAAAAATTCAAAGCAAAATCCTACAATGTTTCGATAAATAAGCTCGAAAAGTGTAAATATGAACACTTACCATTGTTTAAAACATGTTAGTAGTAAATCGTGTGGCAAACGATCGAGTAAAATAGCATCAAAACTTCTTTACAAACAAAACACTCGATCTGCCGCCATCTTTTCTATCTTTTGCGCGAGAAGTTGTCATAGAAACTAAATGATTATCTCATCATCAAGACGAGGCGAGTTTACCGCTGATCATAAAGTGAGCGGGCGACAAAGAAAGAAACATGGCGGCTTTGTAGCAATGGAAGCTTGTTACAATTGACGTCTTTTACGGCCTTAAAAATGAAAGTTAAGGTCCTTTCAAGGAACCCAGCTGATTACATACGAGAGAATAGTTCAGATATTCACAAGATTCATCGCAATCTTGATCCTTCGTTGCATCCTTTCGAAGCACCGCGCGAGTACACACGCGCGCTGAACGCGGTCAAGCTCGAACGTGTGTTCGCTAAACCGTTTGTTGCTTCGCTGGACGGGCACACGGATGGCGTGAATTGTATTGCTAGACACCCCAGGAGTTTATCCGTGTTACTCTCTGGGTCTTGTGATGGAGAGGTAGGTATTTTTACTGGGTCTCTGTCTACCCGGCTGATTCATGACACGTGCTACAGTACGGGTGCTGCACTTGTCGTAAAATTGATACCCTCATCCCCCAGTGCCGGGAAACAGTGAGGAATTGACACAGACCCTGGAAAAATTACCCCAAAATCCCTGGGGAAAACCAGATTTTAAGTCTTATATCAAAAATTAATTTTATTAGACAAATCAGATATTAATTTATTAGACAAATCTTGTATGGTCATTCAGTTTCACTTTAACTTAAAATTCAATCTCAACTTGAACCTGTATAGGATGGTTGTCATTATTCACTAGTCAGTGGAAAGCCCTGCATCCTCATACCGAGGGAATGCAGGGCAATAGAGTACTAAAGTCATGATGTCACAAAAATTAAATTTGCGAAATTATGAAATTTGATCAGCTATTCAGAGGAAGCATGCCAAAAAACGTCCACTGGCCAAAAATGAGCTCTCCATTGTAATTTGTGGCTGAGATATGGGCACTTCAGGTTTTAATTTCTCCATACAAACCCTTGTAATTTTGCGTCTGTTCCTTCAGTTTAGAACAGGCGCAAAATTAGAGAGGTTTTTATGGGATGGTACCAAACTTTGAACCTCTATATCTCAGCCGCAAATTGCAATGGAGAGCTAATTTTTGGCAAGTGGACGTTTTTTGGCATGCTTCCTCTGAATAGCTGATCAAATTTCATAATTTCACAATTTGAAAATTTGTGACGTCACACTTTACCACTCTATAGCAGGGCATTTGGGTGGGTTTAGACTGCCCCTTCTGTCGCGGTATGTGGGGATTTCTGCAACATTAGATGCAGTATTATTAGCGACCAGGGACCATTAGCAGGGCTTCGGTGGGGATTTGCCTCTGATACCGTCTTGGATTAGGCACAGAGAGAATATCTTGATGTCTGAGCAAATGGTACCTAATACAAAACCAGCCATTGCTGAGATAAATATTAAAGAACCTCCCCTCATCTCAAAATGGCAGAATTTATCATAATAAATTATTGGGTTTGTATTTGGTGGGAGATGCGATGGCCTAATGGTTAGCGTATTGGACTCTGGATCGAGCGGTCCGGGTTAGAGAGCTGGCCGGGGGAATTGTGTTGTGTTCTTGTGCAAGATACTTTACTCTCACAGTACCTCTCCACCCAGGAGTATAAATGAAGGGTATGCCGCAAAATAAACGTCTATCACTTTTTTGGCCGATTTTCGTTTTTTACAGAATCAAGCTAATTTTTGGCAGACAGTCTTATTTTGATATGAGAAATATTGTTCTCGTTTCGCTGTTTTGCGCTTCGTTTTCGAATAAAAACGTATGCAAAAACCAAGGCGGTGTGTTTGTTGAACGAGAAACAAAAGAAACCTTTTGTTTGTCGCGAAGCGTCGCATTAGCCACTGACGCTTGTTCAGATACAAAGAATAATTCTTTAAAATTATCACTAAACGTCATTGTTGCTTCGGTGGCGCAAGTGATTAAAGCACGGGCCAACTGATGCAACCGTGTTATCATGAAGCCGGTTCGACTCGCAGTGCGGCAATGTTTTTTTTTTTGCCTTTTCTTTTCTTTCTTTTTTTAACCAAAACGACCATATATACAACTCGCGCTGTCAATGCTGGTAAAGTTAACCATTAAAGTTTGTGTCGAAATCTACCTTCGATAAAAAACGAAAATCGACCAAAAAAGCGATAGACGTTCATTTTGCGGCATACCCTTCAAATGGGTACCGGCGACAAAATGCTGGGGGTACAAGTGTAACCTGCGATGGACCAGCTTCCCATCCAGGGGAAGTAACAATACTACTAGTCGACTTCATGTTATGAAAACCGGGATAAGTTCTAGCAGTGTGGGCCAGGTGTTGGCCCAAGTGAGGCTTAGGGTTTCCCAATCCAATAATTATAACTTGTCAACTTCAAATAATTATTTCAGATTCGCCTGTGGAGTTTACCAAGACGGGAATGCCTGAGAACACTAACAGCACACACTGGTTTTGTCCGTGGCTTGTGCGTCAGTCCATCTGCAGATTATTTCATCTCTGTAAGTTCTAGTGGTGTACTGAAGGCTGAGCATGGCAAGGACTCTCTTATACCTTGATGGTGTTTTCCAGCTAAATGAAAATTGCTGCATGTGACTTGTTTTTTTTTACCACTGATTTCAATGCTACAATACGCGACCTTCGAAATCAAAATTCATTTGCAATCCCGGGGGGGCTACTTGACCCATGTTTGGGTATAGGGGTGCCGCTGAGGGTTTGAAAACCTGACCCTGTTTAGGACAACATCCTCTATTTTAAGACCCTGTTCAGGTTGTAATTCAGCGAATCCCATTTGACTGGTACGCGGCAAATTTGCATAATAACGTCTAGTCAGTCGTTACGCATAATTGACGGAAAGTGTATTGCCAACTTCGTTTGACTTCGAAGGTCGCGTAGCAATGAAATCAGTGGTAAGGAGCTATGTCAGAAGTCATTTTTTTTTGTGATGTACTGTACAAAAATGTACAAAATTTCCTTGAAAGTGAAGGAAATCTCAACAGAAAAAAAGTCACCAAATAGGTCATACATGTAATAAACCAAAAAGGAACAAGGATGGTTAAGATTGGGAAAGATTAAGATGGATTACAAATGACGGACCTGAAAAATTTAAATCTTTCAGGATGTGCTTTCCATGATCGGATGCATGTACATGTACTATACTACCCATATAACCTAATCCTATTGTACAATCCACTAGATTTAGTAAACAGTTTAGTCAATTTATTGCCCACTCAAGAGACAGTTACATGTAAACTCTAGTCTCCTGCAGTGTACATCAAATTATTTTTTTATGTGTGATCTAGCTGATTTATGATTTGAGATACATGTACATGTAAGCCCCCCTCCTCACTGACCAAGAAGCCCCCTCAAAAAATAAGCGCCTATATATACATGTCGCTTTTGTGTTTTGCACCATTTCAACAACAAAGCGTGTTTCCTGTCGTCTTTTGTCAATGAACTGACAGTCATATTATTATTGCATCACAGGTCGGTGATGATAAAGTTATAAAACAGTGGAACATGGCACAAAGTTTTGATATCAGCTCGCAGACTTCACAGGCACCAATCAACACAATCATTGGCAAGGTATTGTGACAAAAACGATTAGTAAGTCATACTAAAGACGCATCTGTACATGATTACATAAAATCTGAAATTAAATATTCACAAATATCAGTGAGAACACAAACACTGTGTATTGTTTCATGTTATACTTCAGCACTTTCCTGCTGGTATTTGTGAATATTTTACTTCAGATTGAGCCTAACCCTGTACAGATGCGTCTTTAGTCTTTTTATTCAGCAGTCTTGGTTACGGTAACTCAAAACTGGACTATTCAGGATCGCAGAGAAAAGTCTGGATAAGTCCGGAAATCGAAGTTCAGCCTTAGCATGTTAAAAAAAAAATTGTGGTAGTTTAAAAATCCTAAGGAAGAAGTTCAGTACCAGTAAGTTTCTCCAGACAGCCCTCTTTGTAAAACTCGGGTGTCAAACGTCAAATTTTCAACTGGCAGCCGTCCATAAAGGGTGCAAAGCAGCTGTCAATTAAACACGGTTGCCATGGAAATTGCCCCAGCTCCTGGTCACGTCTCAGGGGTGGGTGTGGGTGGGCGGGGCGGGGGGGGGGGGGGGGTTGGGGGGGGGGGGGTTGATGAAGGATGTACTTCATGTAAGTGTAGACTGCAAAACAGTCTGTATTTTAGCGCAAGTGTCGGACTGAATGTGGCCTGAAAAGGATCTGGGGTTTGTGAGGCTCACTTGTGGATTATAATTTGGCGCTTTGCGCCTCTCAATTCTCGAGTCATGCATCAATATCTCGAGAGAGAAAAGAGAGACTGTTTTGCAGTCTAATGTAAGTGTCACTTGAAGTGATTCGGAGAAGCCGGAACCAATCAAATAAGCGGATGAAATTCTTGTCAAAATTTGGACAATCCAGCTTTTCTGAAAAGGCATCTCTTTGTTGGGCCGTGTTTCTGGAAGCTGTTTGTGAGAATCTTGTGTAATAACTGTAACACATTGTAAAGGAAACAGACTTTAAAGGACAGGCACATATTCCCAGCATGAAGTCAACCTCCCGCATTCAATTCCGAGAGGGAAACTATATGAAATAGAACCGCGCGTCTAATCACTTTCTCTGACTTAAATGTTAGATCTTCCGTTTTACTCGATGACCTTGGCTGGGACTCTCTGGAGCGAAGGCGTTCAAAGCAACTAGCAATTATTCTGTTTAAGACTCTCCATAATCTTTCTCCGACTCGTCTGAATAGTATTTTGAAGCTACATCCAGTGTCCACTCGCCTGACAATCTAAGAAATTCGAAATACAACCTCTTCGTTCCTAGACCTAGTACTGAAGCAGGCAAACGAAGTTTTCAATATCGCGGTTCCGCTGTAATTAATTTAATACACGGCTCGATGGAAGAGCATGCATGTGAATTGATACCGTGTCTAAATAAAGTTTTAATTACTACAACTACTACTACTACTAAAATGCTTCAAACAAGACAAAGTTTATACGATGTTAGGGAACTTACCGAGTGAGATACAAGAGAACAAAACAAGGACAAATAGTACGTTCATCGCAATGGACTTCAAAGTCTTCACAGCCACTCCTTTGCCTTTGATTCAGCAAAAGGTATAGGTAAATCAGAAGCTTTAATATCTAGATAGGTGATAAACTTCTGGTAAATGTATAATTCGCGACTTCTTCTGGGGTCACGTGACACTCATATTTTCGTGACAAACAGCGACGCGCGTGGCCTGGGATATTCTTGGTTTGCATCTGACGTCATCAAAATTCTAAAATCTAAACTGTTAATTCTACAAAGCTATTCTTTTCACATATTCTAGACATACAAAACATTAATCTCTATGCAAAGTTTGGTATTGATTCAATGCTTCGGTTCGCAAATAAAGCATTTTGAAATTTGCGATGTCCCGGATTAACGAGTTTTTGAACTTTCATTTTTAAATTTTTATACGTGATAATAATTTAGAAGTGATATCTAAAGAGTTTTGAAGTGAAAGCTAATGATATTGATGGTAGAATCTACACTACTTCTTGTACATTTTTATGGCCGCCATGTTGGTGTCCCAAAGAAGGGCACCAACATGGCGGCTGCATACTAAATACTGTAATTTTCTGAAAATTATTTTCGTAATAACTCGGTTATGAAAAACGCTACATAGCTATAATTTGGACAGAACGTTTCTTTCTGCCTGCTCTATAACCTGTTAATTTTCTGATATTGTTAATGCAAGCGAACAGTTTTGGTAACATTGATGCAAACCACCAATAGGACGGGCCATTGAGGTTGGGCATTTTTTTAGCCTGATATTTTTTCGAAAATAAATGCTTTGCATGAATTCTCTTTCACTTGTTTGCGAGATATGTCTTTGCCTTGTTTCCGGGTGTTTAATACTTTATATCACCAAAAGTAACAAAACAAAAAAAAACAGTGTAAACTGATGTTTATTTTTGGCAACCGCGTTTGATTGACAGCTGTCTTGCACCGGCGGCCATCTTGAAAATTTGACGTGCATAAATTAAGTGGAGGGCTGTCTGGCAAACGTATATACTACTGTACCCCTTGAAGATTTCTAAAATTGTCCCAAACAAATCGTTGAGCAGTTCTGTCCAAGCTACATAACGCAGTTATTAGCTAGAAACTCAGATCTGCATAGCAGGACTAGTCGCCATGGAAACTACAACCTAGTGTGTCCTCGTTACAACAGGGAATCGGAAGGGGGAAGAACTTTCCAAGTCAGTGGAATAAAGCTGTGGAACAGCATCCCTATTAATATACGGAAACGAGACACCACTGGTTCTTTTAAGTCTGCACTAAAAAATATTTTTTAGCTTAGTTCATTTTTATATATAAATTCTAATTTGTTCTTTGAAATTCAATGTACATATTTTTATCATAATTTTTAGTACCCATACTCGTTTATTCTATATTGTAATATATTTTAGTCTATTTTAAATTTTGTAAATCATATTTTAGACCATTTAAATTTAGATACCTAGGATCGAGGGCCACTAGTTTATCAGTGTTTAACTGTTATGTGTTTACCCTCGTAAAATAAAGTTGCTTACTTACTTACTTAGTTCCAAAGTTCGCAGACTGTCTGGAACATTTGCGAATTTACCTAGAAGGAATTTGCTATACAGTCGAATCTCTGAGCGGACACTCTCGTAAGCGGACAGCTCTACTTACGGCCGCCTTGACAAAACCGCGTTTGAACTCTAGATCATTAACAAATTCTGTATTTACACATTCCCGTAAGCGGCCAGCTCCAGTTGCGGATACTTTTCTGCTTCCTGAGGGTGACCGCTTATGGGAGCTTCAACTGTATTCAGATTATTATTATTATCCCCCGTGTTATTAACCCTTTCACTCCAAGAGTCAAACCTTGAGTCAATAAATGTGGTTGTACCTTTTGAGTCAGCGGATGAAACGCTAGTATGTGACCATTGAAATGAAAGCTACTGAGCAGTACTTTCATGTGGTACTGTTTATTATGCTATACAAGGTAGTTCTAATTTTGAATCTGGATGAAACCCTAGTATGTGACCATTCAAATGAAAGCTATTGAGCAGTACTTTCATGTGGTACTGTTTATTGTGCTGCACAAGGTGGTTCTAACTTTAAGTCTGTGAATGAAATCCTAGTGTGTGACCATTCAAATGAAAGCGATTGAGCAGTACTTTCATGTGGTATAGTTTGTTTTTGACAATCTTGCAAAATGAAATTCAAGATTTTTTACTCAATTTTGAACTTGGCACTCTTGGGAGTGAAAGGGTTAATATCATAAGTTTTTTGTTTTTCTAGAATCTCTACCATGGCATTGATCATCACTGGAAGAACTCTGTGTTTGCGACATGCGGAGAGCAAGTCGACATCTGGGATGAGAACAGAGCTGAGCCTGTACGAAGCTTCACATGGGGTGTGGACACGATACACAGTGTTAAGTTCAACCCCATAGAGGTACGACTAACACTGTACCTAAAGGAGCTACGTCACGGATGGTGCATCTTCGCCGTTCACAATCCGTCTTAATCCTCTCCATCCTCAACCATCCTTGTTCCTGTTTGGTTTATTATCACCTCTTTGGTGTTTTTCTACCTCAGTAAACTATTATTTTGAGGTTTTCTTCAATTTGAAGGTGATTTTGCACTTCGCAAAAATGACTTAAAATATCGTGACATAGCTCATTTAAATACTATTTTCGGCAATTCTGTTACACACAAACTAGTCTTGAAATAGATTGAAACCACTATATAATGGTTTCAAACCAAAGAAAAACATAAAACAAATACTAGGAAGCCGCAATGAAGTGCGGATGGTCAAAATTGGACAAGATTGAAACGGATTGCGAAAAGGTTTTAAAACTTGAAAAACGACAGCCCGACGTTTTTCGAGTTTAAGTCCATTTGTATGAAACATGGTAAATAATGCTTAGAAATCATCTGTTTGTTATGTAAGTGAGATTCCTTCTTTGAATTAATATTTCATTCACATGTTTGAGTTTAGAGCTCGTAAAAAATAATACAGGGAAGAATAGCAGTACTGTCACGTGGTACTGTCTGTTTTTGACAATTTTGCAAAATGAAATTTGAGACTTTTTCCTCAGTTTTGAACTTAGCACTCTTGGGAGTGTAATGGTTAAACACACTGTCATTTCGTACCCAGACCCATCTACTCGCCAGCACGGCCTCCGATCGTAGCATTATCCTCTACGACATGCGCGGTTCCACAGCACTGCGCAAGGTTGTCATGGAGATGAGGAGCAACACGGTAGCCTGGAACCCACTCGAGGCCTTCATCTTCACCGTAGCCAATGAGGATTCGAATCTGTACACGTATGACATACGCCGCTTTAACCAGCCAATCAACGTGCACATGGATCACGTGTCCGCGGTGCTTGATGTGGATTACGCGCCCACTGGCCAGGAGTTTGTGACTGGGAGTTTCGACAAGACTATCAGGATTTTCGCGCGTGATTCTGGGCGAAGCAGGTAACGTTTTTTGTTGTTTGTTTTGTTTTTTTTTTTTTGCTCCAGAGAGTGTGTGAGCTAAAATTACAAAATATATTTTTTGGAGTTTTTTTGTGGATTCTAACTGAACTTTAATGTAATTATTTTGGTAGGGAAGTGTACCACACTCGCCGTATGCAGCGTGTGTTTTGTGTGCGGTATAGCGCGGATTCGACTTACGTTCTCTCTGGAAGTGATGAAACAAATATCAGGTGGGTTGAATGCGTCTTTGAATGTACTGTATTCTATTTTGCTTGCATTGGTAAAGTGCGCAAGAAAGCCATGTCATGATTGGTTAATGGGGACTAAAGCAGCCATGACGGCGACGGCAACGGCAACGAAGAATAGGTTTAATGAGCAGTACAATGGCTCTGCACGTGCGTTTTAATTTTGGTACATTTCTTTGCCTTCCTCTGCAAAACAAAAACGTCAAATGACCAAATTCACGGTATTATGGAGAACGTGAACACGCGACGATTTATTTTCCTTTCTCTATCTGGACTTGAACTGGACTCTGGACTTGAACTCTGGACTTGAACTCTGCCCTACGACGAGTTCAGCTCCTGGACAATTTCGCTACAATAGACTAATTGAACGTTTTGGAATAATCGCGAAGTAGTTTATAGGAACGCAAATTCACTTTTTAAGTGACGTTTTTCATGGCATTGCGTCGTAGTTGCTTAAATCCCCTAATAGCAATCAGAAACGTGTATTTCACGAGGGCGTTCAAGGTAGATTTTTACATTTATTTGATATGAGCTGCTGATAACATTTCTTATTCCTTTTTCAGGATTTGGAAAGCTAACTCTTCACAAAAGTTGGGAGCGGTAAGATTCTCACTCCCGATTTCAACGTTTTATTTTTTCTCAATACTTACTCAAACTCATATTTATTTTTTACAGCTAGCTCCACGAGAAAAAGCAGCGTTCAGCTACAATGCTAAACTGAAGGAAAGATTTCAACATCACCCCATGTTAAAGAGAATAAAAAGGTAGAGAATCCGCTTAATTCAACAAAGATACTTGCCGTGCCGTTGCAGTCGATTAAATGTTGGACTAAAGGCCCGATCAAACGGTCAAAACATTTGCCACAACATTCTCACAACAAATGTTGTGAGAATGTTGTGACCATGCCGGTCAAACGGCCACAACAACCTCACAACATTTCAAGAACAAAATAAATGTTGTGACGATGTTGAGACAAAGTTTAAATTAATTCAAACTCTTCAATTAGTTTCTAAAATAGTGTCCCCAATTAGTAGATTTCGTTCTGCTATGTGTTTATTGACACTATAATAAAGTTCATTCAAGTTCATTCATTCACAACATCTCACAACATCGGCTCACAACAAATGTTGTGAGAATGTTGTGACAAATGTTGTGACCGTTTGACTCGTCCACACTAATGCGTTTTCGTTTGAAAACCATATTTTTCGATGCGTTTTCGCCTATCATCCGCACTACAAAAACGAATACATTTGAAAACGCAGCCCTATCGTATTAGTGTGGACGGCGAAAACACGCTAACGTCATTCACATAACGTGAATTTCGATCCAGTCTATTTGCGTCTATTTGTCGCATGCGCCGATGACTGTTGCAGCGTTTTCGAGCGTTTTAGTGTGGACGGGGAAAACGCTGCGAAAACGATAGTGTGGACACGGAGCTTTTGATGCGTTTTCGGTAAAAACGGAGCGTTTAGAAAACGCATTAGTGTGGACGGGGCCTAAGTTTTGGGTTTCCCATTGCTGCTAAGTTAGGCCCAGTTCAGACGCCGTACTTCACAAGAGCCGAATCAAATTCGAATTTAGGCCGACCCAAATTAATTTAGACCGGCTGAATTGATTCAGACGCCGAGCTTAATTCAGCCGAACTTAAATTAATAGGGGAAAATTGCTGTTATATTGAAAAATACATTATAATAATTCATGCATTTGTTTCGGCTCATGTGAAGTTCGGCGTCTGAATCAAAGCCGGTCCACAGCCGTTATTCCCGGCTGAGCCAGGCGGGAAGAACGAATGAGCCGATCCAAATTCATTCAGCCGTTCTGAATTGATTCAGACGCCGTACCTCACATGAACTTAATTCATCGAATTCGATTCGGCTCATGTGAAGTACGGCGTCTGAACTGGGCCTTACATGTAGTCTGTGACGCGTAGCGCAGTGGCTGGAAAGTTTGGAAAACCAATAAAAGTTTTGTAGTAACGGTTTGATGCGTAGGATTTGTAATTTTTATAGTATTTTGTGGTATTCTTAGGTGTCTCCGATTAGTGGGCCTTATTAGGCACGCTAGAAGACACGACACATTAATAAAGTTGTTATTATTATTATTATTATTAAGCCGGGATGAACTAGAGTAGTCGACAAAAGTTGAGAGATAAGAGTTTGAACGAGTGTTCTTCAACTCTCGCTGGCATCATGTGCCTGTCAAACAATCGAAACCTCTTGTCAACAGGCCATTTCCGAGTTGCCGTTTGCCTCTGTTTCAAAACGAGTCATGGTGCACAACCTTTCATATGGAAATGAGTTTGATTTGCAAGATAATGATTGAATGTGGAAGTAAAACTCATTTCCATATGAAAACTTGTGCACCAGGACTCGTTTTGAAACAGAGGTAAACGGCAACTCGGTAATGGCCTATTCTCATGAAATTTAAGTGGGTCAGTTCAATTTCACGAGACCGCACAACAGTCGATGAGATCCCACGCGAGAGGACGATCAAACGAGAGCGAGAGTTCGAACTCTGGTTTTTGTTTGATCCCAGCTAAACAGAACGTTCACGCGTGGACCCCACGCGTGGACCTCGCGACACGCGCGAGTTGTTCTACTTGTATGTTCCAGTATTTCCTTTCTCTCATTTTCTAAGTTCGTGTTGTTTTGTTTTGCTCGTTTTAGGCATCGCCATGTCCCCAAGGCCATATTCAAGGCTGCCAAGGAGAAGAAGGTTATGATGGCTTCAGTAAAGAGGAAGTATGTACTATTTTTCAATCCAAATACCGTATATCCCAAATTTTCCGAGTTGTTCCGAAGATTGCTTCACGCGCCCATGCATCAAAAACTATCGAGTTCGCAAGTTCTTGTACTTTGGACCGAGTTTTCTCTTTCAAATGATGCTTATGTCTCAGATAAGACGGCCCGGGAAAACCTTTTTCTTGAAAAGATAGTTCAAGTTTATGATAACCTCGATAAGGCGGTTTTCAGTTCCGTGTAGTGAAACTAAAACCAGTATTCACTCTGGCCAATCACAATAGACCAAAGGTAAATAAGGAACCAATCAGAACTCGAAGCAAATACATGTAACCGGCGCCCAGCGCGGGAACACGCGTGCGACCAATTTGAGTCTGGCATATGATTGGTTAAGAAAGTGGCGCGAGATTTTCGAACCAATCAGAGAGCAAACGCAAAGCAAACGCATATTACATTCGACATTGCAGATTCCCCCGCATGAGCCTCGATTGCAAGCTAGTTCCAGTCCAACCGTGAGAATACGAATATTGTGTATTGAAAAGCCATCTAAGGGTAATTTTAATTTTATTTTCTAGGGAAGACAACCAGCGGCAGCACAGTAAGCCAGGAAGCGTACCACGTGTTGCAGAGAGAAAGAAACACGCCGTTGCTGTCGTTGAGTAAAACAAAAGAATCAAGAAAGCCCGCCTCCGAGAATCGACTGAGCCCGCGGTCAGTTTTCGTCCAAGAGGTTGCTAAGTAACATGACGTACACTTATGACGTCATGCTTACGTGTTGACTTTCGTAGTGCTCGTGTTGTGTCCGATTGGATAACGAGCATCGGAAACTATTCGGGAACGTCAACGAAGATTTGCCGACTGGACGAACGAAAGACGAAGAGTTTACAGTCTTAAGGACGTTCGCGCCCATTGCTAGTGCGCATCCTTACTGCGCACGCTATTCATGCCGTATACGCGCGCCACGTCATGCATCCAGCGCGCGCGCTGCGAATTGAACTGGACAAATATAGTGCTGGAGGCCGCTTCAATGACTTGGCGAGGATTTTACTCTCTTGGATGCACGGTGACCCCTGTTTTTCTTTTCATAGATCACTTCCTTTACTGATTCTCTCCATTTTAACAAAAAACAAACAAAATCTGAACGTGAAAAGTTTTGATTTTTTCGCCTTTTCTACTCATTTGCGATCAAATTTTTCTACGAATTTGGGTGTTCATTACTTACAAGTATCCTTCTGTAAGGCTAATTTTACATGAAGGAATGACATCAGCTACAAAACTTTACTCAATAGGCCTATTTGCGTTGAAATGAACACATCAATCTTATCTAGAGTTGTCCATTTTACTTTAATTTTTGCTAATAGCAGTGAAGCCGATATCGCTTTTCATGACCAAAACTTCTAGAAACACTACGATCTTCAATGCGCTTTATATCCGAAACGAGCACGGTGACCCCTAGTCCAGTCCCAGAACTCTCTCTTACCCCCGCCCATGTGGACCCTATATAGGGCGGGGTAAAGAGAGAGGTCAGGGACTGGACTAGGTGACCCCCCAATTTTTTTGCCTTTCTGACATGAGTTGGTCATTATCTAACTGCAGCAAAAGTTTAAAAAAAATCTGAACGTGGGAAGAATTGGGCGCGAACGTCCTTAAATGATGTGTTTGATAATTCTGCGGTGCAAGGAGAAATATCCTGGAATTATAGATTAAAAACAAGGAAAGTTTCTTAGAAATGAAATTTTGGTCGGAAAGTTTTGTGTAAGCCGAGATGAATTGTCTTTGTAATGAACCATTATATTTATTTTAACAGTCTCTATATCATGGCCGTGTATGGTGTTTGTTATGTAAGTGAGATTCCATCTTTGAATTAATATTTCATTGACATGTTTGAGTTTAGAGCTCGAAAAAAATAATACAGGTAAGATAGCAAAAAATAGCTCCTTTAAAGGTGATTTACACCAGTCCGTACTGCGCAATCTCCGCCCTGCAATGTTTTTGAGTCCCATACGAAGGAATGTTTTCTAGCCAAAATAAAAATTCCAGGACAAACTTTACCTTTTTCTTAATTATTAACGCCAGATATCCTTGCCAAACAAAAATAACGAGTAGAAGAACCTCGACATTTTCCCAAACCGACATTTCAGCTCATCGAGCATTCCTAAACGTAATGATCGTAATGGCGAACTCAAAACTTACAATTCACTCCATGTAGGCTATCACCGAAGTGTAACATATCAACAAATTCAAAACAAAAATGAAAACAAACCCTGAGGCTGCGCAGTGCGGACTGGAAATCATCTTTTGAACACCTAATCATCCTCGTTCCCAGAGCTCCTCGTTTTTTTTCTTTGCGCCGGAAACGACTAGCCCTGGTCGCAAGGAAAAAATGAATTTTTTCATTGGCTGATAAAAAATGAATGCGCAACACGAATTAATGAATGGATGTACGGAATTTTCGGACATCCGGTAATGGCTGAGACCAGAGCCTCCGTTTCGCCAACCACGTGACCAAAAAAAACAGAGGATCTGGGAACGAGAATGACACCGAATAAAATAGCCCTTTTCATGGTCAACCTGAAATATTTGCATAACAATACAGCTAAACATAGAAGCGAATAGTTTTTTTTTAGAATAACTAAATATGCAACTATTTTAGTCAAAGTTTGCCGTAAAGATCGTAATCCGATCTCCCTGTTGCTTATGCGAGTCTACTCTTTATTAATAGAGAAAAGTCGTTTCACAATTTTTTCTAAAAACAACGTAAACTAAAAGAATTGTAGTTCTTCTACATTTTAAAACTGTTTTTATACTAAAAGAGTTGAAGGAGTTCAAGAACAACGATGTTTTGCAGCTTGTGCCCGAAATTGCCTCGCTTCTATGTTCAAGTGTATTGTTATGCAAATATCGCAAGTTAACCGTGAAAAGGGCTATTGCTAGAGCAGGAAACTGAAAGATTAACGATATTTGGGGCCTGTCAATGTACTTTATGGACACGAACATTCGTTTTAATTTAGAGTAACGCGCTCGATTTGACTGACATAAAATTTTCCAGTGAAAATAGATAGCAATAGATGAGACACTTTTGAATAGGAGCCAACACAAATCGCTCTAATTGTGATATATGCAATATCACGTATCTCTTTTCATGTACCTGATACGAATTTCTATTACGCCAAGATATCGAAAATTAATAAAGCGAATGTTGTAGACAATTTACTGAGTGAAAAGTTGATTAGGAAAACACATTTGTAAAAGGAGCCGATTGTCAGAATAATATCCAGTGACAAAAATACATTGTCCGTCGTAATTTATGACAAGTCTCGAATAATTAATTTGTCGAGTCTCTTTTCACGGAAAAAAGCCATTTGTTTGGAGTAATCCCAATATTGAAATGATTTATCCCGACTTTTGAAGGATTCAAATAAATCATAATTTGAAAGCTTGGCACACCCACTGCCATGCATCTGGTCGAGTCGCCTTATTGAAGTATATGACACGGTTTTCAATTTCATTTTGCAATACTAAATAGACTTTTAATTTTAGTTGAAGATATTTAGCATAAAACACTTTAGCTCAAGCATGGTCTGATGTGTCGGGTTTTTTTTTGGTGCGTTTTTGAGGTATTTTAGCGTTCTGCGACTATTGTGACACAACTGATTAAGTGAAGCCACGCAAATTCGGCAATTTTGAGATATGGAATGCGAAATTTTGGTCGTTCAGGATTTTCGGCAAAAAGAGGTATATCTCGCGAGGTATTAAAACTCGAAATTTTCGAAGATTTCTTTCAGAAATTTTATGTTCCGTGACGGTGATTTTAATACCTGCAGGAATTCAGTTTCGTTTTTTGCTCGAATGGATAGCGCCCCCTTGTGTTTCAATTGTGTTCGGTTTAATATTTTGACCGAAATCCATCATTGTTTGGTTTATAGCTTAGAATCAGTTTATACTCATCATTAAAAACGTATCCAGACTTTCTATGCCAGCTTGTTTCCAATTTAAAATGAGATTATTCGAAATATCACATAATTACAGCACGGTTTGCTTAGTATTAAAATATGAGAACAAAAATAAAATACCAGAATATTCAAGTGATATTTTTAAATGCGAGCTCTTCTGAAATTGAAACCCACAGGGTTGTCTTGTTTCCATCCTGTTTCTTGAATAGAAATCAGTTTTAATGTCTGTAGCAGTCGTTGTGGAGGGTCTAGTTTAGTCTAAGTCTCTGAATATAAAGCGAGACTTCGCGACATTTGAGTACTCAATCATTTTTGGACCGGCGCCAAATGCATGCATCTATAAATTATGAAAAACCAATCTTGCGAAACCCATTTTTAGCCGCGTACCCCTTT
The DNA here is from genome assembly GCA_029204205.1 of Desmophyllum pertusum. Lineage (NCBI taxonomy): Eukaryota > Metazoa > Cnidaria > Anthozoa > Scleractinia > Caryophylliidae > Desmophyllum > Desmophyllum pertusum. The sequence goes on from MU826864.1 coordinate 497,408, forward strand.
GCGAAACGTTTCCCATTCATAAGATGTCGCAAAATTTCACTGAAGGGGAATTAACTTTGACATTTCGGTTTCTACCGACACCGCGAGCTCGTCTTGTTCATATCCGTTGAGCCCTACACCTGTTTCTTCGTTGACTTGTACTTCATTCCATTTGTAAACATGTCCAGCCATTGTTGAGTTATTTTATGGCCGCTAATGGTGTCACCCCAGTGGTTAGTTTAGTCGTAATTTTCCACCGACTTGAAACACGCGTAGATTGATTAACGACAGGGCGCTTAATATTCAAACTAGCTGGGAGCTGCTCGATGTTGCAATTGTTAAAAAGTCATTTCTCTAAACCAACACTGACTCTTTCATCGACTGCGGAAACCTACCTTTCACATCTATCCCAAGATCTTCATTTTCAGTTCGCCTGCAGGGTTCTTCCTCGCCGTTTGAATAGGTCACGAACTTTTGCAGAGCTAGCTACAACGTAGCTGTCACTGGCGCTCAGTACAGTACCAAACATCTTCTGCGTTTCCGCATTGTGAAACCGAAATTCCTGGAGATTCAGTTTCGTCGAATAGTTGAATAGTCGCTTCAATCAGGAGGTCGAGCAAAAAGCGTGAGATCGTTTAATTTATGCTCAAACTACCAAACGCGGGGAATAATTTTGTCCAATTTAAATGCGCGTTCATTTAAATAAGGAAAAAAGGAGTTGAGTACATCTTCAAAGCAGATCCTGTTATTTGAACGAATTTTCGTATCGGCATGAAAATCACAGTGGCTCGCTTGATTCTCGCGTTTTGTTTACACGTTAATATGACATTTGGACGTTGGAGGAGATTCAAAGATGGCAAATTTATCATCGGGGCACTTTTCCCTGTAACACAAGGCCCGCAGTGCAATGTTGTGCGAGGCGAAGGGCTGCTACTCGCCGAGGCATTAGTCTACACTATCAACAACAACAGCAATGTCTCGTTGTCCACCGATATGGATTTTACGCTCGGTTACGATATCAGAGACTCTTGTTCAAGCCCTGCACAAGCTGTGAAAGAGGTGTTGGATATTCTTGCTGCAGAAAAAGGCGGCTTTTCATCGGGGAACTGTTCATTAGCTGAAACAGGAAAAAGTTGTGGAGTGATTGCATTTGTGGGTCCAGATCTTTCTAGAAGTGCTATGGTGACCAGTGGTGTGTTGAGCACGTATGGAATACCTCAGGTAGGCGAAGTCTCCGGTTTTTGTTCTAAATTCTAAATTCTTTACATTAACATTTTTAAATTATATGCAAAATATTTTAATTAAAGAAAAAGAAGCTAGCAGAACAGATTTCGACATGGTTAAGTAACAGTTTCGTAATCCACCGCAGAAATAAAAATATGTCAATTGCAGCCGATTTCTAAAATAGTTTTCGATTTATATTTCGGTAAAAAAAAAGAAAGAAATGTAAATTTGACTTCGGTGTGTTATTGTAATGTACTTTATGGAGAGCTTTCGGATTTCGCTGTCAAAACTTTCCTCGACTAACGCGTTTTTGCCTCGGGGTAATTTGTCGAGATATGCTATGACATGGTTTTACGTCAATGTCTTAAAAGCTCGTTTGAACTTTTAGGTAAATGATATGATGGTGTTAGTTCTCTCTAAAACAAAACAAGCTTTGAATCTGATCCGAATTGTGTGGTCCACTCGCCGCTGGAGAGGAATATAGATATATGTATTAAACTCAGAATCGAATTCCGGTCGATTTGATAGCGTTTTCATTGAAGAAAAATTGCAAAAAATAAAGTCCGCATTTGAGCTTGTCTGCAAGCTAAATATACGGCGAAGACAGAATCTATTCTATTTTGTCGGCTAGGATCTATGAAAAAATGCTTCATCCGGTTTAGTTAGTAGATTATCTTGAAAATCCCGGCATTTTAATGACAATTTTTCCACGAGCAAGTTTTTCATTTTTTTTCGGCCCTTGTCCAACACAACAGTGCAGTTAAGTGAATTTTTTGGTTGTTTTAGAGTTCAAACTTTATTTATATTCCCGCAAATGTGTTCATTGTTTTCATTTGGTCGATTTGCGTGCAATTCGTGGTAGACGTCATTTCGAAGCGATTTTTACAAAGTTTTTCATGTTGTAAGCGCTATAAATTAATTAAAAACTAGGTATAAAAATCAGATTTCAATTTCTTCCATAAAATCGAGTAAGTAAGTAAGATATGTGTAGGAAGACGAAATAAGCTGATGATTCAGTCGTACGTGAGAAGAAAAGTGAGTGATGCGCATTTTGGATAGTTTTAGTTCCTAATGAAGGCGGATGTTTTCACTATCGATTAGTTGTACTAAGATGATCCTCTCGTTTTAATTCTATCGACACGTTTTTCATTAGCATGGGACATGAAAAGCCTATGCCAATTATGTATTGCCAATGTGGTTTATTTTATCAAAATATAGTCTACTGACATCAATTTGAATATTCGGACACGATGGTAGCAGCTCATGCATGCCGATTCGAACACATTTTATTTTATTTGAAAATTTGACAGCAAAATTGACACATCTGGCGGGGATTCAAAGAAGCTTTGTCATCAAAAATGACAAATTACCGGGAATTATGTGAAGATTTACCGAATCTGTATGTATGTTTGGATATTTCTTTTAAATTGTCTGTTAACAGCCGACTCTAATATCTCACGTTTTTGCGTTTCTGATTCATTAGTCGCTTCCTATGATGATCTATAAGTTTAGGATATGAAATATTTCCCGTGGAGAATATTGGCAGTATACTGCTTCAAATAAAGTGAAGCCAACGTTTCTGTGAGAATAGAATTATATCTTAAAAAGGCTTTGATATGTTCTTGCATTTCTATATTGGCGCATTTGGTTTTGTATAATTTTTGATATTTTGCGTGTTGCTTTTCCTTGAAAATTGTAGCCTTTTTCATATTTTCGTTGTTTTCGAATTCAATTTCATTTAAATGGCTTTCTTTGCCGTAGAGTGGTTTTAATTATTAAAATCGTTTACACTTAGTAGCCTCGGGAAGCCAGGGAAGCCTTTCAAATGCAAAAAGCCATTTCAATCCCCCTGCTGAGCTGAAGCCTTTGAATGGCTTCTTATATGACGTTAAAGGAGCTGTGTCACGATATTTTAAGTCATTTTTTCTAACTGCAAAATCACCTTCAAATTGAAGTAATACTCCAAATAACAGTTTACTAAGGTAGAAAAACACCAAAGGGGTGATAATAAACCAAACAGGACAAGGATGGAGAAGATTAAGACGGATTGCGAACGGCGAACTTGAAAAAATTGGCCAATCTTTTCAAGATGCGCCATCCGTGTTTAATATAAAATGGCGGCTTCTTTCGACGAACTGTCTTCAAGTATTTTCGTGACAAGTTGGAGATTCTCTCTAATTTTAAAGACACAAATAAGTTTATTATACCAATTTGTACATTAAAAACGGTTAAGGGCGAGATCTTTATCCAAACCAACAGTATCATAGCGATGTTGTGGTTTATTTTAAGTAAACAACAAATTTGAAAAAATAATGCAAGAAACAAAAACATCACTGAATTGCAAACCTTTTCATCTATTGGAAACCGTGCGTGGCCTTTGCCTATCCTTGCATGATTTTATCATTTAATAATTGATAATCATCTCATATATACGTCACGATATTTTAAGCCATTTTTGCGAAGTGAAAAATCACCTTCAAATCGAAGAAAGCCTGCAATTAACAGTTTACAAAGGCAGAAAAACACCAAAGAGGTAATAATAAACCAAACAGGAACAAGGATGGCTGAGGATGGAGAAGATTAAGACGGATTGTGAACGGCGAACTTGAAAAAATTGGACAATATTTTCTGTGACGTAGCTCCTTTAAATTCCGATTATAAGCCTTGGGCTCATTCTTGCCCAAATTAAGGCGGGGGTACACGTGAATTTCAATGAAATTTTAAGAGGTTTAAAGAAGGGATAGAAGGAAATTTTTTTTGGAACAGCAATAGTTTGCCCATGAGACAGGTGATGAGAAAATGGAAAGTCATCAACCACAGGATATTATATTTTATCTTTTTTTAATCGGGTTTATCTTGATGGGTGTAGCTCAATTCTCAGACTGAACTAATCTTGAATGATCTGACACCGAGTGGTGCGAGAATTCACATCTGAACTGCGGGTAGAGTGTGAAGTAAAGAAATGATCTGTATGGCATACAGTAAAGACTACTGAATTTACACTCTACGATTTGTCCGTCCAATTTGGCCACTCAGGCCATCTCCATAAAATGCTTTGTTTCCCATCGCCCGACCGACCCAATTTTTTCAAAAAGTTTAAAAAAAAAGTTTCTGATTCATTGCCTGCGCCCTTTTCTCGGGTGTTTCCAAGTTTAATATGTTTTGTTTACATCTTAAAGTCACTCTGACATATAAATCAGCCCAGTAATGACGTCTTCGAACACTTTTCAGAGTGATATCGGTTCGTTGCAAAATGGTGGTCACGGGAAAGATATAATCAAGGCTCGCTTGGAATTATTTATGTATAATTTATCAATATTTTTTTTACCGACCGACCGACCCACTTTCACGAGAGAGAGGGCGATGGGAAACAAAACATTTTACGGGGATGGCCTCTGATTTGATTTAAAAAATGACCGAGCAGGCGAAAATCGGGCCCAATCAGTTTATAACAATCTGTAGCAGCGCCACAGATTTTATAAATCGGGCCGATTTTCATCCTTGCGTTATTCCAATAAAAGAGAAATCGGGCCGACAAATCGTAGGATGATAAACATGGTAAAAATAGATACTAGTCGAATTAAACTGTTTTGTAATTGACATAGTGTTGACAGTACTAGTTGCGAGTCTAGAAGTTTTGACTGTTTTTCACTTTTTTGGCGTTGGAAGATCCGGTGTGTTATAGTAATTATTCCGGCCGCCGCCTTCCTTGCAAATACAGTTAAAATTTTTATAGTTTGCCCTGTTGTTTCCTTAAATGATGAAAGTAAAACCATAACATCGTCTTGGGACGTAATTTAAAGCTTTTCATAGTTTGCTGGGTTTTTCTTAGAATTCGATGAAATGGTTTCTAAAAGTGTTCATTTGCAGTGTTTTTGTTATGACTGCAACCATATCAAAACATGTTTATTTACTGCAAAATGCTTTTAAGGATACAAGTTTGAGAAAACCAGTTAAATGATGCTAAAAAAGCCATTCAATTTCTAGTAACTTTGGGAAAAACTAGTCATTTTGGTAAAAGAGGTCATTCAATTTCTAGTAACTTTAGAAAAGCAATAAAATGCTAAAAAAAACATTCAATTTCTAGTAACCAGCTTTGGGAAACCAGTCAAATGCTAGAAAAAGCCATTCGATTTTTAGTATCCATGGGAAAGCATGCAGTTAAGGGGCGGACCATTAGATATCCCGGGAGGGGGGTAAAAAAATTCCAGTGCATGATAATTTTTTCCAGCCTGAGTTGTCTGCAGGATTTTTTTTTAGGAGAGCAAGCTCTGCACGAATTTTTTTTTCACAGATCTTCTTATATATACATATGTTCCAGTTTGCTTGCAGGAATTTTTTTTTGATGGTCAGCTGCTTGCAGGATATTTTTTTTAGACAATTTTCCTTTGCAGGAATTTTTTTTGGGTAATTGTCACCCCCCCTCCCGGGATATCTAATGGTCCGCCCCTAAATGCTAAAAAGCCATTCAATTTCTGGTAACTTTGGGAAACCAGTCAAATGCTAAAAACAGCCACTCTAGTGACTTCGGGAAAGCAGTTAAATAGGAAACCAGTCAAATGCTAAAAAAAGCCATTCAATTTCCCCCACTTTTGTTATGACGAATTGAAGGGATTAGTTAACACTGAGAATATTAAATAACAATCTCGTGTTAAAAAAAAAACAATTACTCTAATTTTTGATTAAAAATTGTTCAATGTCCTCTCTTCCTTGTGTTTTCTACTATGTCATGGATAACGTATCTCAGTTGAAAAATGTAGCCTAACTTTAAAGTGCCCATAACCTTTTTTATTTTATTTTCTCATCTGAATCTAAACATCACCCAAGGAAATTCTGCGAAAAAATTTTGCCATTTGCAGAAAACGCGAATTGTTTATGAATGTTATAAAACTTTCAAATTTGCCGCCATTTTGGATCACCATTTGCTTTAGTCTCCCCTGGGTCCTTCTCGGTTCACAAAGGATCTGTGACGTAGATTAAGGAACACGTGACATCAGACAAAGGAACTGTGACGTAGATCAAGGAACACGTGGCTTCAAAACAAAGGAATTGTGACGTACATTCAGGAAAATGTGAGCCCGTCGGCCTTCTTACAGCGGGACGGGTATACCAAACAAAAATAGGATTTTGCAGATTTGAAACATTCATAAAAAATTCGCGTTTTCTGCAAATCGCAAACTTTTTTCGCAGAAATTCCTTGGGTAATGTTTAGATTCAGATGAGAAAATAAAAAAAAGGTTATGGGCACTTTAAAAATTCGTCTTTCGTAGTCCGTCTCGACCTTCTCCAGGTTCCTTTTCGGTTTATTGTCATCTCTTTGGTGTTTATTGTCATCTCTCCTCGCTGAACTAATATTTTTGGGTGTCCTTCGATTGAAGGCAATTTTGTTCTTCGCAAACAGGAAATGACAAGGGGCACCCAACGACAAAATTTTCCTGTAGGTGTCGGAACGTCGCTTTTAGGTTATAATTGTGCTTTTTGTGCAGTTTAATGACTTATTTTTAAACGCTAAGAAAAATGTATCTGTTCGGATACGTTAGCTGAACTTTCATCAGAAAATTTTAGGGATTGAAATCTTATTACCCCAATTTATGAGCTGCTTTTGCCTTTCCGAAAATCCTAGCTGACATTTTTTTGTACCCAAAACGACATTTTAATCTCTCCGAAAACAAAAGACATTGATTTTCCCACATTACGACATTTCCCTAAAGAAAACTCCAGATTTTCATCACATATCTGAGGCGATTAAGGCCTTTTCCGAACAGATATGCCACCGAAACGATCCGTTGAGTGCCCCTGAGATGACTTAAATAAGTCATAGGTCGTGACTTGAATTTCATTTAAAGGGACACTGTCCCGACGTATTTGCTCAAAACTGTTATAAATGCACGAAATGGTCCCTAAATCTATGAAATAAGGACTTAATAAACTATAACTAAATGATAAAAAGCAATTTCTTCAAGAAATTCCATACTGCAACACAATTTTTGCAAAGTTTCAAAGATTTCCGAGCCAAACTTGAAACTTTGAAAAACTGACATCCTGACGTTTTTTCAAAAATCCATATTGCAATCCATTTCCATCCTCGCTGTCGCTATTCATCCTCACTTCCTAATGGGTTCCTGTCATTTGTCGAGTGCTATTCTACAGAATCAAACCATTATTGATCAACTTCCTATGATCTAGATATGTTTTTGAGCTTCCTAAAATCATGCTAAAATCAGGACAGTGTCCCTGCGCGGTTGCTTTTGTGGTGTTTCAATTTAAAATGGCATTGCTTTGTGACTGAGACAAAAGACCTTCCTGTTTATCAGTTAATTTTGTTATTTTTAGTTTGACTGTTTTAATGCTATTAATTCTATAAATATACCGAAGTGAATAACAGTTTATATAGCTTAAGTTTATTTTTACGCTGCCCACGCGGTACCGCCCATCATTCTAGCGTGTCAACAACAATATTGAGTTGGTGTTGTGTTAATTCTTGGTTTATTAGCACAAACTGTTTTCTTTATGCATACTATTGGAATATTTTTTCCTGCACCGTACCGTACATTTTATTTCACTTTCTGCTTCATGTTAGTTATAAAATTGTCTGTTGTATTTTTTGGCGCCAAAATTGGCGTGTGGTCTGGAACCAGCCAATCACAGAGCTAGGATTCGATCACGTGATTAAAGTGGACCGTACAAAAACCGCACATAAACAGTGGAATTGTACCGGAAAAATCTCAATCTTGAAAGAGCTAAATGGCCTGAATTGAATCGTTAGTAATATTTTACAAATTTTCATTAAGACTCTACGGATGTGATGATTTTTACTCTCAGCAACTTATGCAAATTAATTTGACTAGGATATAGCTGATCGAGTGCCAAAAAAACATTATCATCTCGTTGATGATTTTCCTCTATTCTCATCACCTGTCTGCTTGGCAATGTATTGATAATGTAAGGTGATTCATTAGAAATTGAAGGGATCCGAAGCAGATCGATTGATTGATTTTTACTGAATTTATTCTTAGCGGTGAATCTGTTTTTCTTGGAAATAGATGTGCCATAACTATACATAACCAAGAGAGAATGATCTGAGAGAAGGATTCCCCGTGCCCCATGATAATTTTTTGAAATATATTAATAGTTTCGCGCAATGCTGTGAAAGTTATTTTTATTCCCTTCTGATTGAGGCTCCGACGTCACGTTACTCGAACTGAGCAATCAGGTAGCGCTCTTAAAATAGCTCAGCTATGGACTGGAAGTTAAAAATATATTTCCAAAATTATCATTGGAAGAGACCCATGTATGGGGAGGGGGGGTGGGGGGGATGCTTCTCCTAGATCATCCTCTCTTGACATACCGTAAACTGCTGCTTATAAGCCCCCCCGGTTATAGGCCCATCTACCTGTAAACAAAAAAATACATCCGATTATAACCCCCCCGGATATAAGCCCCCCCTAATTTATGTTCCAAATATTGAAATTAATTCGATTTATTATGACGTTTTAAAGCTTAATTTAAAAACCAGTAAATGAAAAACGTATTTCGATCAACACTGTTGTAGCTCATTTCGAAACGTTTCTTTCATTCCGCTTATAAGCCCCCCTGGATATAAGCCCCCCCCGTTTATAAGCCCATCCAAAACCCCTTACGAAGTTGTATAAGCCCAGGGCTTATAAGCAGCAGTTTACGGTATAGGTAACTAAATTTTCACTATTCAATTTCTCTTCCCAGATCAGTTATGGAGCTACAAGTTCACTTCTTAACGACAGATCCATCTACAGCACGTTTTTTCGTACGTGCCCTTCTGACAAACAATTTGCGGCGTCGCTGGCAAGTCTCGTCGCTTATTTTGGATGGTCTTGCATTAATATCATTTCTTCAAGAGACGGTTTTTATCGTGGCGTGATGGGCAGCCTCAAACGAAACCTAAAGAAACATAATATCTGTGTTGCGTTACACGAAGTACTCACCGACGGCGAAATTCCTCGCGTGGTGTCCACGATTAAACGCCGTAGTAGTGTCTCAGTGAGCGTTCTTTTGGGAAGTGAGGATTTTTTGGCCAATTTTCTCGACGAAGTACAGAAAAATAATCTAACGAAAAGAGTGTGGATTACAAGCGATACACGAAATGACCACTTGCGATTGGCTAAGAGTTACGGTGACGTCATCGACGGGATGCTTACGATGGCTACGCCCGAAGAAGACTTGGGCGAGTTTAAAGCTCACGTCAGCCAATTATCGAAAAACATTTCAAGAGCGTATTGCGCGTGGCTTGAAAAAGATAGCCGCTGGCCCGAAATCTGTGGTCGTCATAGCAAAGAGAATTCTGTTGGTTTACAGGGTTTTTCATTGGTTAAAAGTGCTTACGTCATTAATGCAGTACTCGCAATTATTCCCGCACTAAAGCATGTTGCTTATTGTGCCTCCCATGCCCATCAATCAAATGGTTTAAACTGCCTGGCGGGAAATTTTACCTTGGAACACGCTCGGAAACGTCTTTTTAGAAACTTAGAACGGAATCCGTTTAGTAACAATCGAGGCATCAGTGTGGCTTTTGATTCAAACAGGGAATTAAACGCAGTATATGACGTCATAAACTTACGCGCGACAAGTGATAAAATCTTGGCGCCCGTTCGAGTCGGAAAATGGACTCGGGGTCAGAGACTGGTAATGAATGAGAGTGATATTCAGTGGCCTGGTAACGAATTCAAGGTCCCTTATTCGAGATGCGCCGAGCGTTGTCCGCTGGGCAGCTATACCAAATATGGTGGCTTTGGGGCATGCTGGTGGAGCTGTAACAAGTGCCCTTACGGGACCTATAATAGCAACCACACCGCGACACTCTGTAAAGTGTGCCCAGAGGACCAAATGATAAACGATCTCCAGAGCGGCTGTTTGGACAAACCGCTGACCATTTTAGACATTGGAGACTTTATTGCGGTTATTCTACTGTCCGCGTGTGGCCTGGGAGAGATACTTACGTTGTTTATTCTTGGTGTGTTGGTGCGATATCAAAACACGCCTGTTGTCAAGGCAACGAACCTGACTTTCACAGTGTTATCTTTGATTGTCCTTCTTGCTTGGTTCTTAAATCCCATTCTTTACATCGGCAAACCATCGGACGCCATTTGCAAAGTGAGAACTGTTTCGTTCGCTGTTTTCTACACAGCTATCACCGCTGTTCTACTAACAAAGACCAACCGTCTGATTAAGATTTTTTCCGCCATTAAAAAGCATTGTTTTCTCAGCAATTGCTGGTACGGATTTCTGACATGCGCACTGATCCTTGTGCAGCTTGCGTTGAGCGTGTTCCACCTTCTGGTTTTCCCGCCAAAAGTCACCTACGACTACAACGTGGCGGACGCGCTTGCCATATCATGTGACCAGAATTTGGGCGTTGATATTGCCTCGCTGGGCTATAACACCTTGCTGTCGATCACGTGCTCGTACCTGGCTTACAAATCCCGTAATCTACCTCGAGCTTACAACGAATTTAAGTGGATCTGCCTCAGCATGTCTACAAACTTTGTATCGTGGCTGGCCATCTTGATTTGCCGTCACGTGTCAACTCGTGGAAAACTTAACGTTATTTGTACAATTGTTGCGTTGATTTTAGGCGCGTATTCGATGCTTGTCCTTTTGTTTTTACCCAAAGTTCGCGTGATCTTTTTCCGACCTGAGAAGAACACAAAAATGGCCGCGATAGAGAGTACGCGCCGTTATTCCATTGACCAAGCGTCCGGTATCGATTTGTCACCGATTCAAGCACTGGGCTCTCGACGAAATACATCCCCAGCATGCTTAGCGCTTCAGTTTATGAACGGATCGGTTGCTAAGCTACCAGTTGTCAAGAACAGCCTGGGACCGAGGCGTTCTCATGGCTCGATTATTACAACGATAAAGGAGTTGCCCGAAGAAAGGAAATCAAGTGTTTAACGCGCTTTCATAGCTAGGGAGTTTAAAGGGACACTGTCCCAACGCATTTGCTCAAAACTGTTATAAATGCACGAAATGGTCCCGAAATCTATGAAATAAGGACTTAATAAACTATAACTAAGTGATAAAAAGCAATTTCTTCAAGAAATTCCATCTTGCAACACAATTTTTGCAAAATTTCAAAGATTTCCGAGCCAAACTTGAAACTTTGAAAAACTGACATCCTGTCGTTTTTTCAAAAATCCATATCCATATTTCCATCCTCGCTGTCGTTAGTCGTCCTCGCTTCCTAATGGGTTCCTGTCATTTGTCGAGTGCTATTCTACAGAATCAAACCATTATTGTTCAACTTCCTATGATCTTGATATGTTTCTGAGCTTCCCAAAATCATGCTAAAATGAGGACAGTGTCCCTTTAAGCAACCACGACAGCAACGCCGAGGACAACTTCGATTAAAAAATTAATTTATATTTTACTTCAGAATTTCGTGAATCTCTAGTTCCATTCAGTTTGTCCCAGAGTATCCTCATGCAGCGGCAGTATTCACATCCAAAGAGAAACTTCAAAAATGTTCCGTTGCGGTTCACGTTCTCCGAAAACCCAAAATTTGATCATTTCACGTCGTTGCTTTGCTGAGGACGGCTAAGAAATGTACAAAGACAAAAACGCACGCGCAGAGCTATTGTACTGCTCATTAAATGATAGTGTAACGCAACACCGCAAATGCTCAAGAGTCACGCAAGCCTCGTTCATCTATTGAACTCTCGTAGCGTGACCTTGGGCACTCACGAGAAGTAAATCCATGATCTTGAATTTGTTCAGTAGCTTATAAGTCATAGGCTTCTGATTTGTTCCGGTGAATTGTGAATTATAAAACCGGTTTACTTAACATGATCCTTGTACAAGCTTGACAGGAGCTACTTGTTTTACCTGTTTTCATGATCAGTCGGTGGAGGTTAGTTTTAGCAAGAGAGGATGATCCAGGAGAGAGGTTCCTTGTGCCCCATGTTAATTTTTGGAAATCTATAAATAGTTTCGCGCCATGCTGTGAAAGTTATTTTTATTTCCCTCTGATCGAGGCTTTGACATCACGTTTACTCGGCCAATCAGGTAGCGCTCTTAAAATAACTCAGCTATTGACTGAAAATTTAAAATCGATTTCAAAAGAGACCCAAGTATGGGGAGAATGCCTCTCTTAGATCATCCTCTCCTGGTTTTAGAGTATACTGCAACTGAGCAAGCAAAACCAAGTCACAAAGGTAGTTAATTAAAATTCATAGCAAATCCTAGAAATTTATGTTATTTTATTTTACAAGACGTAACCTTGTGTCGATCATCTGTATGATTGTATCTAATAGAAGTAGTATAAATAAACTTGACTTCGCTTAGTAAATAGAATCTCCTTTCTGATCGCGAAACATTGTCTGTTCTTAATCAATGGAAACGAGCTAGTGTGTTATATCTTCTGTTGAAATGTTCCTTCATTATGGAAGTTGATATTTATTGTACGAAAAACGATTTAATATTTCGACCTTGTGACTGAATGATTTAACCCTTCGCTACCAGTTTCTGTGGATGAGATCACTCAAATGAAAGCTATTGAGCAGTACTTTCATGTGGTACTGTTGTTTATTATGCTGTACAAGGTGGTTATAACTTTTTAGTCTGTGGATGAAACCCTAGTGTGTGACCATTCAAATGAAAGCTATCGAGCAATACTTTCATGTGGAACTGTTTATTATGCTGTATAAGGTGGTTAAATCTTTTAAGTATGTGGATGAAACCCTAGTGTGTGACCATTCAAATGGAATCTTATGAGAAGTACTTTTGAGTGGTAATATTTGTTTTTCATCATTTTCCAAAATGAAACTTCCCGATTTTTTTTACCGCAGTTTTAAACTTTAGCACTCTTGGGAGTGAGTGGGTCAATGAGCCTTTGATGGCACAGAAAAAGTGCCAACAGTCACAACAGACATTCGACGAAGGTGGTCAGTGGCAGCGGTTGATCCATTGCGCACGCGCATTGTGTAGTCCAGCATGCTGGCTCGCACAAGTTCGGTTTTGTTTTTCTCGGGTTGAAAGAAAATAATTCGTAGCCGAATGGAAAACATGCACAAAAGCATTGTAAAGCCCGTCATGATAAGCGCAAAGCATAGAACTATGCTTCTGTTTTCCACATCACTATCGTAGTAACAAGGCACGAAGATTATCCAAATAACACAGACAGTAAACATAGTGAAGCCAATCAATCTCGTTTCGTTGAAATTCGCCGGCAAATTACGCGCTCTATACGCGAGATACGTCGACGGTATAGCCAGCACAGCGGCATACCCCAGTATGATCATGAGCAGTTTGTTCGCCTTCTCGCCGCAATCAACACCGACGTACGTGTCGTAATAGTGAAAGGTTACTTCCGGCGGAAATGATAAAATCCATGGTATGATGGCCGCCACGATTACCAAGGTGAGGAGAACGGCAATATGGAGCTGCAAGCGAATGCCGAATCCGACCTTACTAGGGAGTGTTTTGTTTTTAAAAATGAGCAATAAACGCCTGGTTTTTGTCAGCATCAGCGAGGCCCAGAATGTAACAACGAATCCGATACAGAACGGCTGCGCTTTGCAAACAATGTCGGTGGCTTTGCCTATGTGTAACAGAGGAAGAAGGAACATGCCCGCTATCATGAGTAAAATCAGTAGTGAGTACTCGCGGGTGGAGGCCTTCACAACTGCGCTATTCCGATATCGATAAAACACTCCAAGAGTGAAAGCTGTACTCAAGAATCCAAGACCCGAGAAAGCTAAAATCGCACTTCCGGTTTTCGAATCCCATTGTAAGTACACTTCCGGTAGCTTCAAACACCGCGTGTGATTTTCATTGGAGGTAAATCCCAAGGGACAAATAGCGCATTCTGATTGGCTCGTTCTCTTTGTAATGGCTCCAAACGGACATTGAACACACTTCCAGCAGCATGGTAGATAACCTTGGACTTTGTAGTACCCAGGTTCGCACGGTGAACTGCAACGCGAGAAAGGAACCCTGGGATTCCATCCGTTCCACGAGATGTTTGTGGCGTTGTGGAAATGGAGTTTGCGCGTCGCCCAGTCCCAGGTTCCTAGCGTGACAAACTTCTTGCCTTGCGAGGAGACTGGGTCGGGCTGTAAGCTCTTAACTAAGTAGTTACCTGTTGAAAAATATGAAAAAAAAAATACTAAAAATATACTAAAAATGCTAAAAGTCCTTCTCAAACTCATTAATAATTCATCAAGTTAAAACATAGGAAATTATAACCGTGACGGAGGTTTGGACAACCGGTCTTAATTAACATAGATTTTTACGATTTTATTTCTCCATTTACTCCTTAGTTTTAGTTTCGATTGAGAAGATATATCAAACACTCGAGACAGTGTTTTATCACATTTCCAAACACCTCAAATTTCGTCAAAAATACTCCGCTACTAGCGTCGTATTTTCAACTCTCTTCTCGGTGTTTGGATATCCCGATGAAACACTGTCTATCGTGTTTGATATATTACTTGACAACAAATTTTCCTTTGTCCGTTTAGCTTTCGTTTTCGCATTTTGTTTTGGAATGCTTATCACCATTTATTTTTCAACTAATGGCTCTTTTTGTTTAAAACGTGACAAGGACAACAAAGAAACGATTAACGAGGGAAAATTTGAGCATCATAAAATTTGACACTAATTTGAATAATGTCGCAAGTGAACTTTAATATGATCGAATTGTAAATAGTATTTTGGCATTTGCGATAGAAATGATGGTTTTCTGCTATATTGTAGTTAAACCAGCTACCCGTATGGCCTTTTAAGTGGAAGATTGAGGAGAAAAGACGTTATGCAACGGAAATGAAATTGCACACAAATGGGTTTGTGATGAGTTGCTGTGTTTTGTGTTAAATTACACAACAATTTATTTCGTTGTCCAGAGCTCATGCGGAGGTTCCCTGCATGCAAGGTGACCTTGAACGTTAAGCGAAGGTAAAATTTAAAGTACGTGAAGGTATTGTTCGCCTCTCTTTTCTTGTTAAATTTTATGTCGACAAAAATATGCCATAAAGAACTATTGCAGTGTATACGTTTTAAAATTGACGAAAACACGAGATGTGAAAATAATTCCTTGTCAGTAAAATTAAAATAAAAAGGAAAACTTTGTTATTTTAAAAATTGGAATTATTCAGCTGTTTTGTGTCAATTATGCAAGCGAACGAAAATTGTAACATGATACCATTTTTCAATAATTAAAACAAGCGTTTTAAATGAATTGTTTGGGAAAATTTAATTTCCAAATTAAAAAAAAACCTGCTCATATTTGGATTCAAGAGGTTTTAAAAAGGATAAAGCTACTGTTTTCTACTTGCAATTGTTGCAATGAAGCCTTAATAAGAATCGGAATAGGAAAATGGGTCTCGTATTGTCAACAGCTAGTATTTACACTATTTGCACAATGTTATATTAAAGCGCTCATTTTTTTTTCATGTTTATCTAAGTAGTTCTAACAGCGAACGCCTCTTAAATAATAATATACGAGTTATATTTGTCCAGAGTGCTATTAATCAATGAAGGTTTTTAAGTAAGGCCATTTTGATGTTTATTATTTTTAATTAACATAATGAAATTTTCCACACACCTTTAATGTCGCCGTACTTGTCAAATACAATAGGGAAACCCAGTTTACCGGTAAATGACAAATTCTTGATGTACGTCAAAATGTCGGACGGTTTGACTCCATTTTTCACACTGGGACAGTCCCCATTTGCAAGAAGACCACGTCCTTTTTGCATTTGATTATATTATCAAGAGCTAAAGCTACCGAATAAACCGCGTCCATCACATTCGCGGCTTTGTTCAACTGTAAACTCGCAGCATTTGGAAGTACCTTTCCACCATTGCAACTCACATGATACAACGAGCAATTTTGTTGGCTTACTTTCGTATGGTTTGCACTCTCTCCGCAATTATTTTTCGTCTTTTCTTTATAACATCCATACGTTCCTTGCCAGAAATCGTCAAACCAGGGATTATGCATGCTTTTCAAAGGTGTCAACTCGGCCATGTGTCGTTCAAATTTCTCTATGTTGCCTTTGCTGGGTACAATGCCTATCATACCACCGACTGTTGAATCTCTAAACGATAAAATCGACTTCTTATCTCCCCACGAATCTGTCCCAATCCAAGTTTTTCCAGCCAAGTTTTGCCTTTCTGCCTCTTCTAAGAACGCAAGCGCGTTAGGAATCTCGCAAAACAGCACCACAACCTTTGCGAGTTTATCCGCCTTTAGCGCGCTAACAATACGCGCGATTTGCGCCTTCGTCTCCGGAGTGTGTAGTCCGGGTGAAAAAGTTCGTCGATAGAAATACAAACATTTCTCGTCTTTATTTCGCCTTTAAACGCTTCCAGACCTAGTCGTCCGTAATCTTCGTCTGTCGCTATGGTCGATACATAGCTCCAGTTGTAAAAAGTTACTAAATCCGCCATGACTTGAGCTTGTACGTAATCTGGTGGAATTGTTCTTAAAAACGACGGGAAATTCGCCTTGTCGCTAAGGGAAGGACTCGTGGACGAATAGCTGATTTGTGGCATGGATGTAACGCCCAACACATAGCCCGCCGCTTTCGATATTTTCGACCCAGCACCACCAATTACAGCAATAATAGAAGAATTAGAACAGGTTTTGTTGTAGAATTTTCTCCCTTCTGTCGACGTGAAGTCCAACGCATCGCTCATCGCGAACTGAACTTCGTTTGCACTGTCCCGTATATCGTACCCCAGTGTAAAGTTGGCGAGGATTTTTGTATTGTTGTTAATTTCCTCAATTGCGAACAACATCGCTTCGACCCACATTAATCCAAACAAGTTCATTCGGTAGCAATTGACGGTCTTTCCGCGCAGAGATGTGAAGAGTTGAAAACGTCTATTATCACCGTGACATTTCGTCCCGTTTTTCTCGCTCAAAAACACTGGGAATAAACCACCGATTATGAAATCGCCGTCCGAGTTTTGCGCCCGTTTTGGTGATCTCAAACTCTGGCCGTTTGCACATGAGGCCTTAACAACTAGATTTAAAACAAGAAAGCATGAAATAACAAACATAAAACAGCGAAATTTTCCAGAGTTTCTCTGAAATCGACGTGTGTAAGCCATTAGAAATCTCCGCTGTATCTTGTGGGTTTCTCGTTCATTTTATCATCTTTCTAGCCAATATTTATATGGTTACCTCTTGAGATTGTGTAGCTAAACAGCCATTCGTAGCTTGAAACATTTGTGTAATCTGCAATAAAATATCCGTGTCAATCCATTGTCTTGTCCCACAATAAACTTTCTATTTCGTCTCTATAGGAGATTCGATAACAAAGCGAGCGAAACAATGGTTATGTTAGTATTAAACGCTTACCTAACCGAATCAGTTATGCCTGTTCACTGTGTAACTGTAACTGAACTGTGAAAAAAAATTGGGCAGAAACAAAAAGCTTTTTTTAAACGCATTTTTCAGCCACCTGTATTTTGCAATGATTAATTTGAAGAAAGATTTCCCGATCTGTGTACATTTGTTTTCGGTGATTTGAAAGCTGTTTCAACTAATACCTTTATTGTTTACTTCAGTTGCTTTAAATTCAAACAGAGAAATAACGCAGGGTTTAGGTAACTTAAATGGCCGCCTAATTTCGTCAAGTGCCATCCGATACCATAGGAATTCTACTAATTGAACTGAATTTGCCCTTTGTAACTTTCTTTTATTTTCTGTATACACCCATTTCAATTAATGTTGTCGGATAGAAATATTTTTAAAAGCCCGCAAGACAAGACCGAAAGGTAGCATGGGTAAAAGTAGAAAACTGCTGCACGCACCGAATACTAATGAGAAGTAACATGAAAAACATTATTTCTAACGTTTCCTTTTCGTCAGTTAAACCTGAAGAAGTAAGCTACTTTTAGCCAAACTAAATTTTAGCAGAATCAGCTAGTGAAAAAACATGAAAAAACAAATTATCTAATTCGGGGCAAACCAAATGCATCACGTGCGAAATAAAAACTTGTAGATTTCTTGTCCACCGATATGCAAATTCTAATGAATACCCAGACTACCATTCGGTCTTGTCTTGTAGGCTTTTCGCTTCAATCCGACAACGTTAATTGAAATAGGTGTATACCAAATTAACATATCATAAATCCTGTGAGCTTGGACTTAATCCGTTATTTTCCATAAGCTTACGTTTTATACAGACTTCTAAGCTTTGAGCTTATCTTTCAGTATTTGAAAGTGTTTGAATAAGGCAACTTTTTAAAGTTTTTTATACAGGCAAATTGAAAACTTCAAACGTGACTGTATGCTTCTCGACAGATTTGCAGTCCTCTGAAATTGCCATAGATCAGAAAAAAGTAAGGGAAAAATTATTGTCAAACAGGAAAAGTCAGCGAATTTAGTATCTGGTCAGGAAATTCTAAATTTCTTATCAAAGTCAGGGAATGGTCAGCAACAAAACATCGCGGCCTCTGGCTAGCCTCGATTTTCCCTTAAATCTGATTGGCAAGTAAAGTAATGAAAGAGAAACGACGAGCAAGCTCAGAAAATCGGGTCCGACCTTGGTGCTGACCAAAAGGATCGCGGCCTCTGGGTGCAACTTGGTAACCTGGCTCGCATCTCAATTCAATATGGCGTCCAAATAAATCCAAAACAAACGCTCTTTGATTGTTTATGTTGTCGACTTTTTATTATTTAATGAATCAGCTTGATTGTTTAATGTGCGACGAAGCTCCTGACGAGGCCTTTGTAGTGAAAATGAACAATTTTTTTTTTACAAAATCTCTACGGAGAGAGTTCCATTCTCGACCCCAGAGGCCACGATCCTTTTCGTCAGCACCAAGAATCGAGACCTCTGGCCGGAACCAATTTGTTGGACATGCGCAGAGTACTTGTTCTGTATTATCAGCCAATCAGATTTGTCAGATTTGACGGGAAGTCCGAGATTCGCGGATTTCCGGTGTTGGAACCGGCCAGAGGTCTCGATTCTTGGTGCTGACCAAAAGGATCGTGGCCTCTGGGGACGAGAATGAGAGAGTTCCTTCGCGAATTTTATTCATTGCATCGAATTAATAGGATTAAAATGTTGTTACTATATTTTGTCGCCTTTGTTGTAGTGTCATTCACCAAGAACATTTGGTAAATTTTATAAGGATAATTAATATTTTACCTCGGGTCGGGGGGGGGGGGGTACTCCTCGAAATTTGTGGGGGGGGGGGGCTGTAATTACCGCTTCTTTAAACCCTTACCCGTTTTCAGACCAGACTATGCGCTTTTCCCTACATAATTTCAGACCTGACCCTTAAAAATGTCCCCCTTTTCAAGCCAAAATTGCAAGAATCTATACCCTATTTCAGATAAGCAGGGGAAACATACCCAATTTGAGACCAAACTGTTCAAAAGCTATAAAAATACAGCAAAGAAAGGCTGACTGTACGGTTGGCCGGGATAAATGTGATTATATTTTCCAATATGTCGTGAGACACGGCCTGACTTCTTCCTTGAAGAAATCAGGCCGTTCCTGACGAAATATTGGAAAATATAATCACATTTATCCCGGCCAACCGTACAGTCAGCCTTTGTTTGTTGTATTTTCATTCTTAAATTTGCTGATTAGATCCACCAGGGGCCGGTACCTTTGTATTGTCTGTTGGCCCTTTCAGAATTTTACAAAGTTTTCAAAAGCTATACCCTGACCAAAACGGCTTAAACCATACCCTTTGGGCGGCAAATGTCTATATAGCTTGGGCGGCAAATGTCTATATAGCTTATATAGGGGAGTACAACCACCTCCCCCTTCCCCGGTGTCTTACCTTCGTGGTAATGTTTACCGTCTGGTGATTATCGTACGAGGAAACTCAGTCCCTTTTTCCAAACATTTCTTCATGGAGAATTCTCGTGGAACTCTTGTTTCAATAACGAATAACATAAAAAGAGCATTTGTAAGGAAAGAATAACATTTCGATCAAGTTGAACTGACTTCGGCTGCAACACTCGACATGCAAGAAATTGTCAAGAAAATGAAATCGCATGGAGACTGACCAAATTGCAGGTGATACATCTGTCGAATATGTTAAAAAGATCGCCTAATTGCGCTAAGACAAGCTATTGAATATTCGAGAAAAATAAATAAATTATATACAAACAAACAGTGGCAACTGTCAAGTCTGTCAAGTGCAAGGACATAACATTTTCAGGTTCTTATATTGCTTGGTTTGTTTTTCGGTCATGTCAAAGTTAATTTGTAGCATTTGGTTTTTTATTGTGCAGGAATAACATTAAAAAAAAATAATGAAGTTTCCTCCGAGAAATTAAGGCCAAACTGGTAATGAATATGAACAGAAATAGCCTGCATAGAAATTTAATTTAAAAACTGTCTTCCGGTTTAAATAATTAAAGAGTTGGGTAACAAGATATCAGTAGGAAATTAATAAACTGTCTGGGTTTGTTTTCCTTTTCCATTTATTGCTAAAAC
Source organism: Desmophyllum pertusum (assembly GCA_029204205.1). Lineage (NCBI taxonomy): Eukaryota > Metazoa > Cnidaria > Anthozoa > Scleractinia > Caryophylliidae > Desmophyllum > Desmophyllum pertusum. The sequence goes on from MU826864.1 coordinate 518,053, forward strand.
AAGTTGCTATCGGCTTGCATTGCTTCGAAGGTTTTCACAATCTGATTTTTTTTCAGTTTCATTGCTGATATAAAGCCTCCAAATTAACTGTCCTGATAAAACAAGTTGGCCAAATCGCTTGTTATAGATTGTTATTCATGATTAAGTTATTAGGAATAGAATATTTAAAAATGTGACAGTACTTAGTTTGTATCGACCAAGCTTCAGTACAACAACATGGAGCCGGTCCAACTCTCTAGACAGTTTCTCTATAGACAGTCTAACGAGGCAAGGGAACCCAACAGATGGTTTCGATGGTATTAATATCTGTTCAGAAGCCCTGGGGGGGGGGGGGGGGGGGGGGGGGACTCCCATATAAAAGTGACGGGGGTGATCGTCGGAAATTTGAAAAGGAACTCCTAAAAGGTACCAGAATCTCGCTTGGTGGGTGTGGCTCATTTTCACCACTAAGAGGTACCTGAAAATACGCCCTCCCCACCCCCCTCCACTGAAAAGAAGCCCCCAAATGTTAGACGCAATAAGTCAATCCGATTATAAGCCCACGGGATTATATTCATATTTATTATTCAACAAATCGTAACTGTCCAAATATGATCATGATGCACTCAATATCTGTCGACCGTACTCAACAGATATCCTGCGATATATGTAATTTCGTATGCGCGTGGTAAAATGTTCAAGTCAGTTCTTGAAATAAAAGTGGAAGAGTATTTTTTTTAGTTGTGTTATCAATTTGTTGAATAATAAAACAATTATCCTGCTCAATCTTGCGGAATATCGCCTGATTTTAGCCAACTCGGCCTACGGCAGCCTATACGGCCATGTTGGCGTACGTATCAGGCGATATTCCGCGCGATTTCGCAAGATAATTGTTAATTATTTGTACAGGCCAATATCCTGATTTCTACCGATTATTTGCCCCCTACTGGTTGTTTTTCATCAGTATAATTTTATCGATGTAAATTAATTTGATAAACAGCTTGCTTTGTGTTCCATATCGTTGTGTTTGGAGAGTTTACCATACAGTATTCTTATCGTCACCTATACTTTGCAGCCACAAAATCCCTTCCAAATGATACGCCCAACCAGAGGTCTATACGGCTAGTTATAGACCTCTGGCCCAACCATTTTTGAAACGCAAAACTGAGTTCCTTCCGAACATAAGCCATGCCGAAATAAGACCAACTCGTTCTCAGGGTCTCTCTCTTCCCGCCAAAAGCATCAGACTCTCTTTTCTGATGCTTTTGGCGGGAAGAAGAGAGACCCTGGGAACGAGGTTGAAATAAGAACACCAAAAATCACCTTTTGAACAAATAAGCCCAGGGCACTTTTTGCGGAATTTTACTATAAATGCTCTCTCCAAGCAATTTTAAAAGTGGCCGTATTTATATTCAGAATACCCAAGTAAATTATGTTTATTGTATGTATAGGAAATTTATATGTTTTCACAAAGAACTCCTCGAGATTATAGTTTATCCGTGAGGATTATAAAGAGGACAATTTGTTCGTGCTTTTTTGCAGTAAGCACTTTCGAATTGTATTCAGTTAGATTATTTAGCAAATTTGTTGAATTTTTAGCGACATCATACATTTCAATAATAACTAATAAAAATTAACAAAGGATGAACATCTCTCTAGTAAAAATTCAATTAAAAATTTTAAATGAGTTCACCTCATTTTTCCTTCATTCTTCTTCTACGAACTTTAGCCACTTTAAGTTAAACGTTCAACGCTGCATTTTCTCAAATTGAATTTTTCTCTAAAACTTAAACGGGACTGATTTTTTTTGTTTTAGTCTCTTGTAGCAATTGTTTTAAAATATGCATGCATTCGGTAGATAGTACATGCTGTGAAGAAGCTAAAATCGCAGTAAAGCTTACATTCAAAATGAAAACTCACGTTTTACGCTATTACCGTTTTCAGCCGATGCAGAATTGACCATGAAACCCTTCTCCGTGCTTCACCGTCTCACCATCCACTGAGCATCGCCAAAGAAGTCGTAAATCACCAGAGCAAGAATCTTTTAGTATTGTGGAAATGTCACAACGATTAAACTAGACTCCCTGTCAAGGCGGTTTTGTTCCAAGACAAAGCTTTGGCTGAAAAACCCATTAGAGGACTGAAGACATAGTTAGGTTAATTTCATTCTCTGCATGCAAGCTTGCGTGCATGCGAAACAACCTCGTTCCCAGGCTCTCTCTCCTTTTCCTCCCTTGTCGTTGAGTAGAGACGACAAGGGAGGAAAAGGAGAGAGAGCCTGGGAACGAGGTTGCATGCGGTTGCATAGTTTTTGTTTCGATTGAGAAGATATGTCAAACACTCGAGACAGTGTTTCATCACATTTCCAAACACCTCGAATTTCATCAAAAATACTCCGCTGCGCGTCATATTTTTCAATTCTCTTCTCTTTTTTCTTTTTTTAAAATTGAAACATGACTCACATTACAACACTTACAATAAAGACTAAATAAACTCTCGTTACAGCACTTCACTACCTACTACTGTCAAAAATACTACGTATTACAAAGCAATAAGTTATAAAATACAATAGTGTTTATCCTATGAATTAAGGACGGTGCCTCCTAATACCAAAGTATTTTTGCGCGGTTTATGACTATGCGGGAAAAGCAGATCTTTGCAAGGGCTATTGGAATCCAAAAGAAAATTGGGGGTAACCACGCATTTTCCAGAGATAATCAAGCTTCAATCTGGAAAAAAATGCTGAAATTTCATTTTCTCGGAAAAAAAGAAATATATTTTTTTCGTAGATTCCCTTTGAATTTGCCTTGACATACACAAAAGCAACAATAAATATAAAAAGCTTTAAAATACTTAACAAAGGGTAATATAACAACTACTGTTTATGTGTTTTTTAATTAAAAATCATCGCAACGTAGCCATTATCAACCCTGACAGCTCTCCTCTGGTATACCAAAAATACAGTCTAAATAACTTTTGCACACAACAAAAAATGAATCATATGTTCAATAGGCTTACCGCTTCCATTTTATAACATAAAAAGTAGGGGTCACCACGCGTTTTTTGTAAGTTATATGAAGAAAACGACTATATATTTCCCTGCCGAGCTTAGCCTGAAAGAGATTCCGCAATGATCTGTATGTGCGCGCGCGCTAATGACGCCAGAAATTATGCGCAGAAACGTATGCGCAGTATCAAAAGGAGGCACCGTCCTTAAAAGTATATTAATAGTAATGGTAATGGTAATGACATTTGTATAGCGCATTTTCTATACAGTATATTACATGTTACAAAACGTCAAAAGATAGTACAACAATGATTATCTTAAAAAGAAAATACAATACATAATAGATGTTACGAGTTCTCGGTGTTTGGAAATGTGATGAAACACTGTCTCGAGTGTTATATATTATACGATACCTGTTGATTAGTTCAAGCTGTTGGAAAACATGGTCCTTAATAAAAACACATCACCTTTTTTACTATGTAGCTAAGATTCCGTTATTAAATGAATATTTCAGTTCATATTTTTAACATGCACTCTAGATCCAACAAGAGTCGCCAAAAATAGCATATATACAGCTATGTATACAGTCGAACTAACGGCCACCTCTCTACAATGGCCAGGATTTTTCGTCCTGACCGTGAGCCGAGCCACACCATTCACTGCTATTGAAACCTCCCTTCGACGGCCATCTCTGTACAACGGCCAGTTAATTATGCCTACCTGGCCGTTGTAGAGAGATTCAACTATATGTGTTTCATTGACAGAATGCATGATAACGGTGGTCTACTCCATAGCCATGAGCCCGGCATAGGTTTAATGAGCAGTACAATAGCTCTGCACGTGTGTTAGTTAATATACAGTTTGGTACATTTCTTAGGGCCTATTTACATGGAGAAAAGTTGTCCCTGGTAGGAGGGTTACCCTCCTCCCCAAGCCATCTTTTACCGAGCGTTTATATGAAAAACGTTGTCCCTGTTGACCGAGCCAAAAGCGCTCGCGCATGCTCTATATGTCCCGACTTGTCCCTGGTTGGTGAAACAACAATAGCCAAAGTGTTTATATGGAAAAAAGTTGGCCCGCCCCCCAGGGTCACCCTATCTTCAAAGCGAGTGACCCCCCTCCTCCCCCCCCCCCCCCCCCCACCCCGAGCCAACTTTGCGATTTCTCATGTAAACGGTTCGCTGCTATTTATAAAGAAATGTATGAAAAGTTCTCTCGCCCGGGGTTGCTCGGTATGGAGGGTGACCCTCCTACCAGGGACAACCTCCATATAAACAGGCTCTTAGCCGTCCTCTACGAAACAACAACGTGAAATGATCAAATCTGGGTTTTCAGGGAACGTGAACCTCAACGTCTAATTTTTCAAGTTTCTCTTTGGATTAGAACGCTGCCCTTTACATATTCAGCTGAGCATAGTTCTGACACCGATAGACAAACTGAATCATAGTTAGTAGAGGAGACTGGTTAGGAAAACTCGGTGAACTTCAAAGGGCGAACTCTTTGTTATGGTTTTTGGCTAGTCACGTGACGCTCAAGGTGTACACACAAAATCCAAGATGGCGTCCAGCGAGTAGTTTCTACGACCTGTGCGATCATTCTTCTCTATATACAGCAAATCTAAGCGACACTAGCGATTTCTTTTGACTGTGCACGTTGAAGGTCACGTGATGGGTCTGTTCAACCTCAGAAAGGCCCTATTGTTTGGCCCCTTTGAAGTTCGCCGAGTTTCCTAACCAGTCTCCTCTACTAACTATGACTGGAATGGAATGGAACAAGAGATTCGCGAGATTCTGAAGTAAAATATAAATTCATTTTTCAATCGAAGTTGTCCTCGGCGTTGCTGTCGTGGTTGCTTAAAGGGGCACTGTCCTGATTTTTAGCATGATTTTGGGAAGCTCAGAAACATATCTAGATCATAGGAAGCTGAACAATAATGGTTTGATTCTGTAGAATAACACTCGACAAATGACAGGAACCCATTAGGAAGTGATGATGACGAACGACAGCGAGGATGGAAATGGTTGCAATATGGATTTTTGGAGAAACGTCAGGATGTCAGTTTTCAAAGTTTCAAATTTGGCTCAGAAATCTTTGAAATTTTGCAAAAATTGTGTTGAATTTCTTGAAGAAATTGCTTTTTATCATTTAGTTAGAGTTTATTAAGTTCTTATTTCATAGATTTAGGGACCATTTCATGCATTTATAACAGTTTTGAACAAATACGCCGGGACAGTGTCCCTTTAAAACTTGACTCCAGAAGGCTGCTTGCCCCTTTGCGTACAATTGATTTGAATTACACAACGATCTATCCTCCTCTGCTATCAAAACCGCTGGTTTCTAGGAGAGAAGGCTCTGAATTTAAGATTTTTTTCTCTGAATTTGAGATGCCTGTCATTCAAAAGGGATTGTTGACGAAAAATATATTAGTGATACACACGAATAATTGATTGGATTTTACTCACAGTATTTATTTACTTTTCAATGTTTTTTAATTAAAAAAAGAGTTTTCGGCTCTTGAGGACTCAGCATTACTATTTTCTATAATTAAGAGTGTATTATAATATTATAAATTCAAAGTATTTCTCAGAATTAAACTGCTGTTAATTTCCGATGCGAAAATTTATATCGTGTACAGCTATCACTCCGGCGCCAAAGTTTGGCATGTAGTCATGACTGCGTATTTAATTAAACGCCGAAAAAAGCTTTAGAACGGGCAACTCACAAAAAGCACTAATAGATGACGTTGAATCTTATCACCTTATATATTAAACAAGCGTCCTGTTGCCTTTGTGGTATACAAATCATTTATGTTGGCTCAAATTATCTGTGAAAATTGCTCTGTGTAATTTGGCTTGTTTTGTTCATGACAATCCACACGAATAAACTAGATTAAAAAAAATACTGCAGCTAATATTTGCATTATGTCGGCCCACATCAACATTATTCCGTTGCTATTGACTCAGAAGAGTTTGCTTTTTTTAAAAGCAATGAATTTTTCACTATTCAAATTCGGATTTTAATTAGTCAACACCGCGCAGTGCAATAAAACCTTAAAAGCCTGCCCTTTCATTAAGATTTAAAGCTTCTTCTACTAGGTTCTTAATCATAAAGCTTTCTCAACAAACAACTATTGAAGCATCTTAGAGGCGCGCGCGCAATGTTTTAATCAGCTCATGCATCAATGTTTGTGTGCAATTACAGCGGCCGCTGGTTGCTTATGACATGTATGACATTTGTGTTTTTCCATAGAACTGCCTATTCGCTGCTATTGTTCAGACGCCAAACGTCCAAAGACAGCTGTTAGAGCAGTGAAACCGGAAAAATTAAAACACACTGCAGCTTATCCGACGTAATTTCCATTTTTCTGAACAATTATAGCTTCGCCATTGAAAAATTATCGACTTTGAGCGGAACATTTTCGCCAGGTTTCGACACAATGGGGAGTTTGATAACCTGTTACGGTGGCCACTGTTTTGTCAGAGCAATGTTTTTCGTGTCTTTCTGTTCGTTTACACATCAGCAATTCTATAAACACAGCGCCGAGCATCAGTGGATTTGGAAAGGAGGAGACGTGATGCTGAAGGGGTTATTTCCGATAACATCGCAAGACGGAGGAAAATGCCAGCGCTTGGACTCGAACGGTGTTACGTGGATGATGGCGATGATGCACGCGGTCGACAAAATCAACAACTCGACTTCAATTTTACCAAACAAAACCATCGGTTACGAAATTGAGGACACATGCGAGAGTATTCCTAAATCGATGAGGCTACGCCATACAAATCGTCTCGAAATATCGGCCAAATTCGATTTGCAGATCGCACGATGATTGTTGCCAAAACGCCAGCGATTCCCGCCCAGGAGATAAGCGAATTTCCGCAGTGATCGGTCCAGCAGTTTCGTGGATTTCAATTCCTGTTGCAAGACTGCTGGGTTTGTATGGTATTCCGCAAATCAGTTACGCTTCTACGAGTCGTATTCTTGGTGACAAGACGCGCTACACCTCGTTTCTACGGACCGTCCCCTCCGACGAATTCCAAGCTCAAGCCATGGCGAAATTCGTTCATCACTTTCACTGGAACTTCGTGTTTTTAATCGCCAGCGATGACGATTATGGAAAAATGGGAGCTGCAGCGTTTAAAACCGCTGCCAAGAACTTGAGCGTATGCATTGCCAACGACGAATACATCGCATTTGGTTCACCCCAATTCTGATGAGCAAATCGTGAATACGATTAAAAAGTTGAAAACCACAGAGCGAGCAAAAGTTGTGGTTGTGTTTAGTTACTTCGAACAGGGAGAAATATTGTTGAAACAGGCGGAAAAAATGGGGGTAACAGATCGCACATGGGTGACCAGTGATGGTTGGAACTCGCTTAACTCCGAGCTTGCTAATCTGAACGTTAGCGAAAGCATGCTACAGGGGTTGTTTAGTTTCTCAATACGCTCCAAACAAGTTAAAGGGTTTGAGAAGTCTGTGCGAGAATTTTCGATTCGAGACGCACAGAAGCAGAATAATTCCTGGTTCACTAGATACTTAGAGGAAAATTTGCATTGTCCAAGCTCCCCAAAATGTTCTCAGTTCAAACTCCGATCCATTGCTCCCGAGAAAAACATGTAATCTCGATGCAGTACTTCCACCAAAGCACGAAATTGGCAAAGATTTTCGTGGCTAATGTTATTGACGCTGTATTCGTAACAGCTTATGCAATGCACGATATTTCAACTTGCAGCCAATCAAAGCGCTCAACCAGTGTCCGAATACAAGTCTGCCCATAACCCCAGAGACACTGTTCGAATTTGCGTCGAATGTCGATTTTCAAGGAGTTGACTTCAACAAGGTCAAATTTGACAAAGATGGCGAACGAACTGCAAGTGATTATGTCATAAGGAACCTTCAACTGGGCAGTGATAACCGCTTGCAGTACATTGATGTTGGTTACTGGAGTAAAAACGACCAGCAATCAAGCTTCACTTTGAATGAAAGTCTGATCAAGTGGAATTCTGGGAAAAAACCGTTATCCACGTGTTTCCCGCGAATGTCAACCCGGCGAGCGAATGGTCGGCCAATCACAATGCTGCTGGAACTGTCAAAAATGTGACAAGGGAAAGGTCAGCTTTAAGTCGGGTTCCCTCGCGTGCACGCTTTGCAATGACACGCATTATGCAAACACTGAGAGAACACAGTGTGTCTTACGTGAAGTAGTCTATCTCAAGTTCTCAGATGCGGCCGGTATTTCTATTATAACTTTGAGTTGTGTCGGCATGGCTGTCTTGACCGCTGTAACGGTTATTTTCATTCGTGAGCGGAAAACACCGGTTGTTATGGACTCGAGTCCATACCTGCTAATCCTGTTTTTCATCACACTGTATCTGTCGTTTTTCTTAACCATTATCCAAGTCACTAGTAAACCGACTGACAGTTCGTGCAGCGCGGTTAGTGTCTTGCTCTTGTTAATATTTGTATTTTACGCAGCGTTTTTCCTCGCCAAGTCCAAGACAGCAACGCAATTGCTCCAGTCAGCGGTGTCTCGTGTGACGAACATGCGCACAGCTTATTTACAGCTTGTTGAGGTGGGCGTGATAGTTGTGCTTCAAGCTATTTTGATAATCGCCTGGCAAGCGAGTTCGCTGTCCGTGGCTCGCTTTCTAAACCAGGAGGACAACACTCGGTTACTTGAGTGGCTACGAGAGCTTCCCGGCCGCTCATATCATCGCTATTTGCTATCCAATCATTGTACTTGTGCTGGCCACGCTGCTAGCCTTCCGCGAGAGACGTCTACCAGACAACTTCAACGAGACGAAGTCCATAAGTTTCTCCACCATCGCTCTCTGCATCCTTCTTGTAGCTTTCATTCCGACGTATCGCTTCGTCGTTGGAAACAACCGCATCCTCGTGGTCGCGTTTCACGTTGTTCGTGGCGGCATTTGCCTGCATGGGCTGCATTTTATCCCTAAACTGTATATCGTGTTTTTCAGGCCGGAAAGAAACACTGAAGCAGCCAATCACGAAACGGCCGAGCAGTACGTCACACATCCGGGACCCACTCCTACCAGGCCACCTCGGACATCCACTTAAGCCAGGACCTGGGTCACGTGAATCATGGTGCCACTATGGGTTTAACTAACGGAAGAAAGACATCTCACCTGTCACGTGATAGCTTGGCCCCTGTCGACGAAAGGACAGAGGGCGAGGGAACTACTGTTAATGGCGCCAAGCAAACCAAAGGGAGAGGAAAGGCTGATGAGGACGAAATAAGCAGCATAAGTGAAGTACTGACTTACGCAGTAATATGAGAAACCTATCCTCCAACCTCGTTCTCAGGGTCTCTCTTTCCACTCGAGGGACCCTGGGAACGAGGTTGGTATCACTCGTGATGAATAGTCAACTATTTGTAACCAATCCTGGAAGTGACTGCAATTTGCTGGGTCACGGCTTTAATTGTTTGTCCATTATGTCACAGACAAAGTGATCTTGAAATTGTAGTTGTCTTAACAATATGCTACTAGAGCAAAATCTAAACCTTGCCATGTCAATCAACTCCACTTACATACCTCTGGGTTAAAATCGTTCAAATCAAACGGCACCCAGCAGAAAGGTGTCAAAAAGAAGCCAAAAGAGAGACCACAAATGAATCAAACACTTTGTCGAGTTGCACAATATGACGCTCTCCACTGTAAAGTACCAACAGTATTTTTCGAAAATAGCGGGGGAAGTCTCCCCGATGTAAGTACGTAACTCAAATGGGGCGTTGCACTGTGTTCGCACTTCTCGTTACGTAAGGAGCTACTATGCATGTGCTCAAAACTGTAGCAAGCGATACCGTACTGTAACAAGACGTTAGGATTATTTGAAAGGAATCACTCGAACGGGAGTTGCGTTTTCAAGTTTGTCCATGTAAGCCTCCACCCCCCCCTCCCACAGATTTAGAAGTAAGCCCTCCCCAAAATAAGCCCCCAAATTTGAGACGCAAAAGTCTTTCCGATAATAACTCCCCCCCCCCCCCCCCCCCAACAATATATTTAACAATTATTCCACGAAATCGAGTCGTACATTAACTCATAGCCAACGAGGCGCTATGAGTTCATGTACGACGAGATTGAGTGGAATAATTGTTTTATAATATACTCACCACAGGATATTGCAATTAGAAATTACTGGGGAAAGAACGGAAGGAAAAAACAGAGTTAAAATGGGATATTTATCGTAATTAGCGGGCTTCCCAACTAAGGTAGTAATGGCACATTGCCTCATATGCCTTGAGTAGGGAACCAATCAGATTGTCCAAAATTGCCTGAATATCCTGTGGTGAGTATATTATAATTAGATTTAGCAGGAGCTGGATTTAGCTCTTAATCTAAAGAAAGATTATATCTAGTAGACTTGTGTTCATTCAACGAGTGTAGAACTTGTTTTGTCAGTGAGGTTACTTGTCCAATTATCGATTCATAAGAGTGATTATATATTGAAAAAGAAATATTTTTTCTTAAGTACTTTTTTAATAATCTATTTTTACTGTAGTACGAGTGAAACATGTTTTTGATAGTTTCGACAGTGTTGATTAAAAAGTAAAGAAATCAAATGTTAATAATAAGATGATATTTATCAGTATTTATCCAATAAACGTCAATCTCGTGCCCAGAGCTCTTCTCTTTTGCGCAAGAAAGCGAAGACCCTGGAGTCGAGAATGCAATAAACATCTGCATGAACTGATGCATTTATACCTGCGCATGTAAGGTAAACCCTCACTCGGGCCAAAGTGGCCCACAACGCCACAGCTTATCCTGGTTTGTTTAATTTAACATGAAGCGACTAGGACCATTGCTACTCGCCCCCCAGTATGTCAGGTAGCCTTACAGTTTCGCTACCGGGTACCCTGGACCGGGGGGAGGGGGTGTTGGTCTGAAAACGGGTACAGATTTTGAACAGTGTGGTCTCAATTCAAATTGGGTATGTTTTGCCTCCTTGTCTGAAATAGAGTATAGATTTTTGCCATTTTGGCTGGAAAAGGGGGAAATTTTTAAGGGTCAGGTCTGATATTGATAGATAAAATCGCACCCCTCGTCACAAAATGTTGAGGTGTAATCCCCCCCAACCTGTGCCCCTGCATTTATACTCCTGGTTGTATGCCTGCAAATGGTACATAGTTTTGCCTGACAATAGAAAAATTATAAAAGAACTATTGATAAATCTCCGCTTTCTATCCGAACCGGCTGATAGCACGACTGCGACCCTCAGACAAATAACAAAGTAGTATATCAAAAACTGAGTGCTTCCTCATCTTCTCAAACTCGTTAAAAAATTATTTCTCCGTTTACTCCTTAGTTTTAGTTTCGATTGAGAAGATAGTGTTTCATCCTATTCCAAACACCTCGAATTTCGTCAAAAAATATTCCGCTGCGCGTCGATTTCAACACTCTCTTGGTATTTGGAAATGCGATGAAACACTGTCTCTCGTGTTTGATATATTACATCTTAACCAAATACATTTGAACAACTGCCAAATGTTTAAACCTTCAATAGCCAAGTGGGCCAAATCATGATCATTAATAGAAGAACTGACATTGGCACCAGTTCCGTAAGATAGGCTGTGACAGCTATGGGGTAAATTCTTCACGAGCCTAGTGGCCCACATATCCCGGTTTCCATAGCATGAAGCGACTAGGAGTATTGCTACTCCCCCTGGATAGGATACCAGAACATTGCTGTGACAGCTGTACGTGCGAGAATTCTTTATAACTTCTGTTCATGATCATTAATAGAAGAACTGACATTGGCACCAGTTCCGTAAGAATAGGCTGTGACAGCTATGGGGTAAATTCTTCACGAGCCTAGTGGCCCACATATCCCGGTTTCCATAGCATGAAGCGACTAGGAGTATTGCTACTCCCCCTGGATAGGATACCAGAACATTGCTGTGACAGCTGTACGTGCGAGAATTCTTTATAACTTCTGTTCGCGACAAATCGCATGCAAAGTGCTCTTTAAGTGTTATCATTTTCCGAGCCCAAACAGAAAATAATTAATAAAAATTTGATTTACAGCCAACTCGTTTATTTCGAATTTCAAGTGTCTGTTTTTTCTGTTATTCTGTTCGTTTTGTTTGTTCCGTTTATTTCGCAAAGATAAATTAACTGGAAGGGCAGGGTTATCGCATGGTCGGCTTGGTCGCTGCACGATTGACGCATGGTTTGCGCAGCTATAAGTATTAATGGTTTCTGCATGGTTTGCGCAGGTCTTGCGCAGGGTTTGCGCAGCAAAAGGTTTTCAAATGGTTTCTGCATGGTTTGCGCAGGGTTTGCGCAGCAATAGGTTTTCAAATGGTTTCTGCATGGTTTGCGCAGGGTTTGCGCAGCAATAGGTTTTCAAATGGTTTCTGCATGGTTTGCGCAGGGTTTGCGCAGCAAAAGGTTTTCAAATGATTTCTGCATGGTTTGCACAGGGTTTGCGCAGCAATAGGTTTTCAAATGGTTTCTGCATGGTTTGCACAGGGTTTGCGCAGCAATAGGTTTTCAAATGGTTTCTGCATGGTTTGCGCAGGGTTTGCGCAGCAAAAGGTTTTCAAATGGTTTCTGCATGGTTTGCACAGGGTTTGCGCAGCAATAGGTTTTCAAATGGTTTCTGCATGGTTTGCGCAGGTCTTGTGCAGGGTTTGCGCAGCAAAAGGTTTTCAAATGGTTTCTGCATGGTTTGCGCAGGGTTTGCGCAGCAATAGGTTTTCAAATGGTTTCTGCATGGTTTGCGCAGGGTTTGCGCAGCAATAGGTTTTCAAATGGTTTCTGCATGGTTTGCGCAGGGTTTGCGCAGCAATAGGTTTTCAAATGGTTTCTGCATGGTTTGCGCAGGGTTTGCGCAGCAAAAGGTTTTCAAATGATTTCTGCATGGTTTGCACAGGGTTTGCGCAGCAATAGGTTTTCAAATGGTTTCTGCATGGTTTGCACAGGGTTTGCGCAGCAATAGGTTTTCAAATGGTTTCTGCATGGTTTGCGCAGGGTTTGCGCAGCAAAAGGTTTTCAAATGGTTTCTGCATGGTTTGCGCAGGGTTTGCGCAGCAATAGGTTTTCAAATGGTTTCTGCATGGTTTGCGCAGGGTTTGCGCAGCAATAGGTTTTCAAATGGTTTCTGCATGGTTTGCGCAGGTTTGCGCAGCAAAAGGTTTTCAAATGATTTCTGCATGGTTTGCACAGGGTTTGCGCAGCAATAGGTTTTCAAATGGTTTCTGCATGGTTTGCACAGGGTTTGCGCAGCAATAGGTTTTCAAATGGTTTCTGCATGGTTTGCGCAGGGTTTGCGCAGCAAAAGGTTTTCAAATGGTTTCTGCATGGTTGCACAGGGTTTGCGCAGCAATAGGTTTTCAAATGGTTTCTGCATGGTTTGCGCAGGTCTTGTGCAGGGTTTGCGCAGCAAAAGGTTTTCAAATGGTTTCTGCATGGTTTGCGCAGGGTTTGCGCAGCAAAAGGTTTTCAAATGGTTTTTGCATGGTTTGCGCAGGGTTTTGCGCAGCAAAAGGTTTTCAAATGGTTTCTGCATGGTTTGCGCAGGGTTTGCGCAGCAAAAGGTTTTCAAATGGTTTCTGCATGGTTTGCGCAGGGTTTGCGCAGCAAAAGGTTTTCAAATGGTTTCTGCATGGTTTGCGCAGGGCTTGCGCAGGGTTTGCGCAGCAAAAGGGTTTCAAATGGTTTCTGCATGGTTTGCGCAGGGTTTGCGCAGCAAATAGGTTTTCAAAATGGTTTCTGCATGGTTTGCGCAGGGTTTGCGTAGCAATAGGTTTTCAAATGGTTTCTGCACGGTTTGCACATGGCTTGTGGAGGGTTTGCACAGCAATAGGTTTTCAAATGGTTTCTGCATGGTTTGCGCATGGCTTGCAAAGCGCAGCTAGGTTTTTAATAGTTTAATAGATTCGCGTGACACATCGCATTTCGTTACCTGCCCAACTTGAATCACGCAAACTGTAGACCTTTGTGTGACTGGCGTGACTACTTTCTTCAGGTTTTCACAGATAAACTTGAAATGGCCGGTTTTAAGCTTCTTTAAGCTTCTTGTTCCGCATTACCCTTAGCTTTGTATCGACCACAAAATCACCGGATAATGTTGAACATTATTATTCAACAAATAGACCCTTCTCTAGACTGTTCACAGCCTCTCTATTTTCTCAGTTCGTTTTAGCCGCGAGCGAACTGGAACTGCGCGCGAAGCCCACCCCCCACCCTCTCGCGTTCCGTGCTCGCTCGCGCTTCGCGCTCTCTGTTAGCGTCGAGAAAATAGAGAGGCTGTGAACAGTCTAACCTTTCCACGGTTTCTTCAACTTTTGATGCTGTCCAGTTAGCACAAATCTATCGACACTGCTGGAAAGAGCACCTTTAAATTAGTAAAATGGCCAAGTTTGCGAGTGATAACTTGCTGCCTTGCACTAAAATAGCGAAAACTTGGTCTACAAAGTCGGGAAATTTTACAGACGTTTGTATGCTGGGGGTGGGGGAGGGGCAAGTTTGTGCCCCACAGCATACAAACGTCTGTAAAATGTTGCGAATTTGCGGAACTATGCCTTTGCGATTTTACAAGATATGAATCTAAAATTTGGCCAATTTACTAATTTCAAGGTGCTCTTCATCCAGCAGTGTCGATAGATTTTGTGCTAACTGGCCAATATCAAAAGTTGAAAAAACACCGTGGAAGGTTCTATTGTCACGATGCCCATATATGGTCAGGAAGCTTTGGTTATCTGTCATCCCGGTATCTAGACTTTCTAAAAGCCCTTTCCAATATTATTTTTCCCTTTCGTTGGTTTTGGTTTCCTCGTTCCTCGATCGTTGTCGCGCGTCGCCCGGTTTCGCTCAAAGAAGACGACTTGTGGCAAGTCTACCCGGTATCCTGCAGTATATGTACTTTGTTTTATGTGGAAGTGGGCGCTCAGAGTCGTACGCGATCTTGCAAAGCGCCGCTGAGTTTTTGAGATTGCACAATTACAGTTTATCTGGCCTTAAAAATGCGTCTCGATGGCAATTTATTGAATAATAAAACGATTATCGTGCGGAATAATCGTCTGTTTTAGCCAACGTGGCCGTATCAAACGCCGGGATCAAGCGATATTCCATGTGATTTCGCAGGCTGATAATTGTTAAGTATAACGTGTTGTAAATAAAAGACAAAAAAGACAAAAAAAAAAGAGATAAAATAAGCGATTTCACTGATCAATAAGGAACTATAAAGCAAAGCTTGAAACTGAACGAGAAAATAAGGGCTTTGCCCTCATTGGTCAAAACACTTCAAACAATTCTGCCGCACCAATGAAATCAATGCGTTTTGCTAATTGGCGCGAAAGTGAAACATTTAGCGAGTGGTCGTCGAAACGTCCGTCCGTTCGGTCATTTTGAGGTTTTTATTGACATTTTAAGCCATGTTTGTTGTGATGAAGTTTGGTGGCAGGTGTTTTCAATTTCAAAAACAGAGCAAGGCGTATCGAAATTTTAAAGAACCGTGATTTACAATGCCAAACTATTAAGAAGAAAAAAAAACAACAAACATACAATTAAAGAAATGACGAAAAAAAGGGCCGTGGTATTTCTTATATTCCTTTTAGGGTTTTAATTATGCACTGATCGCCCATTCTGAATAATTTGGTGGTGTTAAAGTCTAAACAAATTATGCCATAAATTATTTACAATTTTTTTGCGGCCTTGCCACAAGATTGAATTTTAAAGGATCTGTGAACATTTTATCACGATCTACAAATGACATCATCAGTTTTGAAGCACTTTAATTCTTCTTTCTTTTTGCAAATTCACAGTTGATACCTTTACGTTTATTTTGAAAGCAATTTAATTTTTTCCCGGACTTTTTACTTTCCATAGTAACGTCAGCTCTTGTAAATATTAAAATTCTAATCCACTGATTTTAATATATTTTTCTTGATGTTATCTTCAAAAACGCGATTTTAAAATTTAACGTCGCGAAAACAGAATTCGGTCTTTCTACGCGGGTTTTTTTTCTTTTAATTACGGATAAGTTTAAAATAAGAAAGTTAATGGATATTTAGAAACTGAAAATAAAGATATTGAGCGCTTCAGCCAAATTAGTATTAAAGTCAGTGAAAACTGAAGGACAATTTAATTAGCATAAAAAAAGAATTATTCTCCCCCAACCCGCCTTTTAAGGTTATTGCGCGAAAAGACCTGTCATTATTCTGACAGCGAAATGATGAATCCAGTTTGTCTATTGTCAAATGCACAACTAAAAACGTTCTCCATTGTGTGATTAATGCCGAACCTATTCAGTTTCACTTGGCTCGAGCTCAGACAATTTTTCGCTCCGGCGGCCACGACAAGAAACCGCAGAATGTAAACACATGCGTACCATAAGAGACCATAAGAGGCCAATTTTCGCAGAGGAAGTTGTTTCTGGCAAACAGGAATTATAACTGGCCTCGTTCGCGCGGACACATCAAGAATTGCCATACAGAACTGACTGGCGTTTGGCAAAGAGCGGGGAAAAAAACAGACCGTGCGCAATGAATTAACATTTTTATTTGCCGTCCAAAGCGAGTGCCGTCAACCCAAGTATGGAATTTGCTGTGAAGGCTTTTCGATTTGTCCGTCTACAGTTTGGTCATTTATGGTTGTTTTGAAGACAATGTCGCCAAAATCAGGGCCGAGGACACGTCGCTTGAAGAAAAGGCAAACAAGGGAGGCGGAATCGTGTTTTTAGACAAGGAGTTTCCCAGCATAGCGAACCCCATGAAAAGCCCGGAAAAAATATGGCGAAAGGAAAGAATATTACACGGCTGATGATGAAGATGGCGAAAGAGAAACAGATGATTCAGGAAGTGGCGACGAAATAGCGTACATGCAAAGCGATGATCCATCTTCTGATGATCAAAGTTTGAACGCACAAAATAGCCTGAACGCTGGCACAAAGTCAGTGAACATCTCTCCCACACGTGTGCTTGACCAAGCCATTTCAGTGATGCCAGTTTTCAGCGAAGGTTGTCACGACCGCTCCATCGAGTAACACTACAGTTAATATCGCTCCAACTACACCAAGTGATGGAAATTCAAGCAATACCGTTGCCACTAATCCGCTATATAGCACTCCATACATGAGTACTACAGCTAACACAATTGATACGATCTATTCAATTCATGCGCGTCCATTCATGTCGAGTCAACTGGGTTCTTCTGGACCTTCTTCCAGTGCTGTAGTTAGTCGCTCGACGATTGCAAATCCCACAGGAATCGCAACGAAACAATCCACAGTTGAAACTACTACAAAAGCTAAAGACGGCGGCAATGTAGAAACTCAGAAAGATCCTCCGCTGAACGAAGCTGAAGGCAGAAAAACTTTATTTGGGTTCGTGACGATCGAAATTCTTGTCGCGCTGTTAGCGGGCGCAGCTTGTGCTGTCATACTTCTCATATTTTTGGTTCATCGCCTGAAGAAGCGAAACGAAGGAAGTTACGAGCTTCAGGAATCGCTAAGCTTGAAAACAGGCGGTTATAACGAAGAGAAAGAGGTTTTTGTATAAATTAGTCATGTTTACCTTTGGCTACAACGAGCGAGGTATATTTGTGACTTTATTATGGTCAATTTGGAACTTTGCCTCCGCGCTAGCGGATATGATGAGCGGAGAAACGCTGAATTTACGAAAAGCCAGTCGCCGAAATTCGGTTGGAAAAAGCTTGACTGAAAAGCGATGTTATCAAACATTTTCTTTAGAAATACTCTTTGATTGTGCTGACAGCGTTGGCTAGCGGAAAGCTATTTTAAATCGACAGGTGTTTTCTCGTGTTTAGACTCGTTGGGAAAGATGTCGAAAGATGGCAGAGTCTTTAGGCACGGGCGCTGAGTTTTTTGCTTTTTTCTAAGTATCGCTTGCTGATTCCGTTTAAAGGATTTGTTGCAAAATGTACAAATATTAAATTCCCAAATAGATTTGGACTTATTGTAAGTCGAAGAAATAGTAGACAAAAGACAAGCGGTTTTAATAGTAAATATGCAAATATTTGAACTCTCAAATGCAATGTTTACGTTGAAGGTAGAAAAGGTCGGCGTGACCTGCCTTTGTAATTTCGTTGCTACTGATCATTTTCTCGTAATTAAATAAACTATTTATGGCGTTTGGGAAGTTGAACGCGCCTTTGTATATATAAAAAACGTTCGGTTTCGAAACGGTTAGAAATCGTTACCACTTTTATTAGAATTTCTGTATACGAAACTGGTGAAAGTATTTTTTCACTTTCTTTATACTGTTAAGCAGTTGAAACGAGAATAAATTCAGTTGTACAGACTAAAAAGCAAGCTTGTACATTGATATCAAATCTATTGTACACTAATAAATATATAAAAAAGAACAAGTTTAATGCCTTCATCTATTAAGGCCACTGTCGAACTGCATGTTTGTTGCTATAAAGTGTGTGTGTGTGTGTGTTTTTAAAATCTTAAATCTTGCTCTATACATTAATTTATCTTGCTTTTTTTACGTCCCTCGCAAAAATCTGGTTGGCGATTTTACATTTTTTTCAGAGTCAATAAGTAATTTATAGACCGCTGATGTTTTCTCATTTTTAACGCAACCTTATTTGACGTTTTCGCGGTTCGACCTTATATTGGCAGATCAAATAAATTTTATATCGAGCCTGATAAAAACGTGAGATAAAATTGTTCACTTGAACTATGCTTTTCAAGTGCTCGTCTCGGTTCAGATATACATATGTACGACAGATTCGCGACAGCTGGTTTCGCAGAATATCTTAACTTTGATTGGCATTTCCGGACATGTTACATCGCTGTTCCAGTTTAGGTTTATACTATTTTCGTTTACTTTTGGTCGTCTTTAATTTGAGCTCAAATATTCTCTTTCGAGAAACAGACTTTAAGTTTTAGAATAATATTTAAAATTTGCATGGCATTTCCGGATTTTCGTCCCCTGTAGGTCAAATAATAGTGTCATCATGTTCGTTTCTAGCTTAAAATAGTTCGTTAGACGACCGTAATAGCATCACTGACACCACTAATGTAAGAGGTACAAGAGTAATAAAGTTTCTCAATATAAGGCTGATTTCCATACATCACTTCATATAATTACCGTGTCAAACCAATAACGAGAGATTAATGACTGGATGTTTGGGCTTTCACGAGAAAAAAAGACCAAAAAGCAACAATTAAAAAGTGATTTTCTAAGCTTATAGGGCGCCGGCTGATTATCCATGTACTCCTAATCCTATTTGGGGTCTATATTCATCATTTACCTTATTCCCACTTATTTTCGCGAGTATTAATTTTCGTGGTTTTCGCGATTTGGAAAAAAAAACGCGAAAATAAATGCGTTATTTTCGCAAAATTTTAAGCCTCTGAGCCCTTACTTTCTCTGAAATCACGAAAATAAAGACGGGTCTGTGAATTTCGCGAAATGAGTACGCGCGAAAATTAATGAGAAATTCATGTTACCTGACAAGTCATACATGGGTTTAAAACCTTTTAGAAAATATTCCGATATTCAGTTGACGATTTGAAACCCATTATTTTAAAATCTATATTCATTCTAAAGCCCTGGTCAAACGGCGCAGATAGTCGATGATAGTTTAACTCACGTATCACGCGCGTGGTCAAACGGGAAAAACTAAAGCCCTGGTCAAACGGTGCATGATAGTCGATGATAGTCGATGATAGTTGAAACACGCGCTCCCGTTTGACCACCAACTATCATGCACCATCATCGACTATCATTCACTTTGAACCTGTTCAAATTCTTCATGATAGTCGATGATAGTTTTTCCGTTTGACCACGCGCGTAATAGTTCATGATAGTTTTTCGGTCAGTTTTTTGCGCTTGCTTGCGTGATTTTTACAAAACTATCATCGACTATCACGAGCCGTTTGGCCATGCGAATGATAGTTGATGATAGCTGATGATAGTTGATGATAGTTTAGGGGGAAAAACTATCATCGACTATCATGCGCCGTTTGACGCAGGGCTTAACATCGACTATCATGAAGAATTTGAACAGGTTTCAAAGTGAATGATAGTCGATGATAGTCGATGATAGTGCATGATAGTTGGTGGTCAAACGGGAACGCGCGTTTCAACTATCATCGACTATCATCGACTATCATCGACTATCATGCACCGTTTGACCAGGGCTTAACTATCATCAACTATCATGAACTATCATGCTCCGCGTGGTCAAACGGAAAAAACTCTCATCGACTCTCATGAAAAATTTGAGTAGGTTCAAATTCGATGAGAGCGCATGAGTCGATGATAGTCGATGATAGTGCATGATAGTCGGTGGTCAAACGGGAGCGCGAGTTTCAACTATCATCCACTCTCATGCGTCGTTTGACCAGGGCAATACTAAAGGTCCTGAAGAAGCAAGCACGAAATGGCGATAAACCAGGAAAATTCATCCCTCAACTTCGATGTGATTTCTTTACGAATTCTTTGTTTTATTCCCCTAAGCCTCGGAGCCAAGTTAGAATTTTAATATATCGAAATTGGCCTATTATTTAATCTATTTATTTATTCCTCGCGTAGGCGGGGTTATAATTCTGTCCCCAAAGAGCTCACGCGAGAGCAATTCTCGTGTGGCCTTTACGATCATATTTATTTATTTGTTTGTTTGTGGAAATCGTGGTTGACAGTAATGACGTCACACGGCGCGCTCGTGGCCTAATGGCTTAAGGCGCTTTTTAAATCTGATCTTCGGGATTGAGGGCGAAAAGTTCAAATCCTACATGGTCCTTCTTCTTTTTTTTTTCGGTTCGAATCCAGGCCGTTCTTTTTTTTAACCCCTTAATAACATTGACTTCGACGTAATCTTAGTACACGTAAATGTAGAAACAGGAACGGCTGCTGAAGAATAACAATTTTTACTCCAAGTTTGTTTATCGAACGAATTTATATACGGGTCATTTGTGAAAAAAAAAACCGGCTTCATTGAATCTGTTATCAACAACAGGAAAAGGAAAGACGACTCAGGAATTTCTCAAAGTACGATCAACATATGGCTTAGTTTTCATTGTAGACGTGAAGACTTGTGTCTGAAAAATAATTCGCCGATCCGATATTGCGAAGAAGATTTTACCTACAAAAGCGAGGTGGTTTCAGATCGTTCGGACGGAAAAGTGGGGAAAAACAGTACAAGAGCTAGCGCTTCAATTTATTACAGATTTCGGGAGACGAGCGAACTCTAATCGAAACCAAAATCCGGTGGCATAGCAAAAACACGGCGTTCGTCCGGCGATTCTCAGAAACCTTGCACCGATTATTGGAAACCTTGCAGATCAAATCGCAGGCGTGCCCGTTACTAGGCAACAAAAGCTTCGCGAGGACCTGCGAGTCACGTATTACTAGTTTATTTATTTATGGGCAAAATGTAAACGACTGCGTCAGGAAATATCCGCCTGTACACATTAGTACCCAGTCGTTCTCTTCGCGCAAAAAGAAGACTCATTCGTACCCAGGATCTTGCTTCGCACTCTGCTCACCAAGTAGAGGGTGCTAGTTACTAGTGGAGGTTTCTTCCAATAGATATACGCAATGTCTTCGACTCGTGGACAGTCTCGTGGACAAAAAACACGTGCGTTATATACTTAAGTGTTCACTTAAGCCGCAGTTATCTCTAATTTATTTTTTATAGGCGTTTGAAATTCCACAGTCTTGCAGACTGACACACGCATGAGTAACCAATGCAACATGCAAATCAACTCGGTCCAAAAACAAAGAATCTAAAAGAAAAGCTATTATTTAAAACACCGCAATTAAAAGTTAGCGTTACAACAAATGGATGCAAAGTCAGTGGTTAAAAAAATTCCACGAGACGACGCGTGGATTTTTATTTCAATATGATCACTGAAGTAGTGCTCAAGAAATGAGGTGGTTAACCTTTACAACTACGAATCTATTGGATCCGCACCAATAAACTTTACATATTCGCAGTTGAAAGTGAAAGGCCCTGCCTGCCTGAAGCAGAAATTATACAACTACGAACAAGCTAGCGACAACTGCGGCCATGACTTCTCAACAAATTACAACAAATGTCGGTCGTAAGACTTACTTGGTGTCCCGGCATGGTTTCTTTTTACGAGTAACGGATGACACGATCGAGGGAAGTCAGCAGCGTATTGGAGATGTTTATAGTAAGTTTGAAAAGTCTTTTGTTTGATTGTGTACACAACCATGCCGCCGGTAAAACAAGTTGCTCAGTCGGTTGCATTCAGCTAATAGCTTTTGAAGGAACTTAAACTGAGGAGGATAAGCAAATTAGTCGTCGTTTTTACAGGAGTAAAATTGCATTCAGCCATAAGCTTTTGAAGGTGAATTTAAACCAGGATAAACAAATTTCAGTACGTGAATTTTAAGTTGAAGTTTTGACCATTTTATGTTTGCATTTATTGTTAGCAACTAATGTCGAAGATTGTACCAATTCATATAGGAGAAAGGAATTATTTCTTCATAAGTCGTTGAAAATTTGTGAAAAATCATTGTGACATGTGTCTTCAGCAACGAAAAAGGGCCTTCAAAAACAGGTTCACTTTATGCAATGCCAAATTGAGACTTTATTAGTTTAAATATCCATCCATTAGATCGAATAAAGATCACACTAAATTAAATCCCTGAGAAGAGTGTTGTTGCGACTTACATCGGCTGGGTAAAGTCGCGTGACATGGTTGCAAGACACATCTAATCCTACTGTAGCAGTATGCGGGATGTTTGTCACATTTAAACCTAGCTATATGGCGTAGCTCCCTTGAGTCTCCTGTAGCTCAGTGGTAGAACGTCCGACCGATGTGTAGAAGGTCATAATTTCGACTCCTTAGCTGTTTAGAGACCTAGAAAAATAATTTTTTCCGAGTAGCTTGTGTCATTGACCGCACAATTAACATATTTTTCAGTTGGAACTTGTGCGAGGGATTTATACAAACGATGAGCATCTATTATATAAGAAATAATATAAGAAATAATAATTGCGCGTGTGCGTTTATTTAGCCCGATACAAACACGGGAAAATACTTTGGGTAAACAGTGCAGTGGCGGATCCAGTGGGAGGGTCGGGGGGGGGGGGACCCCCTATCAGACCTTAGGGGTTTTTTGCTTTCTCCATTATCCATAGCAAAACCATCTCCAGGATCCACCAAAATGCACTTTTCAGAGCCTGAAATCTCAATTTTTTCTGGGGAGGCCCCAAACACCCCCTCTGCGCCTTTACTACTGACGTCTACTTCCAAAAATTATCCATCAATCTACTTCACATTTCGAGAAAACCCTGGGACTCCCCCCCCTGGATCCGCCCCTGTAGTGAGTACTCTTGTGTGAAAATACGCCGCAAGCGATCGAGGGAGTTGTTTCACGAGAACTTTCGAGTTTTCTCAAGTGGCGGTAATTTTCTTTATAAAGTAAACGTAACGACTAAAATGTGCGGTGACTTCATAACAGTGTTATGTGTAACCGGCTCTTGAAAACCAACTAAGCATCCAGCAATCCAGTGAAAGAGCAACATTTTGGGAAAATACCTTTCTTTTTAGTGGCTCGAAAATATCTAATGAACTCCCTGCCAATAATAAGCAACGCCGATAGCGTACAGACTTTCTGCCGCCTAGCAAAAAATGTATTTTTATCATAACTATTTTAGTAACGTATTTTTAGCCTCTTACAATTAGCATTGTATTTTTTTAGCCTCTTATCGTAATTAATTTTAAAATTCTTCTTAAATTTTAATGTTATGTATTTTTTAGATTCCAGGGCCCCCTCTGGATACCAAAGGGCTGAATGGGTCACCACCCTGTGGAAATAACGCTTTACTCCGTTACTCTTACAATATGTAAAAAAAAACCAGCATGGATTACTAAAACCGGCGCTTTTGACGAGAGGTTACGTAAACTAGAACTGCAGAGATCATGTTGAATAGAGATGTTAATTTTCTTGATAACCCGCAATTACTTAAAGTCGCCAAAAAGCCACAGATTAGTTCCTTGCGCGCGTTCACACTAAAGTACACAACAAGACTACCCAGCTAGTGTAGCATGCAGGAGTGCGTATTATAAAATTTATGATCATATAGCGTGCACTCTGATTGGTTGTGTATAACATGTAGTCGTTTTGCATGAGGCTATGTAACACGGGTTATGACGTATCATTGTATTTTTGCTGGCTTCTTTTATAGACCCTATTCCAAAATTATTTTGTATGTATTTAAATTTGCCTCACTAACCTCGTTCTAGAGTAAAACTTATTTTGAATTATCAACTCAAAAACGAGGTTAGTGAGGCAAAAAAATTGACAGCCATTTTGGAAACACTCGAGAACGTTTGGGAGGATTCGAAAGCACTATGTAAACTTTCCAATTCTCCCAAACTATCTCTCGTGTCTGCATCAAGCTATGTATAAATTACCGTTTTCTACTTCTTAACCCTTTCACTCCAAGAATATTTAAATCGATTTAAAAGTTTTTAAGTCTGTGGATGAACCCCTAGTGCGTGTGACAATTCAAATGAAAGCTGATGAAAATTGCTTTCATGTGGTACTGTTTGTTTTTCCTTATCTTGCAAAATCGGAAATTTGGGATTGTTTTCATTTTTGAGCTTTGACACTCTTGGGAGTGAAAGTGATAAATATAGGGCGCGATTTGGAGGGGTGAGTGAAGGAAATTACCCAAGCTAAATAAGACTAACTTGTCGACTTGAGTCTTGAGTTAGGTTTGTGTGAAAAAAATTCGTCGATCGATCAAAGTAGCACATGCAAGTGCTGCCAAATGGAGCTGCACTGCCAGCTCTGAATGAGACGCAAGTTTACTATAACTTGCCTCAGTGATATCGAGACAGATTACAAGGAACGCTTTATTGATTTTCAGCTACTCTTGAAATGATATCTGTTGCTCCGGGGGAAATCGTATTGCGAGGAGAAGTATCCAATCAATATATTTGGAATGGACAATAATGGAAACCTCTTGACTTACGTAAGTATCGGGGGAGGGGGGGGGGGGGGGGGGGGTACTCAACAAAGTTTATACGGAAAGACCCTTTTATATACCATTTTTGACAGAAAAGGTAATCCTTTCATATACCTTCCATAGAAAATGGTACCCCTTTCACATACCTACAGCTGAAACACTGCATCCTTTTACAACTTTTACTAAACGTTTCGCACGAGTAGCCCCTTAAAATATTGGATGAATCAGCCGTTAGGTGCGTCTGTTCGAGATATTTTGAAAGGCACTTTTAAACATGCACCTAAATGACAGTTTCCCTACCCTTTTTCTATACTTGCAACTCGTGAAATCCCTACCCTTTTATATACCTCCAGCCTGAAAAAGCTACCCCTTTCGGGCGGAGCCTCCCCGTATAGTCCATTATATGGAGTACCCCCCCCCCCCCCCTCTCCCCCGGGTATCAGTGATATAAATATGTTCTATTTAAAGATTTATTTTATTTAACGAATAAAAGAAACCAACGCCAGGTATTACACACTGAACGGGAAATACCACGACTAATGAGTGACACATTACATGGATAAATAAAACAGCAGACAGATCCTTACGGCAGAGAAAAGACCGAGCAAGATGAACAAAAATAAATGATATATATTGGGCACAATATAGACAGTTTTAGAAGACTCTTGAGCCAACTGCGTATCTTTTGCACAATATCTTCGGTACAATATATAATTTTATTATACGACAGAGCATTTTAGAGTGCGAATACGCACCAAAACGAGTGCAAACTGAGACCGTATTACTCGGGTCTTAGTCCTCCTGACCGCGCGCTACGGAAACACCTTTGAAAGCCTATATTTTAGGAAATAATTATGTCGTATAATAAACAATTTATTCAGCGGAAAGTTGTGTAATACGGCTGGGCATTTTTACTCGTCAATGTTTATTTTTTTTCTCGGCCTAAAGGCTCGAAAAAAATAAAAACTGACTCGTAAAAATACCAAAGTTGTTTCCCTTGGACTTGTTTTCACTGTAATTTTACCCCCGATATTTCGAAGTTCCCGATTTCTCGAACCAATTTTGGTTTCCCGTGGAGATCGAGAAATCGAAGTTCCACTGTAGCTTTCAGTTTCCAAAAGGAATCACTGGATCGATAACAAACTTTCATAGAGATTAATGATGTCGATGTCTAGAAGATATAAAAAGAATAGCTGTGTAGGATTAACAGTTTAGATTTAGAATTTTGATGACGTCAAATGAAAACAAAGAATTGAGGGAACAAGTAAAACTAAAATCCCACCCCCCCCCCCCCCCCCCCCCCCCAACGCGTGTACTGTTCATGAGACAAGCCTCTGCGACCAAATAAAAAAATAAACCAATCAAAGACCAAATCGTATTGTCCCTGCAACAAGTCCCCTCGTGTGTACGCGCAAGGGACTTGTTCCCAGTCCCCTCGTGTGATCAGCTGCAGGGGACCTTGTTGTAGGGAATAGTCCCGGGGACAGGTCCCTGTGTTTTGTGGCTTATGCTTGCGTGTGTTTTGATATTTTTTGAACAGAGTTCCTTTGATGGAGGGACTGTGTGTTCAAAAGAACACCATAAAATGAATGGTTACAGCTCATTCGAGTCCAGGCCTCATTCTGGCTGGTACCTGGCGCTGACAAACGATGGCGTAGCGAAGCCTGGACCCACAACTGCGCCCGGTCAAAAGAGCCGTGGAATTTTTAGCTGGCAGTGTTTAATGATCTGAAATCTACTCGTGGCTATTGTTAGCTCTCACCATTAAGTCTGAAAGAACAAAAACATTGCCAGGAAGCATAAAATAAAAGACGGGTGATTTGATTTTATAAGCTTTAAAACATATTACAGTCGAACCCTCCCGTAAGCGGACACCCTCGGGACCAGAAAAATTAAGGCAATGAAATTTTAAGAGGTTTAAAGAAGGGATAGAAGAAAGAAAATGAATTTTGAAACATCAACAGACCGTTGATACCCACGCGGGTGCTCTTGCGTGGGTATCAACTGTCTGTTGTTGTCCATCTACTAATTTTTCACTTCAAATTCTAATTTAAAACTACATTAAATCTTTAATATTTCTTATTTTCCTAAATTTTACATATCCTTTGAGAAAAACTATTTCCTCCCCAAACATACCCAAAAATCACCCAAAAATTTACAAAACACCCCATAACATAGATCAATGAGATCAGCATAGAGTTTTTGGATTGCTTGGAAACGTGAACGAGATATTTCCATTAAACCCATGTTAAGTCGCGGAAAAATGGCATTCAGGTTAAAGATCCAAATGAAGTAAGCAAGGCTGATACTACGTAGAACACTTAAAGCGACAACGACATGATAGAGTCCAAACTGAAAGCCAAAAATGCAACCGTGGACAGCTGTTTCGACCTGGTTGGGTCTCGTCAGCACGGTGTAGCCGCCATAAAATAGAACAACCAGCTAGAATGCCAATTGTCTACTGAATGCTCGTGGTAATGACCTCAGATGAGCTCAAATTCAAATGTTTTGCCAATAGCCCTTTTCACAGTTAACCTGAAATATTTGCATAACAATACAGATAAACATAGAAGCGAGGCAATTTCGGGCACAAGCTACAACACATCGCGTTTTTCTTGAGCTTCTTAAACCCTGTTAATATAAAAACAGTTTTAAAATGTAGAAGAACTACAATTATTTTAGTTTACGTTTGTTTTAAGAAAAAGTTGTAAAACGACTTTTCTCTATTAATAAAGAGTAAATTCGAATAAGCAACAGCGAGATCATTTTACGATCTTTACGGCAAACTTTAACCAAAGAGAGTTGTATAGTCCTTCTCCGTTGTAAAAACTATTTTTATACTAACATAGTTCAAGGAGCTCAAGAAAATCACGATGTTTACAGCTTGTGCCCGAAATTGCCTCGCTTCTATGTTTAAATGTATTGTTATGCAAATATTTCAGGTTAACCGTGAAAAGGGCTATTGGCCAACGCCACAGCGCGTGACCATGAGTAACCGGAGAGGTGTCCGCTTAGGGGAGGTGTGCGTTAGCGGATGTTCGACTGTATATCTAAGTCATAGAAAACCCAACAATAATATAATGGCTTGAGTTTGTAAAAACAGTGTTCAACAAAGGACAGGAAACACATTAGGAAGTGAGGATGACTAACAATGGCGAGGATGGAAATGGAGTGCAGGATAGACAACTTGAAAATACAAGGCATTGTTCTTAATCTCAGTACCAGACTCCCGATTGCATAGATATTTCTATAGCTGTTTCAATTTTATCTGTCACTTTGAAGATGTATGTTGCGTAGCATACGAAACGTCAAGTAAAGTTTTTTTACAACATGCGTTGTTGTATAACTTGTTTATATCTGCTATTTGTGTTTTGTTTTTAACAAGGCTAATGTTTTCGCTCGGATCGCTGCAAAATGGCATTCCTTCACGAAATTCTCTTTTTAATTTAGCTAGAATTCATAAAGAATTCCATAAACTGCACGAGTTAACATTTCCTAAATGTACTGCAGCCTTATTCACCAAAGGGTACCCAGGCTCACGATATGACCGCTTGGTTGCAAAATATGAGTCTTTGTATGGAGGAGAATAGGCAGCGAACGAAAAATGCTAATAAACATCCATTAAACGGCTTATATTTTTACATGCCACATCAAATGTTGTTTATTGACGGTTCTAGGGCCTTTAAGGCGCATTCCAGCCGGTTTTTGATTTGTTCATTGTCACCTCGCAATACTTCTCTTCAGGATTCATTTTGAACAGAGGCAAAAGGGGGTCTTCAGGTATATATCAAACACTCGAGACAGTGTTTCATTGGGATATCCAAACACTGAGAATGGAGTTGAAAATATACGACGCGCAGCGGAGTATTTTTGACGAAATTCAAGGTGTTTGGATAGCCGATGAAACACTGTCTCGAGTGTTTGATATATTCTTCTAATCGAAACAAAACCTAAGGAGTAAATGGAGAAATAAAATCGTAAAACTTTAAGACCGGGGATCCAAACCTCCGACACGGTTATGATTTCCTTTGTTTTAACTTGATGAATTATTAATGAGTTTGAGATCACTGAATGCCGGGAAGATCCTGGACTGGAGGAGGTCCTTCAAAATGCTACCGCTGGCTAAAAGAAACGAAGAAGATGAAATAACATCACGTGTTATCCTCGTGCAAAATTTACAAAGAGGATTAGCATGGGCTGTTGAAACGAAATACTTCTTAACTTGGCAGGCGTCGGCCACGATTTATCGAGGTGACCACCATTTAGACTCATTCATTTTAAGTCATCCCGTCTGCAGTGTGACCACATTACAAATCAATTTACCGACAGACGCGGTCATGGGTGATTTAATACCAAGCTATTCGCTTCAAACGCGTATGAAATGCCGCCACGGTTTTCTACCTAAAAGTCACCGAGAACGGAGTAGAAGGCGGCGTGGACGAAAACGATCTTCATAGTAAGTAGAAATAGTATTTACCCCGCTATTTTAACGCTAGTTACGAAATAACCAGATATCTAATTTCTCCCGGTAAGAATTGTAAGAAAGCCAGAAAACGTTTTTTCTGCCTTTTATTAATTTGCAAACGTTGTTCAATATGTTATTTCTCCTCACAATATCGATACATTGTCAAACAGACAGATGATGAGAATAAAGATAATCATCAGCTTAGGACGTAAAGGGTTTAAAAAGGTTTTAGTCTTCAAACAAGAGCTTTATTCCGCTCCTATCATTCTTCTTATTATTCAAGAGTTATATTATTTCCAGTGTTTATAAACAGTTGTTGTTTATGCAACTGGTGGAATTCATCTTGGAAGCGATAAATTAACAAAAAGCGTTTTGTAACATTCTACAAATTCTGCCTATTTAGAAAAAAATATTAATTGCTGAATATGTGCTTGTGTCTCCTTTTTAATAATGCATCTTTGCAGCAAACGTTTTACTTTCCTGTCGCCTCTTTTAATCCGGTCAGTACTTCCTCAGTACCTTCATTGCTTATGCATGTTTCAGTTTCATGAAAAAGGAGTTGTAATATATCAAACACGAGGGACAGTGTTTTATTCAATTTCCAAATACTGAGAGAGCTAGAGTTGACACGAAATTCAAGTTGTTTGGAAATGTGATGAAACACTGTCTGGAGTGTTTGATATCTCTTCTCAATCAAAACAAAAGTAGAATGGTAAAAATCCATGCTAATTAAGACCAGTTATTATTATTATAACTTGATGAATTATTAATGAGTTTGAGATTTACTTGTACAAACGCCAAATCCCAAATAACAAAAGACAAGTCTTGTTCATGTCATCTCTTCTGAATGATTCACGACTTGAAACTAAAAGGGAAGAAACTCTGACTATTATTCAAAAAAATAGCATTGTCGTTGTTCAGCGAGACACGAAAAAGAAAACCACGACCCAATTTATGATAACGTAAAGGAAATGGTCGTTTTTATACCAGAGACGCACAGTCCGTCTGGACGAACTTGGGCAAGTTTTTTTAGTGCGTCTGGTTATACGTCTCAGTATAAAAACTGGCACAGGACATATGGGTTATTGGCCAAGCGTGAGGTCAAGATGCATGGCGGGATATTGGCCAAGTTCTTTTTTTGCGTGTTTATGGACCGAGATGAAATCATTCATTCATGAGTCTGAGAACGCTCGTGAAGAGCTATTGGCCAGTTATCAACTGCTATTGACCAGATATGTTTTTCTTACTCTTAATAGCTTCTATTGTAATGGAATCTGTTGAAACAGCTGAAGTCATGCTAAAAGGAAAAGCGTCTGGAAATACATCGGGATGAGTGCAAAGGGGGAGTTATATACCACAGTAAGTAGTAAGGACACCTGTCGTGCATTACACGAACTAGTAAGAGAGTATTAACGTGTTATAAATGAAATTTTTTGGCGCTATATGAAATAAAAATAAAAGACAAGTTTTTGTTGCCCGGAAGAAGGCAGTAATGTCGAAACGTCGGTCGTTTATTACACTTCATAAAGCACCAAAAAAATTCATTTATCAACGTTTATTTCAAGGTGTTACGCAGTTTATACTAGTATCATGTTTTTTATTATTTCGCAGAATTGTCCATCTCGGCCAGAGTGCGTCTTCAAAGAGATTTTTGAGGCCAAGTACAATTCTTATCAGTCCATGTTAAATCCTGACTGGTATCTAGCGCTGACAAAACAAGGCGAGGCGAAGTCTGGGCCCAAAACTAAACGTGGACAGAGGGCTGTTAGTTTCTTAACAAGGCCTCTAGTTCAAGATTGACAATAAAGTTAATAAATTAACGCGAAGAAAATATATACAAACCTGTTATAATGAAGTTAAAAGGTGCGATAATCCTGACCTTGTTATTTTATACCAGTAGACTGATGAAATACTGTGATGAAAATAAAATATATGCTAAATGTGATCGATTTTTGTTTTGTTTTTCTTCTAACAGATTAACGATAAATTGAGCTGGGGGAGGGGGGGAGGGGGGATAGAGACAGGGCCTGGGACCGAGAAACCATGCTCTCACAACTTGCAAAGCGATCAATTTCGTTTTGGTCAGCGGTGTGCTTCTTTTCGTTCGCGAAATTCCTTAAAAAATGAATTAACGTTCCTATAAACTATTTTGCGATTATTCCAACACGTTCAATTTGTCCAATGTGGCTGAACTTTCCAGGAGCTGAATTCGTGAGTTCAAGTCCAGATAGAGAAAATTAACCATCGCGTGTTCACGTTCTCCATCATGCCTTGAATTTGGACATTTGATTTTTTTTGGTTTTGCATAGGAAGGCAAAAAAAATGTAAATGCAAAACGGACGTGCGTTTTGTTTTGCATGGGACGGCAAAGAAATATGCAAAAACACACGTGCAGAATATTGTACTACTAATTAAACCTATTGTTTTGTGACGTTCTCGTTGCCGTCGCCGCCGCGTGGTTGAAAAACGAAAAACTCGAGGAAGAAGTTTATCTGGTTTAAAGGATCACAAAGTGAAAAAAATACAATAATCATTTATACATCAGAACGCACTTCCATCGCCAGCCGCCATGTTTTTCTAGCTTTTCTTCTGGCTTTACACAACTTCTACGCACGTGCAGATGATGAATCCGCTGGCTAAAGTTGTGATGATTGCTTTGCAAGTTGTGAGAGCATGGTTTGGATTTGATTTAAGGTGGCTCGATGTAGTTTTTTTAGCGCTGGTGTGAGAGTTTTGAAAACAAAAATTCGATCAGAAGGCAATCTTCGATTTTTGTCATACTACACCATGATGATGACAAATGATGATAGATTTATTTTACACTGGTTTCCAAGCAAACAGAGGTTACCATAGCAACGATTTCGGCATCCTATTGGTTTTAAACAAGGCTGATTTTCTCGAAATCTAGTCGAAAACATTCCATTCATTTTTTTCATATTTTGAAGTATGCTAGTTTGACCACCTGTAGACGAAATTTCAAGAAATTCTGTAAGGCCGTTTTTGATTAAAACGGCACTGAACTTTTTGCGGTCGTGTTTGTGTATGTCCCAGAATTTACTTCAAAATCTTTCATTAAATTGAAGCTATATGTACCTCCCCTCTGTTGAAGGATTTTAATGATATTAAAGACTTTGTAAGGTAAATGGATCACCTCGGATGGTTACGATTTCAAAATATTCAATTTTGAAGAACTGCGCTTAGGCACCTCAGAAACACGATCGAAGCGCCTAATTTATATTTAGCGGGATATTGCTAAAATGCTCTTACAGATTTTTTAAAAAATTGTTAGGTGTTAGCGTGATGGTTGAACTTGATATTCCAATCGAAATGCCATTAAAAAATCGTTGCAAGCGTTAGAAAATAACACCGAATTATGGGTACGTTTCGCTCGCTACTGTCTTTCTCCGAACAGGGATTTTGTTTATCTTGTTTCTGGTCAGTTTCTCTCTTGATGCACGTGCAATGAATATTTATTCCAAATGCCGCGTGTGGCCAGTCGTGCGTTTATGACAAATAAATGAATTGTTTAAGCAGGTAGACATCAATTCTGTTCATCTTACTAATCTAATTTTTGTATTTAGAACTGTCACGATTTAAACAAATGATAAACAATAGCAATGATATACGAACTTTGCTAAAACTCTTCTGTTCTTTGTTACCCTAGGTTTGGCATTTTTTTGACGAATCTCACGAAATTTCGTAGGCAGTGAAATCATGATCACCAAAAGCGTGGCGGAATGATCAACTCTAGACTTTGTTTCATTTTAGCAGCATCATTTTGGTTTTGCTTGACGGCATAGCCGAAACATTTTTGAATGTACGTGATTACCGTGCCATTCATTCCCTTTACTTTCCCTCTCATACCGTACAAACGGGAACCCAAAGTTCGTTTAGCGTGGTTGTTGATCATTTGTTTAAATCGTGACAGTTCTAAATACAAACACGGTTTATTTTTGTTTAAATTAGATTAGTAAGATGAACAGAATTGATGTCTATCCTTCTTAAAAACTCATTTATTTGTCATAAACGCACGACTGGCCACACGCGGCATTTGGAATAAATATTCATTGCACGTGCATCAAGAGAGAAACTGACCAGAAACAAGATAAACACAATCCCTGTTCGGAGAAAGACAGTAGCGAGCGAAACGTACCCATAATTCGGTGTTATTTTCTAACGCTTGCAACGATTTTTTTAATGCATTTTCGATTGGAATATCTAGTTCAACCATCACGCTAACACCTAACAATTTTTAAAAAAAATCTGTAAGAGCATTTTAGCAATATCCCGCTAAATGTAAATTAGGCGCTTCGATCGTGTTCTGAGGTGCCTAAGCGCAGTTCTTCAAAATTGAATATTTTAAAATCGTAACCATCCGAGGTGATCCATTTACCTTACAAAGTCTTTAATATCATTAAAAATCCTTCAACAGAGGGGAGGTACATATAGCTTCAATTTAATGAAAGATTTTGAAGTAAATTCTGGGACATACACAAACACGACCGCAAAAAGTTCAGTGCCGTTTTAATCAAAAACGGCCTTACAGAATTTCTTGAAATTTCGTCTACAGGTGGTCAAACTAGCATACTTCGAAATATGAAAAATGAATGGAATGTTTTCGACTAGATTTCGAGAAAATCAGCCTTGTTAAAACCAATAGGATGCCGAAATCGTTGCTATGGTAACCTCTGTTGCTTGGAAACCAGTGTAAAATAAATCTATCATCATTTGTCATCATCATGGTGTAGTATGACAAAAATCGAAGATTGCCTTCTGATCGAATTTTTGTTTTCAAAACTCTCACACCAGCGCTAAAAAAACTACATCGAGCCACCTTAAAATGTATGGGAAGTAGGCTATCCCTCCTACCCTTCTGATTGAGCTCTTACAGAAAGGGGTGGTTACACTATTTCAGACACATTTTCCATACCGATTACATATTCTATACCCTTTTCGTACCTTCTGTTAGTAGCTACTATATAACACGTATATCAATGTAAAATTTCCTCATTGTACCTGAAGAAGACTGGTTTGGCCAGTCGAAATATAGTACTTAAAAACTTAAAATCTACGTTGTATCGGTCTCTGCTTCTACAGTATATTTTCACTTTTTTAGCCGATTAGATCACTTGTTGATCCAACGTACACCAGCAGGATTGTCGTCCACGGTTGCTTGCTTGAAAATTTTGTCTTTTTTTCTTCTAAAAGTGAGGGGGGTGATTGTTGGAAATTTTGAAAAGAACCTCAAAATTATCTTTTAGTGGGTGTGGCTCAAATTACAAGTTCCCCAAGTTGAAGTCATACTTTTTTTCTCCTCAATACCTTCAAAGGTACTGGAATGTGGGATGGGATGGAGAGGGAAGGGAAGGGAAGGGAAGGGGAGGCTAACTGCTAATAGACCAATTCAGTGTAGATGGTTTATAGGGATGGTTCCCGGGGATGGATCTGTTGTTAGTAATGTTATAAATAAGTTTGCAAAGCGAAACTCCAACTTGTTTGTGTGAGTCGTCATGCAACGCTTCTCTAGGGGGGGGGGGGGGGGGGGCGAAAATTGCAACCTCCGCTTTCAAGATGGCGGGTGGGCGCGAAGAAGACCCTGTAGACTACGAGTAGTCCCTAAAAATGAGGGACCCTCATATTTTGCGCCTCTTTGCGTCGCGTCTTCTCGCGCGAGGATATTTCCACGCGCTTCGCGCGCGCCCGCCCGCTCGATCTGAGAAAAATTAGGGACTACTCCACTCGTAGTCTACGGAAGCCGATAAGGGTCACAAGTTGTCGCTTCCAAGTTGTCGCTTCCGAGTTGTCGCTAACAAAGGAGGGACTTCTTGTAGTATAATGTGGAAGGGAGGGGGGGGGGGGGGGGGGGTGTGGGAGAACTTTACGAATCTCTAAGAGGTTAGTTATAGCCACACGAGCTTTTGAATTAACTTCCTCCCCCGGAATATCTGCTTCCGAGTTGTCGCTTCCAAGTTGTCGCTTCCGAGTTGTCGCTTCCAAGTTGTCGCTTCCGAGTTGTCGCTTCCAAGTTGTCGCTTCCGAGTTGTCGCTTCCGAGTTGTCGCAAGAGAAGACTGGTAAAGAGTTAGTCGAAGATGGCAGCCAAGTTGGCGAAGTTCGCGTGTTTTTATGTGCGTTTTATTCTATGTATATGTTCGTTTGGAATTTGTACAACTTCCTTCTCTTCCAGATAGTACTATATTACAGGTACGTTGAAAACATTTATCATCAAATTTCGTTTCGTTTAATAAGGTGCCCAATCGGATTTTTCAGTGACGACAATCCAACAGAAAATAGATCGTCACAGCTGTACTAGACAAAGATTAAAGTTTCAGATGAGGTTTCTTTTATCATCAAGCGTATATGAATACATGATGTATTGGAATTTACAATTGCGGGGAGATGAAAACGCTTTCATATAAGACAAGTATGCCAGCTCGAAGACCCAGCTTACGACGTTGATGTCAAGTTGCTATGGTAACTCCGATTTTGATAAATTCCATACATCATGTATTCATAAAACGCTCGATGATAAAACTTACCTCATCTGAAACTTTCATCTTTTTCTAGTATAGCTGTAACGATTTATTTTCTGATGGATTGCTTATGGTGGTACACTAGTTGCTCAAAGTTGAAAGGTATCGTTACTGAAAAATCCGATTGGGCCACCTTTAACGAACGGAATTTGATGATAAATGTTTCAACGTACCTCTAATAGTGCTATCTGGAAGAGAAGGAAGTGTACAATTTCCAAACGAACATATACATAGAATAAAACGCACATAAAAACACGCGAACTTCGCCAACTTGGCTGCCATCTTCGACTAACTCTTTACCAGTCTTCTCTTGCGACAACTTGGAAGCGACAACTCGGAAGCGACAACTCGGAAGCGACAAACTTGGAAGCGACAACTCGGAAGCGACAACTCGGAAGCAGATATTCCGGGGGGAGGAAGTTAATTCAAAAGCTCGTGTGGCTATAACTAACCTCTTAGAGATTCGTAAAGTTCTCCCACACCCCCTCCCCCTCCCTTCCACATTATACTACAAGAAGTCCCTCCTTTGTTAGCGACAACTCGGAAGCGACAAGTTGGAAGCGACAAGTTGAAGCGACAACTTGGAAGCGACAACTTGTGACCCTTATCGGCTTCCGTACTAAAGACCCTGGCGAAGAGCAGGTGACCACAAATTAAAATTAGCCAATCGCGAGCCCGCCGCCATTTTGAAACAATCAAAATCTCAAATATTTTGGATTCACGTGACCTCGCCATCTTGAAAGCGGAGATGGCCCTGCTCGATCGCGTGACTTCAACGGGTGGGGCGGGAGATAGGGGGCCAGGCAGCTAAGCCGTGCAATTAATCCGCAGTATGCTGGAAGTGGTTTATGAATCGCCGTTCATAAATATGTGCGTTTTTGTTTGAACGAAAGTTTTCCTTTTCCTAAGGTAAGAGAGTGTTTGATGTAGATAAAGTGTTAAAGGACGTTAGTGCAAACAATCGGGCGCACACTGGACTCAATTGTTGGTCAAAATTCAGCTTGTTGCTTTCCAGGACGACTGCTTTGCAAGACACACATGAACGGTTTAATCGAAAGGTAAGTCTGTTATTCAGATGTTTGAAGCTCTTGAGGGATTATGAGGAACAGAGAGCTACAATCAGGGACACAATTACTGGACACTTTACACAATGTTGATATTTTCGTTCTCGTTCTCTTTTTTCCCTCTCAATGTACGTCGTTTAGTTTCTTGATATTCTGTTACAGTCAAAACAGCTCAAGCGTTTGATCCTGCCAAGAATGCATTAATGAATTCATTATTGAAAATTTGATTTCATTAATTATTTCAATAATCCATTCTTCAAATGAAGAATCGAAAATTCAAAACAAGACTCAATCCAATACTCGAATGTTGATTTGATTAATGGAAAAATATATCTTTCGATCCCCGTGAGAGAGATGAAATCAAATTTGCAATAATGATTTCATTAATGCATTCTTGGCCGGAACGCTTGAGCTGTTTTGAATGTAATATGAAATCTTGCAAACTGACACTGAGAGGGCAGGAGAGAGTAGAAGTGTCTTTGATTGTAGCTGATCTTCCAGGGTCTCCCAGTGGGGTACCCAGGTACATTAGTGATGGGGAGGTGCAATGAGGCCAACTTTTTAAACCCAAACAAATTCCCATTAGGCTAAAACTAGACCAAGAAAAGTTCAGTGGCCCAGAATGTAGGCCCCCAAAAGTCCCTTTTTTCTCTGCATAAAAATAAAGTAAAAAATCAAGAGAATGCCCTGCCAAAATCTTTCTATCCAAAAAATCCACCAGAAAATTTCTAACCTCAAGTCAGTTCCCAAATCAGTAATTTCAAACCCCAAGAAGGCCTTCGCACCTCCAGCTATCACTAACATACCTGAGTACCCGGCCCTCTGGGGCTAATCTACTGCTCAATCAGATAATTGATTAATAATATTAGTGTACAGTTGAACCTCTCTATTATGGACACCGAAGAGGCAGAGCAAAATGTTATACCTGCCAACTCTCACGCCTGCCGGTCGAAAACTTTGATCTCACGCCAGCTCACGCTTACAGACTAATTTCTCACGCCTGGCTGAAAAATTTGAGATATTACAGCCTTATTACTGACACACTTTAGAAAAATATGTAAACTTGAAACATACATGTAGTCCTATAAATAATGCTATATGTTGTGTTTGAATCCTCCAAACTGTGTCAGAACGCATTGTGGAACTGGATATGAACTCTTTGTTAACGTTCGGAAATCTTCGAATCATCTTCGGAATTCTTCGGATGTCTTCGGCAACGTTCAGTAATCGTCGGAACATCTTCGGAAATCCAGGTACTCTGAAGACAAAAATCTCACACATTTTACTCAGGAAAAGTTTGCAGGTATAAAATGTCCGTATTAGAGAGGTGTCCACATTAGAGGACATGGATATGACATCACTTACATGTAAAGGTTCCTGACGATAAGAAATGTTGATGATAAATGGCGATAACATGTTGATAAACTGATTGAAAACAAATGCTACTTTTATTGTATGGACGATGGTACAATAATGGTACAATAATCATTATTGATTAAACTTTGACCTGTAATCACAAACAGGAAATGTTATTGAAATGAACTTGGATTGTCCGTAATAAAGAGGCCGGATATAAAGTTTATATGAATTTGCTCTCTGGGGGCCAAGATTTAGTGTATGTTATCCATATTAGAGAGGGTCCATATTATAGAGGTTTTCTTTTTAAAGAATAATATATGGGCATTTTGCCGGGACCAAGGGAGCTGTCCGTAAAATATAGACAGGTGTCCGTATTAGAGAGTTGCCCGTAAGGAGAGGTTCGACTATAATTACTTAAATCATATTTGTGTCATATGAGCACTACTGGAATTTACTGATGCATTAATTATAACCGGCCTTCCCTTGGTTGGACAGAACATTAATAGGTTTTTTTTTTTGTATTTTTTTTTTATAATAATATTACTTAATTACAAAGGTGCGCAGATGTTATTCAGCCCTGTCGACAGAGGGCGCCTCTATTTCAAGATTGACAATAAAGTTAATAAATTAACGGGAAGAAAATATATACAAACATGTTGTTATGAAGCCGTTAAATGGTGCGATAATCCTGACCTTGTTATTTTATACCAGTAGACTGATGAAAATACTGTGATTAAAAAAAGTTATGCTAAATGCGATCGATTTTTGTTTTGTTTTTCTTCTAACGGATTAACAATAAATTGAGCTCTTACAGAAAGGGGTGGTTGCTCCTCGTAATATTTGGTAGGTGTGTCAGTGCCACCCGGTTATTCGAATCCCTTATTACTATTTCAGACACATTTTCCATACCTTTACATATTCTATACCCTTTTTGTACCTTCTAAAATTGAGGGGGGTGATTGTTGGAAATTTTAAAAAGAACCTCTAAATTCTCTTTTAGTGGATGTGGCTCAAATTACACTATTGGATGAAAAACCTATGAATTTACCTGTGAAAAAACCTGTGAAGTTCAATGTATTCACAGGTTTTTTCACAGGTTTTGAAATTTTGAAAACCTGTGAACAGGGCACTTTGCACAGGGTCAAAACCTGTGAAAAAACCTGTGAATTACAACCTGTTAAAAAACCTGTGAAAAAAACCTGTGAAAATGAAATTTGCTGGCGGCCGTTTTCACAGGTTTTTTCACAGGGTCTAAAATCACAAAACCTGTGAACAGGGCACTTTTCACAGGGTCAATACCCATGCCTTACCTGTGAAAAAACCTGTGAATTCCAAGTTGTGAATAAACCTATGAAAAACCTGCTGTTGGACAGCTTTTTCACAGGTTTTCCGCAGGGTCTAAAATCTAAAAACCTTGTGAACAGTCTGAGGGTCTTGTTGTGATTTTCAATTGTCAGACTTGTACATCAAGATCAATCTGCGAACCTTTCGTACTCAAATTTGGCCAGATTGTAGTTCGAGGACTGGTCTTTCGATGCAGGACCTGTTAGAAATCGAATCGAAGAAATGCTTTTTTTAGGGCAAAATTTGAGAGGAAGTCCGAAAACTGCTCTTGCACGCTTTAAATCACCGTAAAAACCGCATCAAAGCAAAGTTAACAACGTCCAAACATTTTGACTTTATTTTATTAAATATAGACAGTCCTAAATACTGATTTTAGGAAGATTAATGTTCACAATAACAATTCTATTGCACTAAGAAATTTGAATATCGTAGATACTTGAACCTGTGACCACACAGAGGATGGTACGCATGTGCATTAACTGGCCTGGAAACCTCTTTAAAGCATTCAAAAGACCATTTTGATACTTTTTACTTTCCAAGTAAACAAACAACAAATAACCTGCATGCACATCTGAACCTGTCAACATTAAAACCTGTGAGAAGCTGTACATGTGTAGCGAGCATGTTTGTAGCATGACAGTTGCATAACAAAGGCATGTGGATAATCCACTAGCAGCTGTACCAAACTAAGTAAGTTCTATAATTGTCGTGGCATTGCAATTCCCCAACGGTGTGAACGGTGTGACCACTCACATTCATGGACACAATTAATAAACTATCCAATCAGAAGCCGAGAAATATCTATTCTTGGCTAGCGCTTCTGATTGGATAGTATATGCGCATGAAATGTTGTACTTGAGATGATTTAATGAGCAAATATAAATAACAATTTAATAATAATCACAGTTTAATTTTTTTTCTGTCTGCTAATACCAATTTAAACTAAAATATTATACTGGTTGATTGATTGATTGATAGATTTGATTGATTGATTGATTGATTGATTGATTGATTGATTGATTGATTGATTGATTGAATGAATGAGCAGCAAATAAAATTACATTACAGGCAAACCATTAATAAAATTATTATTACTTTAGTTTTCTAATATTTTAATTAATAGCATGATGTATTTTATTATTATACTGACTAAACTTAAATTCAACATACCATCATGATGTTTCTTGATATATTTTTCTTCAGCTGATCGATACATGCAGATATTACATCAAGGGCTGCTCTAGTGAAGACTTAGTGACTGTTTTTATACTGGTTTATAGTCAGTAGATCTATCATCATGTATACACATACTGTAATACATGCATATGCTATATATAAAACTATGTAGATCAACTGCCCTGGCAATATATAACTCTCAGTTATTTGTTGGTAGCTGAAAATAGAAAAAAAAGGTCATTGTTCTCTACATTTTCTACATGCGTACATCAACAAGGTTTTAAATATATAATTCTTGTCTTGTATTATTAGCAGAAACAACATAAAAAATACAACATATCGGAAAGTTGGCTGCATGCCCTTATCGGTATATCAATTATGATAAGATAAAGACTAAAGATCCATGTAGTGTGACTGGAGGTGGGGAACCTCAATTTAATTTAGCAATTGTCCATTCCAAATAGAAAAATAGAAAACTCAAAATAAAATTCATTCTGTATTTCAACAAAAGAGCAACTATAGTTTTTTTACACTTGAAGTATTAAACAGGCAGTACACTGATCGAGTACATGACACAACTTGAGCTTAGAATTTAAGGATTCAATGCCAAAATGCCATATTTTTGTTCATTAATTGGACAATAAAATTTAAGCATAATAAATTATTATTCTCAATGTTCATAATCAGAGCCACTTAATTTTCACATCCAACCTGAACTTATTTATGAGAAATTAAAACTGTTCCAGCTGCTGCCTGAGCTGGAGACATGCTTGAGTTTATAAAATTGTTCTACATGAATATGTACAGCAGCATTGAAGACATTGAAGACATGTCTTGTCTGACAAATCATCATTTGAACTTAGATTAAACTCAACTGAATTACCTTACCTTGGATCAAAAGAAATGTTGACAGTGATTTGTATGTGCATCACTATGAAAGGTTGAAATGAACAAGAAATGACCCGAGAATAAAAGAAGACATCTTTGAAATGACAGCAAACTAGCCTCCTTGCTTCCTCTGCCCAGCTTGCTGATTGCTGATTGGTTCATTTCACTTGCAAGCCGCTTTTTCTCCCGCTCTTTTTTACACTCGTTTCCAGTCTCTGTTGGGCCACATTTCAACTGACCACAAAGCTGCGGGCTCACATACTTGAGTGTGGCGGCCATTTTGAATTTGACACGATTTCAAGTTGTTGTACGTTTTTGAAAGAGAAATGTGTACAACATTTCAAGAAAGGCATTTAGTGTGGCATATATACTGTGGGAATTGATGCAAAGTCAACAGCTGACATCACTTGAGGTAGTTAGTTTAGTTAATATGTGTAGTGCAGTCAGTGAATCCAAGGGAAATTTTGCTGAGCAGAGACAGATGAAAGTACATACACCCGGGGTATCCAATCGATGAAATCGATGATCGATGACAATCGATATCAACGATACCAATCGATATCAATTAATCGATTGATATTGATAATCGATGACCAATCGATGATGAAGATTTGTGTGGTTATCGATTGGTATCGATTTCCAATAACAATCGATGATATCGATTGGTATCGATTGGTTGCAAATTTTGTCACGTTTCACAGCACATCTAATGATCTTTGCACGCGTTAATTGTTAACACATTTTATTGTAATGCTTTGAACGTTAACAGGAGAACAAGACTTATTTCCTTCTCTCTCTACTTTCTCTTACGATTTAACAATTAGACGGCAAGCTCGAGGTTTCTATCGGCTGATAGTTGGTCAGAGAGGATCCACAAGCTCGGACTGTGGTGACCGTGATGTCCACGATGGTTAACAACTTTAAACGCGTTTCCGCGTTCTCCCCTCTTCCGTACTAGCAGTAAAGAGCTCGCCGACGTTTACCTCAAAACGATACAGCTTATTATAGATAGTTGAACTTCTTCCCGGACTTCTTGCGTCGACATAGTGACACGGGAATGACAGTGACGGCCAAGTGGTAATTTGAGCGCACGGGTATATTATTTGCGTTGAGAAGACAGGGCCTTCTCAAACTAATCGAGGTTGCTGATCGGAGTGTTTTGCCAATCGATAGCAATCGATGAGCCGTTTTTGTGTGGTTATCGATTGATCATCGATTGACCGATACCAATCGATACCAATTAACTAATTTTATCGATTGATATCGATTGATCGATTGGTTTTCCGATCATCGATTTCCATCGATTGGATACCCCGGGCATACAACAGGTAAAATTATGAAGTGAAACCTAATAAAAGTTGTTTTGATAGATTTAAATTGTGTCTAGTTGCGCCTGAAATGTTCTTTGTGTGTTATAGTCAGCTGTGTTCTTTTTCACTCAAATTTCAGTAAAGTTTATTGTTCACAGTTTCTGTGGGTATTTTCTTCAAAATTTGTTCACAGGTTTTTTTCACAGGGGTTTTCACAGGTTTTCTGGGGGCATTTTCTTCATAATTTGTTCACAGGTTTTTTCACACGTTTTTTCACATGTTTATAAATTCACAGGTTTTTTCACAGGTTCCTAAATTTGGGAAATTTCTCAAATTTAGGCTTTGCAAAATTCACAGGTTTTTTCACAGGGTATTTTCCAGTCACAGGTTTT
This sequence comes from Desmophyllum pertusum, assembly GCA_029204205.1. NCBI lineage: Eukaryota > Metazoa > Cnidaria > Anthozoa > Scleractinia > Caryophylliidae > Desmophyllum > Desmophyllum pertusum. Next base: position 561,513 of record MU826864.1, read on the forward strand.
TTCACAGGTTTTTCACAGGTTCTTCACAGGTTTTCATCCAATAGTGTTACAAGTTCCCCAAGTTTATGTCATACTTTTTTTTCTCCTCAATACCTTCAAAGGTACTGGAATGTGGGATGGAATGGAGAGGGAAGGGAAGGGAAGGGGAGGCTAACTGCTAATAGACCAAACTGCTGTTACCTTCAGTGTAGATGGTTTATAGGGATGGGTCCCCGGGGATGGATCTGTTAGTAATGTTTGCAAGTTTGCAAAGCGAAACTCCAACTTGGAGATTAAACTCTGCACTGTCCATTGAGTCTCAGTTACTATCCCTTGCTGCCACCATAAGTGTGCCTGATATATGTTTGTGTGATGTGCTTATGCTCGAGACGAGTCACGCAAAGCTCATTGCCAAAGAAAGATGATTTCTCAGGTCCTTATTTGAGTCGTCACGCAACGCTTCTCCCCCGCGAACCGCATTTTCGTTCCCAGATCCTCTGTTTCTGTTGGTCACGTAGTTGACGAAATGGAGGCTCTGGTCTCAGCCGTTATGTCCGAAAATTCCGGACATCCATTCATTAATTCGTGTTGCGCATTCATTTTTTATCACCCAGTGAAAAATTTGATTTTTTCCTTGCGACCAGGGTATGGGGCGCCAAATGTGACAAAAAAGATCATTACGGCCTTGTGATAAATCGTTCTTTGAAATATATATCACAACTCGTGATAAATACATTAATTTGCTAATATATATATATCACAACTTGTGATATAAGCTTACGTTTCACAAGCAAATATTTTTTTTGTCCGTCGTGATTTATGTAGATCACAATTCCATCCGTGATATACATTACGCAAGAAGACTGGGTACGAAATTGACCGGGCGCGGAAAGCTATCTACAGTGCTGCAGAAAAGTATCGTCGAAAATGTCGTAGAGAATGTGGTAAACCACCCCCAGTTTCAATCGCTTTTAACCGGTGTGAGTGAAACTTCGAATTCCAACTTGGTCCAACAGAGTGCGATGACAAGTTCCACTTCTCCGAGTTCTGGCACGATCGCCAATACTTTACCCGCTGGCAGCAGAACAACCTTACCCTCTCCCATTCAAGAGTTTAATGCAATTTTTCGCAAAGGAGCGTCAGCTGGACAGCAGCAGCGAGGTGCTGGTGCTGTTTCATCGTTTTTCCCAGGCATTGGAACCTACACAGCAAGGTCAAGAGCGCGCAGCAGTTCCCGCGGTCGTCGGCAGAACGCGACGAGTACTTCTACTGCTCGACCACAGTCTCATGCTATCTTTACAAGGGAGGTAGTTTTTGCTGAGTAACCCTGAGGATAGAACTGTCTTGAAAGGGAAAGCAAATAAAGCAGATTTAATGAGAAGGGGTCGGGTATTAGTTCCTTCGATTTTAATCGAAGTTGGACCGAACACAACGCTGGTAGAGAATATTCAGCACTAACATACTGTCTTCCAGACGCCGCTGGATGAATTCTATAACATTAATGTTATTGCAAAACATTTGGCGACGAGCTTCCGAAATCTGGCTCGGTATATTGGGTATAAAAGTCTCGATGCTGTCTTCAGCGTCCGCCTACTTCTTTCGTACCCAGTCTTCTTGCGTAATGTATATCACGGACAAAAAAAAATATTTTGCTTGTGAAACGTAAGCTTATATATATCACAAGTTGTGATATATATATTAAGCAAAGTAATGTATTTATCACGAGTTGTGATATATATTTCAAGGAACGATTTATCACAAGGGTAATGATCTTTTTTGTCACATTTGGCGCCCCATACCAGGGCTACTCGTTTCCGGCGCAAAGAAAAAACCCCGAGGAGCTCTGGGAACGAGGATGCACAATGCTCTTTACTCGATCGCGTGACTTCAACGGGTGGGGCGCCAGGCAGCTAAGCCGTGCAATTAATGAAGTGGTTTATGAATCGGCAGTGCATAAATATGTGCGCGTTTGTTTGAAAGAAAGTTTGTCTTTTCCTAAGGTAAGAGGTGTTTGATGTAGATAAAGTGTTAAAGGACGTTAGTGCAAACAATCGGGCGCACACTCGACTCAATTGTTGGTCAAAATTCAGCTTGTTGCTTTCCAGGACGGCTGCTTTGCAGACACACATGAACGGTTTAATCGAAAGGTAAGTCTGTTATTCAGATGTTTGAAGCTCTTGAGGGATTATGAGGAACAGAGAGCTACAATCAGGGACACATTTACTGGGACACTTTACACAAATGTATGTCGTTTAGTTTCTTGATATTCTGTTACAGTCAAAACAGCTCAAGCGTTCCTGCCAAGAATGCATTAATGAATTCATTATTGAAAATTTGATTTCATTAATCATTTCAATAATCCATTCTTCAAATGAAGAATCGAAAATTCAAAACAAGACTCAATCCAATACTCGAATGTCGATTTGATTAATGGAAAAATATCTCTTTCGATCCCCGTGAGAGAGGGACTGTGCTAAACCACGAAACAGCGAAACGAACACCGAAACAGCGAAACAGCTAAACGAAACACCGAAACAGCTATTTATTTTTTATTTTTTTTATTTTTAACGAAACACCGAAACAGCTATTTTTTTAATGGTTATTTACTGATCTGATACCCTGGGCCCAGAGGTTTCTTTCTTTTCTTTTAATCTTGAGCCGCGAAGCGGCGAAAACAAGCCGCGAAGCGGCGGAAGTGTGTCGCGGAGCGACGAGAAGGAAACCTCTGGGCGCAGTGGCTATGCATCTCATTTCCATGCTGGAATTTTGGTCAAGATCTGACCCTCGGGCTCTGATTGGTAGATATTTTAACGAGCCACGCAATCAATCTGATTGGTTTGCATGATTGAAACCACCGAGGGGAAGGTGAGGATGTTTGTCGCATCACTGCGTGAGGTAAATTTGACACTCACTACCGGAGAGGATAGCTTGTACGTGATCAATTAACGTCGCTCCGTAGCACACGTACACCCGGGGGGGTACTCAAAAAGTTTTATACGGGGAGGCTCCGCCCAGAGATCCAACCCCTTACCCTTTCATATACCATTTTTCACAGAAAAGGTACCCCTTTCATATACCATTTTTCACAGAAAAGGTACCCCTTTCATATACCTTCCATAGAAAATGGTACCCCTTTCATATACCTTCCATAGAAATTATGGAAATGGTACCCCTTTCACATACCTACAGTAGAAGCACTGCATCCCTTTTCTATACCCTTGCAATGAACTTAATGAACAATATATATCACCAGAAATCATCAAGCATTACCAGTAGAGATGTTAACCAAACAATAATATCATTTACTCCTGAAATCCCTACCCTTTCATATACTTCAACTCGTGAAATCCCTACCCTCTCATATACTTCAACTCGTGAAATCCCTACCCTTTCACATACCTCGAGCCTAAAAAAGGACCCCTTTCGGGCGGAGCCTCCCCGTATAGTCCATTATAGGGAGTACCCCCCCCCCGGGCACGTACCCAAGTGAAGAAAATATACCTTGGTCTACCCCACTGAACAAAATAAACGGCTGATCAACACGTGATATCTTAATTGCCATTGGCCGGCTCTTTAATTACTATTTTGAAAATTTGACAGTTGGTGTCAGCATGGAAATGAGATCGTATCCACTGCCACCAGAGGTTTTCTTCTCTGCCGCATCGCTTTGATCGCTTCGATCAAGTTCAGAAGAAGAAAGAAGAAAGAAAACCTCTGGGACCAGGGTACTGATCCGATGGAAAGAACAAAGAAGGGCAAGGAATGCAGTGTTTGTGCGATTGCGTGACCTTACTAACAGTACGCCATATGCATCTTTTCTCAGTACTTTATACCTTCGTGGAGAACAGAGAATATCTCGCGTTTTTCTTTACGTTTATATAATCGGAAAGCTAGCTAAGTAAATGGTTTTGTCAAATTTAATTGGAAAACAGCCCGGGCCGTAAAGCTTGCAATTAACTTCAGTAACGTTTGATCATAATGAATTGTCGTCGTTTGTTTTGGGCTCCTTGCATGTACATTTCACCGCTTCCTTTGTGGCCGTGATAGAAATATATCTGTAAAATCATGAATTGCGAATGAATGAATGAGTTGTACACGATAAAAACGCTTTTTACTGTGGTGGGTGTATATAATTTTTCCTACAGAAAACCGTAGTATTATGTTTTCAAAGCCTGTCGTTTTCCAAGAAAAGTCCACCGAAATTCCCGGAAAATTCGCCGCGCACCATACATCACAGCTTGCCCCATTCGTACCCAAGACGAAGTGGATCGTTCGTGGTCGTCACGCAACGCTTCTCCCAAATACTTGATAAGGACTACTGTTTCAACGTGATCCATCGGAAATTATATCAGCAAAATATAACCATTAAAAAAAATTAGCTGTTTCGGTGTTTTCGATAAAAAAAAAAAAGATAAAAAAATAGCTGTTTCGGTGTTTCGGTGTTTCGGTGTTTCGCTGTTTCGTGGTTTAGCACAGTCCTGAGAGAGATGAAATCAATTGCAATAATGATTTCATTAATGCATTTCTTGGCCGGAACGCTTGAGCTGTTTTGACTGTAATATGAAATCTTGCAAACCGACACTGAGAGGGCAGGGGAGAGTAGAAGTGTCCTTTGATTGTAGCTGATCATATGATCTTCCAGGGTCTCCCAGTGGGGTACCCAGGTACATTAGTGATGGGGAGGTGCAATGAGGCCAACTTTTAAACCCAAACAAAATTCCCATTAGGCTAAAACTAGACCCAAGAAAAGTCCAGTGGCCCAGAATGTAGCCCCCCAAAAGTCCCTTTTTTCTCTGCATAAAAATAAAGTAAAAAATAAAAATCAAGAGAGTGCCCTGCCAAAATCTTTTCTATCCAAAAAATCCACCAGAAAATTTCTAACCCTCAAGTCAGTTCCCAAATCAGTAATTTCAAACCCCAAGAAGGCCTTCGCACCTCCCAGCTATCACTAACATACCTGAGTACCTGGCCCTCTGGGGCTAATCTACTGCTCAATCAGATTGATTAATAATATTAGTGTACAGTTGAACCTCTCTATTATGGACACCGAAGAGGCAGAGCAAAATGTTATACCTGCCAACTCTCACGCCTGCCGGTCGAAAACTTTGATCTCACGCCAGCTCACGCTTACAGACCTAATTTCTCACGCCTGGCTGAAAAATTTGAGATATTACAGCCTTATTACTGACACACTTTAGAAAAATATGTAAACTTGAACCAATGTGAGGAAACATAATAGTCCTATAATAATGCCATATGTCGTGTTTGAAATATCCTCCAAACCGTGTCCGAACTCATTTGTGGAACTGGATACGAACTCTTCGTTAACATTCGGAAATCTTCAAATCATCTTCGGCAATGTTCAGTAATCATTGGAACTTCTTCGGAAATCCAGGTACTCACTGAAGACAAAAATCTCACACATTTTACTCAGGAAAAGTTTGGCAGGTATAAAATGTCCGTATTAGAGAGGTGTCCATATTAGAGGTCATGGATATGACGTCACCTTAAAGGTTCCTGACGATAAGAAATGTTGATGATAAATGGCGATAACATGTTTTATAAAGCTGATTTGAAAACAAAATAGTAACAGGTCAAAGTAATCAATAATTGATTATTGTACCATTATCCATACAATAAAAGTAGCATTTAACTTTGACCTGTAATCACAAACAGGAAATTGTATTGAAATGAACTTGGAGTGTCCGTAATATTACTAAGATAGTTTATATGAATTTGCTCTCTGGGGCCGAGATTTGGTGTCCGTTATCCATATTTGAGAGGGTCCGTATAATAGAGGTTTCCTTTGTAGAGAATATATGGGCATTTTGCCGGGACCAAGGGAGCTGTCCTTAAAATATAGACAGGTGTCCGTATTAGAGAGGTGTCCGTAAGGAGAGGTTCTACTGTAATTACTTAAATCATATTTCTTTATTTTCCATGCATATAACATGTAAAAACGTTTTTTATTATTATTTGTTTTAACAAGATAAAACTCATGCCGTAAAATTCCAATAATGAGTGCTGGGCTTATTTCTGACATTCAAATTCTTTTTGGTGGTAATGATTTTTAAAGAGCTAATTAATATATCATTGTCAATTGGTACAGCATACCAATTTTCCTTAGTTAATATTTTTCCAATATACTCAAAATTAGAACACTGCATATATTCTAACAAAGCTAGGATTTTAAACTTTCAACTTTTAGACTTATTCTATTGTGTGGTTCCAGAAAATATCCATACCTCCCCCACGGAAGGGTTTTGGTTTGAACCACCCATAATATGCATCCCCACGCCCAGAGGGAATTTCCAGTTTATCTAAATATACATTCCTTAATAGTTTTGGCTTTTGAGACCCGCCTCCCCCTCCCCCTTGGAATTTCCAATGACCTTCCTTGCGGTGGGTATGGATATTTTCTGGAACTGCACATTGAGTTAAATCTCCAAAATATAGCAAATATCCATATTTAAGCGTAAAAGTGCCATATACCCAATTAAAAAACCTACTTTATATATATTTTTTAAAAATATATCATATTGCTAGAAAGAGCATGTAAAATAAGTTATAATATACTCAACAAAATATGCAGCTTCTGATTGGTCCATGACGAATGCATAAATATAGGTTATAGAGTGCAATACGGAATTGTGATAAACAGTCCGGACAAGTAGAGACGTTTTTTGCCCCTTGAAATAAGCTTTCAAGTTAATGGTTAAATGTTTTCTAAACTATAGTACTGTAATTCTTTCAAAAAGTTCCCGTTTGGTTTGGCCTGCGCGTTCAAATAAAACATGTGAGCACTTTGGAAACCAGTGAAGTGTTTCATGTGCAGAGTAGCTAGCGTGATGGCCGCAGCAAAACTTTGTTGAGAATATTATAAACAAAAAATCGTATGAACTTGCTCGTGCAATTAGTGATTTATGGTCACTCGTGATGTTTGAAAGTTCTCAAATTGCACTCGCCTATAACGGCTCGTGCAATTTTGAGAACTTTCAAAACATCACGAGTGCCCATAAATCACGAATTGCACTCGCGTTCATACAATTTTCCTATACTTATCATGCCAAGTTTTGATAGGAAACGGCTTGAAACCTGCTTCAAACAATCAATTGCAGTGAAAGGTTGCAACAACAGATACATGTACATCTGTATGGCTTATGGAAGTTTTTGCCACCCAGCCATAAAGGTCAATTATAAACATCTCCCTGTAAATTTAATGGTTTTTCAAACAAAAAATCTTGTTCAATATTTAATTATTTCCTCTCATATTTGCTACAGTAACCTCGACCAAGTGAAAAATTGCTTTCTCAGTCAATTCCATCAGTGGCCCATATGCATCCCACAGGCCCCCATGCCAATCCTCACATTTGAGGCTGCTGGAGCTGGGTATAATTTAGTCTACCCCGGGGAATTTGCAGGCCTCCTGTATTTTACCTCAAATAATTCTGGCTTTGTTTCCGATGACGAGTTAATCAGCAAAGACGAGATATTTGTGGTTAACTTTGCTCTAAGGATGTCATAATGAGATGGTAGATACATGGAAATATCTGTTACTAGAAGAATCCTGAGAGGGTAGCTCTTCTCTGTGCCTTCAGGTTTGCCCTAAATTATAACTTTTGGATGAGCCCAGAGATGAAGAATGTGCCTTCTATTTAACTGTACCATGGGGCATTTTAACAGCCTTATTGAACCCCCTGTGGGGTATTTGCCCAAATTGTGGCATTTTTTGAAAAAAAAAAAAAAAAATTGCTAATATCGACCGGCTCTTCATGCCTGGGGGGAGGGGGGATGGGGGGATGGGCACTACAGGAATTTTCTGATGCATAACCGGCCTTTCCTTGAATTGGTTGGACAGAACAGAAGTGCTTATAGTTTAGACAACTGAGTGTTGAAAGTAATCTGGAATTGCTTTTTGGTTTTGCTTTACTTATGCTCTGTGATTGGTTTAAAATACTTGCGCCACCTGCTCAACCAATTGGATGCAAAACCTAAACCAATCACGACTTGGTCCACACACGTTTTCCTGTGCTTAGCACCGGTCACGTGTATTTGCTTCGAGTTCTCATCGGCTCATTATGTTGTTTATGTTTGTTATGTCCTTGGCCATCGTAATTGCTTTGGTTTTGGTTTTATGACATTCAATTGAAAACTGCTCTATACAGTAACCTTGATTTGGCATTATACTCACTTGATCATGTTATTGGTATTTTCTAGGTTTGTCATGCAGTGATACAACATTTCGTCATGATCGACACTGCAGAAGTCATCCAAACTTGAAGTATTCTTTGATGGTGACATTGTTTCAAGCTCTGATCTAGATATGGCAGGCCCAGCGCCAATTATTACAGGGCGCAAGTCAAAGAGCGGAATTGTAGCTATGCAGAGAGAAGTCCACAGCTCATTTAAAGTGGTACTTTTGAGTGAGTATTATTATAGGCTTGCAATATATATGTTGGTTACACGATACATAACGGTTTACATTAATGTTATTTATGTTGAGGCATGTGCAAACAAGACCATTACTATATTTACTAAGATGAACTCTGCTTTTAAAAAGCTGCAAATAACTGAAGAATGCGAAATAATAAAATAAACAGCCATGTTGGATAATCTGGCCACAGATGTAGCAGGTTTTAATTGATCGATCAAGGCTAAAAATCATAACAATTAACTGCATTGAGAGAACTTACTAACAAAAATTATTATAATTTAGTAAATTTGGGGCGACAAACAACGCCACAAATATCAATTAGTGGATGAAACTAAAGAACAGCAAATAACCTGTTGGTTGGCGAAAGGGGAGGTGGCGGGAAATAAATCGTCAGTGAACGCTTTATTATGACCATTATATATGGTGATCGGAAAGGAGGACGTTAATTATGGATTAAAGTATTGTTCAACCTTATTGGTTAGCATTTTTTAGTAATTTCCATGTATCTTATACCGACATTATGTTGGTTAAACCAACAGATTAACACGTAGACATCATACCTCAACAATAACAATGTGTGGCTTTATTATATGACTGGCTCTATGAGTGGGTAAGATCCTGTGCTGTGATTGGCTACCCGCGCGGTTAAGATGGAGCCATCTTGACTGCTCAGTGTTCCCGCAAATTGACAAGCTTGTTTGGTCAAGATGGCGGGATTCGTCTCGGTCCATGAACACACAAAAAAAGAACTTGGCCAATATCCCGCCATCGTGACCTTCACGTTTGGCCAATAACCCACATTATAATATAAAGTGCTAACCATTGGCTATACTCCTTCGCGTCTCCCCCAAGACAACATGCTTCGAGATTAATCTTGTTGATCACTTTATTTCTGTTTGACCCCTGTTAAAGAGATAAGTGGCTTATACTCAAACTTTTTTTTGTTCATTGAACAGGTGATAGGTTAGTAGGGAAAACATGCTTGGTTGACAGATATATTAAAGGAAAGTATGACGAAATGCATGGTGCCACCTATACAGGTGAGAAGTTTTCTTTCAATCAGATCCATTACTGCACCTTTGCTATCAACATTTGAGTTTTTCGCTGCCGTAAATCATCTTTGTTAACGGATGTCTCAGATGTCTCAGGAAACAAGTTAAATTCAACTGATTCAAAAGATCACGTCCATGTTTTTTTTAATTCAGGTCCGTTGGTTTTCATCATAATTAAGAGTAGTTAGAGAGATGGGGGTGCCGGCACGTCCACTAATTTTCAATATTTTCAACAATTATCTGTGCTTGTACCCCCATCAATTTTGAGGAGATTATAATACATTTAAATAACACTTTAAATGCATTTTTTCAAAATATTTAAAATTTATAATTATTATTGCGGGCGAGCAAAAGCGAGCCCGCAGACTAATCTTGAGAGCGGTCAGCGGCACGTTCTTAAACGGGGATTTGAAGCTACAGTACCGCCTGAAAGTATTGACCCACCGCGCCGCGGCGAAACCTCGTCTTTGCCGAAGGGTTTTGCCGCGAAATCACCGCGGTGGGACGAAAACCTCAACCTCGTCCTGGATGATCGTGACCGAACGCCACGGTAAAGGAAACCGCGGTAAGTCCGCGGTAAACAGATCGTAACAGGTGACAAGAAGAAACAATACTGATTAATTGCTATTCTCAAACAGTTTCACTAACCTCTTAAAGAAAACTTTGAAATTGTCGGCCGTACGGCTCTTCGCTCGCTAACGGCGGAAATCGAGCGTCGTTTATAATCTGACCTCCAGCCTTCAACATATTCGTTTGTTCATTCGCGTGCACATTGCCGAAAGCTTGGAGATAAATTTGATACAGAGTCCTGGTCTTAAATCCTGTATAGAATACTTTCAAGTTGATAATTTCACCTTGGGAAACAGAAACAAAAAAATTAAAAGCATCGCGCTTGGAAGAAATTCGCCGCTGAAACTCTCGCCTGGATGTTCAATGCGTGACAAAATGTTTGTTTAAGAACGCGACACAAAGTCTCGCCGCTTATTATTAATTGGAAACTTTCGCTTTTCATGTAAAAATAAACTTACTTCGTTTATACTTCCAACCCCGTATTTTTATACATATCATTTTATTTTGTTTAGAAGTTTTGCCGTCATGGCAAGAAAGATTTGCGATACTCGCCGGAGCTGGATTATATTTTTTCTGAATCTGCATACGTTCGTGCGAAGCCAGTCGGAGCGCATTTCTTCGAAAAACATTTTCAACACATGGTATATTTCACTCATAGAAACCGAAAGATTAATATAAAATAATATTTTCTTCTTTCACGGAAAGCAATTTACTTGGAAATAAACCTTAACCTGGCAAAAAATAGTCCGCGAAAACGTGGAAGGCTTGTTTGTTTACATTTCACAAGAATTGTAATCTGTGTGGATATTTTATCCAGCCGTGTGACATCGAAGCGAGCGAGATTTCGATAAGTTTATTTCCACATTTTGTAGTCTATAGTTTAGCAAAATCTATTTGCTGATACTTTTATTACACAGAAGATCACGGGCGACCAGCCGACAAGCCTTCTCAAAAGCTTTCGATCACGCCGACAAAATCACGCCGCTCGAGGTGTGATAATCTCAAAATCATTTTTCTATTGAAGTTAATGAACTTGAAAACAAAAGCAACAATAGCACTATTCAAACTCTACCGCGGCTTACCGTTTACCGCGGGCATCGCTGGCCGCGTCCATTAACGCGGAAAGCCGAGGTGAAACTGGGGTAAAATTTCGGCATGCCGCGTCATTACCGAGGCGAGACTGCGGCGTCGATCTGCAGTTTGGCCGAGGCAAAACCGCGGCAAATGGGTCAATAGTTTCAGGCGGTACTGTAGATATGAACATTCCTTTCGTCTTCCAACCTGGTATGATTGGAATGTGAACTCATGTATGCAAGAGAAGTGGCATCCACGTGTAAGATAAGTTGTTTTTGTTGCACAGTGCCGCATGTTAATACCTCATAGCCCGGTAAATGGAACAAGTCAAACAGATACAGTGTTGTTTTAAAAAAGAATGTTCGTTAATTGTAGTTGACAAACGACAAGTTCGTACAATGAAATACGGGTCATTGGAGATTCATAGGGGGGAGGAGGTAAAAGATTTATTCAACTTAAACTGAAATCAATTATGTTTGGCGATGAAACTCCGTAAAATTAAATACGAGTCATAGGTAAGGATTAAATGGCCCATGGGTGTGAAATGATCGAAGGCCACGCCATGTTTATCGTTATAACAAGGCCTTATATCCAACTTGATATCAATTATAGAGCTGAATTCATTGCTTTTCGCATAGGTTAACGTTATTTCGAACAAGCAACAAACGTTGAAAAAGACGCGTCTACTAGCATTGCGAACAAATAAAACTAAAAATAGTGTAACTTAAAGTTTATTGAAACGTGACTAAATGAGTTTTAGATATTAATTTTTATAACATAACTGAGAACCTGCTAAAATATAAATACGGCTGAGTTCAGTAAAATTAAACTACGGGTCATAGAGATCATAACGGGGACATTAGGATCGCCGTGTGGAATTATGGAAGGCCACGCGATGTTATTCGTTATGATAAGCTTTATTCACTGAATACTTAATTCGCAATTGCTTTCATATGTCTTACGATTGTGTGGGCATATGAGTCACTGTTGCGCGCCACCATGGATAATTATAGTGAAGTGTTTTTTAAAAATACTATTAAATTCAGCTGCTTTTGCAAGGTTTGCGTTGTGTAGATATCAAAGCAACAAAAGCTGTATAAGAAAGCCAATCTACTGGATTGGCGAATAAAGAAAATATTATTGTTAGTAGTGAAGTTTATTGGAACGTGATTACCAGTGTAAATGATTTTAGATAAGTTTAATTACATAACTAGAACCGGAAAGATAATTTTTGAATGTTTCAGTAAGGGTGGAAATATGTTTGCTACGGAAATATAATCTTTTGTTGGTGGCAAATGTTGACTACGTGTCACATGCAGGACTGCGCCCGGTTGTTCAAAGGTGGAATAACGCTATGTTTAAAAGTGTTAAATCATAGAACGTGACTAAAATTTGATTCCACAACTATAGAACCGGAAATAATGATCGTTTTTTAAACACACACGATTAATTGATCTCTCAGATTTTATTATGACACGATGACTTTACACTTAATGCCACATGAATAAATATAAGTTATGTTCTGATATGAAAAGATCCAAATTTAAAGCTGGGAGTTTCCACTGAATTTCCTTGCTCCTGGTATTAAGACAGCGAAAAATGTACGATGTTGTGTTACACGTGTCGCGCCATCTAGATCTGGCAAGATTTCAGCGCAACATGTCAAAAAGAACCGGTTCTTTTCAGTGTCTCTTTCAAACAAGAAAACCATTTAGTTTAAAGCCCGGATTTAATGAGCCGGGAGCATTTGTAGTGGGGCAATGAGCTCGGAAAATTAAATACTGATCATGAGTGATAGGAGGGAAAGTTACGCCAAATCGTCACGTGTGAAATGGTCGAAGGCCACGCATGTCGAACATAGCGGCCAATAATAAAGCCACGATTGCTAGCCAGTGGTTTCCTAAATCAAAGCCAATTTAAAAATCCCCGATACTCCGGTAATCCGCCCGCACTTCCTAACCCATGGTTACTCCTAGTATTATTATTTTTTTCTCAGTGCGCGAGCAGGCGGTATCCTGCGAATCCTGCAATCTGATTGTTCCGGGAGCGGCGGTATTCCCCTATCTCTGACGCACGGTCCACGGTAACCAAGGCTTCACGGACTATTTCAGCAACGCGCGAAGGTAGAAAATTTGGCTTTAGTTAGCTTTTTAAAACTGCCAGAATGCGTTTAATCCTGTAAGACCAACAAAACATATTAATCAAGCCAATATTGGTCCCGGGAGCGGAAAAATTGCCCGTGAACCCGACGGAGACCCGCGAATCGTAGCGTAAGCATGCGCTACAAGCGAAAACATTTTAATTCAGCAACGTGTGCAGGTCGGTGCGAAGGAGCTTTTTACTGAATTTCTCGTATTATTTTTGCTCTCTTATCGTTGTCAAGTGATGGAGAACTACGCAGTGGAATTAAAGAGCTTGCATTTCTTCAAAAAGGCGAGTATACGTAGTCATTTGATTTTAACCGACAGTATTCTGATCCTTCAGTACTTGATCCATTCCCTGTTAAACCAATAACGAGACGTAGGCCTTTCACCAGCAGTGTAACCGGTTTTAATAACTAAAATTTCGCGGTGAAACAAGAAAGCGTTTCCACCGGTGAGGCACGACTATTCCTAATGAAAAAACAATACATGAAGCAAGCTATCCCATAATACCCTATGACGTCTTTGTAACGCACAACGTGTGATACGCGTGACAGAACACTCCTCGCCTGGTATAGAAAAATACCACTAGGTATAAAAAAACAAACAGTAACTTCCTAAGTTTAAGTGTTTCAGTCTCTGATCTCCAGCACTAAGCTGAGACAGTTCATCCGACGGAAGTTTTCATCCTCTCAATCCTTCTCGCTCCTCAGCAGAATGACCTCAGTGGACTGGTCTGGTGTAGCTTCCTTGTGAGGCCATCTTTAGCTGTCACCAGGTCAACCTTGCGTACTTTACCATCTGCGCTGACATAAGCCTTGGTGATCCGGGCGAGAGGGCAGCTGTTTCTAGGTAACTCTTTACTGTGGAGGAGAACCAGGTCTCCTTCTTCTAGGTTCCTGCTTTCATGTTTGCCACTTCCTTCTTGATTGGAGCGTCGGCAGATATTCCTTACGCCAGCGAGTCCAGAATACATTGGCTGAAGTACTGGACTTGTCCTCCACTGCTTGCTGTACAGATCTGTGCGGCTAAAGTTTCCTTGTGTGGCCTTCAGGCTTTGAGACTTCTGTGTTAGCAAAGTGGCCGGGGTGAGAATCTCTGGCATATCTGGGTCAGAAGGCACTGGTACTGAAAGGTCTGGCATTCACTATAGCTGTAACCTCAAATCGGCATGAGTGTTGAGAGGACTTCATGCGTGAGTATGCTTGGGGTCCGAGATCGAAGCAAGGAATCGAGTCCTAAGTATTCGTCCTGGTCCAACTCCTCTGCCAATTCGTTCTCCAAAGCTCCACCGGCATGGGTAAGGCATGGTGTAGGCATTAAAGATCCTATTCGCAGCTACTCGGTAAGCTAAGTACGGACTGAAATGGCAATTGTTCCGTCCCATGTCCCTTTTCTGAGACAAGACTTGAAGGCCTCGTTACGTGCGCCCACGGAAGTTGGTGCCGGCAGTCGGAGCGGAGGGCTGTATTGCTGGTCCCCGTAAGGCTTTAGGAATTCCTGTCGGAGTGCGTTGATGAAACTTGAGGTGGTCCAATAGACTCTATTCACTTCGATGTGAATGGGCTCTTGTGGTTAGGGCAGGTAAAGAGAACGGCCTCAACGTTTGCTGTTAGCGACTCCTCCGCGCATGCAGTCCGTCGAGTGGCTTGACCAGCCAGGGTCCGAAGACCATCGGAAGGCTCAACTTTAGCTAAATGGTTGGAGCAGGAGTGAGGCGATCATACAGGTAGATCAGCCATTTTCTGAATCTGGGCTGGCGACCTCATTCCAGCGCTTCTTGCATTTATGGCTTAGCTGTTAATGGCACTGTTAATGGCTCGCTTGGCGCCTGCCAACGATCCAACCCGCTGCTTTCTTGATCAGGCCAAGAGTGGAAGTGTCAGCCCCTGATGCTTGTACTCTCTCGTGGTAGTAGTTGACCAGAGAGAGGCAGTGACATGATGTTGGAGCTCGGGAGAATCAAGGGATGAGGGCATTCTTCATAGTTTAGTACTCTGTTTCGTTCCAGTCGGCCACGGCGACTCTTAGAAATCCGTCGTTGTCATCAGCTGGGCTTAGTTTGAGGGAGTCGGACTTGTTTTTGGACAGTCTTGCTGCGAGTTTCTTGAGGCAGTTGATTTCCTCTTCATAGGCTTCCATACTGACATTGCTGAATGATCCAAAGACTTTGCATCTATTTAGGACGATGGACAGATGTGTGTTGCTTTCTGACTTGCAGTGGAACTGGGCTTCTCCAAGGCTTTTTGACTATGTGATTTGGGTCAAAATGGAGATGAGTCTTGGCAATTGTCTTTGACTAGGGCTCCCCGGCATGCAGAGAACCCTGGAGAACGGCTGGTTCCTAGAGGATTTGTTTTGGGTCAGAATTTGTGTAGCCAGAGCCTTTGACCTAACGGGCGGACTTCAGGATCATCCTCTGCAGGTTTGTGAGGTGCTTCGCTGCTGACGGTCATGTCAACAGATTTGCTTCCCTGTGTGGTTGCAGGAACATGGTAACCGCACGATTGCCACATGCTGGTCGTGCCAGATTGCCGAGCATCGATTGATCTTGTGGTCCGGCGAGAGGCCAGCAGGATTTTGGTGGAGTAGGTCACGTAGTGCCATTGTTCGGGAGTCGAAGATTTTCCTGATCCCGCGCTCTCCACTCGGTTTGCTGACATAAACATAAAGCCAGCGCCGACTTTCGTTGCTGATGTGAGCCCTAGGAGCAACTCTGCTATCTGAGTAGTATGTGGACTGACGTCAGGTTCTCTGTCCAATTCTTGCGAATGTATCAGCTCTGCCATTTCGACTCCTATCCCGGCGCACGCGCACGAGTTTCGGAGACGAGGAACAGTCAGTGCGGTCGTGGGACGGCGCTTAGCTTTTGCTTTAGCGCGAGTGATGAAGGATGACTTTGACGTTTCCATCGTACTGGATGGTTCATCAGATAATGAGACGGCTCCAATAGCTACAGTGGATGCATGCCACAGAATGTGTGTAGCTCCCGCCGAGCTAATTGCTTTAACTGGGCTAGTTGTATAGGCAACGAGGTACCTTAGAGCAGTGGTTAGAAGCTTTTTAGTGATTCGTCACCACGCTTTCCCCATGCTGGTCGTTGCTCTTCTGGGAAGTGGTTCCATCCAGTTTTTTCTGGCAGGAGGTTACTGAAATGGGCCATCGATGGATTCTTAGGAGGAACTTGCCTTTAATGAGCGACTGGAGCGGCTAAGTCCCGGAGGAATCGTAACAGGGCTGTTGATGACCGACAATACACCTCTTCTTGTAAATGGTTTTTCTCCCCGCAGACAAACTTTTGAAGGTGAATGCGTCGGCGGATTATGTCCCTACAGCAACACGCCAAAGAGCGCTGTACTGGGATGGTGTTCCATGTGTGAAATAAAAAAGTCCCAGATCACGAAGGTCTTAGAGGCTCGGTCTTCATCTCGGGAAGGCTTGAGTCACCTCTGGATGGCTGGATTGCTTATCTTGTGAAGGCCGCAGAGTTAGGCTGGATGTTAGCATGGCTTGTGTGCGACTTAGTAGGTCAGACGGCTTCGGCAGGTGTGGGCGCACAGACTTGAAGTCCGTCTATCCACGTAGAAATTGTTTGTGCACAAAGGCTTTCGCGTCTGAACCAAATTCTCAGGTTCCCCGACTTCAGGACCGGTTTTTCCCTGAGGCCCAGTAAGGTGGCTACTGCTGGCGACGATGTATTTCCCGAAGACATGAACTTTCATACGGTACTCGATCGTGCTTTTCCATCCGTAGATCATTACTCTTGTACCTAGAAGAATCGCAGTAGGTCCCCTGGTGATCTCTCTCGGACCTAGAAAGGAGTGGAAACCTTTGTTCGATGGTCTGCCGATGGAAAGCAACAGGGTCTTGGCGGAGAGCGTATCAGGATGCCTAGTAGAACTGTTTGTGAGGTCCAGGTCCTGAGAGCAGTATCTTGGTTTAGAGATATTTCTTCGGTCCTCAGCTAGCAGAATCGAAGGCCACACGGATTTTTTCTGGGCTTTTGAGGGTGGTAGACTTCCGAAGTGGGGACAGGTACCAGGCAAAGAATTAGGTGGCCCTCGACTTCTGTGTTTTGGTGTGCAGGTTCAGCATGAACTCATTTTGGGTCAACAGTTTTCTGCATGAAGTCAAAGGTAGTGTTGTTTTCCTCACTGGTTTCTTCTCTAAAGTGCGTCGAGTTGACTTCAGGCGTTTGAGGGCTATTCTTCTCGGTTTTATTGGGAGCCTTTTTCAGTTTTCCTGGCGGAGTGGTAAGTGCAGCTTCCTGCAGCTGCCTGATTTGTTCCTTGGTCGAACCGAGTGGTTCCATGAATGTCAATGGAACTTCCTGTCTTCCACTGATGTTCCTGGTTTATTGTCATCGCCTTAAGTGCGTATGGAAGACATTGTCTCCCAGTCCCATCTTCAAAGCTTCCCTTGAAGAAAGTTCCTTTCTTTTTGACAGGGTTGCTAGGTATGCTGGTGGAGTCTGCACGTTTGATATCATGTTTAATGTAGAGCCGGTTGGCGCAGGGTTGTAGAAAGGTAGGTCGGCCATTGTCGAGGACTTGTGTCCTGTAGGATGAGACCTCACTGGGCTTGTGAGCGCCGTCCAAGCAGGCCATTTCCTAAGACTACCCATCCTAGGTCGAGGCGTTGAGCCCATGGTGCATTCCTGGGTCCATTCCGAGACTCATGAATTTTTGTGGAGGGGCGGCGCATCTCTTCCAACGAGCAGTAGAATTTCAGCTTCCGGGTCTAGCTCAGGGATCTTGTCTGCGATGGGTTCTAGATGAGGATGGGCTCTAGCCACTGTGGGGGTTGGGATTTCTTCTCTACTATCTGGGATAGCATCGCATTCGGGAGGACGGGAAGTGTATGACTTTGGGTGCTGTCCAACGACTCGATAACTAGGTTGCGGGCGCGCCTTCCTTTGGCTTGGCTTGTCCCTGAGCATGTTTCAGCGTGTAGGGAGTGGCTTCCCCACCCAGTTTTCAGCAGGTCGAATAGCTTTGCTTGGCCAGTGAACAGTTGCTTTGGTCGTCAATGACCACATACGCTTTGATCTTGTTTTCTGGGTGGCCATTTAAATAAATGTTCGCTGGACATATCTTTGAGCAGGATTTTGCCTCCGGCTTTGTTTCCACACACCTCTGTGCAGCTAGCTGTGACATTAGTTGGTTCCCCGCCTTGCTGGTGGCGTCCCTAGTTGGCTCCCCGCCTTGCTGGTGGCGTCCCTCGGTTCTCTTGTTGCGCTGCTGGCTCGCTGGGAGGTCCTGTGTGTAGCGCTGCAATGTGTTTGTCACTCTGACACTCGGTAATTTGATTGGTGCTGCACAGTCCTTGGCGAGGTGATCAGTTGAGGCGAGACAGCGAAAGCAGATCCCATGTTGATTGAGCAGATTTTTTCTTTCGGTTAGGGACATGGCCCTGAAGGCACGGCACTGTTGAGGGGATGGGTTAGCTTGTGGACGACACACCATTTGGCGGGATCTTGAGTAGCTGAATCTCTGTAATCAGTGGTCCGAGACCTCGGTCCTGAATGCTGTCATGCCTTGTCCAAAAGGTGGATGCATCATTAGGCTTGATAGGTGGCTTTATAGGAGTCTTTACTGGATTTGTATTCTTCTTCTCTGGGCCATTCCGTTGCCGCGGCAATTTCTTGGATAAATGAGGCAAATTCCTGAAATGGAGGGTAATCAACGCCATGTTGGGACTTGTAACGATACGCATGCCTTTGCCATCTTCCTTGGAGGTCTTCGGCTAGTTTGATAAGCAGTGGTTTCAAGAAGGCTGGTTCATCGAGAATTTTGAGGCCCGTGAGTCCGCCATCTTGTTTGGCACATTGTAATTCCAACAGTAAGTCCCCCAATTCTTGGCAGTCCTCTGTTGTCCTTTGTGCTTAACGTTGGGAACGTTGTTAGCTTGTTCAGGTGCACTTGGGTAATCACTGCAGTTGAGCCGAAGGCGTTCGCCCTAACTTCTTCCAGGACTCTTTAATTCCCTCAGCTGGGTTTTCTATGTATGCATTGCGTAGTCGCTGGACGAGCCTTTGGAATCACCAGTTGTGTACTCTATCATAAGGGCGAGCTCCTCGCTTGCGGTGATGTTCACATCTCTTGTCATGTTCTTAAAGGCTGCTTTCCAAGTATTGTAGTTTTGCAGGATGATTGTCAAACTTCTCTATTTTGTTGGCGATGAGCTCTCTTCGGGCCATGAACTGAATAAAGCATTCCATGCGGTCGGTTGGATCGGAGACTGGGCTGGTTTGGCAAGGAGAAAAGGGTGATGCTCCTGGGTTTAACCCTTTTATGGTGGGCTTTTCCTCCTTGACTGGGAGACCAGGGATGGTGAAGTTTAGTGTCTCGAGTCCAAGACCATGAGAAATGATCTTGCGTTTTTGAGTCCTTAAATTGGCTGTCGATAAATTCCCGAACACGCTTACTGGGTTCTTCTGATCGGTAAATCTGGTAGCTGGTATTCGTGACTGAGTCCGAGCTCCTCATCGATGGCCTTCGCTCGAGCCACGGCCACAGCTGCTTCTTGTTCTGCGCGTAGGGATTCCAAGCGTGCTTCTTCCTCGCGTTTCTTTCTCGCAAATGCTATTTCGCCTTCTCGTCTTTTCTTTTCTTCGATTTCTAATGCCAGTGCGGATTTGGATTGGAACTCGTTAATTTTCCTTTGCATTTCAGCTTTTTTCAACGCCGCGGCCGCCTCAGCCTCTTGCATGAGCTCGTATTGCATTCGATGAAACCGATGATCTGGAAGCACGTGATCCAGAGCGAGCCGACCCTAATTCCTGTAAAAGGTCGTTTTTTCGATCGATCCCTTCATTTATCGGCTGCTTGAACGAGTTCTTTGCGGGTTCTCATCATTTCTTCTACCGTTTGTCGCTCCTGCCGATGGTCGGGCGTGCTGGCGTGCACGGTGTAATCCATCAATGAAACCCACACAAGTTGATATTCACTGAAGGTTGAACGCAAATCTCCTACCGCTTGGCGAAGACCGTCGATGGAATCTGCAGAGTTCTCTGGAGCTTGCAAATCGCGTTTCACTATTCTGATCCTTCAGACCTTGATCCATTCCCCTGTTAAACCAATAACGAGACGTAGGCCTTTCACCAGCAGTGTAACCGGTTTTAATAACTAAAATTTCGCGGTGAAACAAGAAAGCGTTTCCACCGGTGAGCACGACTATTCTAATGAAAAAAACAATTAGCATGGAAGGCAAGCTATCCCATAATACCCTATGACGTCTTTGTAACGCACGATGCGTGATACGCGTGACAGAACAGACAGAATTTAGTTTTAGTTAAGTTTGTTGTTCGTTTTTTGAAATCAGTTTCACGTTCAAACTTGGGCGGGTTTTAAATTAGCAATTCACGCGTGTTTAGACTCAATTCCTTTGTTTTATTGTTTGCTTTTCGTTTCTCTGTTTTCCTAAACAAACCTTCTGTTAATTTTCATTCAAGAAATAACTTTGTGGCTACCGGTATTCCCGTTTATAATTCTCAGCACGTATCAATTTGATGCCGTCGGCTTTGAAAGAGCTAATATGCAGGCAAGTTTGTCAGGGTTTCGCATAAAATGAAAACTGCAAATTGTCCACTGAATGGCAACAATTAGATTTAACATTGAAATAAAATTGTAGTATACGTAAAGACTGTAACTGGGAACAGTTTTGCTCGAAAAATGCTTTTCATGATATTTGTTTATGGTAAGAGTAATGTATGCATGGAAGATTGCCGAAGATTGTCGTAGAATTTGACGGCGGCTTTGAATGGTTTTTGTGAAAATGGAAATAGCTTCTCGTTTCAGCTGCTTTGTGATGAAATGCCGCTCTAGTCTCCATTTCTGTAATTCTGGTGGAAAAATTAATCGTCTGAGTTTCTTGTTACTTGGGTTATTTCTTCGGTAGTCTTCTGAGCTACATGTACTAGCGAGCGTGAAAAACAGATTTTGCAAAACAAGCCTGAGATTTCAATATTTCTTTATCAAATTCAAACGAAGTACGAAAAAAATAAAAAGGTTATTTGCTGCCTATGCTAGGTCGGTCCGTATTGAGAAAAAACTGTGCCCGTGGTCTTGAGTGCGGCCCTCGGCCTAACGGCCCTCGGGCCGCACTCCAGACGCACGGGCACAGTTTTTCTCAATACGGACCTCCCGGCCGGCCAATAACCTCTATATAATCTTAAATTTCAACATAAACTACTCAATAGTAGTACTTTCTTCTAATGGAAGTAAAAGTGAGTCTCTTCTTAATGATGTCACAATCTCTTATGTTAATTAATGTTGGAGCGTACATCACCGCTGGATCAATCCGGCAAACGCATATTAAATATATAGCTGCTGTCGCAGTTCGTGGGTGCTACGTCAATTCGGCACAGAAAGTAGAAACGAAAGGAATGTTAATCATTTGCAGGGTCAATACTCTTCAACTACACGTCTTACAGCATTCTTTAGTGCGTCGACCAGTTTCAATAATGTGCAACACATTCAGTAGAGTGTATAGATAATTTGGGTGATTTTATCATTATGTTGTTCGCTTCCAAGCACACCCCGTTGCCAAGGAAAGGCCAAAAGTTACTTGCTAACGCTCGTTGCTTGACAGCCTACATAAAAGTATTTGCTCTAACTAAACTCCAGAAGTACTCGCTCAACAAGTTAGCCTTTGCAGCACAATAAAACTATTCATAGCGCCTATTCGCCCAAAGGTCAAACCAGCTCACTCAAGAATTTGGCGCCAACATACCTCCGCACCTGGCCTTTTATTTATATACAAGTTATCTGTGCAAGAGAAATGCTCCGCCATGTGGAAGAATCCCCTATGCGATTCCTAGACAGCAAAGGACAGGATGAGAAAGCACAACATTGTCCAAATGGTACTGACGACCGAGTTAAGTCTAATCGCAAAATTTTATAAATTGTCGCGAAGGGATTTCCATGAAATATTCACCTAGGAATACAGGACAATAATCCTTCATCAACATTTCAGCTTGCAGATACAAAGTGACGACTTTGAGTTAATAGCAAGGGTTTTTTTTTTTTTTTTTTTTTTTTTTTTTTCTAATACCAATGACCAAGCAAACCTTATGTAAACTTTCACTGGCAGCATCACATGTAGACTGCACTCTGTATATAATTATAAAAGTAATATATAATGTAATGAAAATAAGAACCTTACCCAGAGTCCTTTCATGCAACTGGAAATTTTTCAATGACAAATATGACTTTGCTCAGATTTGAGGCCTAGAAGGGTGAAAAACCACAAGGCAATAACGCTTACCATAAATAACTTTCATATCAAACTTAGTGTGATGACGTCATTAGTCACGTGACCACGCCCGAAAATGCGTTTTTGTTTACTGTGAGAACAGGCCGCTATTCAATTGAAAAGCAATCAATCTAGATAGCAAGATATTGAAATGGGGCATTTTGAAATGGCCAGGTGACATCTGGCATTTTAAATTTAAGGGGGCTATACACGCGGTGCAAAAATATGTGGAAATTTTGTTCTGCGATATCTCATAAAGCGTAAGGTGTATAGCAACCCAAAATGTACATGTGGATAGATGTTTATATGAAGAACACATTTTTGAACACGTTTCGTACGTGACGTCATCAGTCACGTGACCAGTATTGCTTTGAATATTTTAAATTGCTTTAAAAGTACATTATGCTCAATAAAACAGCGCCTTATTCCTGTCAGTTGTAGATATTGATGTTAAGGTTTATCAAAAGGGCGATTATTATTTTTTCTTTTAAATATCAGGGAAGAGCAGCGCATGAGCGCGCATGAAAAGTTGGTTATTGGCGCTAAATCAGCCACTTATTAATTTAAAACCAAAAGAGAAATTTATGAGAGGTTTTAGAGCATCCTCTTTCCAGTTCGCCTGTCTGTTTTGCAAAATTAAATCTCCGTCTTAGGGCTCAGGGATGTAATTTAGCAGTTCCTTGGGGCCTGGGGAGGAGAGAGGATTGGGGCGAGACTGTGCTCTCGCGCCATTTTCTGCGGCTTACGCCGGTCGTCATGTGACTCACGTCAGCTACTCGCGAGGTTCGTCTACAAAACGTTTTTGTGGACGTCTGTCTTGTGGACTTAAAAAATATTTAAACTTCGTGTTTACTGTTAAAGAGAGAGTAAAGTCCTTCGGACAGGAGAAAAAGTGGTGGATTCAAGTGGTCATAACATCACATGAACGCCCAAAACAGCCACCATCAAGTAAGTAAGCTAAGTTATTATATAAGCACCGGTTTCCGCTCGTGAAGCAGCTTCGCAGTGCATGTGAGCGCTTTGCTAAATATTATGAGCTTAATTATAAGCTTAATTAATAAAACTTACCTTTACTTTACCTTTACATGTTCTATGACCAAGAGATACCTTCGGTTAGTTTTTTTCTACATAGAATAGACCAAGCTTTTAAACACCTTCGTTGGTAAATTAACACTGATCATCTGTTGTTTACATCCGATGCAATCAAGCTATGTGTTGAAACGAAACTAGAAGGAATAAGCTCTGCCTCTTTGAATTGAAATTCTCAGTCCCTAAGCTGAGCTCGGTAAGCAAACAAACGATTTTCAAAAGCTTTTTTTAGGCTAAAATAGTACGAAATCTAACGGCTTTCCGACTGCGCTGAAATACTGGAAAGGTGTCTAGTGAATTATTATTTGTTTTTCTCTTCACTTTTCAATACGATATTTCGCTTGCCATGTTTCTCGTCCTAGGAAATTAAAATAAGTTTACACGTACCAAGGGAAATTGAATTTCTCCATTTGAATGTAGGCGATTTTATGTTTCTATGCTTATAGTGTCAGTATTGCTTGCGAATTATAGTAATATTAAATCGTCACTGCAAATTGTGCATCTTTGAATTAAAATTCCCAGTCCCAAAGCTGAGCTCTGCAGTAAACAAACAAACGATTTTTCACAAGCTTCTTTAGGCTAAAATAGTACGAAATCTTCCAGCTTTCACTGAAATACTGGAAAGGTGTCTAATGAATTGTTTTCTCTTCTCTTTTCGATACGATGTTTTGCTTGCCATATTGTTTCTTGTCCTGGGAAATTAAAATAAACTTCCGAGGGAAAGTGGAATTGCTGCGTTTGAATGAAGGCCGGCGATTTTATGTTTCTATGCTGTCAAATCTGGGTGCTGAACAACATTTAAATATAATGTTTGCTTGCTATAAATCATCACAAAAAATTGTGGCCCTTCAATTGTTATGAAAAATATTTTGCGGTTTGTTTTAATTTAAATTTTGGACAGAAGAGCTGTTGTGTATTAAAATAGACTATATATATTACAATTCGAGATTTTAACGCCAATCAGAAGAGTGAAGCGTTTGTAAACATTGTACTTTTCACTTTTTGTCACGCGTCACACAACTTCAGTTTTCTGATCACAAACGATATAAAATACAGACGCTTTGGTGCAGTGTATAATATTATAAAAAAGAATTGGCAATAATTAAGTTTAACTTAAGTTTATTTTGTTATCAACTGAAAATTGTTTTCAGTAAAATGAAAGTTGGAAGTCAAAATGTAGCTGATCTATTTAATCAGGTATATTTAGATGAACTGGGATGATAGTAGTCTCCTATGCAGCCCCGTTATTTTGTGTCATCACGCAACTCTTCTCCCCACTAACGTCTGCTCAAATCCGAATCACATTCCCTTTCCCGAATTAAGCCAATCACAGTTGCTGTCTTGCAGTGCCATTTTTCGGAACTTGCTCGCGCCAATACACCAATAATAGATTGTGTCTTATCGTGACCTTAGCGTCGGAAACGTCAAGCGGACGCCAGTATGCCGCCTTTTAAATTTGACGTACACCAGACATCAAAATAAAACATCGTTTAACTGAAGACAAATGAATGATATTAAAAATAATGTTGAAAAAGATTTTCGGCAAAACGGTAACAGTCACGTTTTTGCCGATAGGTGTCAAAGTTGCTGCGGTCAAAACAAAAGGAAAGGAATGTGGTCCAGGTTTGAGCAGCCGTTAGTGGGGAGAAGCGCTGCGTGACGACACAAGTAACGGCTGCGTAGGAGACTCAGGATGATAGGAGTACTAAGGAATTTCACATGCACAATGTAGTATTTAGAATTTGTTTTCTGTTTCATCTTTTTCATAGATGGAGGTCATGGTCTTATAATAAACATATTGATTGTAGTCAGTAGACAGTGGATTTTACAGGTGAGAGTGAAGAGCAATAAATTGAAGGGATACCGTATATCTTTTAAACACGGAGCGAGCCTATAAAAGGAAAGGACACGCCCCGTCTGAAGCACTTTGTTGGCATAATGGCATGTGGGGAAAGCTGAAACGTCGCACAACAACGGTCAAGAAAAGTTGGGGTTGGTTTATCCAAACAACTAATTGATTTATGTCAAACACAACAAGCTATAATAATAAATATTGGAGCGCAAAACAAATATATCTATTCACTGTTTGGAGGAACTGAATGCAAAACAATGAATTCCCTTCGCCCATTTCGACATGTACAGTACAGTCCAAATTTTGCGGCTAGCTAAAATTGCTGCAAAGCTCAAGCCTGCAATCAAAGAGCCACCTGTTTCCATTTATCTGAGTTTGTCGAGAACTTGAAACGAGTCTCGTGAAGATGACTTTGACGGGATTTGCAAAATTATTTAGAATTACAAGCTTTGTGATTGTGCAAACAACTTGGACAATACTGAATAATTGCACATAATTATACCTGGGTGAATTAACCAATCAAATCAGACCATTGTGATTGGCAGGCTGAAACTCAACAGCCTCGACTGATAGGCTTGCTCCGTGTTTAAACGCATGCAATTTTATTATCTCATTAACAGTATTGATTAAAATTTGGGTGTATGTTAAACCAAGAACAGTGACCCTGGTCAACACCCCCGGAACACCCAGGAACACCAAACATATAAAAAGGTAAAGTCTTCATGAGCGTAGTGGCCCACAACTGCCGGATCCGGAGCCTTAATCCCAGTTTCTGTAGCATGAAGCAACTAGGAGTATTCCTTAACCCCCTTGGTTGGGATGATAGTCCATCGCAAGTTAGTCCACCCTGGAGCATTTTGTTGCCGGTACTCATTTTTTACTCCTTGGTGGAGAGAGGCACTGAGAGTAAAGTATCTTTCCCAAGAACACAACACATTGACCCCAGCCAGGGCTCAAACCCAGACCACTCAGTCCTGAGTCCAGCATGCTAATTAACCATTACTCCATTAGGCCACCGCATCTTCCGCCACCAAAAATATACTAAATGCAAATTTCAGACCACTGACCATGTTCCATTTCCCCTTTTGGACCACTTCAGCCATATAATATCTTATTTATTTTCATTTCCTTTTTTCATATTTTTAATTTTCTTCGTATTTGTAATTTTTGGGTGTTTTCGGAGTGTTCTGGGGTGTTTTCGGGAGTCTTTTTGGTTTTACATACACCCATAACATTCACTTTGAAATCTTCATAGCTATATTCATCATTTAGGAGGAGTGTACTGTAAAGTTATTATATATTATATAAGCTGTACGTGGGCTAAATATCTGTTATTTGTTCAAAAGGTTTTTTTTTGGTGGGCTTCTTTTGGGGGAAATGGGGGAAGGGAGTTGCGTCTCAAACCTTTTTAGGTGTAGTATAAAAAATAAAGCATAGTAAATAGATATCTATTTAAAAGTTGAAAATCCCTTTCATTAATTATCCTTGATCTAGAGCATAATAATTAATTATATGTTCTCTTCTGAGGTGGGTTTAATACTGGGTTACCAGTATACTGGTCTACCACTTAAGCCCTCTCTCCTCCAGCTGACCTGATGGTTAATTACATTCTCTGGTTTGTTTTCTCTTCAGATTTGTACTTCAAAACCATTGTTATATCAGGCAGCACTTGTGATGTCAAGAGAATAAATTAAATTGATATTGGTTTGAAATAATTTATAATCTATTATATAATATATAAAATTGTTTGTTTTACTAATTCAGAGGGTGGACACTTGATTGATGGTGTTGCAGTTAATCATGACACTAAAAAAAATTGTGGCCGGAAAAAAAAAGGACCAAATAAATATTTGAAGAAAGATTTTGAAATGTGGTGGTTGTCTGCTGTATTTAGATTTCATTGAATCTGATCCTGAACAGTGTGATTTTAATATTGAATTTTTAAAATGTTAAATGTTAGCACATGCTGTTAGTGTATTTTGCCCCTTTAATAAATATACATGTACATGCATGTGTAATCGAGCATGGTATGAAAAGTCAAGCCTTTGTTGGGAAAATGCATATACTTTTGGTCTGATTCACACCAGTCTGTCACTCTTATGTCAATTCCATGGCCTGTTAAAATTCAGACCATTCCAAATTTATGTTTCAAATCATGTACAATTTTGGTTTAAATTTATTTTTGTTTGATATTTATTTCCTTTTGTCTTTATTTTGTTTTAGAGCATGGTACTTAATGACAGTACTAACTAATGACATTAAATTCAAGAGAAAGGAAAACAAAAAATTTGTAATGTAAAAAATAAATTATAGTCACAACATGATAATTTTTAAAACAGTGTTGGGTTTTCTGTTCCTTCTAATACTGCTACCATATTTTCAGAGTTTAACATTTGAGTGACTTTCACTGGTGTTCCTTTAGTATATTTTTTGTTCCAGGAATTTTTGACATCACCATAATTCATATTCACTGATACTGATAGACACATGTAAGTTGCCGAGTCGCTTCATGTAAACCATTGGTTCATTTGATATAAACTACATGTAAGCTCTCGTTTACCTTCATATGAGGCTTTTGAATCCACTATTCTGAGCTATTTACATATTGCCTCTGACTGAATTTTACAAATTGCATTACTGGGGGTTTTGATATACACAATTTAAACTCAGGGTTGTTGTCTGAGGGTGCATTTCTTTTGGTTTTGTATCTATGATAATACATATGTCTTATTATTAAGCTTGACAGTACAGATCCAGTGCAACGAGGTCCATACAGAAAAGACTGAGGGCCGACTGAGGGATACAAATTTGCACGATTTTCGCAATTTCTAAACCCCACTAAAACTAAAATTAAGCGGCAGTAGGTGGTATCATATTTACCATTTTTCCATTATGACAATTAAATTATATATTGCTTTTATTCCGGTTCCACTTGTAATAATAAATAATAAATAATAATATCTTTATTAATGTGTCAATGTGTTTAGCTCATAGAGCTAATTGGGGACACCTACTACAAAGTAATTATGATTCTAATAAAAAAAACTATGTACATTATAACAGTAATAATTGAGCTAAATAAACTTAATACATTGAAGAAGAATAAATTACTATTTATTAATTACTATTTACAAGTTACTATTTTCTTGAACTACACCAACTGCCACATTGTTTCTTGTGACCCAAGCAACCACCTGGGAAAGGGCGAAAAGCTTTACTAAAACATCACTGGACTCTATCTAATTGTAATTACGATTAAACCCTCGGAGGCACAAGGGGGTTAAGGGGTTACATGAGGGTTTTTTTAATTTTTTTGAAAAACATGATTTATTTTAGGATGTTCAAATTTTCATTAGTTTTTCATTCGTTCCTCCCAAATATTTACATGCATGTGACAATTGGACGGTTTTTTCTCATTTTTTTGACGTTGCCATAGTAGCCGCATAATAAAATACAGGTTTACCCAAATTTTCAGATATAATTCTTCCGTTTTAATGATAGATTTTTCAGTTATTTTACAGCAACATATTTAGTATTAATACATTTCAACATCCCATTATTTTGTGGAATAATTTTGTACCGATTTTTGCTCATTTCTGACGTCTTGAGAACATAGCGTATTCTAAGATGTCGGGTCCAAAAATGGTGGATTTAATGGACGTCATATGAGGTCATAACCAACAAATAAGAGGGGATTTCCATCAACACACCCTTGTAAGGCCGTGAGGGTGTAACTTTGGATGTAAGTCCGAGGGTTCAATGTCACAAGCCAAATGAATAAATTAATTACATATATTATGGATTTTTTCTTAGAAATTCATCCAAAGCCGTTTTGTTGATAATAAAACAATTATTGGATGGGGTTGAGCATCATATCGAGAATTATCAAGGCCGAGGTTTGTATTATCTGCGGATAATACAAACACCGTATGCCTTGATTATTTCGCTCTCATATGAAAACCGAATCGAATAATTGTTTAGTTATACATTTAAAGAACTAAATTATTATTTCGGGCTTAACATTGCAGCGTTTTGTAGCTTTTTCATTCCCGAATTGTGGAATATTTTAATTTCGTTTCCGCTGGCCGCCCTAATGAAGCGAACGGACGCGTGGTATACGTGCATGACGTCATCGACATCCATAAATCATTTTTGTCTGTAGGTATGACGCATAATTACATACATTAATCCTAGTGTCTGTAGTTATGAAGCTTCAATTCGATTGCTAGCGTGAATTAGCTGTACGTTCTCAACCAATGAGAATATAGATAGTGAGCAAAATGTATTATAATTAACAATTAGATTATTCGCTCATCAATTTCTCTGATGAGATAGTTGATGAGGCCGTAGGCCGAATCAACTATCACATCATAGAAATTGAGAGCGGAATAATCTAATTGTTTTAGTAAAATTCACAACAATTGTCTAGTATTAACTTCAAATCCTCCTCCAAAAACGTCGGAGAAACGAGAAGAAAACCGCAATTTTGTAGACGACCTCCATGGCCAGCCACTGCCAATACTAATGGCTGACAGTATACGAGTAGCTTCAGCCAATCAGATTGTCACATTTTGCATTAGTATACTAGTAGATTTTGCTAATAACATTTATTCATCTACAAGTATAACAAAGGAAATATGTTCAGAGGGTTAAAAACTGGGTTATCGAGAAAATGTTTTAATTTGCGGCCAAATGACCTTATAATAAAAACATGCTGATCTCAGTTTTACCGTTTCCTGGGTCGACGAAGAAAAAGCAACAACCTCAATCGACTTTACGAGATTTGGTATTATGCGTTCGTGAAGAGGTAGCTGGAGAAAAACAATGTATCTTGTTTTGTAGAACGAAGTAGCACTGAGGGATCTTGAACCAAGTAATTCCACCCAGCCTTGCTCGGAATACATGGAACTAGATGTAAGCAACAGTAGACAAATCCACACCACAAAGTGCTGCTCAAGGTGCTGATTACACGCCTCTTCATCCATCAACTCGTTCTTGGGAAGTTTCAAGGCAAACACGTGACTATAGAAAAGATCATTGGTAAAGGCGCTTTTGGTCAGGTTGCCAAGGGTACGGCAGAGCTTCGAAGCAGACCTGGAAAGACTACTGTTGCTATCAAAATGCTCAAATGTAAGGCATTGTTTTGTTTGGAACCAGGTTATTTCGTGTTTCTATTGGCAGTAAACATGTAGTGTGTTCAATATATGGTGGCTGATCGACTATTCTAACCAGCACCAAACTTGGTTGAGTTAGTTGAAAGAGTTATTCAGTACTTTATATAAACCGTTTAAACCATTTTGCTACGAGCAGTCTATTTTATAATTTGTTAAAAGTTATCCTTGGCCATCCGATGGTTATGTTTATCAGTTTGCACAATATAACAAATAAAGTTTATTGGCGTAATAATTACGTTCAATCGAAAAAATAATCCATTGAATGCAGCCACCTTTTTACTTAAAAAACGCCACATAAGATAACATTTGGCGAGTGCTTATAGTAAAGCTATACAAGTACGGTATGTTTTGTAGCTAGCATAATCTTATTTACCTGATTAAAGTTTTGTGAATTTTAAGTGAACTATATCGAATCAGACAAGAGAGACTTTGCTGAAAGAACTTGAAACGATGAAGATGCTCAAGCCACACCCTCACGTCATTAAACTTTTGGGATGTGTCACAGAATCTGGTAAACTATAATTGTTGCAAAATATTTGGTTAATT
The DNA here is from genome assembly GCA_029204205.1 of Desmophyllum pertusum. NCBI lineage: Eukaryota > Metazoa > Cnidaria > Anthozoa > Scleractinia > Caryophylliidae > Desmophyllum > Desmophyllum pertusum. Next base: position 592,679 of record MU826864.1, read on the forward strand.
AAATTATTTGAACGGTTGCGATAAGCAAACGAGAGAAATTTTGAACCCAGCGACAAAGCAATTCGGAAAGGTCCGGCAACAAAAATAAGATCCAACTCGTTTTCATTATTGCAGGTTGTACTGATGTCAATGGGAAATCTGCGCAAAAGAAATAAGCGCGCTTGGCGCCTAGTTGGTAGTCTAAACATTGTCGCAATCGACAATGAAAAACCTTGGCCCCAAGTTGCATCACAAAAACAGGGCCATGGATGAAAACATTGAAAAACAAATTGATAAAGCAAAGGCAAAAACAAAAACAGAAAGCACATTAACGGCGAGACCAGCAGCAGTGTCAACTATTCCTAAGAGTAACTTTATGAAACATAAGAAAGTGTTTTTATGGGCGAGTTGCTAAAAGAAAATATAAACAACAGGTTTAAGTTGGTATTCTTCATAATTATCATTGAGTGCTTAGTTTCCTTTTCCAGAGCCACTGTTGGTGTTGATCGAGTATGTTCCTTTTGGTGACCTGCTGCGGATACCTGAGAAAGAGCCGTGGATTAAACGACACTTATTACAAAGACCCGGATATCAAACCACAATCAAGTCTCACGTCACAACAGCTGATGAAGTTTGCTTGGCAAATCGCTGATGGCATGAGTTACCTGTCATCCAAAAATCTGTAGAATGTGTAGTAATTAAGTCTTATTTCAATAAAAATTAAAAATATTTATTAATTTAATTAACTTGTGAGTTAATTAAAATATATCGAGAGTATGAAGTAATGTTGTACTACATCACGGGACTTCTAATGTGAATTAAAACTGTTTTAAAAAACTTTAAAGGAAACATTCTCAATTACCTTTGGCTGTTACAAAAATGTCAAATTATTTAGTTTAGCTGACAATTTTGTTCGCAACAAAAGACGTATCATCGAGAAGTTTGGTTTGTTTGGCGTATGAATAGGGATGAAGGGATAGTTACTGAGGAGGCAGTGTGGCTAAGTGGCCAGCAGCGTTGGTTTCAAACGTTTTCATCACTGCTGGATTTGTAGCACTTGTGGAAGACTTGTTTCACCCAGGAGTATAAAATGACAACCAGAAAATCAGTGTTGGGTAACCTGCGATGGACTAGCATCCCATTCAGGGGGAGTATAATTACTATATCCTATTCGCAATCCTATACAGAATCCGAAGCTTAAAAGCGCTGGATGCGATAAGTCGTTTTAAAAATGGTTCCTATGTTAGTGCTAAGCACTACATCACACTGCTAGATATTCATCCATTCTTAAATGATGTTTATTTTATTGAGTTTTATTCATTCGAGTTTCAGATTTCACTGATTAGTATTCCGTTTTGTTATAGATCATACCACCGAGACCTTGCTGCTAGGAATGTGTTGGTTGGGGAAAGAGAAGTTTGCAAAGTAACAGACTTTGGAATGGCCAGAGATGTGCAGACAGGAAAAACATTTATGAAAGAAAAACGAAGGTAATAAACCGCTAACATACAAGTCAAGATTAAGAAAATAACTGGGGTGTTGTTCATATATAATTTTGATCGCCATTAAGCATTTTCCTTTTCTTTTTTAGAAACGCTGTCAAGGTTATAAAATGAAAATTGAAATGTTTAGGAACCCTTGAATTGAAACCCCGAGCCAAAAAGTATTACCTCGTAAAATTCTTAACCTTTAGGGCCGTCTTCCAGTTAAGTGGACAGCTTATGAAGCGCTGTTGTATGGAAACATATACCACCAAAAGTGACATGTAAGTATAATCCATACGACTTGTAAGGATGTCTGTCACCCACTTGTTCCATAAGAAAAACGAATATTGACAATAAAGAAACAAAAGGATGTTTTGAAATGCGAAACAGAAATAATACGCGAAAGAATTCGAAAATGCTTGCAGTCTTGATAGTCTGTTTTCTTGAGAATTGATGTTGGCATTTCAAAATTCTACACAATCAATCTAACTGAATAGGAACGAAATCCGCCCCAAAGAACTTTTAAAACGCTTATAACTATTTTTAATATTTAGCAAATTAAAACCGCCAAACTTAATTCTGACTTTACCTGAAATATATCTGAGAATGATTTGGTATAACAGGTCATTTTCCACGGAACCATATCTTCACTGGCATGTTTTTCCAAATTTGGAATTTTACTGTTTTTAAAGTTAATTTACCCCTTTGTGTTATAACTCTTTTTATAACTGTACACTTTTAGATCATTTTAGCATTATTTATTGGTTTTGATTGCTTTTGAGTCATTTTTGCTGGTTTTCTGAAAAAAATATGAAAATCCAAGATGTGCAGCTGTTTTGAAAAATAATGACGTAATTCCCGCTTCATATGACGTCATTATCATATAAAGCATACCTAAAAGGGAAATATTTTTGTGGACGTACATATACCCTCCAAGTTTCTTGTCGACATATAACTATGGAGTTACGGTAGAATCCCCCGGAATAGGATTAAACGTATTTGGATTTCCTTCTATAATTCTTATAAAGTTTCAACATCTACATACAACTATTAAATGCACTTTTCTGTGATTCTACTGCTTATTAATTATTCATTTAAATTCTTCGCAGATGGAGTTTTGGAATTGTCCTTTACGAGATCTTCCACCATTAGGTAAACAATCTTATGTCTTGCAATCAATATAAAAGCCTACTACCCATATCGCCCTGGAATTTGTACGACATTTGACGTTTTTTTTCACCACATGAAGGATAACACAATAAACGGGGAAAAAGTCAACCGGTTCTGACGATTGAAAAAAAACGTCAAACCGCTGTTTTAATTAAAAATGTTTAAGCATCAGACTGATACAGATTAGGTAGAAATTTAAAAAGCCTTTATAAATAAAAAAAATGACCTTTTAAATTTCCGTCCGCATGGTAAAAACCCGTCCCGCGTGTCTATTTTTGGGATAAGATTTACCTTCAACTGATGACAAGGAGAATTTAAACTCGGTATTTGCCATTGATTGTAAGGCAAATCCTTTCAATGATCCCTACCTTTACGAAATAGAGGTCGTTTTTCCCGTTTGTTTTTTACGGTGTGGACACTGAGCGAATGTCATGTTTGTAAGAAGGAAAAAGCCCTTTGGTACACGAGTGTACCACAGGCTCGCTTTGGAGTTGATATTCAGTCTTTCTTCTAATGTCACTTAATTTCTGCGGGGAGTGCTTTGTAGAAAGTGGAATGATTAAATGCTTCGAAGTAAGTACAGTTTTTTTGTTTTTTAAAGGTAATGTTTCTTTTGTTAAAAATTAAAAGAGAACTAGGTTGCAACTATAAAAAAACAAACGGTTTCCATAAGACTTATATGGGGAAATGTCTGGTTTCTTGACCCACAAATTCACGTCGCACGTATCTTTGTTTTCTCCTAGATCTACAATTTAAATTATGTTCCATAATCCAGCTGGAACACTGGACTTAACTATATAAAAAAATTTACAGGTTATTTTATTAAGTCAAAGTAAATTGTAAATTAAAAAACTTCTGATAAAAGCCCCTTGGGGAGAGTGAATAAAAATATTGTAATTGTAATTGTAAATATGTCCGTCAAAACGAGTGTTTGAAGCATCCAATCTGCTTGTACTGAATAAAAATTCAGGGGAAAGCTGTTTAGCTGCATTTCAGGTGGGATTCACGCATATCCACAAACGGAGGAGATGGCAATGAATTTTTTTTTAAATTTTGGCAAAAACTTACTTCAGCAGGGATACAGAATGGCCTAAAACCAAAACACGTGGATGGTTGACTTGTAAGTTATGTTTTTACCTTTGAAATTCAAAGTATCTTATATTGCGTTTGTTTTCTCCGGAGTGCTGGTCATTTGTTATAAACAAATGTCATTTTGATAACCTCTGTTTATGTAACGGAATTCAAAACGAGCCACAATCAACAGGATCGATTATATATATTGACAATCCATCACGTGGGCACAGCTATTTACTTGTAAACTGCGTCCACCGGTTCACTCTTTTATCGATTTGGGTAATTTAATCTACAGCAAAAAAAATGACGCTCAAGTGGGCACCTCAACGAGATGCGTTTTCGGGAAAAAATACTCTGTTGCAGCAAGGCGCTATATCGCCTTCAGAGATATTCGGTTAGGGTAGAATTTGTCATCCTTCGGAAATCATTTCTTAATAGCGGGGAAGGAAAAGGTTAATGCCTTTTGTTTTTTTCGGAGTTTAGATAAAAAATGTCGTTTTGGGGTACGGGAAAAAACGGCAAAAGCTAGTGATTTTCGGAAAAAAGGCAAAAAAGTGCTCATATGAAATTTCGGGTAATAGCTTAAGGATTTCAAGTCACAAAAAATTTCTTGGATGAGGTTTGAAAGTTGTCAGCAAAACGGTATCGGAAAATAAAACAGATAAGGGCATTTTTTTTCTTAAGCGGTTGACAAAATCAATGTGGGCCATTAACAACTGGACAGCAATTATATACGTAAAAAAATACGGGGACAGTTTCCGGACAACCGTACTAGGAACGATTGTGGTCGTTTGAGGGGGGGTGGGCCAGCTAGAAACTTTTCAGTTCTAGAAAAATTCACAACCACAATAATGATTGGTATTTTTTTATACCACATCTGCTGAGTTAACACTTGGGAACAAAATTCATAATAAACGAAAAAACATAAACTACTGGAGTCAATTTGAGGTTATGTTGCTTTTCAGGTTATCCAAATATAATGATGAAACAAAAAAAAACTGCTAGGTGCAAAAGTAGACCGGTCGGATGCCAGGTATGCTTAGACCAAAAATTCACTGAATTATTGAAAAATCAGCTGAAGAGTGTATATGAAAAAAACCAAAAAACACAAGGATGAGAATTTGTCAGCGGGCTAGCATATATAAAAAACAATATATTTAACAGTGATTTCACTGTTCCCAAACTTTTGAGCTCTCATAATAAACATTTTATAAGATGAGGGGGGGGGGGGGGAAGTTTTTTTTTTGGTTGTTTTTAAATTCAGCAGGATATATGCGAAAACGGCGCCCCCCCGCTATGATTGGTTCGTTGGCAGCCGTTTTTACCATGTATACAGGGCTGAGGTTAAAACGCGGTCATAACGACGTGCCATTCATTACACATTTTTGTCGCCTTCATTTTTATAAATGAAATATTAAAGAACGGCCGAGTGCTGCTCTCGTTATACATATGTAAAACACGAAAGAAAAGTTTACGTACGGAGAATGGGGAAAGGTAGCTTATCGTAAACGGCTCCAAAACTTTTCTCTTGTGTCTGTGTTTAGGGGGCCCTATGTAAAACATGAAACAAAGATTTAGTGTTTTTCTGATTTTATTGAAGCTTACAATTTAAAAGAGAGTTGCTCAAAAGGCAGTTGCAGCTAGCAGTGTGCTCTAAATTTTAAATTTCACAAGGCCAACTAAAAAAAACAAATGAAATTTCCTATCTTCGGGAAAAATGGTTTTTTCGAAATTAAAAACTTAATTACTGAATTTCAGGGAAATTTCTGTTCCAACTGGTCGGAATGCCGTCCCCATGTGAGCGCTTTCTAACCCACATAGCTGAAACATAAGTTGTGTCATTTTGAAAAAGGTGGTGTCGCCCCCACAAATTTAAAGAAGGTTCCTTATGGATGGCAGTCGAGTGCGTAATTATCAATGCTTGAATTACAACTATGTGATGTCATAGTTTTGACCACAAAATCGTCAAGCAATGTTCCTATTTCTAACTGGAGCAAAAAATTCTCGTTCGCGTGGCAGGAGGTCCGTCACTAAGTCGATGCTTTTTTGTGGCGAGCACTGCTAGAGCCTCTAGCGGGATCTGGGAACGGAGCCTTTGTTTTCTCCCCTGCGGCTCGTGTCTATTACAATTATACCAGTTTTAGGAAATGTCGGCTATGGGGTCGGCATGCGTGTTGGGCGATGGTAACATCTTTCAAGTCGCTGAAATTTTCTATAAGATAAAAAAACATGTCTTCGTCTGAGTTAATTTGGCGTAGAGTTATGATATGGCTGTCGAAGCATTTTGTTTGACAATGTCGGTAGATAAAAGTATAGGAGGCGTTTAATTTTTTAAATATTTGTTTTCCTCATGCAAGTTGAGGGCGGATCAATTCATGGAAGTGCTACGGAAAAACAGTTATATGGTCAAATCGTCGAGGGACTTGGTTTGTTGTAAACGTAGCAGAAAGTAACCATCAATGTTTCAAGCCAATATATTAATTTTGTCCATAATCTAGTAACTTTAGTTGGTTAATTCTCCAAGCTGCCGAACATTTCGACAAACTCAAGACTATTGGTGGCATTACGGCACGGACTGAAGATTACTAAGTGAGTCATGGCCGATCGATCTGTCTACCAGTATGTATGATCAAAAGAGGTAGGCCGTTGCAAGTGAAAAACTGTTAAGTAAAATTTTTTGTTATAATTTCGCTTTCATTAATGCTAGAAAAACACACCAAAAAAAAAAAAAAAAAAACTTAGTTAAGTTAATCCTTTATCTCCCAAGCGCACAACTTCGACGGACTACTGGTGCGCATAACGCACGTTCATAAGAAGCCTTGAAGTGCACATAAAACTTGTTATTCCTCATCTAAATCTAGACATCCACCCAAATAACTTTCACACAAAAACACGAATTTTTTATGAATATTTTCAAATCTTCAAAATCCTATTTCTTGCGGTACACCGCTCCTCACCGCTGTTTTAAGAAGGCCAACGGGCTCACAATGATGTCCACGAAAGGAATGTCTGACATGCTTATTCTGTTACTTCGTGGTCGCCCGTGCAATTTGAGCCCCAGTAATGATATCCTCACTGGGATCCCCTACAAACAATGGCCTGGGCTATGCATAGATATGGGGAGAAATCATCCCGAGGCGATTGGCAGCAGGTAGCTCCCAGAGGAGAGGATGGCTCATCGCTGCGGGAGGTGGGTGGGGAAGCAAAGTGACGGTCGTCCTGTCGAAAAGACTGAGCGAGTTATGGCGTGAGGTGTGGACTGAAATACTGAACACGGGGTATAAGGTTACGTAACACATCCCAACGGACCACATACTGCACGTCGAATATATCTAATCAGGAATATAGATTCATTATATGCGGGTTCCCCAGAGAGAATAGTAATATATTCTCACTGGGATCCCCTACAAACAATGCCTGGGCTATGATTAGATATGGGGAGAATCAGCCCGTCGGCGATTACTCCCATAGTAACTCTAATAGGGAACTTCATGACCACAAAAGCTGGAAATCCGGTAATACTTTGTATGCTCCTCCATAACTCAAAAATACTCCCTTCCGGGATTCAGTGACAACGTACCCAGGGTTACCAAAAATATAGTCCATGATCCACAAATCTAGAAAACACTCATCACGACACAACATTCTGGGCTACTAAATAGGGCTAAACTCTAAACTCGTATAACATTCTGGGCTTAGAGGGCTAAACAGTAAATGGCATAACTGAGGTGTGTAAAACCAACTACGCCCACTTTTTCCCAGTTGAAAGGAGATCCATAATAAAGGCTTGCATTTAAACCTATGGCAAGATAGGAAAAAAGCAAACAAACAAACAATTACTCCGGCTTGAAAATGTTTAGAGTTATAAAACGAGCCTTGGAAATACCCCCCAAAAATAGGCCGGAGACTTTTCTAACATTTCATTTGCGCCTGATATAAGCTAGAGTTTCTTGATACTGTGCTATGGAGAAAAAACATTTTTCCATTTCTTGACATACAGATGAATCTACGGCCACCAAACCTTAGGATCTTTAAAGAGCACAACCTAAGTTGAGGTCTGAACCGATAGCTCAGAGACTAAAACACAGAGAGCATCGGGGCTGCGACGCTTTGGGTTTACCCATAAAGTCACAGTAACAAACAGATACGGAACGACACAGCCTCCTATGGGCAAAAGTGACAACGGTTTGTAGCTATAGGTTGCCATAAAAGAAAATAAATCCCACTAGGGACGGGTAGGACCCCAAAGCGAAGCAACCCCGAAATACCCCGTCCAGGGACAGAGCAATGAGGATATTAGATAATCCCTTCGAGGAAGCTTCGCCAATAAAGGCCACCCACAGAAAAACGAAATAAGTAGCGAGACGAAATCACTTGGTACAGTAACTGTAAGAATAAATCTAGAGCCAACAACTAAAAATTCAGCGAGACACATACATTATAACCCATCAAGGAAATAGCCTCGCTAAAACAACGAAGTTCGGTGAACCCACTGAAACAACTCTGCGAGGCCGTGGAAAACAAACACGCCGTCGGAACTGATTCGGCGCAGACTGGCGCAGAGACAAAACTCGTTATATAAACAGCTAAATTCGTAGAGACAATGACAAACTAATTCGACGAGACAAACGTCCTACAACAACTATCTATAAACTCGGCGAGACAAACTGGCAAAATAAACTGGACTCAGTCGGAGCGCGGACAAACTCGCAAAACAACTGATCTCGGTACGAAAAACTAGCAATAGCAACTAAACTCAGCGCAATAAACTCGCAATAACAACTGAGCTAGGTGCGACAAACGGGCAATTATAACTGAACTCGGCGCGATAAATTCGCAATAACATTTGAGCTTGGCGCGACAATCTCCAATAACAACTGAACTCGGCGCGATAAAACTCGCAACAACAACTTCTGAACTAGGTGCGACAGACTCGCAATAACAACTGAACTAGACGCGACAAAACTCGCAATAACAACTGAACTCGGTGCAACAAACATGCAATTAGAACTGAACTCGGCGCAACAAACTCGCAATAACAACTGAACTAGGTGCGACAACCTCGTAATAACAACTGAACTCGGCGAGACAAAACACGCATAACAACTAAACTCGGCAAAAAAAAAATTCGCAATAACAACTAGTAAACTCGGCGCGACAAAACACGCAATAACAACTAAACTCGGCGAGACAAAACACGCAATAACAACTAGTAAACTCGGCACGACCAAACACGCAATAACACTAAACTCGGCGAGACAAAACACGCAATAACAACTAGTAAACTCGGCGCGACAAAACACGCAATAACAACTAAACTCGGCGAGACAAAACACGCAATAACAACTAAACTCGGAGAGACAAAACTCGCAATAACAACTAGTAAACTCGGCGAGACAAAACACGCAATAACAACTAAACTCGGCGAGACAAAACTCGCAATAACAACTAAACTCGGCGAGACAAAACACGCAATAACAACTAGTAAACTCGGCACGACCAAACACGCAATAACACTAAACTCGGCGAGACAAAAACACGCAATAACAACTAGTAAACTCGGCGCGACAAAACACGCAATAACAACTAAACTCGGCGAGACAAAACACGCAATAACACTAGTAAACTCGGCACGACCAAAACACGCAATAACAACTAAACTCGGCGAGACAAAACACGCAATAACAACTAGTAAACTCGGCGCGACAAAACACGCAATAACACTAAACTCGGCGAGACAAAACACGCAATAACAACTAGTAAACTCGGCACGACCAAACACGCAATAACACTAAACTCGGCGAGACAAAACACGCAATAACAACTAGTAAACTCGGCGCGACAAAACTCGCAATAACAACTAAACTCGGCGAAACAAAACTCGCAATAACAACTAAACTCGGCGAGACAAAACTCGCAATAACAACTAGTAAACTCGGCGCGACAAAACACGCAATAACACTAAACTCGGCGCGGCAAAAACTCGTCAATAACAACCGTGAAACTCGGCGATACGGCAAAACTCGCAATAACAACTAAACTCGGCGAGACAAAACTCGCAGTAACACTAAACTCGGCGAGACAAAACTCGCAATAACAACTAAACTCGGCGAGACAAAACTCACAATAACAACCGTGAAACTCGGCGCGGCAAAACTCGCAATAACAACTAAACTCGGCGAGACAAAACTCGCATGCATAAAACAACTCGGAGAACTCGGCGTGACAAGCACGCAATAAGAACTAAATTCAGCGAGACAAATACGCAATAACAAGTGAACTCGGCGAGACAAAACTCGCAATATAAACAACTGAACTACGCGTAACAAACACAAAATAAGAACTGTACTCGGCGTGAGAAACATGCAATAATTCAACTAAACTTGGCGAGACAACTCGCAATAACAACTATTAAATACTCGGGCGAGACAAACCCGCAATATAAACAGCTCAGTGAACTCGGCGAGACAAACTCTGCCATTCAACAACTAAATTCGGCGAGACAAACTCGCAGGTACCAACTAAAACTCGGCGAGACAAATTCGCAATAACAGCTCAGTGAACTCGGCGAGCCAAGCTCTGCCATTCAACAACTAAACTCGGCGAGACACACTCGCAGGTACCAACTAAAACTCGCGAGACAAACTCGCAATAACAGCTCAGTGAACTCGGCGAGCCAAGCTCTGCCATTCAACAACTAAACTCGGCGAGACACACTCGCAGGTACCAACTAAAACTCGCGAGACCAACTCGCAATAACAGCTCAGTGAACTCGGCGAGCCAAGCTCTGCCATTCAACAACTAAAACTCGTCGAGACAAACTCGCAATAACAGCTCAGTGAACTCGGCGAGCCAAGCTCTGCCATTCAACAACTAAACTTCGGCGAGACACACTCGCAGGTACCAACTAAAACTCGGCGAGACAAACTCGCAATAACAGCTCAGTGAACTCGGCGAGCCAAGCTCTGCCATTCAACAACTAAACTCGGCGAGACAACTGACTCGCGAGAAACAAAACTCGGCGAGGCAAAACTCGCAAAAGCAATAATACGGACAAAACAAGACAGTGAAATTTTGAACAAACTAGTTACCCGCTAGAGACAACCTGTTCTTGATCTGACGGAAGAAGGACGGCCTGCGCTCGACCGCAGAATGGATTCTCGAAAGTCAAAGCATTGTACTGTGCCGGAGCAGGTTGATCTCCTTGAGCAGCTTAAACAGGAGCAGTTGGGACGGCAAACTTCTAGTAGTAAAGCATTATCAATGGTAACGGTAACTTGCACTGTCATGAAACTTGGTAGAGAGGGCAGCGATGAATTTCAGCAGAAACAAACGAAGCAAAGTGACGGTCGTCCTGTCGAAAAGACTGAGCGAGTTATGGCGTGAGGTGTGGACTGAAATACTGAACACGTGGTATAAGGTTACGTAACACATCCCAACGGACCACATACTGCACGTCGAATATATCTAATCAGGAATATAGAGGCATTATATGCGGGTTCCCCAGAGAGAATAGACAAACTGTTTGACTGTGTGCTATTTTGCATTTTTATAGTGAATGTATGCGATTTACTGAATGTTTCGTAGAATTGTGAATATTCATGAAAACTATGAACAAATACCTGCTAAATAAACGTACCTTTACTTTTCCTGTTGTCTACTGTCGTTTTTGTGGCTCAAAACGGCGAATTTAAGCGATTTGAAGGATTTTGTTTTCGTTGTTTACTGTATATCTAATTATACGAAAAGGGAGAAAAGTAATTAAAAATTCAAATATCTTCAAAATTGTACAGCTCCAGCGACGAAGGCGATAGGTCGCCCAGACAAATCCCCCATCGCCCGGCTTCCCAGCAGTCAAAACACCAGAAAAGAGCAAAATAGTACGCATGTGCTCGTACCATTCAATCGAAAATTCGTCGAAAGCGACCCAGAGTTAGCCTTTGAAAAAAACACAGCTAAACGGAAAATCTTCAAGGCAGTCCGGATGCGTAAGGCAACGAATCCATGTTTCCGAACGTCAGACCCGCCATGTTATTAAGCATCCTTTTGATTGGATACAGTGAAACGATTTGTATCACTCGCGTGTACTGACGTCGGCCCACACGCAGATTCGTGAACCACGCCCCCCAAAAAACATCCCTGTGTGAAGAAAAACAGATTTGTCCTGAGCGGAGGTTAGGCACATGAACTTTACACACTTCCCTCATAACTAGAAGTACGGTGAACGAGAACTGAAAGACACTTGCAAATCAAACCAATGTATAGAAAAAAAAACAACATAGGGTACCCAAAAAATACCTAGATAGTGGAATTACAAAATAAATGGCTTGCATTAAAAAGGGGGATCTCCCCAAAAACTGGGCGACGGCAGTCTACGAAAGAAACGAGAGGGAGGTAGAGCGCTCCCACTTCTTCGTCAATGCATAGTTACAAGATTGCTTTTCCTCTCTCGACCAATGAGGCGTTCTAAAGTTGATATGTATTCTTCATTCGCTCTAACTAATAGTCTGCGAGATAAAAGTCTTGTCGTTTAGTTTGCCAGAGATATAGACAGATTATCTGGCCCCTTCCTAAGATAATATAGTTAATTAAAGTGCTCGTAAGATTCATCGCTTGTGCAAGTCCAAAAATAGCATATTTGATATCTCAAAGTCCCTTACTGATTTGAAGCGGGTACTTCTAAAAAAATTTACTACTTCATTCGCAGAAAGTATAATCCAACTCGCCGGACAATAGAAAAAGAAAAAAAGTGTTCTAAAGTTGCTGTATCCGCTTTTACATAGGATAGTCATAAGCGGAGAATCGGACTTTATTTTAAATTTGTAGATCCATATCATTTGCTATTATCAGAATCCTATTTTTTTTTTTTTTAATTATGCTTATATTGAAATTCGCGGTGTAATCTTGCGTACTCCAGGCTTACTTTGGGTGTGTGGTAATAGAAAAATGTCCTTCCAGTATTAATTGGAAAGTACTCAGTATTAAAGTACGGATTTCAGAGCTTTTCATGCGCTTGTCGGCCTTATTTGACAATTTTGGAGATTCATACTGCAATACAAAAGGTTTGATTGGATTTATTGCTACATCAATTTATTACATTGTTTAATGTAGACATGAAAGGTATTTAGGTTGAAATGTCTGCTGTGATGAAGAAGGGACACAAGAGCCCCTGGTTGGTCTTTTAAATAAAACGCCATTGTTGTGGAAGCGCATTAAGTATACTTGACAAATTAAGCAAGGATATCAACAGGAGAGAGGGCTGATCGCAGTGGTTATCCTTCCAATTGCAAGCTCCCCTGCAGTTAGTCATAAGAGGCTCAACAAATTTGTATAAACCATGTCATCATATACTCATCGCATTAAAACCACTGATGCTTACCACCTATAACAAATATGCTTGTAATTCCATATCACTTCATTGCGCAACTTCTGCAAGTGTGGATGGATTGGTTTCATTCATCAGAGAGGACGCATAAAAATAAGGCATTCCCTATAAAAAGTCGGCGAATAGCTACGCAAAGCTTTCCAAACATCATACAGAATTACCAAGGGAACCACAAAATATAGCCCTCTGTGTTTTTAAGATACTAAATCTTTCAAAGAACAAAGTTCCAACCTGCCGGTATAGGGATACTAACGTATCTTGTTATGCACATTATTCTCTGTGTAAGGATCAGTGATTCAATATCAGGCATATGTTACGTACCATCCTTTCTCAATTTGGCTTTATTAGTCGCCCGTTCAGCCTTATACTTTATCTTTTCACCATTCTTCATCCAAAGGGCATAAACGAATTGAATTTAGTTTTTGGATAATATTTTTGTTACAAGAAATTACAAGTTGCGACGGTCATAAAATTTTTGCGGAATGAATAAACGACTTCAATTACTGGTATCCTGCCAATTATTGATGAGACACTCCAGTTCCATCCCTGCAAAAATTATTTTACAGTTTTTCTCGATGGATTCAAAATTTCGTTTGTTGCAAGCTAGCACATGGATCGTTGGTAAGAAATAAACACCGAGGATTTTAGCAACACTTATTAATCCTCCTTCCACCCCTAAATCCTAGGTGATGTAACAACATATGTACCCAGTTGGAGAATTTCCCCCGTTTTTTCGTTGGTTCATTCTCAAACCCGCAGGTTCTACTGCCTGAAAAGATTCCACGCTGTTTAATGAGAGAAACAGAAAGAAATATTGTCGCCCCTAACAATACGCGTTGTAAACAAAGCTCATCCGCCAAAAAATACTAACTTCAATTATTCTCTCCGTCGACATTAATACCCTTTATACTGGATTGTTTATGTGAGCATGTATAATCGCCCCAAAAGCTACGAGAGCCCGATAATACAAAGAAACGGAGCAAGATTAAGCCGATAACTCCTATGAGCGACACAGCCCCTCTCTAAGTTGAAAGGAAGCGCAGTGTCGCAAAGCCATTATTGATCACGCACACTTGATGTGCTTATTATAAATATGTTTTGATCCACAGGCCCCAATAAAGATTAACCAAAACCAAAAGTTTTCTAAAGCATTTAAAAAGGAAATATCCAATTCCAGCGAGCTCGAAAGCTTATTTCCAAAGTCCTATAGCAGTACAGAATACCTCTAATAACCTTTCATTGTTTGTGAGCATCAATAACATCGTTAATAGTAGCGAACTGCGTCAAAAATAGTTCTAACCTTGCACGCAAGGCGTATTGCATCAAGCTGACATGACTATGGGGATTAGGACTTTATCACGCCTCTTTTTGCAATCGCTTTTAGCAACACTATCTAGCACCATAACACAACGTGCACTAAAGCAGCAAATTGCGTCTCCAGTTACTTAATCAATCTTTGATACCTCCGTTTTTCTCCTACGGTATAAGAGTTTTATTACGAGCTTCTTTTGCAGATAGTTGCATAGTTCGCCGTGATGACATAGAAGAAGTTTATAAGCAATCAACCAAGTTCCTCACGATTTCGCGCCAAAAAACTTTATAAAATTCCAACGGAATCGCGATAAACGCATCGTTTCCTGGCCCGTTTTTGTTCACTTTTTGAAAGCACTCGGCAGAAGCGATGATAATCCAGGCGTAGTCAATCTGACGCATAGACACTGTCGATATTCGCGGAAATCAATCGATACACTCGCATATCAATCGAGATCAATCCGGCCCGCATTGCCTCAGATCGCGCTGTGATATCGGAAACTCGATGCAAAGGAACAATCGAACCCACATGAAAAAAAAAAAATTTAATATCGAATTGTCTATCGATTTGCCTAAAAATACGATAACAAAAATCGCATAACAATCCGATAATAATCGATAACTAATCGATAAAAAGTTCCTAAAAGGAGGTTACCGCGTGGTTTACGCCGTTTACTACTTCCGGGATTATCTAACAAAAACCAAAGGCAGTATTTGCTTTACAAACATCAATATAACTGAAGATGGCGTGGCCTATACATAGACATGTATCTATAAGCATTTTATATATCGAATTTCAGAAACATCATCAAGCTCCAGGCAGAGTGTTCATCGTGGGCGTCCGTTCACTTGGTTTTACGGGATTATAAAAGATTTTTGAACATGTACCATTCAATATTCAGAAACCCTTGTGTTGAAATGACGAACGAAAAAACCACAGAGACCTGCTTTTTCTTTTTTTTGTGTTCTTTGGGCATGTATGATTGTTTCCTGGTCGAACTATTTACTTGGAGCCAACAACCACCTCCCCACCCCCCGATTACTGCTGTAGCCCTCAACTGGATGTATTTAAATCCTTATTTCTCTTTGCCTACTCTCGGTCGATTTAATTCTATAAATCTGATTTCTGTTTTTAATGCGACTAAATATTAAAAATTTGCACAACAAACACTGATTTGTATGCTCCTCATTACGCCATTGGTGTGTTTTTTTTTTTTTTTTTTTGTTGGGGGTAGTTGGGGTGTTGTCATTATTCCTGGGGGGGGCTGATTTCCATATTTGGTGGAATGGCGCTTGCTTCTATAAAAAACGAAAAGAAAATAAAACACGAGAAGCACATGAGGGGGGTTTGCAAAGGCAAAAAAAACCGCAACCGCTATCTTACTTTGGGCACACCGCGACGAACTTCTCTTCTTCCGCGTAAATCTATTCTGCAAACTCTACTGGGAAACTCTCTACTCTGAACTTTACTTCTCATCTATACGGGAACAAACTGACTGCTCCTTCTCCTTATTAACTCACTGTGCGCTGAAAGATCGCCATAAAAAGTGAACCCACAATTGTTCCTGAGTTTATTAGTTTTCTGTCTTCCTATAGCTAATTTTGTTGATTAATTGTTAAAAAGACTATAATGTCATAGCTAATGATTGATTGAATGACTCAATAAAACCATATAGACAACATTTGTGTAAATGATTAAGGTTGTTAAAAACTTGTAAAATGACAAAAATCAATTTTCAAAAAACAATCGATTATTAATAAATCGATAACAATCCGATAAAATTAATCCGTTTTATCGCAATTATATCTATCGCCCGAAAATCCGCACAAATACAATCGCAAACTCACAACTACTACGTTCTTGTTTTTTTCTTTATCGCATTTCTTTATCGATTGATATCGGGAAAATCGAAACATAGAAATCAACATCCTATCGAATTGCTTATGGCATTGTTATCGATTGATTATCGAGTTATATTCTAGGTTTATCGATATGACTACGCCTGGACGTAATATCATAAAAACATAATTTCTTATTTTTTTTTTATGACCATTATACGTTTAAGCTCCGCCCATGCTCCCTCCTCGCACAGTGCCTCGCGCGCATTTCAGATGATAAAATATCAGGGATATATTAAGCCCCCAGAGATTATAAGAAGCCCGGCGCAAGTCAGCCATTCGCTTAAATGAGCCAGGCACAATGCCCGAACTTTGAGGTCAACAATAATCTTGCTAGAAGATCACTGATAAAACCAGGTTATATCCAGATCGCCCGCTGCCTATAAAATGGAGTTTTGTTTTGGTAACCTACCTGACAGTGAAGCTTTATAAGCTATCAGGGTTTCCGAATTCTCCAGTAATATCCAATTGAACTTCGTTTCTCTCCTCGAGAAAATATCGATCTAGAAACTTTTGGCCAGCATTCTTTACTAAAGTACGGCATTGTCCACCTTGAACCGAATACAAGACGAAGCGACACCATAATACGAGTTTTTACAACAAAAAATACAAATTAAAATCATCCCACCGCAGTAAAATTTTGCCCAATATCTTTGTACATGATCTTACCATTTCGTTGATTAGCCGTTCGGAATATTTTTTTTGGGAAAGAAAGGGTTAGTGATTGCTTGAGTACATATTGTTGATTATAGGCTTGCGCTAGCATAATTATCATATCAACACGGCAAGGCGATTCAATACTTGGAAATCAATGAAAAGCCTCATAAAAACTGATAAATATCTTTTTCCTTCCTCGCTACCGCAACTGTAACTGACTTAAAAGCCTCGAAATCAATCAAGCCGTGTATTCGTGATATTGAGCATTGAAAGGCTTGGGGTGAAAGCAACCCCATCGCACTATGGGTGAGAGCCGCTTGGAGGGCAAAAAAAAACAAAAAATATCTCTCCGCAACCATTAGCTGCTTAGTCTCCCATCTGATTCTTCAATTATCTTTGGGTACTATATGTCCTCTTGAAAGAAAAGCCAAATATCTGCCTATTATTTGTTCTAGTTAGCCCAATTACAAAATTCCTATATCCACCCCTTCTTTAGCAAAAGTTCTGAAATATACCTTACGAACTATTGAAGGAGCAGGAAAACGAGCCTTATTAAGTTAGTAAATTATTTGCATAAATATTTTCTCACCCTGCTTCGCGCATCATAGGATGAATTACAATGAACCGCAGAACAATTGCTCACCTAACTACATTCGAATGGTATCAGATAGTTACCCGCAAACTTTGCCCAACGCAATTCTTGCAGCAGATTTTTTTTACTAAAAAAAATCTTTATGTTATCTTCAGATAGATCACATCAAGACCTTTCATTTCCAAAAAGTTTCACGAAAAAGATTGCTTCTAAAGAAAGTTATGAAGAAAAAACGATTCTCGCCATTAATTATTTCCAATCCAGAGCTGTCAACCGGTTGTCAACAGTTTGACAACATGTACGTATAAAAAGTCACGTAACATGAGGGCCGACGTGTTTGTAGAATCACCCGAAATTCGAAAGCCGCATCTTGCAATGCAATGTCCGTAGAAACACAACAGACTGTGTCCGCGTTTTTCAAGTAAGAATATACCAAAGTGGGAAATTGTTCGGTACTGAATTGAGCGGAAGCGCTCGTCTCAACCAGGTCTCAAGTGACACCGGATCGCATCACTGATTAGGACAACTTGAAAATCGCTCGCGGTTGCAATATCCATGTGGACGAATATCCCACAGAGAGGCTAAATGGAGGGAAAACTGAAGCCATGAACTCTTGTTTTACTTGTAAGCACGATCGGTGAGAGGAGAACTTTCCTCTCCTGGCCATAAGAAGCGCGCATTTTGAGGTCATTTGTATTCGATACGAACTCTGCTTATTAATTAAAGTAAGACGAGCCTTCTCTTTATCAATCAACGCATAATTATTTTCACGCGTCTTGTGTATTTAATCTCATCAGACCGGAAGAACGCCCCAAAACATATTTTCCCCTGCTACTCGAAACTAAAAATTTCAGCGAATGAAGCGCACGTTTTCAAGTTCGTTTGCAAAGAATTTTCAACCTTTTTCGCTGCCATTTGGAGAGAATGTTCTCCAATAGTCTGATAAAAAACTGTGTCGGGGAATTTTGTTGTTTTTTACTCGTTCGAAAGTTATGAGTATTTACGTACAGAAGAATACGTGTTATGTCAACCCTCGAAGTTTAACTGTGTGTTAAAAGCTAACCAGACAAGTAATCAAAATTCCCCGACACAGTTTTTAGATAAAGGTGTCAAGAACACGTAGCGATGTTTTTCGCTTTCTCACGTTCAATTCCGGCCGGAAACGAACTCGATTTGTGGACCGATATACTTTTGAAATTGAGCGCTTTATTCGAAACACATTAATTTTTTTTAACTTCAAATCGAATACATATTCGTAATCTACAATTCTTAAGCTTTCAGGAAATATTATATACTTTATTGGGATTTTTGTTAAACGTCCGACCGTAAAAACAGTGCCAACGCATGATGGTCCTTTGGGGTATACATGATACCTTAATATCACCTTTAAGAAGCCATATTGTCCCTGATTAGTCGGCAGTTTTGTAAACATAAAACACAAACAGAATGAAACAAAAAAGGAAAATATAAAAACGTAGCAAGTATGAAAAAACTGTATAAATACTACGAATGAGGAAGACCAAGTAGTCGTACCGATTTTTGGAGAGCATAATTATGCAAAGAACTTGTGAGCTCCTAACACCTACGAGAAAATATGCATATCCTACATAAGGGTTGATAAACAATATAAGCTTAAACAACTATAATTATTTTAAATGGGCATTAAATCTAAAAAAAAAAGAAGAAAAGCCTACTCCCTATAATGGACTATACGGGGCGCCTCCGGGCCCGAAAAGGGTCCTTTTTTAAGCTCGAGGTATGTGAAAGGGTAAGGGATTTCACGAGTTGAAGTATATGAAAGGGTAGGGATATCACGAGTTGAAGTTTGAAGTATATGAAAAGGGTAGGGGATTGTCAATGTCACGAGCTAAATGATTATAAATTATTGCTATGGTATAACATGGCTTGATGATTTCTGCCGTGATATATATTGTATTCATATAAGTTCATTACAGAGCGGCTTATAGAAAAGGGATGCACCCATTTTCATAATTTCTCATTGAGAAGGCATATGAAAGCCGGGACTAAAATTTTCCATGCCGAAGCGGTATATGAAAGCCGAGGTACCATTTCTGTGAAAAATGGTATATGAAAGGGTAAGGGGTTGGACCTCTGGGCGGAGCCTCCCCGTATAAAACTTTTTTGAGTAGCCCCCCCTCGCCCACTCCCCTTGCACCCGGGACTTCGGTACCAAACCGAAAAAAACTCATTTGGCGATTAATTGCTTGGTGTGAAATAAATACATTCATGCATCGCGTAGGTAGAAGAACGGTAAATAAATACAAATGGTATACTTATTTTATTTCATACACCATCAACAAAGAGTTTTGTAGGGGTTTCGGCTCTGCTAAAAGCAGCTCTTTTTCCCTTGTGCACGAGCTTCCTCCATTTTATGGATTAGCTCTCTGCCTCATATCAAATAACTTTCTTGGGGCAGAATCGCTACCAAAACCATGGCCTTGTTCATTGTCGATGAAGCGTCGACGAGTGAATAGAGCTTCGCGTTCCTTTGAAGCGGAGGAAGCGTGTCCTCAGATAACACGAGGCTTACTTGCGTTGGCATTCTTTTCTCCGATACGGATGTACCCTTCTTTCCGAACTCGATGGAACGGGCGCTTTTCATATTTAAGTTCCCTCTCAAGGAAGTTATGACAGAATTTCTTCGGTCGCCTCCGCCGCGTCCTCTTCAGGAATTCCGTAAAAACGTAAGTTTTCGACGGCCGGTTGTAACTGATCTCGTAGTCAAACAGTTGAAGGCGTAGTTTTCTCGAGTTCTGACTGATTTTTTCTCCAGAATCTTGGAGTTTAATTTTCCCAGCTTTCTACTTCTTCGTTGAGGAATTTAACCCTTGACTTTAGGCTGCTTGTTTCTTGGACAGCATCTTTTACGTCTTGTTTCAGGCAATTGGACTGAACCTGCAAGCCGGTGACCGTTATGGTTAATTTTTGTCCACCGATTCCTGCCAGTGGATTTTATTTGGTGGCCTATGCTGTCGAGTTTGACTGAGCTTGGAAGATATTTCGTCTAGTTTAGGCCCGAGGTTGTACGCCCTGCTTAGGGCAGATAGGATTTCGTCTTCTGGATCACTGCTTGTAGAAACACTGCTTGTAGAAACAATGGCGGACAGAACGTGGTCTTGATATATAACTTGCCCTTCTTTCAACCTCTTGTTTTTCAGGTGAAACAGTTTCTTTAGTGGGTGTGACTATTAATTTCTCTTCTTTTCTCTCTTAAATAAGGGATGAAAATTCTCATGCTAGAGGGGAGGAAAGCACGCGTCAAAACTCTAACTTGTCAGGAGCTCACAAATTTCGTGACTTTACGCCCTACCATGCTCAGTCCCAGTCAATTGTTGTCTACTGTCGTTTTTGTTTACTCTCAAACGGCGAATTTAAGCGATTTGAAGGATTTTGTTTTGCGTTGTTTTACTTGTATATCTAATTATACGAAAGGGAGAAAAGTAATTAAAAATTCCAATATCTTCAATTCGTTACAGCTTCCAGCGCCGAGGCGATGTTCGCCCAGAAAATCCCATCGCCCGGCTTCCAGGTCAACACTACCAGAAAAGAGGAAAAATGCACGCATGTGCTCGTACCATTCAATCGAAATTGCGTCGAAGCGGCCCAGAGTTAGCCCTTGAAAAAAACACAGTAACGAAAATTTCAAGCAGCAGTCCGAATGCGTAGGCACGAATCCATGTGCCGTACGTCAGACTCGCCATGTTATTAGCATCTTTCTGATTGGATAAAGTGAAACGTTTGTTTTCACTGCGAGTCTGACGTCCGGCAACACGGATTCGTGGAGCCACGCAAAAAAAAACATTCAAGAAAGAACAGTGTTGTCCTGAGGCGAAGGTTGGGCACAGAGCTTTACACACTTCGCCTCATAACTGAAGGAGCGGCGACGAGCACTGGGGAACGACACTTGTAAATCCAAACAAGGAGGATGAAAAACCTCATAAGGTGGGAAAACAAACATTTTAAAAAATTAAGTATACTGAACTTATTGCCAATTTATCTCTGGCAGTGTCCCTCTGATCAGAAGATTCTAGAAGCCAGCCTCGATCCCAATGCTTTCCTCTTTTTAAATTGCGATGGAAAACTGAGTCCTGGTATCAAGAAATCCCGGATTATAGCGTGGATTTAACTTTTGGCCCACTCATTATTTCTAACAGTTTTTATGGCTGTCAGCGAAGGGCAGTTAATGTGCAATCTATTTTTTTTTGACGCAAAAAATCTTCCAAGCATCAGCAGAACCATATTTGAAACTCAAAAATTCCGTCCAATAATAAGCCCTCCAGAAAGTAAGCCCACAAAAAAATGCTTTTTGAACACAATATTGCCAGGGCTTGTTATCGGCGTTTTACTTGAATATGAACATTTGACCTTCCAGACGCTCAGCTCCATTGTGAATACATTATCATGTTCATTGTGAGTGCTGAAGTCGTGTGATCCAATGGCGGAAGTTCCATCAGTTATGGTGGTTGTTTCGCCGTGACAGTAGCACTCATCTTTATTCCCTTTATACAGTTAAGAGCTGCATAGTTACCTTGGTTACATCAGTTTCCCCTCGTTTGGTAAGTTCATGGACGTTGAAACAATAACAAATAGTATTCGAATTCTCGAATTCGCACCGAATATATTTCGTTTTCACATGCAGTTACCCGTGATAATCACCCTCGAAGGTAAACCGTAACTAGATCATTTCAGTGGGATTTAAATTTTAGTTTCAATTCAACACTATAATAGCTTTTAACGTGCGAGCAGAGAAATAGCTACACTTAAAAGTGAATTTAAAATTATCAGGGCATTTAGTCATTTGAGTAGTGTCTTGCTAGTTGTATCATACAGTAGTTACTTTGACCGACTGACATGCTCCACGCTCTTTGTAGTCCCGTACGTAGGTCTATTCAATGCTGCTTATGTGTTTGACTGATTCCTAACTCAGCTCAAAGACGGGGCACTTATATAATTTATAATTATTGTGACATTATTGTGACAGCGTTATGCATTAACACTGTTGCCAGACGTTTGACTGTTATTCACAATATACATTAAACAGCATTTATTTTCAGTGTCACGCTCCGTTATTTTAAGTATGATAAATGTCATACAAAGGTCTAACAACTTCGGGACAGAAAATGTATTTCCTCCTAGACGTAATCAAACGTCATATCAAGTGTGATAATATATATATTTTGTTAATTGACCCATGGATTCCAAACAGGGTATCGTAGTAGCTTATCTTTTTGGTACACGAGTTGTTTTGAACCGACCAGCAAGTTTACCTTATCTAGTTTTCTTTAACCAGTTTTTAGCTTACTGAGTTTCTCAGTCGGCATAATTAATGCATTGACACAAACTTCAGTATCATAGAAAGGTCAGTTTACACAAGATTGAAAGCAAATACACTGTCGAGGTTGGCGTCATTGAATCTGTTTTTCAGTTTCATTCAGTTTAGTGTGGAAAGAGGTTGAGCTCACTGAAACAGTAACTCAGTGAGCATATTCCAGCTATACCACATTAAATGGGGGGGGGGGGGGGGGGGGGAGGGGGGGGGGGGTCGCTTGATTACAGATATTGTTCACAAGTACACGAACTCTTCCAGCACATGGGAATATAATACTCGAAGAAACTATTTTCCTATTTTGATATATTGGTATTAGTTTTGACAGTAGATTGCTTGTGAAAAGTGACGACACAAACATAATAGGCCATTTCCGATTTGCCTTTTT
Source organism: Desmophyllum pertusum (assembly GCA_029204205.1). Classification (NCBI taxonomy): domain Eukaryota; kingdom Metazoa; phylum Cnidaria; class Anthozoa; order Scleractinia; family Caryophylliidae; genus Desmophyllum; species Desmophyllum pertusum. Next base: position 615,965 of record MU826864.1, read on the forward strand.
GCCTCCGTTTCAAAAAACGAGTCCAATTGCGACACCTTTTAAATGAAAATGAATTTGATTTGCATTTGAATGAACTTGTGAGTAAAACTCACTTTCATAAGAAACGGTTTCGCACTGGGGGGGGACTCGTTTTGAAACAGAGGCAGAAGGCAACTCGGAATATGGCCTATTTAATTGCAGATGTGACTTTCTTTGTGATAAATATAATATGAGCGGCAGATCTGTATGGGCGACACGAATGCATCTCTAAAAGGTCCAATTGTGATCGATTATCGCGGTTATACAAATCTTTTTCTAAAGGCGAGTAAATCGAAGGAAAAGTTTATGTAAATGCGGAACGAAATCTATAGATCCGACTATTCAGTGCTAGACTGATTCATTAAACATTCCATTTCTTTTGTATTTTCTTTATGAATTATTAATGAGGTGTTGTAAATTTTTTTAAACGCCTGGAAAAGTGAGGGGGAGGAGTGTAAGGGGCGCTTATTCGTAGAGTGGAGCCGCTTTATTTCGAAAGAAATTACGGTATTTTACTTAGTGATATAATCTTTCAGGCGACTTCAGTAACATGGACAGCACCTTCGCACCGAGCCTGACTCAGACGGACGCCGAAGTGTCATTAGAACAGTTGATATGTCAAGTGTTTACTTGGAAGTACTCAGGTTGCCTCTGAGGTGGAATTAACACTCTGTCATCTGGAGGGGCAGTTTCTAATCAACCACAGTTTTGCTATCGATGGTGATGTCATTGGAATTGTAAATTCATAGTAATGGTGATTATACGTACAAATATATAATGAGATAAGTGATTACCCGGACCGTTTTGCTCTCAGTACTACAAGTGAAGTGGCAACCCTTTGATAATAAACAAGTCACTGAAAGGGAGAGAAGAAGCTATCTTTTCAGTTGCAAACTAATAACAGATTTGGGGAATTCATGGGGGCGTACAACATACGTGTTCAAGTGTTTACAGGTTAAGATTTTTAATGAAATTTGTTAACATTCTTGGCAGTAACTATTACATTTTTAGACCATTGGCTGGCCAACCGAAGGATCCTCAGTGTAACCTCGGTGTTAGCGAGAAAAAGAATCGAGAATATTGCGGCGGCTAAGTCTGTCGCGGAATATCCATCTCGTTCCCTACGCCTTTTGGGGCCAACCGCTGATGTATCACGAAAGCCAGCGCTTTCCATAGGCAAAGGGCATTTGTTTACACGTGTTTCTCTCGCTCGACGCGAGTAGTATTACAGTTTTTAACAAAATCATGCTAATTTGGACTGCAAAAGACTGCAAAGAGAGGCGCTTTTAGAGATGTCCTTCATTTCAAGGGTTATCGACTGTATATGGCATTTTTCTCGCTCATGCGATTTGTGAGCTAATTGTGTCTTTGCTCATAAAACCTAAAAAACTATCAAATAGCAACAAGTCAAACAACTACGCTAAACATAAAATAAGCTCCGTTCATGGTCTTCAGGGTGGTCGTACGATTCATCAAACCAACATCAGCAGATTTAAACCGGTTCGCGATTAACAAACTCCTTGCCTTACGGCAAGAGAGGGTGTATCTTACGGGCAAGGAGAAGAAAATTTCGGAAACGAAATAAAAACAAACAAAACTATCGAATAAACTAATAAAATACAGTAAAAACCCGCGTATAAGAAACTGTGGATTAAGAGCCTTGATATTTGGCAATTGGACCCCCCCCCCCCCCCCTCCCCCCGAATATATAAGATTTAAAAATATATGAATTCAAAAGGCGACTTCACACTTTGGGCGGGTATATCATAGGCCCGGGGGGAGGGAGGGGGTAGTAGGAATGTGCGGTATAGTTTTTGAGCCGTTTTTGGTCTGAAAACCTATTTTGGTCTGATTTAGGTCTGAAAATGGGATAAGGGTTTCAATAGCCGAGCCGCGCACCAAACATTTTGAGGCATAGCCCAGGTATTTTGCATCACGCGTTCACGCTTAATTTGATTCCCGATGCCAGTGGATAATGTACGCCCTGTAAGGTCACTCTTGTTGAAAATAGTTTCTCTAGGTGGCTTGTAACCCCCCCCCCCCCCCCCCCCCCCCCCAAGCGACAAGCGAAGCAAATTTCTTGTCATTCATGCTTTGAGGCTACATGACTATCACTGGCACTGGGGGGGGGGGGGGGGGTACTCCCATATATAAGCTATACAAAAATCTGCCGTTGTGAAGGGTTATGGTTTGCAAACAGTCTAGTCTGGGCAAAAGTTTGGGTTAGAGTTATAAGAAATCAGCAGAGAGTTTTGGTCTAGAGAAGGGGCATCATTTACCAGGAAACTGATCAGTGGTACGAAGAATTTAGTCTAGAAATAGGAATTGACACTCGGAATTGAAAGAGTCGTAGTGATAAATGGAAATACAAATAATTCCGGTGACTTTATTAGCAATTTTCATAATAGAAAGCCTGCGTTTCTGTAAAATAGCTAGTCTGAGATAGGGTAGGGATTGTTGGTGTCTAGTCTAGAATAGGGTTGCAACAGGGGGGGAGGGATAGAAAGCCGGCACTTTTCTTTTGATGACATAGCGCGGGTGCCGGGCAACAGACCAACAGTGCAAATCGTGTGTCAATCAGGCCGTTGCTAAAGAGTGACGTCAACCAAAACTTCATTGTTTTCTAACCCGGCAAACACAGTGCTGGCGGATTTTTAGCCTGATGTTCCACGCCGCCGAGAAAATATCTCGGCAGCGTGAAACAACAAGCGAAAAATCCGTCTGAGCTCGAGCTGCATTTACATGCTTACAGCGAGAGATCTATCGGATACGGCCAGTAGTGCTACTACTGGAAACGGGAAGCGAAGTCGGATGAAAATGTTTATAGTAATACACGAGGCGAAGGGAAATCAGACAACAACGAAAAGAACACGTCTTTGTTTCCGATCGAAAACAACCAAGGAAAAACACCTTTTTGTTATCATACATACTGATTTTAGGTGTGAATTTCTTGCCTGACAAACTTTTTATTGTTAATAAGTTCCCGTGGGACAATCCTCTTAGCGACTAGTTGAGTGCTACTGCGCACACTCGGTTGCCCGGCACCGCTATGTCCGTAATTATGCAAACCATTTATAAGGAGATTCTATTCCGCCCCCCCCCCCCCCCCCCCCCCCCCCCTGGGTTGCAAAATACAGCTGGACATGGTCTGGTATAGGGTAATGAATTTCAAATTCCTTTCTTTTTTTTCAGCCAGGACACATAATCATTGGCCTGAATGAATAATACTTGCCTGTCCGTCTTGCAAGTGAATTTTTTTTATGGCGCCTAGAAGGAAACCATAGAGCGACTTTCTTGTTCATTGCAATAGTCCTAGTACTTTTCGGTTCGATTCACGGAAAGTAACCATCATGCATGGCAAGGTTCATTCATTCAAGCACGACACCATCCACCGCTTAGCGACATTGAACGACTGACTACGTCATCGCCTACTGACACTCTAACATTAATTTTATTTCTATAAATTAAGTGATTTTTAGTAGTAACTAGGTTAAGGTTACTGTAAACCTTCGTGACCACGTTGCGCAAAAGGCCTAGCAAGCGCACAGTTTTAGAGTAAAGTACCCAAACCTATATATCAATTTAAAGCTTATAGAATGACGAAACATGTAAGATAATTATTTCAGTACAGCTAAATGGAAGCGCGAGTAATTCACGTTTATGTACACCGGTCAGATTGCGTTCAAATTGCCGTAGCGGCTACAATTTTTATTTTATTGGGGAAATAATTATCTTACATGTTTCTTCATTCTATAAGCTTTAAATTGATATATAGGTTTGGGTACTTTACTCTAACACTGTGCGCTTGCGAGACCTTTTGCGTAACATGGTCACGAAGGTTTACAGTAACCTTAACTCTACCATGATTATTCGTTTTAGTTGCAGCCAAGCTAACTAATGTAAGTGGTGACCAGACTGTACTTGAAGGCTCAAACATGCAGTTGGTCTGTGAAGCAACTGGTAAACCAACACCACACATCACCTGGACCAGAGTGCTGGGTGATGATAGCAACAGTGAAGTACTGCACCAGGGGCCTACTTGGAATTTTCCAAAAATCAACAGAACAACTTCTGGGACATACCGCTGTACAGCTTTACAATGTATTTGGGAAATCCAGTAAGCCAAGAACTTCAAGTGAATATTAACTGTAAGTACTTGCTGAATATGTATAGTTTACATGTATGGCATTTCCTATTATTTGCAGTCCTGGCTTAATTTCAGGATGCTCAAATTTATGTCAGAAGATATCTGCAAAGTCCTTGCTTTTCTTTTTGTCTTGATTTTTGTTTTCCACGTGTATATTAATGCAAATTACCACCTAGTATTTAAAATCCGCACTTTGTATGTCACTTTAGTCTGAAGATGGTATAGAATCATACCGAAATATAGCCACAGAAAGTTTCTATAGCTGTATTTGTTGTCCATATTTTTGTCACAATACAATTACTCGGATTAACCTTTATTCTTTATGTCCTGAAATTATCGGCGGGTAATGGGTTTGGATCCATTAAAAAGTCTAAAAACGAAAAGAAAAATGCAGTTGTCGGATTGTCAAAAAAGTGGGAAAACAGTGAGGCTTGCAAAAAAGGCTCGCGGCTCGCCAAAATAGGCTCCACGCTCCAGTAAGGTGTAATAAGATAGCGTAGAACTTTTGATGTTGCTTCACTGTCAGACATTCTAGCATTGCCTTCCACTTTTTTATTAGATCCGGCCAAGATTGTTAAACTTGCAAGTGAATATGAAGTTGCTGTAGGACAAAGTGTATCTCTCCGCTGTCAAGCAGAAGGAAACCCAAAGCCTACTTATACCTGGACTCCATGTGAAAGTGTGTGTCATGAGAGCACACTAAATATTCCAGGGGTCCTTAGTGATGGTGTATACACTTGCAAAGTGGCAAATGGTTTGGGCAGTGATAGACGATTTACCAGTCTTGGTAAGTTGGTGTAAAGTTACAGGACTTTCACCGTTACCCAGACAACTGTGAACTATTTATGGTCTAATATACTTTTAGGGTGTATGTCCTTTGTTGTCCTGTTAGTTTTATCGCCATCCCATTAATAATCAGCTCAAATAATAATACTAAATCCATCAGTATTCTACCGCGGCTTTGTGGAGAACATGACGTTGTATTGCTTTTGTATTGACAATTGTATTAACATGTGACTCCCAATGCATTCTGAGTTAGTATAAGGTTGAATTGACATTTTAGAATGCTAATGAAGGTGGGTCGGTGGGACGGTTAAATCGCGAAGGATACTGTATAATAGCTTCGATTTCCTTCTTTTCGTAGTCTGAAGCTCACCAAAGGGACAATGAGCAAATCAAATGGGCTCGCCACTCATTGCAACAAATTGGAACGGCTTGTTTTACTCCTTGTGATAATGCTTCATTCCATTCTCGTTCCCAGATCCTCTATTTCTTTTGGTCACGTGGTTGGCGAAACGGAGGCTCTGGTCTCAGCCGTTACCAGATGTCCGAAAATTCCGAACATCCATTCATTCATTAATTACTCATATATTATATTATTCATTTTTTAAATTTTAATTTATGTGGAATACCTGTAAATTAGCTGGTGTGTCATTTTATTTTGATGAGATCATGTCACACCTTCATAGCTAAGTGTATTACACAATAAACTTGTATCTTATCTTATCTTACTAGTAATACGTGACGCAAAGGTCCTCGCGAAGAGCTCTGATGGGGATTAATTATTGTTTGGGTGTGAGTCTGATAACCAGGCTTTAGAGATCGAGTGGAGTTCAGTAGTCTCCCGAATCTGCATGTATGCCTTTCCTGTTCACTGATCCTTTGCTGATGAGTTGCGTGACATATCCGCTTAGAATATATCCCAAATTTCCAACGAATTTGCATAATATTTGGAAGGAGTTTATATGAAAACAGATCACTGAGATCAGCTGTCTGTTGAATTTGTTACCGCTAAAGTTAAACGTGTATGCATAAACCTATGCACATTTTTTCGTTGAATCCCGGTCGTCATTCGGTAAAATATATTTACGTTGCGTCCGTTTCGTCTTCAAAATTCCCGGCCGTCATTCGGGTAAATATATTTTTCGTTGAGTCCGTTTCGTCATTAATTAAAAAAGAAAAGAAAAAGGAAAACAAAAAAAAGAAAGGCCCTGTAGGACTCGAACTCCAAGAAAAAAAAGGAAAAAAGAATACCATGCAGGCGGCCGGATTCGAACCCTCGCCCTCAGTCCCGAAGATCAGATTTAAAAGTTAGCGCCTTGCACCATTCGGCCACCAGCGCTACCGTGTGACGTCATTTTTTCCACGCCACGTTCCTTTCTTACCACAAATAAATATGATCGTGAAACGCCAGACGAGATATCGCTCCAGCCTGACTCTTGGGGGACAGAATTATAAATCCCGCTAACGCGAGGCCTTCGGCCTCGCTTCCGCGAGGAATTAATTCGTGTTGCGCATTCATTTTTATCAGCCAATGAAAAAATCGATTTTTCCCTTGCGACCAAGGCTACTCGTTTTCCGGCGCAAAGAAAAAAAATCGAGGAGCTCTGGGAACCGAAGATGGCTTCATTCAGATTCAAAACGCAATTGACAAAAATAGAGGAAGCATGTTGCGTGTTTATATTAAAATTTGCGGCAAATTACAAACCGATTACTGTCTAAAGCTACATATTCATCATGACGTATAATTTCTACAATTGACACGAATCATCAATAAGTTAATTAATTTATCAATTATTAGGTATATATCAGTATTAGTTTTATTTCTTTTCAACAGTCATAGCAAGCACTCTGATTAACGTGACATTAACCATCACAAAGTGAAAGGTGCAATGATGGAAAATACAATCAATCCTTCTTATGGAGGAAAATGAATGAAACGGTAACTAATGTGTTAGCTAGCTTGAGTATAGTTCTATTTACACGGACATTGTTAACCATGGTTATGAACACTGTAAGAAGATGTCATTTACTTATAATTGTTATTCCGTTCTGTTCAACTCTCGACCTTGACCTCCTAATTTCAAATACAAGACAGTTGTTTTAAAGATGTCTCCTCGTAATCCTGATTTTTTTAGAATTGATTGCTTCCTTCGTCTCTCAAGTCGCCCTTGGCGACTAGCTGCTAGAACTTAATACAATTTGGTTGGAAGTCTTTGTAGACCGGGCGACTACACTTTTTTGTACTTTTATGGTTGTCAAACTGGGACGGTGTTTTGTTTTTTTATTGCATTGCGTATATGTATAGTATAGATCTACCTACATTAGTTGGCATATCTAGGAAACAAGGAGTTGTTGTATTATTAACTAAATATCCACCATCCATAAAATCTACCATCGTTTCTAGCTTATTGTTTATTTCAACCAAATTCAACTTTTTTTCCAAATGTCCTTACACAATACCTTGTCCAGAAACCTAACGTTTGTATTATATTTAGATGAACAAGGTCTTTTGCTAGTGAAAGTGGCTACAACAGTGCAAGACTGGTCAATGTTCAGGTATGCAATCTGTTTCAGATTGATTAGTTCCTGCTATAGCATTTGATCGTCATTTTCTGATTTTAAATTTGTACGTTTCTTTGTGTGTCTCTTCCAAGGTGTGGAAGTGTGGTTGTTGATCTGGCGCTAAAGTTCAGTTCCACTGTTACAGAAAGCAAAGGTACTTTCTTTACTTCGAGATGCTGCAAAGAATGGAATGTTGGGAGATTTTAATGTGAGTGCTTCATCCGTAGTAAGGACACGACCTGTCACTGGAAACGAACAACACCAGCACCCACAGTAAACACCTACCAGCTCATCTGGCAGTAAGTTTCCATTGTATTTTGGGTAGACTTATGACTTTAAATCTTTCACCAAACTAACGTTTATCTCAGAAAGTAATTGACCCATCAAAGTTACAACCAATTATTGAACGGGGTCGTAATTTGTCATTGGCGAGCAATCGATTTCCTGTATTTTGTCATTGCCGAAGACAGATGCAAATAATTCATTTGCGATACTCGGACAAATCACACCATTTCGTGTCAACCGGTTTGTCATTCGATTATTGGAGGTTGTTTTTCACAATTTTTCTGTGTACTTATAAGATGTGACGAAAAGCGCGTGATACCTTTGTTATGGTATCGATCTGTCTTCGCAGGACGGATGTCGATTGTTCTGGCTTGGTACATGGTAATGCGCATGAGCAGAGTATCATTTGTAGGTATCAATTATTTTCTGAAAGGAAACAACATTTACACAGCGATTTCTTAAATGCAAGACTTTAATGTCGCACTCACTTGGGAAAGAGTAGTAGGTCGGTCTTACCAAAGAAGTACTATACAAGAAATCTATGAAGAACTGCATGAGAATATGTTGTGATCATGCGCGGTCAAACGGCCACAACAACCTCTCGACATTTCAATAACAAAGAAATGTTGTGAAGATGTTGAGACAAATTTTAAATGGATTCAAACTCGTCTCAACATGTCACAACACCTCACAACATTGTTGAGAGGGGTGGTCAAACGGTCTCAACATCTGCTCTCAACCGAAATGTTATGACAGATGTTGACCGTTTGATCGGGGCTTTATAGCCCACTGAATGGCATAAAGCCATTTACTATAAATCTTTAGAAACAGAAAATACATTTCTCTGAGTAATTTTCTGAAATAAATAGAAATATTTGTGTCCATGTATGTAGAAACAATCACGAAAGATAGGAAAACTCGAAACAGCTATCATCATCAAACAGGTTAATAACAAAGTTATGAAGAATACTGTCTCTTATCAGTTCTTATTAAACGTTTCAGAGCAAAGAACATGCTTCCATCGAAGCTTTAGGAGTTGTGTCCTTCGAGTTCGTCATGAATGTTATTCCTCAATGCCGACGGTAACAATAGAAAAGTAACCGTTACGGCCTGGGTTTAAATAGAGGAAGCCACGTTTATGTAACGATTTTCAATGTTCCATCTTAGCTACTGAAGAATGCTCATGTAATGACGTCATGTTGGCAGCGATAATTGGAGTTATTGTGTTTATTATCATTGTTCTCGTTATTTACATCGTTTGGCTTCACAGGAAAGGTAAGTAAAATAATATTACACTCTTTAGAGGTTTTTTGTATCTGCTGCTGTTTCTCATAAGTTAATACTGTCTTTAATTTGAATCTTGATCATGTTATCTCTTGTTTCTTAGGAACTACAAGACAACAGAGGTATGTTTTATCTCTCCTGGGGGTCTGGGGATCAGATTTAAACTCAATAATGCTAAAATCTTCTAGAGGTTTATATCAAGATTTTTTTAGTGTATAGTGGAAATGATTATTCATTTGATTCTTGATGATGACCAAATAACAATTTTATAAACAATTGGAAATTGATAGAAGTTATTCAACATCTCATTGTTATGCTCCGTTATTTTCAGAACCATACGAAGACAAAATAGGTGTATATGGACGTGAGTCTATTTATTGATTGTTTTGTGTTGATAAAAGCAAGTAAAATAATTGTAAATGTCTAAAGGCAGGCTCAGTTTAGTTTCCCGTTTCAATTAATGTGAATGTAAATACTTAATTTACGGCATTGGAAGCCGGTTACCAGGCAACAGCTCAAAATCACGGCCTTTAGTTATTAGTGTACTGTGAAGGAAATGTTCCATGTGGAGATAGAATCCCAATGGAGTTGGAACAGAAAAGAGCAGCATGACAAGAAACAACATTGTCCATTTCCTTATCGATTAACAATTGGTTGATGCTTTAGCCTGCGTATGTCGAGTTATGATGCACGCGGAAGTTTGGAGAGCACGAAACTGAGAAGCGTAACAGTTGCTCGAGGAGATTGCAGGATAAAAAAAAATTTCTTATACAAACTAAAGTGAATTACAAGGATCTCTCTAACTTGAGAAAAAGTCGCCTCTTTACGCTTGTAAAAATATATGATATCTCACGAGTTCGCTGGGCTGATTTGTTAAGATACCATGTTGAATACTCAAAGATAAATTTAACTTAATCTCCGCGCACCATGTATTATATATTCTATATTTATCTTGCATTGTTTTGCAGAATGAAGTAGCACTGAAAGATCTTGAATCAAGTAATCCCCCACCCAGCCTCGCTCAGAAATAACATGGACCTAAATGATAGACAACAGTAGACAAATCCACACTACAAAGTGCTAGCTCAAGGCGCTGATTACGCGCCTCTTCATCCATTAACTCGTTCTTGGGAAGTTTCAAGGCAACACGTGACTGTAGAAAAGATCATTGGTAAAGGCGCTTTTGGTCAGGTTGCCAAAGGAACGGCAGAGATTCGCAGCAGACCTGAAAAGACTACTATTGATATTAAAATGCTCAAATGTAAGGCTTTGTTTTAATTTTGGAACGGAAAGTTTAAATTATTATGCTATAAACAGTAATCTATTTATCAGCACTCTCCCTCGTGCTTTATGCGGATTAAGAATGGGTGTCAGCTGTCGCTTTCAGGTTTAAAAAACAAGTAAGAAGTACAGTGTAAATGGGTTGATGGAGGGCGGGAAAAAACTAAACCTGAAAGCCAACAGCGAGGAAAGCAGAGGGAGATGCATGAATGCACTAAATGAGGAGAAGCCGCGGCAGACCGAACCGCCAGACTGGCGCGAAAAGCTAAGAAGCCAAGTGAAGTTATCTCAATCCTTATATACGCTTTGAGGGAGACCGCTGACAAATAGTAATCTATTTATCAGCACTCTCCCTCGTGCTTTATTGCGGATTAAGAATGGGGGTCAGCTGTCGCAACAGTCTAACAAGCAATCTCGCAGATACTTATGAACCCCAAAAACACCCCAAAACTGAACAAGAAAACCAAAACCAAACACCAAAAACCAAAACCCAAAACCCAAAACCCAAAACCAAAGTTAAACAAACATGCAAGGGGAGAAAGCGCACAGGCTCACAAGAAGCAAAAAGTAGACAAAAACATTATAGAGTGCGGTTGTTAACTTTATCGCACCTTGGGATTTACCTCCCTTGGATTTACTTTACAAATCCAACCGTTTTGGATTGACAGCATACAAAATCTGCAAAGATCAAAGATAAATCTGTGCCCAATCACAGCCGACTAGATCTGGATATGCAAATTATTATGACTATTGTGCCTCGAGTTGAAAAAACTGGGCACTGTAAGCCATGTCGCGAAAGACAATAGCATTATGGGCGATGGAAATATGGGCATAAGCCGTCATCTCCCAGGCTTGAGCAGGAAGGGAAACTTTCCGGAACTGTTAACCCACGACACTGTAATACTGAATGAGGAGAAACGAGAGTAAAAAGAGAAAGGGAAACCTGGGAGATGACAGCCTTGGCCCCGGTAATCCGAGTAGGGAATTAGACTCCCTTCAAGGCTGCCATCAGCAGGCGAAAAAGGAAAAATAAGGGACAAAAAGAAGAGGAGGATAACAAACAAAGAACAATAATTGTAAAAGAATAACTATAAGCTTATGTGAAAACAAACTAAAACAAATATGATATTACTAGCGCCGCTAGTTTACGTCGGATTCCGATCCGACCGATTAATTCCTGAATTAGGAAAAACAAAAATGTTAAGGGCAACAGAAAAAAGCATAAAAGGCATGTAATGAACCAAACATTACGAATAATGGCATATGACACCGGAATAGCACGCAGCCCGCGTGCAAATCCAGAAAAGGAAAACAAGAAGTTTACATGAATAGTAATGAATTCATTTTTCAAACAAACTTCCAAAACTCGACGGTACACAGCCAATAAATAAACTAAGGAAAATTCCGTTACAAAAATGTAAACAAATACAATATTACAGCCACGCTTGTTACGAATGTTCGTAGATTTGATCCATCCGAAAATACTTGAATTGGAAGAACAACACTTAAAAGGTAATAGAAAAAAGCATAAAGGCAGGTGATGAACCAAACATCACGTATAACAGCATATGACACGTTAAGACCCTCAAATACAAAACAAACTGCAAAGCCTCGGATGGTAGCGTATAAAACCGTCAAAAGCAGAGAAATGCAAATAATCTGCAAAGCCTTCAAATATGGCCGGAAAAATAATAAAAACATGTGACAACTAAGCATAAACAACGTAGCGATGGCAAGAAGCACGACGCTAGAAAAACACAAACGTGATGATTCAATAAACTGCAAAACCCCGGTGATAAGAGCGGTATGCAAGACAAATTTTTTTTCAAAACATTGCATGGCATAAGTCCTGATAAGTACAATAAAGGCATCATACAAAGGTCTACAAGAGCCTACCTAGACAGCAACAATAGCGAGATTAAATATAAAACCCAAAAAATATGTGGAAATAAAGCATCTGCGAGAGCCCGCCGGATAGGCAAGATTCAGCATGCTAACAAACTCAAACATGTACATACAAGCATCGAGGCAAACTAAGCCCCCCTAATGGCTAACGTTGGTGCAGCATGCCAACAAACAAATATTAAGCATCTGCAAAGACCCGAAGGCAAGAGGCAGATGCAACAAAACTAATAATAGCATCTGCAAAAGCCCTGATGGCAAGAGCAGCATGCAACAAGCTAATAAGCATCTGCAAAGCCGCGATGGCAAGAGCAGCATGCAACAAACTAATACGAATCTTCCCCCAAAGCCCCGATGGAAAGAGCAGCATTTACAACAAACTAATAATGCATACTGCAAAGCCCCGATGCAAGAGCAGCATTGCTATTTAAACGGTAAGCTCAAATATGTCACAAACCAAGGAACCTGCAAATAGCCCCGATGGCAAGAGCAGCATAAAGCAAACTCAAAACTAATAGAAAGCATCTGCAAAGCTCTGAAGGCAAAAGCAGCATGCTAAATAAATTAAAACATGTCACGTTAAAACTGCCACGTGTAACACAATGGACGAGAATGTGCGAAACAAACTGACTGGCACCAAAAGACAACCGAATATAGAATTACATAAAACGACAAATAAACTGAACTAAGGTAGTAGAAATAAAACAGAAAACCCGAAAAATACTAGAGGCAAAAAGCGAGCATGAAGGCAAAATGTACCGACAGGAAAAAAACGCGAAGGGGACGCCGTAGGAAGAGAAACAAATATAAAATACCTGAACATGATAACAAATAAGTTTCCTGGTCAGTCGAAGTAATAGCAGAAGCGGCCAAAATAGCTTGAGCGGCAGCAACATTTTCAGTTGAAACTTGTGCGGGTTCGACAGGCATAGCGAAGGTTGATAAGCTTGACGGGCGCGAAAAGCTAAGAAGCCAAGTGAAGTTATCTCAATCCTTATATACGCTTTGAGGGAGACCGCTGACAAATAGTAAAGCTATACAAGTACGGTATGTTTTGTAGCTAACATAAACTATTTACCTGATTAACGTTTTGTGACTTTTCAGTGAACTCTACAGAATCAGACAAGCGAGACTTGCTGAAAGAACTTGAAACGATGAAGCTACTCAAGCCACACCCTCACGTCATTAAACTTTTAGGATGTGTCACAGAATCTGGTAAACTATTAAGTCAAATTCATTCATGAGAAATTGATAATTGTTGGAAAGGATTTGGCGCCACCGAGATGATGGAAATGCTATAGTTTTATTTTAAACGATGCACCTAGTACTTATCGAACCAATCACAGCACGAGTTCCAAAAACAATCTAAGAATAAACAACTCTGAACAAAGCAGCAAACCTTGTTTTTCACAATTGGCCCTTTTTAAACATTTGATTAAATTAGCCGTGGAAACTGAAAGGCCCTGCTCACGTGCTCTTGTCACGTGCGCTCACAGGTGACCCTGTCTTGCATGTTACCAATACTCTTCCTGCTGGTTTAGCTTCGCCGTTCAGGGGTTAGGCATTCGTTAGATTTTCTAGTTGAGTTGTTTACGTAAGTTTTGAATAAACAAACTTTGAGAACGGTCAATCAATTAACAAAATTAAGGTCCAACTTTTTTTCATTATTTTAGGTTGTACT